>CM055406.1:14998333-15021816 GCA_029228625.1 Pseudolycoriella hygida | reverse complement strand
TTTACATTCAGGCAGTCAATCCCCCTCTGCAAATCTCTGGTACTATCTGCTAATAGAGTTTAGTCATCCGCATAGGCCAGGATTTTCATAATAACTTCCCCAACTTCCACATTTCCCTGCAAATTGGTATGCCTGATGATCTTGTCCATGAAAATTTCGAATAGAAGAGGAGAGAGACAACAACCCTAACGAACGCCCTCATTAACCTCGAAAGCCTCACTAATTTCACCATCTATTCTTACTGCCGCTTACTGCAGCCTTACTCCCTGAGTAAATGCTTTTAATGGCAGCCAACAAGCTTCCGTTAATCACGTATTTGCTAAGCACCCCGAACAACTTTTGCCTCGGTACCCTTTTCTAAGTCGATGAAGCACTAGTATAGATCAATATTCCTTTCAAAGAGCTTTTCTATAGCTGACCACCCTGAGCCTCGTCCAGAACCTCTTCCACTATAACCCTAACCCGATCTACTAGAGCACTCGCATAGACCTTTCCGATCACTCTCAAAAGCGAAATACCCCTGTAGTTGCTACAAACTTTACGGTTGCCTTTCTTAAAGATTGGAGCAATAACACCGAAACTCCAGTCACCGAGAACGACTGAGAAATTCATGGCTAAATTAAAAATCCTACAAAGTCATTGAATCCTGCCTGGCCCGCTATTCTTAATAAATTCTGTCCTAATTCGTCTACCCTTGCCGATTTTCCTGCCTTCAGTTTGCTGACCTTTCGTGTAATTTCCTCCTCACCCTCCCAGCTTGGACCCGCTTCCCTATCAGGTTGTACTATCGGATTGACAGAGACAAATAGATCCTGGAAATAATCCCGCCAGACTGTCAGGACTTTACCCTTATCCGTAATTAACTGGCCGTCTTTACCCAAAATGCTACCGCAGCTCTCTTTTCCACCACCACGCCTTCTTCCAACTCCTCCCCGAACTTCTTTCACACCCGGTACTTCGCTTCCTTAACTAGAGCCTTTTCGTTTTTACCCCCGCCCCGCTAGATACACTACCCAGACATTCCTCAGATACACCTAAAACAAATTTCTTAAAATTTGCCCACTCAACCTCAATGTCCCCGCAGTTCGGAGGAAGGCCCTCAAAACCTTCTGTCAACCTTGTCATGAAACGAGCCCTAACTTCCTCGCCCTTGAATTTTCCTACACGAAATTTGCGAACAACCACTTTCTTCTTTGTAGCCTGATAGAGCTTACCAACTGGCAGATGGATACCCAAAAGGTAGAAGTCCGAACCGAATGTGAAACCCCTGAAAACGCGTGTGTCACTGACTTCCTGCCTCCTGTCCTGTTCTATAATCATGCAGTCAATCAACTATCATTGACGTAAATGTACCGATGGATCCATTTGTGCTTAAAGAGTTAGTTGCTGCTAACCCATTGAAATCACAGAAATCCAACAACCGTTTACCAATATTTATAATGTCGTAAAATTCAAAGTTCATCATCACTAAACCTCTTGTTTCCTTTTAGACGAACCTATTTTAAGCAACAAATTTAATTAAATTAAATTTGATTAAATACTCTCATAACAAACCTAATATTAAGCAACAAATCGTTCTCGGTGTTCATAAGAGACTTTTTCTCTGATAGGTCCGCAGCGATTTTCTTTCCTTGCACTCACCAAGGCCGTCATATCGCTAGTAACATTATTGTTTCCCGAGTTATGATTAGTGCTTTAAAGGGCCATTGGCCTCTTAAAAAGTCGTTGGCGAAAGCAATTCTGGCACTTTTATGGTACATCCTACTTCTGCGAAGGAGTTCTCTAGAGGTCTGTGTACAATATTCGCAGAACTATGTTGCAACAACATCAGATTCGTTCTAAAAAAAACTTTTAAATTTCATTTTGAACAAATGACAAAAAATGTGGTTGCCTCAGCTGGTAGCACAGGCGTTGCTTTGCTATGTAGCATTTACTTGTAGGACCAATCTGTAAAATTGACCTAGTCCGCCTAGAAAGAAGGTTGACGAGCTATCTATTTATTAGAGACCCCTAAGCATTCCTATTATCTGAAAAAACTGATTTCTTACAGTCGTGATGTAAGCTTCTTAAATAAAACAGCGAAAAACGAAGATTTCATGTTGTGTTGATATATAGGCTCGTACCATGATATAAAACATAAGAATTACGAAAAATGTGATGCTAACAAGAAACTTGTTAAATCTTAAGCTTACCGTAATTTTGTTCGTAACAAAGATTTTTAATTTAATTTTCATTGCAAATTCGAAATCGTTTCACGTCTTGCACGCAACTCAATATGCTGTAACCCATTCGTTTATTTATAGTGAAAAGAAGTGTTAAATATATATTGACGATCGACGTAGCAGATTTTTAGTGAGATCATTTAAATCTGTACATAAAATGTAGTTTGACGGCTATCTTCTTCCCCATATAATTTAGGAGCACACACAACGCATTGATTCATTTTGACGATGTGTACCGTGTGTATGCACAACATAACATACCACCAGTCTCTAAAAATGAATTTTGGTTCGATCGAAGAAAAATTTATGTTTATACGGTTTTCTATAGTAATTTAAAAAATGAAAAAAAAAAAATGATGGGATAAGATCGCTGTGGTTTTCAATTCCAGTTTTCTGGTAAAGTAACAAGTGAATACCAGACATGCACTAGGGATCGATAACTAAACACGAGAAATGATATAGTCTTCGTACACATTTGCTTAACATACCTGTTGGTTGATGTTCAGCTATTGTATTACACAATTGATACAAAAAAAATATTAAATTTCAAATTTCTAAATAACAGAAGAATATGTTATACTGTCGCATGATTATGCATGTTGTGCATTCATACCTGAATCAAAATTTTGTGAATGAAATTTCTCTCTGTTTTGTGTATCGTCAACCGTCATTATCATCATACAATGAAACATAAGGAATTATATACATTCAACCAGTCAGTGCAGTGAGGTTCAATGATTTGGTGCGAAAATTTAAACAAGAGTTATATTACCACTAATTTTAAGTCCTAAAGGGCATCATTTAAGTGGATTTATTTGAGAGAAAAGATAAGAAGCTATTTTTTTTTAATGTTTCGTATCGTGATTTTCAATTTAAATTTATGTGAATTGTGTTGCATGTTTCATGCCACAATTGATGGCTACGTTTTCCAATGCGAACACTTTGTCTTCGGTAACGTTTTTGTAGTGGACGCGATACAGAGATTCAATAGAAACTACAAAATATAGATAGTCGTAATTGAGCTCATACCGATGGAAAAATATCATTGTCACCGCAGTTTTCCTCTTCGAGCCGCACAGGTTACGTGACGTTATCAAAGAGCAAAGTCACAAAAAGTGTCTCGAAAACAATATAATTTGAAACCGCGAGGCTGCTCTGTCACACAAAGAGCAAACTATCTTATCACTTGGGACGCACAACAGGCACTTGATAGGGTAATTTCCACCTACTAATCTATCTGTCTTATCACTATTATCTATGTGTCTTCCTCATTGCTAATTCTACAAGCAAAATACATATGAATTTTGGCATATTTTAAACACCGCAAAAACCTTCGCAGAAGTATCGTGAATTTACAGAAAAATTCTACTTCTGCGATAAATAATTGTCTCAGCCAATTTATTCATCGAAGAATTCTTACCTCTCATTGGTTGACACAATTTTTTATCGCGAAAATAATTGTCTTGGAAGCAGAATTCTTCTCACAATATAAAACTCACATTTATTTTGCCATGACCGTACATCTCCATAAAGTCCATTTTTGTTCAGAAAAAAAACAGCCAATATTCGATGAGCCACTTCAAAAGCTAAAACACAAAAAGGCGGACAAGAGTTTTTCATACACCCTATCACCTGTAAAACAGTCTGCGTCCAATACCAATGCATCTTTTTATTATTCAGTTCCTAAGAAATATTTTATATTAACTTGATAAAGGTTCACATCTAAGCAGCGACTGATCGTTATGACCTCTATTCAAAATCTACTCATTATTATTTGCTTACAGTCAGTATCCTTATCTAAACAATTTAAATTGAGTTTACTATTTATACACTCGGTGTAGCTTTATCAACTTAAGTGCTAATGTTTGGTATATTTCACATGTAGAAGTTGAGTCATGCTGATATATGACGGGTAGAAATTGTACGGTAGACTTTGTGGTGTTATGCTACTCATTGAAAGTTAGTTTATTCGAAAATTGTGACACACTGAGCAAGTCGTCGTTCATTTTCGTTTAATCCTCGCAGCTTCCGCCTTTGCGACAAAATTCATTGATGCTGCAACACCTAAGAGGTATTTTATAATTGGCTTTGTTCACATGCACGTCTCCGTGTTGTATTCATCCACTTTATTTATATTTTTTGAACCGTTCTCATCACATTCCCTTGTGCCAAACAATGCAAGAATGTTAATGTACAGAAAACTCTAATTCATTCTTTTGGTCTTCCGCAGAGAAAGCCCGTTTTTATTATAACCAAAGCGTAATTGAAAATGTTGCTGAATTCGTTCCATATATAAAAACGTTTTATGTAAAATAATTAAATTAAATGGCCATAAAATCATATGCATTTCATAACAACAACACCTCTTTATTACCAACTGACTGATACATTTGTACCAAGTACCATTTTTATTATTTTTTTTTTGTAGAATTTAATTGAATGTTATGAAAAGCGAGGTGAAGAGGTTACTTTACATTAATTGGAAATTGTCCATTCTACATGCTATAAACTTTACAAGTTAGACGACTTTCGATGATCGTCTTCGCGATCATAATATTGCATGTGTCGAATGTTTTAGAGAATTACGAATCGAAGGGTTTTGTTAGCTGAAGTCTTCAAACTCGACCCGACCCGAAAGAAACGAAAATGAAAAGCCGACCCGACCCGACATGAAATAAATTCAAAAAGCCGACCCGACCCGACAAATTGATTCGGGTTCGGGTTTTTAGTCGTGTTTCGGGCGGTCCACTCATCTCTAGTTCAATCATAATTCCTCTGTCTCGATTTATGTCCAACATCTTCTCCAATTAATACGACCCTCTGAAATCTCGCTCCAGATTCATTAACTGCTACTTCAATTTAGGTCATTCTAATAACATCCACGCAATAACAATAATATTGTCCATCTTCATCCACACATTTTCTTCTATTCCAATCACTAATAAAAACACCCGTTCATATCGCCTTCTGTAAACTTGTGTGACCCACACCCGCTCGTTCAAACAAAAATATATGGAATGTTGTACATTTTCTCCAAACATTACGTAACGTTATTCCATAATGCGTTGTCATCTGAATGATATCAGCGCTTTTGTAACTGTTCGAGACGCGTGTCCTAAATGTTAGTTTCGACTTTCAAAAATCTGTTGTTGGGTGACAAGAAAGCCGTGTGTGTTCTATGCTTTAATAACACACACTTTAAGTAGGTTTAGGACTATAAAAAAGACCTAAAAGCACAATAAATCATATCCGGTCCTTAATTGTACTGAATAACAACTAACAATGCAATTTCCGAATTAAATTATTTTACAATGCAAAAAATATTCAAAACAAATTACAAGAAACCTTCGATTTTTGCTGAAAATAAATGTTTTCATACAACATAAATAGACCCAACTTGTTAAGATGTGTTCTTTTTTCAAAGCCATAAACGAACTATAAGTGCAAACTGTTATTTTTACCACCAGTTTCTATCGATTTATGATTTTGGATCCGGATATTCTTTTAAAAATGTTGGTACTGTTATTTCCTTTTCTATTAACGCCTCACGTCTCACTTGTTTTCTCAACAACTTTTGCATAGGAAATGAGATAAGGACTATGGTTTAATGAGTTTATGGCGCCCATTCATGCATTCATGCAAATATTTTCGTTTATTGTTAGTTTCACTTCTCATGTTTTAGATTTGTATTTTTCTACGACAGCAGGTTTTCTGCCTTCACTAATAATGAAGGGTTTTGTGTTCAGAGAAATTAGAAGTGAAACGAATTTTTTTATATTTTTGTTGACAATTACTGAGTTGACAAGCTGAGTTGAAATGATCTCCTGTAGCTAAAACCTGATTCACAATAATGTTGCGAAAGTGACACATGTAAAATTATTCTTTTATTATTTGACATTAGAACAAAAGAATAATTTTGCACCTGTCCCTCTCGCCATGTATTATGAACAGGTGCCGGGGGGGGGGGGTGTCACTTATTCAATAACATAAAAACGTTAATTTCTTTCGAATTGTCCAGTTAATTTCATATAACGAACATAACAAAAGACCCAAGAAACTAAATTTCGTCCATTCCATTGGTCCTTGTGCCCAGACCACTGACCCGATTTCCACAAAAAAATGTCCCAGTTTTCTGAGATCAAATGCTTTAATTTGACACCACAATGAACAATTTCCGTGCGCTACTTGTCGAGATATTTGCGAAAAAAATTCATCGAAGCTCGAAAATCTATGTCCGACCTCCACTTCTTCGACCATATCTTGGGAACAACTTGACCGATTTTGCTCATCTTTGAACTTGAATCGTGGGATGTACCTTTTGGGAGAAAAAAAGTTTGGGGTGATCGGTTGAGCCGTTTCGAAAAAAAAGTGGAGACGAACGGACGGACGGACATTTTTTCATTGCTGATTAGTCATCGCTGGACGATAATAAACGTATCCGCCCACCTCCAGGCTCGATCTACCCCATGTTACAATAAAGTTGTTTATAGTAAACGTATAGGACCTTTGTACTTCGTACGGGTCCAACCATTCATTGTCGAAAAAACGCCAAATTTTCAAACTATTAAATGGGTTAAAATCAATGTTCTTCCCCCGAGGCTAGAATATTATCACATTTATCACGATAAATTTTATTATGAGTGCGTTCGATGCAGTTTGTTAAATTTAACTCAGAATAATATTTATCACACCTACAGATTCTTGATGGGAACAGGGCCATTGTTTTTTTTATTAGCGCAATTCATTTTCTCATATTTCACATCAAAACGTTTGATAAGCTTGCAATTTTTTTATTACAAAATTTCTTTAAAAAATTTATATTTTTTATATTAAAAAAGGAAACATTAAAACTTTCTGAAACATTAAAAGATGCTTTAAAATTAAAAGAAACACAAAACCAGTTTTGATACACACGGTCATGAGAATCACTTTGGGTGTCGTATCATCAATTAGTTTAATTTGACAGGCTCAGCCTAAACACGTCAAAACATGCTGGTTGCCGCCTGTGTTCTTTTTGTGTTATTTTGAAATGGTTATTTTTCATTCGTTGTTATTAAGTAGGTATGAATGTTTCTTCGATACACATTCAGTGTATGCATAAGATGCCTTCTTTACGCAGTAAATGAATAAAAAATATTATACATTTGTTTGAGAGAATTTGTACAATAATTTTAGGAACTATGAATCTTTTTCGTATGAAAGTATATATAATAAGAGGTGATATACATCTACAAAATGTTCTTTCAGTTGGTACGCAGGCCCCGTACTATTCACCGAACTATTAAACTCATTTTCATGAAATAAATTTTCTCTTATTTCTCGTCGTATATCTTGACTGCTGAATCCTTTCACCGATACTATTTATTTGCAATGTCGTGATGACATAAAGAAACTGACGTCATTGTCCTTTTGACAATTAATCTTTCGTAGTTACTTCCTAGAAAACCCACTAGCCCATTACACTTCGCATGCATGTAAGAAAGAGGTGTTGATTACATGCCATATAGTTGTAAGAAAGACTTTCCATCATGCGATATTATTAGACTAATCGAAATTTCAATAAATACGACGCCGAGCGAGACAAACACGCCGCCAACGTTTTATTGTTTACCTGTGTACGGAAGGTACAAGGTTGTGTGTATATGGAAGTGGGATAGTTGACGTAGTTCTGGTGGAGAGTCTGAAGTCATTTTTTGCCATCAGTACCTGCAGATCATTAATTTTTTGAATGTCTCTTATCCACAGGCTATTACAATCAAAGTTCTGAAAATGTGACGACCACCAATCCAGACATGTGCGTGGCAGGGGCTTCTACTATACTACAGTGTAGACGGTCTTACTTGCTTTAGACTCTGCGCCCGTTACTTAGAACCAGCAATACTCAGGACTATGGAAACGAACATGATTCTGGAGAATTTTTACATTGACTATTGTTCTTAGTAATCTTCGTTTTTCTGCATTTAGTTTCAACATTCCAATATTAAGCCAATAAAATTAATCTTTAAAATCAATTTTCATAACAAAATTTTCGTGTAATTTCTATTTTCTTAAACTGTTGCTAGACTGGCTGAACCGTCACTGAGCTTTGAAGGTTTGAAGCTTTTAAGTTTTATTGAGGAGCTTTCGATTTTGTATGAAAATTCTCCGTGCAATTCATCATTGTGATCATGACCATTCTACGACTGAGTGAGAGTTATATTTCTCACACTCTTGACGGGTACGTCACCTAATACTTGTATGGGGATTAAGTACGTCCACCTTGCGAACCCCTTCCGCAAGACTCTCAGAAATTCCAAATTAATGCAAAGCAATTTGAAAAGCTTAGGTAGGTAGTTAGGTTGAAAAAGCTTTCAAAGAAAGAGGACTAGATTACTACGAAAACTAATCTACAACAACTGTAAACAATTTCACTTAAGGATCATTTAACTCTGACTCCTTTTTGTCAAGCTCATTTTGAAACTTATTTTCAGATTTTTTACTCACTGATCTCTTATTTTAACTAAAAAGCGAGATGCGTGCCTGATATTGTCACAGAGTATAAAAATCGTAGAAAAATGTTTCATTCTGACTTTTATTGCCAACACTTTCACGCTAATGAAGAAAGTAAAAAAAGATCATTTCACCATTCAAACGCCCACCTCTATTGCATAAATTTATTCTAACGAATGTTTTTAGTTTTTTGCGGTAGTTAGTACGTCGCTCACCTTTTTAAGCTACTAAATTATTCAACAAAATTTTAATCGCTACCATAAAAATTAATGCAAGAATTTATCTTATCTTCTAAATTAAAAATTAGTGTCGACAAAAAGTTTACATTTATTTTTCCAGTTTCGTATTTAATTCAATATCTTTTTCTGTGGACGAAACAAAAAGTATGTTCATTTTCTACCTAATAAATTCCACATAAATGAATGCCTTTGGTGACATATAACTTGGAAAACCGTTTAATGACCACAAAATACAAAAAAAAAATCAAGAAAGATCTTATCGCAATAAAGTTAAATGGTCACAACATTCATGTATCATTTGAATCAAATATGTATGCGTGTGCGCTTCTACACAATTTATTATAATAATCCTTGAATAAAATTTATCTTTTTTTACTAGTCTTTTGTGGGATTGTCCCCATTATAATGTGTGTTATCTTTTCTTTTGAGTTCTTCAATGTAATATGTTACCTGTGGGCATTTGTTTAATACTCACTCCATTCGGTTTTTTAGCGCAAAACTAAATATTTTCGAAAAAATAATGATGAAAAGAGCCGCGGCGCCTTGCTGTGGTGGTTGAACAACAGTACTAGATTGATTTATTGATGTTTTTCTATTGTAAATTTTTTTGTTTTCTAAAACGCTGCGGTGTCCTTATTTGTTTACATTGTTCAGCTTTCCAGCATTCTATTTTTACTTTGGACAAAGCGTTGTGAGGTCTTCCGCTATCGTATGTAAAACAAACTGAAAATTTGTCATTCCTGTCAATACCAGGTTTACATTTTTCTTTGAATTGTTGAAATTAGGTTAATTCAATGCCTCGGAAAAATATTCTGAACACTCAAGGAGGCGCTTTTGACTATACTGTTTTAAAACTAGCAGCTTTTTTACGAACAAAATATGCAGAATTCCGACACTAACGTCGGTCGGGCTATATATTTTTTGTATCAATTGTTCGACTTTTGATATGAAAGCATGCAAGTGGATTGGGCAATCCACAAAGCACGTACGCCACTAAGGGGGAGCTCGACAGAGTGAAATTTAAGAATGCAAGGGAGGAATGGGGCTCAAAAAATTTCTTTTCAATGTCCTTCAGTGTAACTTAACGAAAAGTTAGAAAATTTTTCACATCTCCACTTTTTAGAAAATTGAGGTATTCGATCAAAGGGACTCTGCAATAAACCATTGAAATGGGTATAAGAGAGTAGCGATAGAGTGAAGTCAAAGAAGTTGATTCCCTTGGTGCAGTAAGGTGCAGTGATGTGTAGTGCACAGACGGACGGATGGACGGACTGACAGGAAGAGTGAAAACATAAAGTAGTTATCGCTACTTTGAGGCGTATTGGAAACTGTATATGGACATTTCCACTGCTGTGCATGTTACCAATTTCTATCTGCCTCTTTTCTTTCTTTCAATGCAAACAATTAAATAATGTAACAAAAGTAGTGCCGTCCACACCGTCTCTGTGAAACATTACATAATGTAATAACGGTTTCGCATGATAACATGATTCACACTTGAAAAATGAAAGAGAAAACAGATGGCATCAGCTCTAGTTCAAGTGACATTTTGAGAAGTTTTTCTAGAAAACAAGTATCTTTTCTTCTGCTGCTTGATTTCAGTAAAGCTTTCGACACTGTTAATTACACTTTATTGCTACGCAAGCTTCGAGAAAATTTTTTTTCTCAATCACTCCCCTACCAAATTGATTGCGAATTTTCTCTGTGACAGTTCTCAATGCTTCCTCTGTTCTACCAGTCTCTAAAGGTGTGCCGCAAGGCTCGACCTTATCTCCGCTTCTGTTTATTCTATTCGCGAACGATTTACCTTGTGTTCCTCAAAATACCATACCCCATATGTATGCTGACGACTTCCAGAGTTACACTTACTCAAAAAAGGACTCTTGTTCGTTATGTGTTTCCGTAGCGAAAACTAATGCAGATCTTGCATCAGTGAAGGGCTGGACGAGGGAGAATGAGCTGTCGTTGAACGTGGATAAGACGCAGGCGATAGTATTCAGCAGTCGTAATGCGACCGACGTTCTAGATGGTCAATTTCTCACAATAAGTGATACTGTCACTAACCTAGGTGTGAAGATGAAGAGTGATATGTCGTGGGGTGCTCACTGTGATTACATCGCGTCGAAAGTTTACTCTGGGTTGAGGTTACTCTGGACCCATGCATCGTATTTGCCTCGCTCCACTAAGCTGAATTTGGTTAAATCATTTCTCATACCGTATTTTCCCTACTGCTGCGAAGTTTTTGTGTTTGGTTTTGATGAATCATGTAAAAAAACTCTACGCAAGCTTTTCAACGCTTGTGTTAGGTTTGCGCATGGGCTAAGGCGGAGAGACCATCTGGACAACTATCGGGGTAATATACTTTGCTGCGATGTTATTGACTTTCTGGAGATGCGCGCTCTATTTTTCCTCCATAAAGTGATACAGAAGGGAACGCCTTAGTACCTAGCGCAAAAAATCAAGCCAGGTCGCTCCAATCGAACACATAGTTTCATCGTTCCGAGTTGGTCTTCGGCAAAAACATACAAATCCCTTTAGTTCGTCGGGATAGTAAGGCACAATGCACTCCCGATCAATTTTAAAAGTTTGCGCACCATTGACGAGTTCAGGAGTGCATACATCGACCTCATTGGTCAGGGGGCACGGTAGGTTGCAAAGTCGTTGATGCCTGCCTCATTTGGGACTGCATTGTGGGGAGCTATGGAATTTTGTATTTCGATAATTTTTTTGAGTAGTTTCTTTACGTTATTGTTTTTTACTAATTAGTAGAGTGTTTTGGTCCTTTGAATTTAGCCTGGCTTATGAATTCACAGATTTCCTATTTATTTGTAAATATTAGCTTATACTATTTCTGCATACTTTGTACATTTAAATAAGGCTACACAGCCTTCTGTGCACAATAAAGTATAACATTATTATGATAAAGTTTTCGTGTAAATTGCCTTCAATTCTGCGCTTTGATTGTGAAAAGATATCTAGAAAAAGGTGCAATGAGTGTGACTTTTAGATCACTAATTCGGTGTGTAAACGAACGACGGACGGTTTCATAAACCAAACTACGTTTTTTGTGCATGTGTAATATATACGTTGTGTGAGGAAAAGAATTGCAAAAAACAAAATCTGTAGCAATATTTATACTTCAAAATCAATTTATTAATTTATACTTTCGCCTTGTCATATCTATTTCGAAGACACGTTATGTTCTTATGCATTGTGGCCATCAGTCTAATTTGTTTCGTTTTGCTGTGACTTTTGATACATGAATGCGAAAAACGGTTCCGTCACGGAGAATTTAATTAAAGGCTAACACGAAATTTTCAATTTGCTTTAAATCCCTGGAGGCTCTGTGCAAATTGGAGACTTTTTTTGTTGCTGGTGATGAAATGAAACCGTTTATCTCGCATGGGTATATTATTTGCAAGATTTTTATTTGGCGGTATAATTTTCACGTTGAAGATGATTTCAGTTAACGAATTCAAGAATCAATTTTGATCGGAGCTAGTTCATGGCTCTCATAAATATATTTTATTTAATTTACCTTCATGTGTATGTCCATTATTCTTTTATTTGCTTGTCTTGTTTTGTGCAGAGGGCAACCGTAGCACTTCAAAGATATAGATTTCATAAGACGTCAAAAATATAAATAGTTTTTAGTTTAATGGCTAGAAAGATGTGTTAGATGTGTGTTAGCAAATGAAGAAAATATTCTCCTGAGAAGAGTCCAGATAGACAGAAAGAAAATGAATTTGGCAGAAATTAATTCTTTCAATCTTATCGATTGATAATTTTCAAAAACAAAATTCCTGATTTTTTCGACATTTTTCAATTTTTAGCCTACGCGGAAATCTGAAAAATTCGGTTGAAAAATCGTAAAAGCCAAGAAGAACTCTACTTTCATTCAAGAGCTTTTCTTCAGAGCGAAAATAGTTATTTATGCACCACGTACGACATGTCGGTCATATTGTGCGAGAAAAATCCAAGGATAATTTATTTATCCTCTCGGAGGATTATATCCCTTGCCTTCGGCTCGGGATACAAACTTCCTCCTCGAAGATAAATTAAATTTTCCTGCAGATGCGTAATAATTGTTATCACATAGCGCGTTGTTTGGATGTCAAATTACATCGACTAGGGAGTGTAATACGAAATTTCTCTTCTGTTCTATGTTGTCGTCCCGTTTTCGCTTGTGTGAGTGATAAAAAAGAATAGACACTTGTCATAACAACATTTATTACTTTCTACTAAAAAAACGGGGACAAAATCTTGAGTGAAAAGTATACCACGTTAGATAGATGAGGAGTCTAAAGCTGAAGCGTTACACACAATCAAAGTATTAATCTTGTACTCCCTGTACTTCACAGTGTCATCGATTCGAGGTCGCGTGATGCTTGTGTGGCAGTGCGTAAGGAATTTTACACAAAAGCTTATTCCTGTGTGGCATACCTCTTGAACGGTTACCAAGTGTGTAACATCGACTGTTATTTTCACACGCGATCATCGATTCGAGGTCGCGTGACGCTTGTGTGACAGTGCGTAAGGAATTTTACACAAAAGTTTATTCCTGTGTGGCATACCTCTTAAAAGATTCCCAAGTGTGTAACATCGGCTGTTATTTTCACACGCGAGCATCTCGTTTCAAATCTATTTTTCGGTTAGACTTTGAAGATTGGTAATGAGTTATGCACAAATCAAATCCCAACTGACTTAAAAATTGTTGTTTAGAAACAGTTCTTCAGAATTTTGAGTTTGAAATGAAGTCTTTACAAGTGCCGAACACGAAAAAACTCAGAGATTATCATGTTAATCTAATTTAGTAAATTGAAATTTCATTTACTCTTTCCACATATTTCAGGTTTCTTTTCTACTCCTAAAGTCCTTTTGACGAGATAAACTTAATCTTGCAAATAACAATATCCGAGAATTGTTTAGTATGTTTTTTAAACATTAAGTTTCCGTCAAAAATATAAATAAGTCAAGAAGAAATATCTGGCTAAAGGATAATCTTGCGATTTTCAATGCGTTTTGCTTCTTTGGTCACTTATTATTTAGTTTTTTGTACAAAAGGCATTACTTACCTGAATAATATTAAATTTTAACTTAGACTGGTGCATATTTTACGAAGCTTTTTGTTTAATCGAACAATGTGAGATGAGAATTTCTTTCGTTGCGGTAGGCCATTTCTGCAATTTGGCGTTTACGTTCTATCTTTGCTTAATCCTTCTGGAGATATCTAACAGAATCTTTTTCTAACACTTTCCGATGCATCTAAAACTCTTCGGTATGTCAAATAAGATAACGCAGTAGGGGTGCAGCAAAGAACATGACGACAAATGACAGAAATTCAATTAGTTAGATGACATAAAATATTGTTGGAATATCAAGAGTGCGAATAGTGATCCATGCGACAAGTTGCAAAAATAAAGATTGCTTTGTTACAGGATGGGAAATTTTCTAACACGATAGATCAAGTCATGCCTCATGTGTGATAAGGCAACACTACATAAGTTTCAACTGTTTCGTCGGGGACAAAACATTTGTATGGGGAAACATCGTTTCTTGCGAATTAATCATTTTCTGTATTGTCCGCTTTATACAAAACACAAAATGAATAATTCACAAAAAATCGAATTTCTTCCATACAAATTTAATGTTTTTTCACCGACGAAACACACAGTTGAAACTCGAGGCGCCCTCAGCTGTTTTGTGGCCAATATGTGAAATAAGCGCTTGATCCATAGCGTAGCGAACATCACAACTAAAAAATACTGATAAAAAACTGTGTCAAAAACAATGCTTGCAACACAGTGTCATAAAGTAGAACTTTAGACGCTTCTGATGCACAAAACATTGTATCCGACTTGCCACTCGAAAGTAGTCATAACATTTTTTCGTAACTGCCATTCTACTTACAAAAAGCACTCGATTTTGGACCCAAAAATACCAAAAAGGAGGGAATTTTAACTGTACCTTTTCTGATTTTTATGGGAATAGTACATTACATTTGACCCTGCTAAAGTAATTCATTACATGAGGACACAATTGCGTGATACGAGCCAAACTCACGTGTGTTTTTTTTTTTTTTTTGAACAACTAGCTTTGAAAACGTTATTTTGATGTGTGTAGAGCTTACATATCCGTAGAGCTTCATGAGTCAAAATAAGAGGTTTCCAAAGCGCGTTGCTAAAAGAAGTAATTAATTATGTAGTAGGATGTTGTATTACGTGAAAACGAAAGTTTTGCTTCACAAAAAATATCCCAAGAAACCCCACATGTAGTGCATGGTTTTTGTTGGGGGTAAAGATACATGTAATACTCAACTTTTGGGTGGGATGGGCAATAAAAAATTATCGTAACTGGCAAACCAAGAGTTTCTCGAAGTTTTAATGGATTTCCACTAAACCAATTAGTTTCAAACGAAAATATGCCTATGTATTTCATCTATAATTTTTTTACATTTTGCGTCATCACTCCACAGCCATGGTTTGAATGTTATTTAAATGTTTTATACAAAATCTATTTAACAAACAGTTTGTTAGTAACGAAAAAGTCGAATGTTTTGTGAAATGTTAGTGAATCGTAAAAATCTAAATGGTTCCTTTAATAGTAGAATTTGTGCAGCTTTATGAATCCTTTACGAAGTACCCATTTTTCTGTTATTAATAGACAACAATTGGTCTATTCAGTAATGCGGGCGGTGAAAATAAACATACATGCCACAAAAAGGCAACATTATGCATTAAAGGAAATTTCTTTTTCTGAACAAATTCTATAAAAACTTGCAAATTCTTTTTACGCAAAATGATCTTCTCCATTACAAACTGTTTTCTTTACTATAGAATTGAATGACAGTGAACTCATTTTGGACCGTAATTGTCGGCGGTAAATGGTACATAACTCAAAGAAACATAAAAAAAAACATCGAAGAACCACATACAATACCCAAAAAAAAAAAAAAAATATTGAAAAGAAAAGGTTTGATTTCGTTTATATACAAAGAAAAGAATGGTTTCTTAGATGGTGCCTACGAGTACGAAATCAGTTTTTCAATTGGTTAACTCGACATCATTTCTTATGTATAAATAGTTCATGGAGATTTTAAAGGAAGGAAGGTATAAAAAATTGTAGAATACATAACCCACAGCATTCATTACTGTCATCCAATGAACGCAATAAAAAAGGGAAAATGAAATGCATTAGACATCACCTGCAAATGTCGTAACGATCCGACATTATGATATATCGAACATATCGAATATTTTTATCATCTAAACTCGAAACGATATTTTTCGAAGTTCGAAAGTTTCAAGAGGACAGCCCAATTAACCAAATTCTTCCGTGAAAATTCGTTCGGACAAAGAACAATGAAGGCTTTCAAAAGCTTCTTTTGTTCAATGTCCGAACGACTTTCCGCGGAAGAATTTGGTTAATTAGGCACTGACTCATTCACTCAAGATCCTAAGAGCTAGAGATGACTTTATGTTTGAATGATGAGATCAGAGGAATAATTTCGTTTTTTACAACAATCCAGCTATATCTATTTATCGCTCTCTCCGTCTTTCGGGGAGAACTTCACTGGTATGTTCTCAAGTAAGTGTTGTAAGCTCAAACAAGTGAGTGTCTCTCCTCTCAGCAAACCAAGTAGTCTCTCGTAGTGATAAAGCTAATCAGGATTGTCTACTTTGTTCTAAAAGTTATTTTTCTTCTTCCTTCTCTCTACTGATCTCTTGGTCAACCCGTCACAGCACCCATTTTCCATCAAATCAATTTGATTTTGTGATCAAATTTAGGCCCCAACATGAACACATAGCGATAAATCATTGATGTAAGGTATGCGAATCCGATCGTAATTTTATTTTCATCATCCATGGTAAATTTTTAAACCAAAAAATCAACAGCCTCCCAGGTAACAAAACAATTTTTCAATCAATCTTTACAACCGTAATTTTCGCATTTTGAAGGCACGCAAATAAAAAAAATGTAAAATTGCATATGAATGTGCTCGCATTCGGTACACACTGTATATCATGCGCGTTATGACCATTGTACACATTACGAGTATAAGTGCCAATCTTATTGAAAATCTTTTCCGGAGTGATAAAAATTGTTTCTTTTTTTTGATAATGTAGTTGAACCTAAATGGAACATCGGTTAAAGTGGGCTGAACAATCAAAGAGTGTTGACTTAGATTTATCAGATTGCGATGGTTTATTGCAAATCCGGTGAACTATTGTTTATTGTCCCTTTCATCTTGGTCTAAGACTCACGCCTCAGCGAAGAGAACTTGGAATATTCACATATAACGTGAAGGATATCTTTTCATCACTAAGGCTACAGGTGCAATTGTTATCATTAGATAGTACCATCTTCACTAGATGCTTGCCCAGTCTATGCGGAGCTTTTCCTAGCCTCTCTCGTTACCATAAATACCAGAGATCACCGGTACCGAAAGAGTGTTGCTACTTCCTAGATTTAAGTTTCGTTGTCTCATTGAGCACTCCAAAAAAATTTCAATTTAAACTTTTGTAATGGCTTTTTCGAAATAATTCATTTCGCTCACTGAATCTAGACTCGCGAAAAAGCCTCAAACTACATACCTTGGTTGGTTTCTTTATTGAGGTCATGACATCTACAACTTATATTTACTATTTACAACTTAAAAACTAACCGTAAGGGATTCGTAGCTAAGTTTTAATTTCTCGTTGAGTGTACAGGTACTGTTGATTTAATGGAACACTTAGGCCATCCTCGGGGGTAGTCACGGCTCTAACCACCCGTTACTTGTAGTAACGCTCAGTGATCTTTGGCTAAGTTCTTCTGGTGAGAGATAACAGTCTCCCAGGTGCTTAGCCCTCAAGCTGTTTAAATTCGTGCAGCCGCACAAGAAGTGTTTTGCTGTCTCCAGAGCTAATCCGCATCCCCTGCCATCAGGAGAATCTTACAATTACATCTTATTTAAATGATATTTCAGCGTATTATGACCTGTCAAGATACCAGTTATTTTACGCTCAGACTCAAAAGAAAATTCGTTGTTTGTTTGTTACATCGCATCATCATTTCCTTCGATTTTCCTACAATTCCTGGTGCTTCTTCATCGTTTCCTCTTTAATCGAGACTGTAATCATGCTCGAACTGGAGCTTAGAGCTGGCTCGGGTCCGATAAATTCAGTCATGCTGCCGGCTCTAGCAAGTTGATCTGCTCTTTCGTTTCCCTCAATGCCAACATGTCCTGGAACCCAAGTCAGAGTAACACGATTGTTATTTGACATTAGACTGTTCTTTTCGACATTTCAGGACCGAATTTTGATCAAATTTGAAGATTCGCTGTCTGTGCAAATCGTGATTGCCTTATCGGCGACTCCACATTCGATTAACTTAGATGCGGTAATTGCATATACATCACATTGGAAAACTGTTACCATTGTGCCCAGCGGAAATGAGGTTTCATATCCCAATTCTTCCGGCTCCATCGCCTTTTTCTGTCAGTGAAAATTTTGATGTCTCCATCTATAGCAGGTTTACCATCAACACATAATATGTTCAAATTTTCTTCCGAATCTAAAGATGGCAGATATTTCGTCTCTCAGCATTCCAGTTTCCCTGAATCTTTTTTTTCAAGTTCTTCAGGATTTTGGCATCCCCGACCGACCTGTCTCCTGCCACCTATTGATTCGTTCCTGACAGTTATTTATGTTTGAACCACAGGAGCGAGTGAAAGCGTAACTTCCATTGCGGTTGAGGGCGTTGAGCTGATTGCTCCTGTGATCGCCATGGTTCATTACAGTCCTCGATATTTAGCCTTTAATTTTTAACTTACATAAATGAGATGCATTTAAGCCAAACGTAATTTGTAATTTTTTTTTTCCAGATTCAACTCAGTCATCACATTCAAGTGGCTGTTTCACCGGAAACAGCACCGTAATAACATCTACCGGAGGCGTAAGAAGATTGGATGAACTGAATGTAGGCGAAAAGGTGCTTAGTATGGATAAATACGGCCATGCTGTGTACAGTGAAGTTCTAATGTTTTTGGATCGAAACGAACACGAAACTAGAGAGTTCGTGAAAATAGAAACAGATGGAGGTGCAGTAATATCGGTCACTCCGGCTCACTTGTTAATGGTATGGAAGACAACGTTGAAACAAACGAAATTCATATTCGCCGAACAAGTTGAAGAAGACGATTTTGTTTTGGTGAACGTAAATGGCACACTGGAACCAAGACGTGTAACAAAAGTTTCTTCTGAGCTGAGCAAAGGTGTCTACGCACCATTAACAGAGGAAGGAACAATTGTTGTTAATTCAATTACAGCATCTTGCTATGCTCTAGTCGATAGTCAATCAATAGCTCATTGGAGCTTTATGCCAGTCAGAGCTTATAATTTAGTCAAAAACTATTTTGCCGATGAATCATCGTCGAAAACGTCGTCCATACAGAGTGGTGTACATTGGTACGCCAAAACATTGTACGCAATCAAAGACTATTTATTACCATCGGATTGGATATATCAAACGTAGGAATTAAATTGACAATCCATTTTGACTTATTAAGTTTTTACGATTTAACGGACTTTTATAGGAATTAAAACAATTAACTAGTTTTAAGTAGGACAAAACAAATTTTTTAAATTAAATTAAATTATTTTTTTCTAACTTTTAAAATTAGTGAACTTTTTCATCTTAAACAAAAAAAAGAGAAAAGAAAGGATGATTGTGACCAGTCGGCCAGTGAACATAATTCGAATGAAACTATTCAAAAAATTTAAGCGGAACAAAATTTCAAGTTCAAGTGTAGTGGAGCTCCTTAGTTGCACAAAACTCTTAGTGTGGTCGCTTAGTCCAAAAATCTTGCACTTTTCATTAGAATTAATGATTGATCTCACCAAACATAGGCAAACTCCCAATTGAATGTTATGTGACTGTTTAATGGCCTTGTAACGACCGTTTTCTCTAAAAGTGAAAGACGCTCTGTAAAATCCAACTTTCAGTCAATTTCTTGTTCTTTGCCTGAGATGTGAAGAGTGTAAACTAAGCAGAAAAAATTGTCAAGGATACGATTCCAACGTTAAGAGAATTCTCACTTGTCCTGACAGAAAGAATCTAATAAACCATTGAAATGGATATATTAAAGTAGCGATAGAGTGATATCAAACAAGTTAATTCCCTAGGTGCAATGACGTCTGCAGCTAGATGCAATGACGTGTGCAGCTAGATGCGATGACGTGTGCAGCTAGATGCAATGACGTTTGCAGCTAGATGCATTGACGTGTGCAGCTAGATGCGATGACGTATGCAGCTAGATGCAAAGATGTGTGCAGCTAGATGCAATGACGTGTACAGCTAGATGCAACGATGTGCAGCTAAGTGCATTGAGATGCAGTCAGCTGCAATTAAGTGCATTGAGTTGCAGCTAAGTGCAGTGAGGGGCAGCTAAGTGCTGTGAGGGGCAGCTAAGTGCAGTGAGCGGCAGCTAAGTGCTGTGAGGCAGCCAAATGCAGTGAGGAGCAGCTAAATGCAGTGAGGAGCAGCTAAATGCAGTGAGGGGCAGCTCAGTGCAGTGAGGGGCAGCTCAGTGCAGTGAGGTGCAGCTAGGTGCAGTGCACAGACGGACGGGCGGATAGGAAGCGTGAAAACATAAAGTACCTATCGCTACTTGTTAAAGGCTCTGATTCATTCCGAGATGATATCTTCGCTGATGAGAGAGTGCCAATTGAATTGGTCGTTTGAGTAATCAGATTATGCTTGGCTATGGACGTACGCTGTGTAGGAGGGACACAGAGAAAGAAGCAGAAATCATCATGCAGAAAACAGGTTGAAAGATTAATTGCGCCTAAGGCACACTAAATATACACACACGAAATGCTTCTTTAAAATTTCGGCAGGTTTCTGTTAGGGAATGAGAATCCACGTGCTTTAATCGTTCGAATCAGCTGATACCGAGATCTCCGTGGAAAGTCGGATTTCATGGAGCGATTTTACTTTCAGAGAAAACGGCCGATCCAGGGTAATGTTATTGAGCTGCCGCAGTGCAGATCGATGGCGTCCGTCAATCAATCATTTAAGCAATTTCTCCCGAAAAGCAGAATTGTACCGAAATTATAAAACTCGAGTGCATTACGAAAATTTAATTTTTGTATCCATGAGGAAGATCAGAATGCACAACCGTTCATCTGAGGAGCTCCACTAAGTGAGGAGCATAAAACCTAACTACAAAAAGTGATATGTAATTTATAAATATTTTTAATTATGATTTTTTAATGTAACTTTTATTTAACTTAATATTTAATTTAATAAATTTGTAAAAAAGAAACGAAATTCAATTTAAAATCAATTTCAATAATTGTAAATAGTAAAAATTCTCTCTATTATGCGTTTCACTCTCTTAATTTGGGAGCATTGATCAGCATTAACTATTTGAAGTATCAGCCAAATATTTTCCAATCAAAACGCTAGGTGTCTCACATTGACTAGCCATTTTTGTGACTTCATCAGGTTTCATATGACATCACTTTTCATCTAAAAACGCAAATTAATCAATCACGACTCCTTTTGAAGCTTTCCTTTGAATATCCGACAATTGTTCGGCATCATCTAATACTCTTAACGTTTCGGACCATCTCTCTCTCTCTCTCTCTCTCTCTCTCTCTCTCTCTCTCTCTCATTGTGAAGTTGTCTCACCATACCGACTAGAAATTCCTCTAAAAATCTGACCGTTTCACATGGCTGATGCAAGGAATCAAAATAAAAGCACTTTTTATCATGAAATCCAATTCAATCAAAAATAGAAACTTTCTGTTAAAATGATTTTTATTTGTGTTGCAAAAGGTGAAAATGTCTTTGATTCGTCAAACAAACGGAAAGCAAACTTTTGGAATGGTGTAGCTATTTGGTTCGAAGACATTTGCAGTTAAATAACAAAAAACTACAAAATCAATTCAATTTTACACGAAAATCAGCAAGGAGTAAAATTCTAAGTAAACCAAAAATGTGAGTGTTTGCAATGCCAACGTTTGTTTGAGGAATTAAGATGTTTTTTTTTTCAAAAAAAATGCCAAAAAACAGTGTTCGTAAACTGTTTTAACAAAAAGTTTCTAATTTTTTATTTTTGTCAAGAAATTAAGCGTTTTTTAGCTTTAAACAAAAAAACTAAAATTTCGACGGCGAAATTTTGAAAGAAAAATTATGAAGTGAAGCGATCCAGAACATTAATCTTTGTTAAAATGCCACACTTTCTTGTAATATATTTTCGTTTATTAAAATATTTATTAATTATTTCTTTAATAGTTTTTATTTTGGATCTTTTGCTGTATCATTTAAGAAAAGACAATATGAACTCTCGATAATTATCAAAAATAAAATAAAAATCTATTTGAGAAAACATGGAAATGTATTCATTTTTCATTAGAACCCAAGCGCACCAACTCATTGTTTGTGGGAGTGAATAATGAACAAGTTATGAGGTTTGTTGAACCGACGCGACATCTATGGTCCGGAGTGCATCCAATTAACTAAGAAACCTTTTGCGCGATGTACTAAGTACGTTAAGCCAAATTTTTGCATGTGAAATCTGAAAGCACAGAAAAATTATTGCGCTGGAAGCTGTAACCCAAATTGATATCAGTTGTTTTGGAAGAGGAGGCGAGGACTTGCGTCACATTTCTCTTTTAAAAAGGGTTTTTGTTGTGATATCAGTTCTTTTGGAAGTAGGAAAATTGTTTTTGACGAATTATACAGGAACGGAAAAGTAAAAATCGACAAGTTTCTGATTTATCATACGAATTTACAACACAAATCAGAAACTTGTCCGGTTTTCACTTTTCCGTTCCTGTGTGTTGAATTTTTTTCGATCCGCCGCCGCCAAACCGAAGCGAACCACTCCCATGGGCGAAAATGATCCCCACAACTTCCTCTGCAACATATCCAAAGTTTTTTTTTGGTTGACACGTGACTGACCCACACCTATTTCAGTGTGAGCATCAGGCGAGGCATTATGGAGTCCAAAAAACGAAAGTGTCGACAAAAATGGTGGACTCGGCTAAAAAGTCAATATGGGAGTAATCAGATCTGAGTGGATCTAGGGCTCGTTCAACTACAAAATGTGTGAAAAACTCCAAAATCCGCCAAAATCAATGAAAATATAGATTTTAGCTAAATTGAACATAACAAAGAGATGATAACATTTCTTGCTAAGGGCAAATCGTTGATTCCTCTTCCGAATACTACAAAGAGAACAATTTAATGGATTCTTGGTGAATCTAAACGTTTCGGGTGGATTAAAGACATGAAAACTTGATGGTAAGACTTCAAGACTGGTACCATAAAATGACACATTGTTCGACTCCCAGCGCATTTGAAACGTGTAGATGCACCAATAAACCATTAAATTCATCTCTTTGTAGTATTCGGAAGAGGAATCAACGATTTGCCCTTAGCAAGAAATGTTATCATCTCTTTGTTATGTTCAATTTAGCTAAAATCTATATTTTCATTGATTTTGGCGGATTTTGGAGTTTTTCACACATTTTGTAGTTGAACG
>CM055406.1:14949495-14997833 GCA_029228625.1 Pseudolycoriella hygida | reverse complement strand
GTTTTGGTGGAGTCAAAGTTGAAATTTCAATATGAAAACTGAAAGTCGGGAATTGAAGTTGACTCACAAATACCACATTAAAATATTTGTGACCTCCCGGATACCGGTATTTTGAAGTACTATCGGAATACTAATAGTTAGCCCTAAAAAGTTTCCCTTCAACCTGTATACGTTCAAGAAAATATTGACGTTTATGCCATAATTCATGAAACAACGCCTAAAATGAGTTTTTCCAGGAGAGGCAGAAGAAGATCGCATTTTGAAAAAAAAAGTTCTCCATCCAAGACCATCACACAGCATTGTCGCGAAAAAAAAATAAAAGTTCAAATTCGACCCACCCTAACAAACACATGCATATGGGCTTTTTATGGCGCCCAAACGAGACCGGTACCCGCTTTTTTAAAATCTTATATGGCGTAGGATGCTCAGCCGAAGGTCCATGCAAAATTTCAAGAAAAGTTATCGAGCCGTTTTCGAGTGGGAGCGTTTTTCATACGAGTGCCAATGGAAACCAGTAAGCCACTGACTAACTAACGTAGGATGTTTTCATTAACTTTGGCTTTTATGAAAATGCTCTTTTTGTATAGAAAATGATCTACGGATGCACTGAACCGATTTTAATGAGTAAAAAGACACTTCGCCTTCCGAAGAATCCGGGAAAAATATTTTCCGGGGGTAAAACTTAGTCAAAACTTAGCAGTCTACGAAATTTTTTTTTTAACTTTTTTGTTCGTATGTGGACCTGCGTCACGGGCGCATTGCTACCGCGCGCCCATGGCCTCTCATTTACTCGGTCAACTTTATCGTGTTTACAGACGAGCGGACAATTTTTTTTTGCAGATTCGCATCTAGAGTCCATGATCATGATCGATGCTACTCCCTACTTTCCCTCCTCAAATGGATTGATAACAAACGTAATGGTAATAGGACCTCGTACTTCGTACATCACTTAGAAGCATTTTGCGAAGACCAGCTTGAAAGTAAAAACATTCATCGAGAAGTTCAATAAAAAACGAATTGGAAACTAATTTTAAAAAATATATTTTCATCAAATAGGTCGTTTAAAATTTTGAATTCGTCGCCAACTTTTAAAAATATTATAAATCACATTTACAACTCAGTCTGACTTTAACTTTAACATATATCGCTAACAATAACAATTAAAGTGAGAATTTTATCTAACATAACAAACTAGCAAATAAACGAAAAGCGAAAACATGAATCATTATCTGTTCACTGCTTGAATGTAAAGAATCCGGTTGGATCCCATTCGCCGTTATCGACCGGGCCGAAACTCTCATCGAAGAACCATTCAATGGTTTTAAAAAGATGATACAAAACACCAGACAAATTGTGTCCTTCGTCCGCGTAGATCTATTGATAGAAAGTTAATTAATAATTATTCGCTTCGACGACGTCTACAATCTACAACCTGATGTCTGAATCCTACACCTTGTTCAATCAATGCTCTAGCGAGCACAAGTGAATGCTGTTGATGAACGATCAAGTCAGCTGTTCCATGAATTAGAAAGAAATTCCTTGACTGAATGTTTCCCACTTTCATTGTCAAATCAGAATCTTGCATAGCTCTCGGATAGTCGTCGTTGCGTGGCATGTAGCGTTCGGTGAAAAAGGAGTCTATAATGACAGTACAACATTTTTGTCGTTAAAAAATTGAAATTTTTCACAACTTTGAGGATCTTCTTAATAGAGTTCGGCTAAATGTGATACTAAATGGCCCTTTGAGACGGAGGAAAAAATTTATTAAAAACTTTCTGTCACAGCGCTCAGTCGTTGCTGTTGATTGGTTTTAGCTACTTCGCGACAAAAAAAATGACAGAGCAAAGGGTACCGGTAGCAGTGCCAGTATAATTGTACACTAGTCCGAAACGACACGCAGCTGCAACAACCAAGGGTTAGCTGAAAACATTTGAGCTCAGTGTCCAGAACGGAGAGAGCTTCGCAAGTGACCAATGCTAGGGTTTCTTTACAGTTTTCTTACCATGCAGTCCAAATGACACAATCGGATTAATAGCTAGAGCGCATTGCAGAACACGCTGAGAATCTTCAGCTAAACAAAAGTTTTACAATTAATTTCAATTATTGCTCACACTAGCGACAAACTACCCAAAGTCATTGTAGCGGCATATCCACCATATCCCCAACCATAAGCGCAAATTCTTGTCGGATCAACAAATTTTAAATTGTCTCGCAGATATGTCAAAACGCCCAATTGGTCTTCAATCTCCACCGTTCCCAATTTGCCTTTGATTTGCGATCGCAACAATTCACCTTGAAAGCCGCTACCACGTGCATCAATCTGAGCGATAATCATAGATTTCTGACTGCAAAGGTACCAATTCCAATCGATTTCATATTTTTCAGACACAAGTTGCGATCCGGGTGAAGTATCCCTGGAATTCATTTATTAACTTTTAGGCATTTCGTTCAAACAATGATTATGAAAATTTCGTCCAATGAATTTAAGTTAAAGCAATTTAAAAATCTTGTCTAAGTTTGGTGGTATCACAGTTCGCCTTGGTTGAAGTTCAACAAAGTTAGATAGATGGTAGTTAGTTAGACACATGGTAGTCACATGGTAGAACTCTTCATTACTTCAATTTTGATTTAAAAGTCCTTACGCAAGTGAAATGTCGAAGGCTACTACTGAACATGGTGCATTCATGTGTTGCTTGCTTTTAGATTGGATGTTTATCAGAGCATCTCAGGTCATTCGAACGATGAATATAATAAGAGTGAACGTCGCTGTTGGATTGCATCTCGAAGTTGTGCTTCGTCAGTCCATTCACCATCATGTGAAGTTGAGTTACCCTTTCAACTACTGCAAGCTTTTGCACTGGTACTATAATCTTTGAGTACAGATGCGTGTGAGATGGGGCAGTTGGTAGAGAGCTTTTATGTATTCTGATTCTGTACTCTTTGCAATCGATTCAATTTCGCTTTGGATCCGGCACTGTATATCGGCAACATGTATGAGATGTAGCCGTAATACAGTTGTTTTCGCTTGATAATCGGTATGTATTTGCCCCTTTTTCACATCAGCGGGATAAACGGACGGATCATTTTCATCACGTGGGAGATGTGCTGCTTGAATGAAAGCTTTTCATCAAGAACAAGCTTTGAAAGCTTTCACTCGCTTGATTGTATCATCATTTATCTTGATGTTTTGAAGTCGGGAAGGTGCCGGGCTTTTCCGAACGTCATGTAGCACGTTTTTCCGACATTAATTGTCAAAACATTGCGGCAAAGCCAATCATGCAGTAGTGATGAATCCTTTTGCACCGCATACTCGAGTTGTTCTGATGCATCGGTGTCGTAGTATAAGACGGTGTCATCGTCGTAGAGAAGCGTTTTGCCAATCAAACCAAGCGTTAACATATCGGCAATGTAGACGAGTCCCATTTTCGAGCCTTTCGCAACCCCTAAGTAAATGCTTCGGAATCTACTGCAATTGTTACCGACAGAGAAAACTTATCATCAGATGGACAGCTCTTTCGGAGAGACCGACTTTGCTGAGTTTGAGCGACAGCCGTTTCGGGTCCACCGTATCGAACGCCCGTTTCCAAATCAATGAATATCACAGCAACATGACGAATCAATCCAAATTGGTTTCCTCTGATGAAATTTAGACCGTTCAGGTACTCGATCATTTGCTTCGAAAGGACGTATTCGAACATCTTCGACAGCGATGGCAGCAGCGTCAAGCCCTTAAAGTTGGCAATATCGGAGTTTCCACTTTTTTGAATTTATTTTAGGCGTCCTTTAAAAAGTTCAGCTGGAAATATCATCGTTTGTATAATGACATTGATACATAGAGCTATCAACGAGCGAGGCTGCTTTCAGCAAACTAATTTAAACCTTATCGATGCCAATAGTTTTCGTTGCCGCCTCAATTCTTCTGGATTCAAATTCTGCACGCAGATTAAAGTTTTTCGATTTAATGAATGCAATCGTCTTGTGATATTCCCTCTTGATGAATGACTTGGAGTTTGTACAGTCATGCGTGTTCCCTTACGGTCATTATCAGCTCTCGGTTAACATGACCTTTTTTGATTCGATGGCTTGATCTTATGTAAATTGTTGAAGTGCAACACTAGCGATCTTTTCAAGCTCAATGTTAAGTTCGTTACCATCAGTCTCTTCAGATAAGGTTTCACGGAGAGCTGTTACCGTCGTTATCGCAGCATCAAGGTTGAACTTTGATTTCAAATTCATCTTCGTGGGTGGCGGGAAGATTTTCCTGTTCTTAGATGCGAATACGGTTCCATGACCGGAAGGATTTTTTTGCTAATTCCGCGTCTATTAGTGATAGCAAAAATATTTTCCATCCTCCTGAGCGATCTGTGAAATGTTGATCACAGAGCTAACACCACCATACTTCACACTGGTGCAAAACATACTTACAGGAGCACCGCCATGAATTTTGAAAGAACAGAGCCTTTTTAATCAGAGCCTAGAGGACGTGCACTAGAGGGGAGCGGGCTGCCCGAAACTCCACTAAAGGCCCGACCCGAATCCTAACCGACCCAAGCCCGAATCAATTTGTTGGGTTTCTGAATTTAGTTTTTTGTCGGGTCGGCTCGGGTTTTCATTTTCGTTTTTTTTTGGGCCGGGTTTGAAGACTTCAACAAACAAAACCCGACCCGACCCGAAAAAATTATTTCGCTCAATTATTTCCTCTAAATTGAAAAACATTTCACATGAAATCTTTAAACCTTGTTCAGGTCAGGATTTCAGGTTCGGTTCAGGACGGTTTTGAATTTTTATTTTGGTTCGGGTTCGGTTCTGGAAAAAAGGTCGACCCGCATGCCTCTAACATGCACACACACAGAAGCAATTTTACACTCAGATCTTCATACAATTCAATTCCTTGGCAGGCATAAAGTATTCTTTCTTTCGAACAATTGAAGATATTGATATTTGGAAGGAAAATTATTTCGACTTACATATGAACAATGAGCGGAAAAGCTATCTCCTCTTCTTCCTTCATGCCTGGCGGTAGAAATAAGCGCACCTGAGCTTGAAAACCGTCACGTACCTCTACCGCGACCGTTCGTATTTGCGGCGTTGCCAATTGAGCTAAACGATTCCTTAATGCTTCGCCACTATCAAGAACGATAACTTTAGACATTGTAATTGTGTCAACTAAATAAATCGACGGTGTTTCTGGTCCCAAGCATTCCTGAACGTAGTACGAGTAATCTTTGCTGAAGTAGCAGCGATTGAATAAACAGTTGTTCGGTATGCGTTCGATATTCGATTCGAAATCCTCGGTAGCATTTCCGTTCGGTGAATTCATTAACAGTTTAAATCTGTGTCGACTATTGTCACAGGTCATGCACACTGGCAGCGACGACGAAACAAATATTCGATTTGGCGTCTTTGTAACATTAAGACTCAAACTGATTTTGTACAGATGACGTTGGCCAGGTTTAAATCTTGGTGTTGCCATAAAATAAACAATTTCGTTTGCTTCATCCCAACCAATGATTTCAGTCACTTCCCACTGGCCCATCGTCAACGGAACACTTTTCATATTGGACAATGATATAAGAACAACGTGACGATAGTAACCATGCTCTCCATCTCGTACCGGCAAACGTTTTAACATAAAGCCACCGATTTCGAAATCATTTTTAGTATTTGCGTCAGTAGAAATGTTTATGTGTGGGGAGGTAGTTGGATTGATTATTACAGGAATGGAACGATTTCGAAATGTGCTGTCTATTTTGGAGAAAATGGGTTTTTCGGCTGGATATATCCATCCGTTTGCGATGACATTTTCCACGTGAATCTGAAATGTAACAAAACTTGTAAGTTTTTTTATTTTTTTTTAAACTAACTTTGAGGGAGGGGTTGAACGGAAGGACAATGTTTTTTTAAGCTTAATGAAAGCTTAAAGCTCTTTCTTACCTACCTCAGTACAATTAAAAATTGGTGCTCGACATACAACAGTCAAGGCACTTGTTTGTTCTCTGTTCGTAAATGTTACAGACAAATCAATCGGCGACAACCAAGTCATACTTCCCACATAGCTATTGTTGCGGTTCAAATGGGCAGGCGGCATTATACGAATTTTGTTGATGAATTTCAGCACGGACAGATCCACGACGAAAACTGTCACATTTGGATTGATTGCTCCTTCCTTCGGGTATCGAATCGATTTAATTTTTGGATATTTCACATTGTCGAGCCATGAATATCTAAGTGAATTTGAATTGAATGAACTTGTAATGTTGTTGAGTTTTACAAGATTGACGTACTCGTATTTGCTAACTAGACTGTCGTTGAAAGATAGATAGGACAAGTAAGATGCATCTGTTGAAAATGCTATGGTGTCGCTTTTGAGTTCTGGTGTATTTGAGTAAAACCAATCTGGTATTCCATTGTATATGACCCCTTCTTGTCCTGAGGAAAATCGTTTTTTTAACAAAAGTAATCGAAGAACTTAGAGCACCTACTGTTTGGCAAACAGTAGCTGCTCTAAGTTATTTGATTCCTTTAAAACTTCCAGTCTAAAGAAAAGTGTGTAGGAGTAATGGGTAACATGCAAATTGCCGCCTCAGGTGCAAATAATCTTAGAAAGACAAGGATCCCTCCCGAATGCACATAGCATCTACGTAATGTTTACCTGTTGTTGATATCCGGCAGACTAGGTCATGTTGCACTTTCGGCTTATAGTACAAATCATTTCCAATCACAAAGGCTATGGCTTGCGATCCATGCTTTGCATTGGATGCATAAGTTCCTGGAAGAACTTGATTTGACTTAGTGCTAGGAGCCCACAAAACATGTTGAAGAAGAGGAGCTTCGCGATTGTCATCTTTCGGTGACAATGGAAAAATATTTTTGCTTAGAACTTCGTACACGTAATACCTAATCACACCAAATGAAACATTTCACTAAAATATTTATTTGTCATTTGAAAATTCAACCTTGAACCCATCGCACTACAATCCGCCAGTAGTAGAACATAATTCAAGTCTGGAGATACGATGAATCTTTCGGCGTTAAGTTGCCTCTGTTAAAGCTTCATTAGTTTGCGATTTATGTCATTAAAAAAAAGAACTTACAAATGTTGTGTTTGTCATAAGAATCTTTACAGTCGTTGTATCCATTGCCAAAATAGACAATCCACCGGACGGGTCCCTGTATACAAGTTCACCATCTAAAAGAAATATTCACCTGGAGTTCTCAAAATGCTCGAAAAAAATGAATTTCTACCACTTATCCATGTTCCATTAAAAGGCTTCCAACGCAATCCACTTCCATTAATATCGGATAGTGTGAGTCGTCTTCCTTTAATTCGTGTGCCCTCATCTTCTGTTGTGTAAAAGAAGAAAAATAATTTGTTTTAATTGAGGACCTAAGAAGTAGCAAAGAAATTGGCCTTTTAGAGCCTTTAGAGTCAATCACCCGATTTCATGCTTTACCATGAGGTAAAAAGATTCTAAGATTACCATACTTGAAGATTAAGGATTATTTTGAGTCTTTTTGGAACTTTCTGAAGGAGATTTAAAATATATTTTGCTTACCTGGCGAGAGTAAAAATATTGAAAACACAATAAGTCCTAAAACTGCTGCTATAACAAGTAAAGCGATGAAAATTCCCCTCCAATTCCGCTCACTTGGGGAGGAGGCAACTAGTTCCTGTAAGTGAAAGAGAATGTTAGATTTTTGTTTTAAGTTCGCGCATTTGAAAGACACGCGAAATTTGAACTAGTTGTCGCTGAAAGTGTATCTAAAACGTAACTGGCAAAGATTCCTTCCATTCTTTGCATAAATCCTTTTCTTTAAGGTCCTCCCATGCGAAATGAAAAAGGAAACTTGAAGAAGAGACCAGGAGCCATCAGTTTTTCCTATTTAGAGTATGACGGACGTGCAGATGGTAAGCTGTTTCACAGCGTTTTGTCGTTGGCTCAAATAATTAAAGAAAAAGGATTCATATAGAAAAAGTAGAATTTTTTATCATTGTTAACATCTGAATACTGCCGTTACAATTCGTATACAAAATCAGGGAGATATACCTTACGTACATACAATAAATTCATAATACACAATGTATGTTGAAACAGAAGAAACGCCATCTACAAAAATGCGAAGGAAGTGCTAAAAAGCTTTCTTAAGGTTAAATCTAAAATTCGATGATTAAGCGAAATGGGTTCACACTATATCTAAATCACGGGTATGGTTAACAACAATAACATCATTACATTCTTTCCCTGATCGTGAAAAATTTGTTATGCGAGTGTTTTAAATTCATTAGGAATACCGCTTTATAACTGTAAAGGGCAGCTCACAATAGTAACATAAGGCTCATTCCACGTACCATTCTACCGCTGTAGATAATGTAAATGCTTTAGAAACTGAGTGTAACTACAACTACACAAATGTATTTTCGTTTACTTTTACAAGAACGTTACCAGTTTTTACCAGTTACGTAAGCAATTTATTAAAGTTTACACAGTAGATGTGTTGTAATGTAAGGAACGGTATGTTTTGTCTCAATTTTAAAATACCATGTAGTAAGAGTAAAAAAGATGCAAATAACATTCCTTACATTACATATCGTTCGAATGAGCCAACAACTGCTTTTAAATGCACTTTTCCCGGTTGAATACGGTTGATACTATACAAGTTGTGTTATTCCATTTATTATGTATTTTTCAAAGCGTATGAATCTCACTTTAAAATTTTGAGCGTATATTGTTTCAAATTATAATAATATGTATGTATGTATGTATGTTTATTTGTTAAAGTACTCAAGGCAAAAGCCTTATCTATCTGTACAGTGTAGATTTTATAACAATTTCTATAATATAATTTTCGCTATCTTCAGCGTTAAACTAACCTAACCTATATTTTACAACTCCCTTCCCCTTTAAACAAGTCAAACAAAACAAATTTGGTATATGTTAACTTAAGTTTTCTAAGAGGCTCAAACTACAGAGTAAGCATTAAACAAAAAAAAAAAAAAGAACATAATTATAAACAGTGCAAAAATTAGTCTAAATTTAGTCTCCAATTGATTATTATTATATTTTGTTACTCACGATTTGGAGAAATATTCACGACAAGCCGTAGTGAACGTGGCGGGCGTTGGTTTCCTCTTTACAGAAACTGGAAGAGAATTCCAAGTGGTAATGGCGTGAGAGAAGAACGACCGTCTAAATGTTTCAGAATGATTGGCTGGCACGACATAGTTCAAGGTTCGCATTGAATTTGCTGGCTTTAACAGTTCATAAAGGTAGCCAGGGCTTTTACTAAAAATGAGGCCGTAAAGAAATTTGCACTGGTCCAATTCCCTATAATTCCAAAATGCGCACCCAAAAATTGATTTATTATATTGGGAAACACTCTCCCTCCTTCTACGTGAGTATATAAAGCGGAGACAGTCATTAAATGCTACTTGAAGGAGGTCAACAGACGAAGCATCAAGGACCGGCATCACAACGTTACCGTACATAAAATATGGAACAAGGCAAGCTTTAACTATTTTAATCCTGGCAAGAAGCGGAAGCGAAGTCTTCGCTTTCCAGAGTGCCCACAATCCCCTGTACACCTTGGTCCTCATTTGCCAGCAATGGTCATCCCAAGTTAATGATTCATTAATCCACACCCCAAGAACTTTCGCTTTCGTGACCACCGGTATCACTTCACCATTGATTTGAAACGTTGGATTTATTAGTTCAGGTGGCTTAAATATAATCATCGCTTTTGACTTGCCTGCATTAATTGCAAGTCTATTGTCTCTAGCCCAGTTAGAGATTTTGTCAAGATCTAGGTTTACTAAGTTAATTCCGCGGTCTATCTCCTCTGCTCGAATACTCAGGTATAATTGGAAATCATCAGCAAACATGTGGCAGCTACAGTTATTCAGTACCTCGGGCAGGTCGTTAATGAACATTGAGAATAGCAAAGGAGCTAAGACCGTCCCTTGTGGTAGTCCGCATCGCATTGGTAAGAAATCTGAAACGCAACCTTCGATTTCAACACAATGAAGTCTATCCGTTAGGTAAGATTCTATGAGTTTTAAGGCGGAACTATCAAAGAAGAAACCTGAGCGAAGCTTTTCAATCATCAGCTTATGGTTCACCGTATCAAATGCCTTTTCAAAGTCAAGCAAGAGTAGAAACGAAGTGAACTTGTTGCTTCCTTGTTTAGTGTTCCGAGCACTGCACAAATCATGAACAACTTTTAGTAACGCAGTCGTTGTACTATGCCCTATTCTGAATCCCGATTGGATCGTCCGGAGCAATCCATGCCCAGATATAAAATCACTAACCTGCCACTTCATCACCCGCTCAAGTGCTTTGGATAACGATGGTAAGATATGAATTCCTCTATAGTCCTTGAGCTCGTAAGTGGAGGAATCTTTATGCTCTTGGAAAATTTTGGATCGCTTGTAAACTGTTGGGTATTTCGAAGAAGTAAGAACTGTGTTAAAAAGACGCGTAATAACGGGAAGGATTACCGGTAAAGCAAGCTTCACAAAAGTGATAGGGATGTCATCTAGGCCAATAGCCTTTGATCTAATAAGCATAATAGCTCTAAATACTTCGTCTTCAGTCACATTTCGAAAGGCAAAATGTAATCCACGATCTTGTGCGCTAGTATACATTGGAATGTCCCCAAAACCACTGTTCACTTTCTCATTGATGCCATGCAGGTAATCGTTAAATTCATTAGCTGTGAATGGTGGGTTAAGATTGTGATCATCCTTACCCAATCCAATTTTTTTAATCACCTTCCAAAACGACCTAGAGTCAGTCGCTTTGCCAAACATCCCACAGAAATACTTTCTCTTTGCATTCCTAATAAGTTTGGTTGCCCGGTTTCTTAATCTTACATATCCATCACGTGATTCCTTTGTTCTCATTAACTTCGAGAACCTAAAGGCAATGTCCCTCTCAGTAATGGCACGAATCACTTCTGAATTCATCCAAGGCACATCTGGATCCCTGCATTCCTTACCCTTTACCAGTGGAGCATGACGATCTAACAATATTTTCAAGTTACTATTCAAGCTTTCCAGCAAGAACTCTGGGTCGCTCGAAACCCGCACAAAGCTCCAGTCCATTAGTAAACAATCTTCCAGCAATGCTTCACTTTTAATCGAATGGATTTTCCGGACATACTTATCCTTCTTACGTAAGAAGTTAGGTGGCATTTGGTATGATAGAGCAAGGGAATCATGCGCGGATAAACCAGAACTAAATTGCGTAAACCTCTTAACTTTTTGAGGATCGCGCACAAATGCAAGGTCAAGGAGGGAAGCTCCGTTATGGTGAAAGTGTGTTGGGAGCTCTGACAATAAATGAAAACCAAGGCGTATAAAGATATTCTGGAAGTCCCTTATTCTTGCCGTTAGATTAGAATTTTGATCTTGCAGATTTTCATTGAAATCTCCCATTATAACTTTTCATTATAACATTTCATAACTCTGTATATGCTCTGCGAGTATTTTATCCACGACGTCAAATTCATAAGTCTTCACAGCTTTATAGAACACACAAAGAAGTACTTTAACGTTCGGGAAAATCAATTCCAGAAACAGATAGTCTGCTTTAAATTGCTTGGCTTTTGGGATATCTTTTTTGTCAACCGCAGACGAGGCAATAATTTTGAATTGAATGGCCTGACTTATGTATACCGCTACGCCCCCACTCCTTTTCCTAATTCTGTCAGACCGCAATAGGTTGTAGCCACTCATCCGGACTGATTTGTTTGAGGTATAACTCTTGAACCAGGTCTCACTGAAAGAGACCACGTGCACATTTGAACCTTGAAATAGGTACCTCAACTCATCCATCTTAGCACTTACACTTGAAATATTCAAATGGCAGAAGTTCAATGAACCGTTGTCATCAAATATAGCTTTGAGAAGAACTTTGGGAATACTCACCTCTCTCGCTTTACCACCACTTCGACCCCTATTCCCAGCCATCAAGATTCAACCCCGGTCCACCATTGTCCACCACAACCTGTCGCGTATCCACCAATAATTTCAAAATTATCCACTTGATTGGAGACCAATTTTTGCTACTGAAAACTTGTTTGAACCCTTTAAAACCTAAAATATGAAAAAATTTATTTAATTTTGAGAACATCCATGACCAAATTTTATTATTATTACTCAGAGCCATTAATGAATTCAAATAGAAAAAAAGTGAAATTAAACCATTGCAAATGCACATATAAACAAAACGTAAAGTAAAGTTCACAAATCCACTATGATATTTCCATTGAAGGAAGATCTGGTTTCTTAACAGCTGCGCCATTATTACCAGTTCGACATTGGGCCAATTTCTTAGTGGAATTCGGTTTTGTTTTAACTGCTCCGTCGTCCATTGTAGTGTTTTCCCCTTCATAAATTTCTTTTGTTGGCTTATTTGCTGATTTTTTGGCTTCTCCGCTAACTTTTTCTAATTGCTCTAGTGAATTTATTTTAACGTTTTGAGCATCGACGCTAATTTTGTAGTAAACAAAGCCATTTCTAGTGTTCACTGTGCTGATAATATTTTGGTGTTTCATTTGCATTGCTTTCCGAAACAAACTAGCGTTCTTCGGTGATAGTGCGTCATTAATGATAATTCGTTGAGGCGTTGCATATCCCAAATCCTTAAGACTCAGCAATCGCGTTCGGAAATAGTCGCCCATAAAAGTGCTTTTATGGTGTTCCTCATAAAATTTGATAATTATGGGTGGTGCATCTTTATTATTCTTTGATTGACGCATGCGAAAGATCGATTTGATCCAGTCTTTTTCCGTAAAACCAATTGAACTTCCTATTTTCTCAACAATGCCCCACACATTTTCGCTTTTCTGAAGAGGGATATTTTTTACCATTACCTCACACAACTTTGCCTGTCGCTCTAAATTATCCAGCCGGTTTGTCAATGCACTGATTGTGTTGGACGTTTTTGTTTCCATCTCTTTTGTCACTTTACGAATAGATTCCTCACAATCACTTTTCATAGATTGGATTTTCGACTCTAGTTTTACTTCCAGGTTTTCAATTTTTGCAGCCAATTTGAGCTCAACCATAATGAGTAGTTCTTCGTTTCTTTTATTAATTGACGCTTCCAGTAACTTGTTTTGTTCAGCAATAAACTCCCTGAGGTCATCCATTTCTCTTGCCTTCTTACAGTTGAATCCTGGTAGTTCTGCCGCTCGCCTTTTAAGACTCATCAATAGATCCAATTTTGAGGTTAAGATAGGAACTGAATTTTCAGGATCCTGTTCGTTGGTTGATGCGTAAACAAGACTCCGTGCAGCAATTTATGACGAATTAAAACAATTTCCAGCCAGCAATTCAATAATCAAATCACTTTCTATTTCAGCAACTCAATAATCAAATCACTTTTTATTTCAGCAGCACATGGTCTAACAAAACCAAGATCAAAATTGCATCAATCGTACTTTTCACACACTGTTTTATGTATATTTTTATGACTTAACAATTTTACAGCACATAGACTTCACAGTGCAAGTAAATTCACAGATCAAAACGTTATTTTTGCGGATATTTACATGAATTTTTAGCGGAGCAGTCACAATTATCTACTCACTGTCAGCCATCTTGTTGTTATTTCCGATTACATTATTATTTGCAGTGTGTCTGAAGGATTGAAAGCGTTCTGACACTTTCGAAATCAGCTTTTGTGAGACAAAATCGACTTAATACACCCTTGAGCCTCCTCGATTTTGTTTTTAGCGAAGTAAAGCTTCCTTTTTCCTTAAAGAACAATTTTGCAAAAACAACGGCGACAGCAAAAAGTACAGTTTTGGGACCAGGATTGAGATTACTTGCACTATGGGAAGAAAAAGCCTATATCGTAGAGGGTGGAAGAGATGGTTTGTTCAAATGAATCAAATGGACCATAAGTCCATGGAGAGCATTTACTTAACCATCGCAAGTTATTTGCTTAAAATTAAAAACCAACGCAACGTAATGAAAATTATTTTTTATAACATATTTTATGAGAAAAGTGGGAGGGGTAACCGCTAGTTGTGATCAGTCGCCTTAAAGAGGCAAGATGCTCATTTGTGGCCATAAAATATCTGTAAAGAAGGGATACTTGTGAAGACAATTTCTTTATACACATACACTAATGACTCCTTGAGGGAATGGGTTAGCTCAGTGGTAACGTACTGGCTTTCCACAAAGAATATCCGGGTTCAATCCCGGTGAGCGAAATTCTGCAAAGGACTTTTCTTCAACTTGTAGCATGAAAGTATCGTTCCGAAGCATACCCAATCTTCAAACTCTGGATAGTTGTGGTGTTTGGTGTCCACAATGAACCGTACACAGAAGAATGACATGCATGACGTCACCCATGTGTGATGAATTCTGTGTACACATTTGTATTTTGTATTTGTATTTTAGAGACTCCACTAACAGCTTTTTATAGCCAATAACAAGTGTTGTCTGGACCACCGGCTTAAAGTGACTTCCGAAGCACGTCTCAGAATAATACGAATGTTGAAGACAACAAAAGAATTGTTAGGCGCATGATTATTATCTCGCCTAAATGTAGGCTTAGATATTTTGTACTCAGATTCATGGTATATGGGTTACGTCATACGATTCATTCAGTATGTACGTCGTTATGGGCACCAAACAGTGCTCGAAATATAGCTACTAACAAATAATTTTTTCATATGCAGCGACGCCGCTATAGTTCAAGAATTATACTCTACAATGGGCACCAAACACACCACAACTACCCAACTTTTGAAGCTTGAATTGAAAGGGTCGAAAAAATCTGTGTTCCAAGGCCAGTAAGGCCGCCTCAAAACCAGAAATCTCCGACCAGTCGCTCCGCTTTATGTACACAAAATACACAAAATTTTGTTGCAAATTATCTACACAAAATGCGTACTAGAATAGTAATTTGCAATTCACCGACAAAAACTCGCTTCTTCGTGCGTCATTTCGGTGTCGAACTTTTTTTTTTAATTTTATTTGCACACTTTTTTCCCGTAAACCCGTAAAAAGGAAAAATTACAAAAATACACTTCCACAAAAAATGAAAACTAAATTTAGCAAAAATTTCAAACAACAATAAGGGGGAGAATTAAATAGACCTAGTCAATAAAAAAAATAACACAAAAAATCATAGAAAAAGTATCACGAAAAGAGGATATAAGAAATATCACAAAAAAAAGTTTTGTCCTTTATCACAGTAGGTGTTTCGTATGCTTGACGCATTTCCACGTTGAATTGCAATTGAAATGCGCTGCAGCAGAAAGTTCAATGATCTTGGTTCGCCGGTATTCCTTTTCATCAGTTTACCCAGTGTCCTCAAGAACAATCTTGTTTCTGGGCCAACTGAACCAAACGATTCGAAAGCAATTGGTGTAAAATTGTAATTCTCTTTCAATTGAATTTAGTGATTGTGGTTATCACGTTCGGCACGTTCGAAGTCATGTTCAGGTATGTAGTGGCTACGGTGTCAACGACTGTCACGTCCCAAATCAACGATTTCCCGCGGCTCCATGGGTAGCTGGTCAGTCCATCAGGTCTTTTGCCATCTCTACGCGAAAGTGCTGGAGGTTCAGTCGTGTTCGGAAAACCCGCTGAAGTGAAGGCCATGAAGATTATTCTATTAATCTCGGCTCGGCATGTCTACCGTGTTTCCCCTTCATTTTGATGCATGACAACCCATGATGACCGTTTGATTCCACAGTAACGCCACAAACGCACTGGGGAGACTCGCATATTTTCGTTCCTAATCGAATTGCTACTGCAATCCGTGTTGCATCATTGTCGAGCAATATACCTAGTTGATGGGAGGGGACCGCCTGCAGCCATTTTGATACCCAGGCCGGATGCGGAAAGTGGTAATGAAGCTTTTGTCCATGCTGTTTCGTTCAATCTGTTGTTTGTTATTGCTTCAAGAGTGCTGCGATAAAATTCATCAATTTCCTTCAAAATTAGTGGACGTCGAAATGTTGGGCTCGTGCGGAGTAGATACTGAAATCTCGGTGTAGCCAGAGAGCCTCGTAATAATCTTAGGGCTGGATGTATGTCCGCACTAGTGCGATGAAGGTTTTTTTACGCAAAATGACTTCATGCGACACCGAAATGACGAACGAAAAAGCGAGTTTTGGCGGTGAATTGCAAATTACTATTCTAGTACGCATTTTGTGTAGATACTTTACAAGAAAATTGTGTGTATTTTGTGAACAAGCTAACGACTTTGTACGGTTGTGAACTTTTTCGCAACCTTAAAGATATTGTGTGTTTCGTATTTGTATGCGAAAATTGGACAAGACGGCGAAAGTTAAATATCTACCATATAAAATCCACTAATTTGTTACACAACTAGAAAGTCGTAAAATGTTTTAGTAAAATATAATAGAAACACAAGTCCGAAGCTCATTGTTTTTATTTTGGTCTTGGCAAGCAAAACAACAACAACCAATTCGAATGTAATAACCCAGCTAACACAAAATAAAACTTTAAATTGTTTTTTCAATAATAGCAAAATAACGGAAATGTCTTAAGACCAGTGTACTTGAGTGTGTCATTTCGTTTTTTATCATTCCAAGTACCAACCGTTTCGTTGAATTCGAACTAATCTTCAGAAATGTTTTCATTAGTGTAGGTAGAGGTAAGTTAGTTTACATGTTTCTGCTCGGTAAATGCGTCATTACCTCGTCGCAAGCGACTCGGAAAACGCATTTAGCGAGCATCAACATGTAAAATATTGTACGTAAGTGCTTCCAAATTGTTGTTTTGACTCGTAGGATTACAGCATTTGCCTTTGGCTCATGCAGCAACCTTCCTACGAGTCAAAACAACAATTTGGAAGCACATACGTAATGTACTATTAGATAAAGTCAGGTATACCTGAACTATTCCATTATCACTCGCAAAGGAAGGTTGCTGCATGAGCCGAAGGCGAATGCTACAATCCTAAGAGATATCCGAAGGTGAAATTTTGAGGAGGCAATCTCCTGAAACTTTTCTTTTAGTACGATTCGTACAGGCCTCTCATGTCTATTTAAAGCGCTATTGACGAATGAATTTATATTTAGCGAATCCTACGTTTACATAATAATAACGTGAATAATAGGATTATGATATTGTGTTAACGGAAAATTTTGCTGAAAGCGAACAATTTAAACATTTTTCGAGACACTTAAAGTTTTCAGCCTTGCATAAAGGATTTCATAAACAAAATATATGAGGAATAAAACGTAGGTTGTCATACTTCTTAACTTGTTGCTTTGGTAACAAACGTTTGATGTTTGAAGTTTTTTTTGAAGATCCTCAGGTCCGTTCTTTAATACCTTGTTTACAAAACTGCTCTATCGCCTGATTCGCATACCTTTTACTCTGAAAACTCTATTGAACTGCCATACTGAACTACCATAAGCTTAACTAACGTTGTTTAAGTGGATGTCAATAGCTTTAATTTACCACTTCAATAGCTATTCGCTCTAATAGGAATAACAAACATTTCAGACCGCCATGAATAAAGGAAAACTTTTTAGAAGTTAGGCAAGTTTTCTAACATAAGCAGCGACAGCCAACATTTAAAGCAACAGCCTACTCAATAAGTTTCTTCTCCTTTTGCTGCTTAAATTGAATTTAAGTCTTTCAAGAAATACGCATAGAAAACTAAGGACGCGAAATTTTAATTAGACTGTCCCAGTTGAGAGTGTTTCTGAATTCGTTAAAAAGGAAAAGAATTTCCTCAGTCTATGCGGTAAAACTCCCTTGGTAACGAAACTTTTAAAAAACATTTACGAGGGGTCCGTACGCATCAGTTGTGGCAACAAGACTTAAATGTACGAAGCAAATAAATATTGTCTTAGCTGTTAAGTACATGAAATTACGTCAACACTAAATTGGATTGAAAATTGCCGAGAAGGCAATTTTAAAAAAAACCGCACGAAGAAACGGGTTAGAAAGCTTTTCAAATCCCCACAAAACCTCCAAAACTTAAAAAAAATGGTATAAATTTTCAAAAACAAAATTTTTGCACTAGGGGCAATCTTAGAACAGACCTACAGGCCTCGGACTCATATTTCCATGCACAAATTACCTCCCCTCAATTTACTCCATAACATAGCAAACTTTTTTCGAGATGGGTACGACTACCTAAAGAGAGGCATCGCACCCATACTTGCTACCCAGAAAACATCATCATTAGAGGAACATTCATGAAAAACCACCAACTATTGTGCAAGGTCATGTAGTTGGAGTTGGGCTCATACTAATGACCCTAGAGCCCGAATCACTCAACAGATTTTCATTAATTTTTTTGTGATTTTCTGAAGTCCATATCTTTCATTGAAAACCTTGAAGAGCGATTTCCATGCTAATTTGGCGGAGATATTGCCTTGATGCAATTCCGTAATCAGTCAGTTTTACAATTACCTTTCATTTACCCGATTTATGAACCCCGTTGGTTCATAGTACATATTCAGTTTTAGGCCCTTAGCCCTAGCTCATTGGCCCTTGGCCCAAAACTGCAAAAATTCAATTCCATCAAAGCTTTTTCGATTAAAAAAAGATTTTGAAAATCGGTCAATTTTACTCGAGTTATCGTGTTGACAGTCGGACGTACACAAATTTTTTGCATATTTCCCTTAAGGTTATAAACGTCGTGGTAAACGCAATAGACCCCTTTTCGTTCTTCTCACGGGACTAAACAGAGTATTTAAAAGAAAAGAAACATGCAACTCCAGTCGACACGCTATACTTTTGACTCAGATTTTTAAACGACAAATTTTGAGGTTCTCATTCAACTTTTCAAATTATGCGAATAAAAGTTGTGTAATTTTCACTCACCTCAATCTGAGAATCCTTTTTTCCCATGCCACCAGCATGGCCCGTACTTTGCACGGAATTCATATTGAAGCCTACGATGCGGTTCTATTTTTTTTTTCTATTCACACGACGACCATTCAATCAAAAAAATGGTTTTGAATTTGCATTTATTATTTACATTGAAGAAGAAGCGCACAATAAAGTCAAGAATTATTATAGACTCAGCATAAGAAATCATATCGCGAACGAAATCGCAGTAGATCTTTGGATTGTTAAATAGTAAAGTCTACTTCCTGTGAAAATTTGTTTATTTTTTTTGCTTACTTTTAACAGACGTTTCTTATTTATTTTCAATGAAATTCGAGACGAAATTACATTTTAAAAAGTGTCTATCCATTGTTAGTGCTTCCTCCAAGCGAAGATCATTGGTAAATGGTTTTTATTCGAATTTCTGTACGTGATTTGTTGTTTTCCACCTTCTGAAAAACAGTTTACCAAAACACTAGGATATCAGATATGTATGAATATGAAATAAAATGAATAAAATAATTTTTCCTTGTTTTCTAACTACTTCAATTAATTCTAAAACACAGAGAAACTAAAGAACATTTAAATGGTTCACTTGTTACATACAACAATTAAATCGCTTTATTTATGTTTGGGTTTGACGAGAAAAAATGTTATGCCGGAGTTTGTACGTTTTTCCCGCTATCGTTACCAAACGCCGTCACGCTACTAACCGAGAAAATAATATTTTCTTTGCATAAAGTATCCAGACCTCCTCTATTCCACCAGCTACTAATACTTGCGATTTTTCGCGATCTCAATTTTCTGGGGAAAGTTTTATAGAAATATATTTATCGCTCAATATCGCTTTTGTATGCGTTTGGTAAGTCACTTCCCCATTCGCATTCCCCTTTCAAAAAACCGAAAATGCAGCTTTAGTCAATCAGAGCACTAAAAGTTTTACAAAAGCTTTCTTGTAAAGTTTCAAGAAAGCTTATGCCTTTTATTGTTGATAACAATAAAAAGAAGACGGCGCTGGTGTAGTGTAAAGTGTTTAAACTAATGTTTTACACGATAAATTTTCTGGTTACTGGTAAATTATTGCTGGAAGTATTGTAAGACGTATATTTTAGACATGCAACTGAATTGCTCATGAATTTAATTTGAATTTCGTTATATTATTGCTTTACAAAGGAAAATGTGGGTGTAAAATGCCTTTACGGAACGTTAAACTGGCTTAAAGAGACCGACTGGTATGGTTTCCGAGGAGAGGACACCTGAATAGGGAATGCAAAGGTGGTTCTTCACCTCATATGGACCAAATAAATAAGAAGATCGAAGAAGATTGGCTTGGGCTGCTACCTCACGAAAGTTTAGTGCAATTTCAGTTGAAATTTTATACTGAAATGCAGTGTAGAGAAAGCTACCGACATTTTTTGAGATACGGGTTTTTGTTAGTCGTAGTGGAACTTTTGGTACAGTTGTTTCAGTCACAACTCTATACATATGAAGTCGAAAGAATAGGAGCTCTTGCCAGAATTTTGCCTGATCAACCCTTCGTGTCTATTGTTTATTTAGCCAACCAGCTTTAAAATCCCAATACATCAGCTTTATACAAACTCATCACATATTACTTTTTACTTGAACGTAGAAAGCTCTTATTTGATGTCATTGACATGACGCTCAGACGTTAACACCCAGTCAAAACAAATCAGATTTAAATCAAATAACTAGTTCGGATCGAAATCAGATCTTTACAGTAATTTTTGTTGGAAGTTCAGATCCGTCTGAATTTGTCTCATAAGGCACATCTAGAAGAGTTGGGTTTTGGAAATAATTAGAAGAGATCAACATTTCAGAGCCAATCGTCAGTCAAGTTGATATTACGTGGTGTACAAAATGTTGATCTATTTGTCTCAGTTAAAGGTATTGAGTAAGTAAAGGTATTGATTGGTCTAGCGAATTGTAACGGAAATGATTACTGCGTTGTATTTTGAATTCAATTTGTATTCAATTTTGTAATTAAAACATTGGGGTGTTGTGAAGAGTTCAAGACTGAGTGCTTAAATAAAAAAGTAGACTGAGACAATAAAAAAGAATTGTCGACTTTGATTTTCTTTCAAATTGATCAAAAGTATTAATTTTTCTTCTTAGAGCAAGGTTTTAACACACTTGGGCCCCGTCGCAATTAAGTGGATGTCGAAATTTGTCAGCAATACACATGGAACCGGAATACTGCCAAATCAATGGAAAAGCGCGAAAGTAGTTGCCGTGTTAAAACCAAATAAATCAACCGAAAACCCATTGAATTATAGGCCAATCTCGCTCCTTAGTTGCTGCCTCAAGCTATTCGAAAGGTGCCTATTAGGAAGAATTCAGCCGATCATATCAAATGTGATTCGAAAAGAGCAAGCGGGATTCCAGATAAACCGAAGCTGTTGTGATCAGGTGCTTGCACTGACCAACTATTTAGAACTTGGATTTGAAAAGAACATGAAAACTGGAGTAGTCTTCCTCGATTTATCAGCCGCATACGACACAGTGTGGAAACGTGGATTACTGATGAAACTAAGCCAAATAATTCCATGTCACAAAACACTGTCAAAGCTGGTTTCAATAAGTGCGAAATCGTACCCATTAATAAAGGCGAAGTTCTGAAAATGCTGCCAGCCGAGTCGACACTGGAAATTCAAACCTCTTGATCAAACCTTTGTCAATTTGTTGAAGTCAATGAGATACGAAGATAACGCGAAACCTAAGAAAAAAGAAACCAAATACCCCTGATGGTAAAAAGATTTTGAATCTTCTCATCCTAATAATGAAACGGATATTGATGCTGATTCGTAAGAAAATTGTGATGTGGAAATGGACGAACCAATCGACAGTAGCGACAACAAAAGTGTTGTAAGCGCAGTAAAAAATGGACCAGTGGAGTCAATTCTTCAACGTTATAAGTTAAAAATTGGCGATTGGTTGGTTGTATTTTTTAATTACGAAACTACAAAAGCATCAAAATTGAAACCAATTTCTAAAAAATTTATTGGAAAACTGGTCTAACTGTCAAGAACAATGAGACGTACCAAGCAACATGAAAAATATACAATTTTGAACAAAACAATGGTAACTCAAGCAAATTCGTAATGGTAACGCAGGGTAGAATGTGTTGTTAAAAGGGAACGCCGTGTTTTGTCTCAATTTATCATGGATAGCACTAAGAGTGAATGAAATGAAAATAACGTTCCCTCCTAACATAACGGGGAGAGTACAACGTATGTTAAACAATTAGGCTAAAAACTGCATCGACACACCGTTTACATCACTAGTTTACACCATAATACAATAGAAAGAGCTTTTGGAGCTTTCAACTTCAATGGCGGATGTCAGATTCTTTCATTTTCATGAAAAAATAGGTTCATAATTTTTGTCCTAGGGACACCAAGATGGGCTGTTTGGCAGATTACGATGAAGTAAAGATTTGTTTTTGACGGATTTCCATGTCAAATCGAAACCCGTTTTGGCTTGTCATTCAAAACTTAGAAAGAATTTTGGGCATAAAGCCGGTCTTAGAATATTCTCATCGCCAACTAGCCGATTTCTGCCGATTAATGCCAAAATGTCGTATCACAAACTTGAAAAACTTTCAATGACTAATACATTGTCTGTTTGTTCATAATTAACGATATTTTTCCCAAAGCACAAAACAAAAATGTATTACACAAATTGAAAAAATGTATAGACCAATGTAACAGGACCATTATTTTCATGTAATTACTTAAACAATAAATATTTCTTATGAAATAAATTTTGAAACCTGTCAATCACTCAAAGCTTCCCTCACGGTGATGAGATTATAATCATTTCACCGCCTCGCTTTGTTCCACATGAAATGATTTTGACAACATGTTTTAAACGAAACCGACGACGCACCATTTCATAATTATTTACAGCATTTTGTGTTCTGTATTTGATTCGCAATTACTTCAATTTCTCTAAAATAATGGTTTGTTGTTTGTGCTTCCTGAGGAGTACTTTAGACTCTATGGTTGAAGGATTAAGGATACATATACTTCGCTTTAATTTAAACATAACAATAGAATGACTACCACAGGGTGTTTACTGTACAGTAGAGAAAAAGTATATGGGCTATACATAGAAGGAAATCTCTCAGGCATCAGAGTAAAACACACACGTGAGTGTAAGTCGGACTACGCGGCTATATAATGATAGTTGGTAATTACATCAAATTTGAGAAATCGTTTTGGGTTTCCTTTCTTTTCTACCCTGTCATTCCAGTACACAAGAATTATTGCATGAATGTATAATACAAATGTCTGTTGTGCACATATGTGTCAGAAAACGTTATGTCTTTGAATTTCATACAAAGCTGAGCTTGGTTCGGATTAAACCATTTCCTACACAAAACTTGTCAGTCTGTTAAATTTGTCAATTTCAAAATTTCCTCTTTGGTTTTCCGCTCTATTGAAATGTTGTTGCAATTTCTGCACATTGTCAAAGTGTCGATTGTTATATATTTCTTCCTATGATGTGAAACTACAAATGTTTCCCGCATCAAGAGACCTACTAGTGGTATGTGCAATTGTAAAGTTATTAACTTCCATTGGGTTTATTGAACTGCCGTTGTATTATCCTATTTTTAGGGTTAGGGCTAAAATATTTTAGAAGGTTTCGTTTGAAAGTTTCTTTTGATGAATTTGATTTGAATTTGAATTTGAATTTCATCTAGCAAAAAAGCTCTTACAGAGTAGATGTGACGCAAGTCTTTTAGTCTACTTAGTCTAGCTTCGATACGCAAGAAAAAGAAAAGCAAAGCTATGTTGCGTTTTTAAAAATTGCTTCACAAATGCCAGACCCAACTGAAAAATGAAAGAGTTGAAGAATGTTTTCGTTGATCGGTCTGGCATTTGGGACGTAATTTTTTAAAAACACAACGCAACTTTGCTTTTACTTTTTTTTGCGTATCGAGGCTGAATTCGTCACCCTTTCTTATTTCAGAACTTTTGTAACTGGAAAAATCGTTTTGCGTAATAAGCTTAATGCGTCACCCTTCTCTGATTTCAGAAGTTTTGTAAGTAGACAAAAAGACTTGCGTCACATCTCCTCTGTAAGGGTTTTTTTACGAATATCAATACTTTTGTAAGTCATCAAAAATACCTAATAATTTTGCTCAATTTGTAAACCTCACTCATGTCGAGAATGACCGCTAAAATTTAAGTCTCTACAACTTTGTCCTTAGAAGCAACTTTCAACTCCGAGAGTTTGAGAGTTAGGAACCAGTTCTCATTGTTTTCGTTGCAGACCCACTAATTCTAGAAGTAGATATATTCCCGGATCGGGTCATTTCTCGAAAAAAACCAAAAACATTCATTCGCTAAAATTTAATTATCTACAACTATTACTTTTCAAGCAACATTCTAACTCCTATAGTTTTAGAGTTATTGAGTCATCCTGACTGAGTCTGGAAGCTGCTAAAACCCAGAAATCGCAGCAGGAATGTCAGGTTTTTTAAAGAAAAAAATACGTGTAAAAAGACAGATTCTCTCTACTTGCACGCAAAAAGACATGGAAAAAATTCAGAATGCATGGAGCGCACGCTTTTCTCAAACACTCCCTCTCTATTAAAAAGCGTTCGCTGTATTTCAATAGCCACAAAGCTACACTAAAAATTTCAGCAAAATTGATCGAACCGTTTCCAAGATCCCAACAAAGTAAGAAAGGTTGACGAAATCGATCAGTTAAAAATGTTCTACGGAGAATTTTTTGTATGGAAAAATGGAAACTTCAAAAATTCGTATGTCCAGATCCGCTGAACCGATTTAGGCAATTCGGCCTAATATTTTACGAATCCGGAGAAGCGACGAGTCGAAATTTATACGATCTTAAGTACTCGTTATTGCGGTTACAATAACATAAACATATTTTTGGCACCAGGCTGCGTTCTTTATGGTTACTTTAACTTCGAAAGAAAGCAGCCTGGTGCAGAGTTGGAACCAAGTGCATAGCAATGTACTCGCTCCCCACTCCAACAGAAACTTTTTTTGAAATGCAGACATATTTTTGTAGCAATTTTTCTCCAAGAAAATGTTCTACGCGACGATGGGAAGAACTTCATACACTAGACAAAGGACCAGTCTACTGCATGAAGTTCATATTCCATCGTCGTCTAGAACATTTTCATGGAGTAAAATTGCTACAAACAGAGGCCTCTTTTGCCCAGCATAGTCTTAGATTGTTTGTGGCTTAGGAGGGCAAATTCAGGAGTTTTTCAGTGAATTTTTGAAGTTATTTTTGTTTAAACGTTTGGTCTTTATCATGCGCTTCTACCACACTTATATAAACATTTTCGATTAACAAATAAAAACAGAAATCGCTGGCAATACTAAAATTTTAATTCTGGTGAGTAGCGAAATTGTGAATAATTTAGGAGAATTTTTTTAGCTCAGGAGGTGCACGAGGAGTTATTTTAACAGATATTTTAATTTGAGTCGGAGTCAAATCGATTCATAAAAGTATTTTGACTTGAGACCTTCGTCTAAAGAGGCAAAAGATTTCATTAATCTGTTAAATTCTCGCTTCAATGCGTTAACTGGCTCTAATCCATGTTGTTCAAAAATTGAGAAAATAACAAAAAAAGGATATAATATCGAATACTCCTCCAAAATATGAACACTTCGGTGGTAACCACCGAAAATTCAAAAAAATAATGAGTCTATCCACGCACGCATTCGTAAGGGTACTGGAAATAGACCCAAAGCGATTGAATACACCAATACGAAAGAGTTCCCGAGTAGGTTAGAATATTTTAATTACTGAACTGCGTGTGAAAGTCAATTAACCCCTTCCCCCTCAACTGAAAAAGCTTGAAATACATAGGTGGCAAAAACTAGTAATACATAAAGATCACGGTCCTGTTTCATGACATGAATGAATTGAGGAAATTGATTTATGAAATAAAATGAATTGAACAATAAGGCGGCAATCAGCTTCAATAGAGAGAAACTCAATAACAGCACTGAATGAAATGAGTTTCTAACAAAGCTTACCTTCGTGCGTCCTAACAATAAAGCATCCATTTCGCCCTCAGGGTTTGTGGTAGGTGGTGCACTTATCACAGATATTGGCGCTATTTGTGCAGTTTCATCAACCACCCCATCTGCCATCGTTCAACAAGTTATTCATAAAATGTATCAAAAATATTTTATATTTATAGCAAAACGTTGAATTTGTTGACATTATGATTTGGATGTATTTGCCATTTTTCGTTATTTCAATTGATGTGAATATTTTAGATTTATGTTAACTACAAATTTCACTTTGATATTAATGTTGTTGTCGCCATCAATGTTTTCTATCACTTGATATTTTCTTCAATATTTGTGTAATGTTCACAGTTCGATATGTTGTTATGGAGTCGTTAAAATTGATTTCCACTTCAAATTTCTTAAATCTACTGTTTCTGTTCATTTATTCTATTTTATGCGCTAAGGATTTTAAAGCTACACACCAGATCTAAAAATTTGTTCAGTTTAGTGATCATTGTCATAGCCTGCATTAATTTACGAATAATTTGTTCATTGAGGTGTAAATGATAGTGCGCGTCTAAGCTTTTTTGGTCTTCACGACAAAACAACAGTCGTACTTCTGCGTTGTCCCCAAGTTGACATCCCTGATTCGAAACCCTAATCTAACAGTCTTCTTGTAATAAAGCATTGAATAGGAAAACATGGACCGATGCCGCATAGGTAGACCAGAAGAGTGCTTATTGAACACCTATGACTTTAGAGCTTTGCCGATCATTACTTACTGGTAGAAGAAGCAAAGGATCATAAGGATCATCAAACCTGTGTTTCGTATTCTTTGAGTAAATCTCGTATGAATTAAAATCATATGCAGGGGACCCGTACGTATCAAAATAGGATGCGGCAAACAGAGTTGATGTTACGAAGAGACTCGAACGTATTTAAATATTACCTTAACTCTTAAGTGTATGAAATTACGTCCACATTAAATAGTATTGGAAATTCCCGATAGGACAATATTGAAAAACCCGTCCGAAGAAACGGTGTAGAAAAACCTTTCCGAAAGCACAAAATTGGCCCCCAAATATAGAAAAATGTTCTACTCAATTTTCTCTGCAACATAGAAAAACCATTTTTTGGGCTAGGACCGACATGGCCCACTTGAGCCCTAAGCACAGGCAAAAGTTTCTTTTATAAACTGTCGGTCATGCCTAGATCTTTCAAACAAAAAAAATTTTGAAAATCAGAAAAGATTTACTCGAGTTATGTACAAAAGACCAAAAATCACTTAAACGGCCCTAGCTCGGTGCCCCTTAAGCCGACAGTGCCCAGATTCAATTCCATAAAGGATTTTTCAATTACCTTTTAGGGAAAAAAAAGTTTTCGAAAATGGGTTGAGTTTTACTCGAGTTATCGTGTTGACAGACTGACGGACGGACGGACATTTTTTTATTGCTTATTCGTCATCTAAGGACCATGATCGGTACTCCCCCCTACTCCCGGGTCGAAATTCGACTTGGTTACAAATGTCGTGGTAAACGCATAAGACCCCTTTTCGAAGAACTTCGCTCTTCGTACGGGTCTAAACACCGAAGTTTGCTTCAAAATTTATGTTATTTCTTGCTAACTGAGCTAGCAGAAGAGAAGTCAATATTTTATTAAATTTTTCCAAAACAAAATTTGTACAATTTGCATAAAAATTTCTACTTGGGCGGATGTTTCCATAGCGAATGTAGAAAAATTGTCCTCATTACCATTCGCGAAATGTATTTCTGAGAATGCAGACGCTATTCAGTTCAACAAAATTCAAATACTTCCATGCCTCTCGAAGCGTTCCAATTTCAACTTGAAAATATTTTCCATTTTCTTTTTGCATTTCACGTACTTATGAATGTATGCCATTCAACCGATTTGACATGTATTGAGATTTATGAAGATTAAATTTATTGATGAAATGTGATACATCAACTTTCTAGCATGCATAGGGAAAATTTCTTGTCGAAGTTAAACAATTTGCTAATTTTAAATGAGAGCAAGTCAAATAAAATTCAGGTGTTCCGAAGCACTGTCTTACAAAAGGATATTTTTTCCGGAGAACTGCCTGACAAAAGCATATTTTTAGACCCGTAGGAAGAACAAAGTTCTTCGATAAGAGATCCTATGCGTTTACCACGATGTTTGTAACCAGCCCAATTTTTCCCCTAAAAGGTATTCGAAAAATCTTTTTTGGGATTGAATCTGGGCACTGTCGGCCTAAGGGCCAACGAGCTAGGGCCGTTTAAGTGGTTTTTGGTATTTTGTACATAAGTCGAGTAAATCTTCTCCAATTTTCATAAAGTATTTTTTATTTGAAAGGTCTGGGCATGCCTCACAACTAATGGAAGACACTTGGAGCTTTTGGACTTAGCCAGAGCCATAAAACTGAGTCTTTACATAAATCGGGTAAATCTTATCCAATTTTTAAAATCTTTTTTTTCCTGGAAGATATTCAGCAAATTGATTACGGAATCGAATTTGGGCAAAATTGGTTGAAAAGTTCCGAAGTTACGGTCGAAAAAGTCGTGAAAAACGTGGTTTTTTGAAGGTTGGTGGAACTTTTTCACTTATATCACAGCGATATCAGAACAGAAATCGCTCTTCTAGGTTTGGAATGAAAGATATGGACATCAGAAATTCACGAAAATTAAATTAGTGAAAATCTGTCGAGTGGTTCGAGCTATAGAGTCCTTAGTGTGGGCCCAACTGACGCTACGCGACCCAACACGGTATTTGGTTTTTTCGTAAATATTCCTTTGATGATGAGGTTTTTTGTGCAGTGTTGTAGAGAAAAAAGAGGCGAACTTTTTTGTCCATGGAGGTAATGTATCAGAGGCCTCTGCTTCGGACGCGTTTTTGATATTGCCCTTTCGGCAATTTCCAATCCAATTTAATGAGGACGTTATTGCACATACTTAAGAGTTAAGGCAATGTTTACTTAAATACGTTTGAGCCTTTTTGTAACATCAACTCTGTTTGCCACATCTATTCTGACACGTACGGGTCCCTTGCATGTTTTATTTGGTAGTTTAGGCTTTAAAAACTTAGCAGACAGAATAGACTCACCAATGGTAGAGTATTTTCTGGCAACAATTTACATGCAACCCAAAGACGGGGGAAAATTTATATTTGCTTACTTGTTCAAACGCACATCCTCGCAGGGCAATTGCACACACGAGAGAGATATCGGATCGTACGCCTGCCTCTTAGGTGTCACAAACTCTTATTATGACATACAATAGCATAACGCGTATGACACATTCTAACAGGTAGGCAATGCATTGTTACTGAACGACTATTCTAGTCTACAATAGTTTCCACAAAGAAGTAAAAAATGTGTGGATCGAATGCTCTAACAAAGGTTTGTGTTGAAATGACACTTTTCCTAACAGGTGATAAAATCACCACTTTGTTTCGTCCCATCGACTTTGGTAGGAAAATATTTGTAAGCTTGAAATAGATATGAAAAACGGCTGCAAAATAATAAGTCAAATGCATAAAATAAACGTATTAAAACGAACCGTTTACCCTAAAGACTCATTATTATAATGAGCGATTGTTTCTCAGAGATATATTCCACAACTTTACTTTGAGAAGCATTCAGCACATACCACGATTCGTATTTTTCAAGCTCCCCGTTGGGGATACAACGTGAATGAAAAATATTTGACAAGTGACCAAATGCTGTGTGTACTCCCGAATCCTTAGCACTTATTAATTTGCGTATAATAAGAATTATGGCGTTTAAGTAGAAACTTGGGCGGTGACACATACACGGTATCATAAATCATGAATAGTGACTGATATTCGATTAATTGTTCATGGTATTAATGTTCATTGCCTCTAAAATAAATATTTCGGTTCAATTTCTGTATTGAATTTTAATGCTATGCACAACGTGAGGCAGGTGGAAAAAAATAAATTCAATAAAAGAGATCTATCGTTGTCTCTATGGGTATCGGTATCAAAGGATTTTCTTCGTTTAACAACTCGATTCGAAAAACGTTACGTTTTAAATTACAAATTATCGTAGGTGTGATTTTTGTTTACACTAAAGAATTCGTTACCTTGTTTGCACAAAAACTACAAGTATATTATGACGAATTTTTCGACTACACTCAACATCAACACCCTTTGCGGAACTTTCAATTAATTTTTAATTTATGCAAAATCAAAATTTTAATTAAAAGGGATTTCTCTTCACATAATATTAGTCTGTGGAAATAACTCGTAAACGAGATAAATAGTTAAAACACGCAGCTAAACATGTAATATTACAATGAACAAAACACACTCGAGTGGAAATTTATGCACTACATTTAAGTTTTATTTGTTTTATTTATACAAAAATTATAGACAGAAGAATATCACTTCCAAGACATTGAAACGACAAAAAGTTTATTTCGCTTCTGCTAAAAAATGTCTCTTCTTTTGTTGTAGATGCACAAAAAATTTGCCGAAATATGCGCTACTTATAAGAACGCGACAAAAGAAAATGAAGAAACTTTAAAACAAAATGAACTTTCCAATGATATCAAACAAAGTTTATTATGAGAAAGATAATGCAAGCAGTAATAGCAGAGAAAATGCATATTATCTCGTCGACGCCAGTTTTGTGACTATTTCCTCCATCCAAGATGAGAAGGACTTGGTTTATGTTCCTCTTCGATTTCGATGTTTACGAGTTTAAAGAGAGGAAAACTGACGCAAAGTTGTTGATGGAATGGGGTGTGTTATTGGAGTGAGAATACGGAGAGAAATGAGAGCTTTTAGAAACGATATATCGAAATCGAATGAAACTTCCAAATAACGACTATAGCCAAACAAAATGTAATTCAAAAATCTCGTGAATTCCATACAAATTAAATTTCAAACATTTCATTTAAATTATCAAGTTTTCCTTCAAATTGCGATTCCCAGCTGTATTGGAGTTTCTATGGTTTGTGTCGTTCTGATCGTTCGATGTCTTTTCGTAAACTTTTGAAAACCCACACATTTTTTTCACAATTGAGGTGAGAATGTACATACATTAAGTTTGTGCTTCCAAATTGGTTGCATTGTAGTAGCAAACTTCCTACGACTCAAAACAAATATTTGGAAGCACTTACGTACAATAATTTACATGTTGATACTCGGTAATGCGTTTTGTGAGTTGCTTGCGACAAGGTAATGACGCATTTACCAAGTAAAAACACGAAAAAAAAATTAATAAAATGTAAAATTATTTTTTCGTTCCTCAAAGTTATTTTATATACCGCAATACACCGCAGTGTGGATGAAAAACAATACATGCTTCTGCGTCAAATTTTATTTTGTTTTTGTTGATTTCTTGCTTTAGTGCATGCATAATGGTTCGAGATTCGTATTCAAGATGTTTTTGTTACAATTTTTGTAAAAATCAAGATGTTTTTGTTAGTAAATAAGACAAAAATAAATAGACCAGACAATCCTTTATAATTATGCCAATTTATTATAATGATCCTGACCGCCTTCGGAAACTAAGTTTGGTAAGATATGGTCCCAACTGGGGAGTCTTATTTGTTGACAATTGTGCTATGTTCTGCGAAGTCAATTTATGTATTGAATTGACTTTTTGTAAGCTGCGAGAATATTGTTACTTAAGGATCGAAGTCTTTGCATATTTACGTGCGTACCTGGATTAAGCTCTAACCGCACGGCTCCCATGAGCGCGGAATCGAGGTACGCCCAATTAACGCGAGTCCCCGAAGTGACTCTCCCTATAACGGCAGGCCGGTGCAACCTCCGCGACCTAGGTAAGGCCCGGAATACTATCATCTTCCTACTGAATTCTCACCAACCTGGTTCAGTCGCCAATATCAAAGCGCAAGGGCCGGATGCGGCCATCTCGTATGGCACACTACACCCGGGGGCCCCCAGACCCGCGGTACCGAATTTACCCTCGGTGAGGGCTTTCGCGGTAAGGCTCTTAACCAGACCACTTCGGTAGGGATGTGTACGCATCCCAGGCACCGCTGAGCCAGCTCAGGAAACCATGATGTCGCTACCCACCAGTGGACCAACGGGTCGAAGCAAGCAAAGACCGTTGGCGAACCACCCCTGTGGTTGTTACTTAAGGATGTTGGCTTATCACCGAGAGGTATAAACACATCCGTAACGTTTCCATGGCAACAGTTCGAAGTCCACAAATCATTTTTTTCAATTCGCCGACAAAAAAACTCGCTTTTGCGTGCGTCATTTCGGTGTCGCAAAACTTTTTTAACGCACTTGTGCGAAAAAATTATTGAAATTTCGAAAAATTTTCGCAAGTGCAAACACGCAGGGAAAAACTCGTTTTCTTGTCGATGAATTGCAAAAAAAAAACGTTGTGTGATACACGTTTCGTATTTCGTATGCTGGTAGCTTAACGCACACGATGTGTTGCCGAACTCGCCTTTGGCTCTTGTCGGCAATCTCACATCTAGTGCATTGAACTACCTTCATACGTAGCTTGTATCAAAAACTACTATTTAATTTGTTTGCAATCCTTGGAGAATTCAATATGAAATCAATGCATTAAATGCATCAATGTGGTTTTAACATAGGTACACGCTAAACACAAATCATGAAATAAGTTTATAACATCGGAGCCTATAATGGGCCAATTATTGCAGATTTATTATAGTCGAGTTGCTTGTGAACGGTGAGGGTGATAATGGCATTATTATATTCGACTCGACCATAATAACCGTAATTATAGTCGAATCAACTATGATGAAGACATCACATGTGGGCTGAAAGATAGTGAAAACAAATTGAAAGTGACTGGTTTTTTTTTCAGAAAATGGTACGGTCGTGTGCATATAAATTTACTTGCTATCAAGTTTCAGCTGTTTTCAAGGTTTTCCATACAAAAAATACACTGAAATAGTATATTACTAACCAAGGGATATAATGGCGCGATTATAGTCGAGATGAAGTGAATGTCGGAGGGGCTATGCCCCGAGGAATATTCACGTACCAAGACTATAATCAAGCTATTTATCCCTTGGTTAATACGAAAGCTTATATCATTTGGGCATATAATTCGCCATTTGACTCGTGGCTTTTTTTTGATTTCCTTTAAGATTTGACGTCATGATATTATAGTCGGACTATAATGATAATTATAGTCGGATTATTATGCAAATTATAGTCGAGTCGACCATAATATGCCTATTATATACCTCCCAGTTTGTATGAAACTCGACTATAATATGGTAATTATAACCCTACTTTCAGGTATATAAATGGCTAATTATATGCCCGAATGATATAAAAAGAGATAATGTCGATAATGTTGAAAACATCATAACAAGTATTTTTAAAAGCACATATTTGTAACTCAAATGTTGATAAAATGAAGTAGTTAAAATTTTCGCGTCTCCGCTGAATAAAAATCCATGGTATAGACCAACACAGACGCGTCACATGTCACAAAATTTAACATTTTATTACAGATATACTGCAATTAAATGAAAATTAGGGTTTTTCGTTAAAAAGTTTTCTGCATAATTGGCCTTTATAGACTCCAATGTTATAAACTGTTGTATAATACAAGGGGTATATCACCTCGTCTCGGTGTGGTGAATTTTTACGGGGCTGACGCCCCTTAAAATATCCCCTCCACCTCGACTGTAATAACGCCATTATACACCTCGTATTATAATTTACTATTTTGTCGTTTTGTCTCGCTGAGTGCATTATAGTGAAAAATGACTTAGTGTCTGGAATTTGTCCACTTTCGACTTTATGTATATTTTGTCTTTGGCTCAGGATGTAAGCTTTCCCATTCACACTATTAATAGATTGCACCAAAATGCTCGTGAAACTATTTTTATTTGAAGGCCAGAAGCATAACGTTTCCAACGATACTACATATCGATCATTTGAGTGGAGCAACTCTGTACTCGAGAGTTTTTCTACGTTGCTTTATTGAAATGGTTGCTAAATAGTGCCGCTGTTTGTGTCTTTCGGATAGCTAAAAGGAGCACATATATGGAGAGTAAGCTGCAATTTTGGCTATATACATATCTCGGGAACACCCTAAATCGCTTCTAATCTTGTCGGCTCCATACTTTTAAGTTCTACAGTACCTCGCAAAATATATTTTATTGTCACAGTACAGTTGGTATAAAGTACGCCCACCAAAGCATAAGATACGTTTGATCAGTTAAGCATATAGCGTGATTAAGTCCTTCGGTGTAAAATTTTTCATTGTTGTCCTTGTGTTACAACATCATTATAAATTGAGTAGGGTATGTTGATATACTTTGGCACTTATCACTACTCGGTGATTCTTTCGTCTTCATAGTCAATAATAGTAGATAACAACGCTTGGATATTTCAATGGGCGACAATACAAAATTGCATTTAAAAGAAAAGTTCCGACGGACTTGGACGTTTTGAAAGAAAAAAAAAATCCAATCTTTCCTGGACATACGGAACACTAGTCTTCCTATTGAAACTTTTCAAGTTAGGGGGCCTAACGTCCATATTTAAAGAAAAATGAAGTAACAAATTCTCACCCTATGTAATGATAACATACAACCACGCTTAATGAAGTTATATTACCACACGAAATGACAGACGTCATACATAAAAGATGAATTAAGAAGAGCACATTAATACGAGCAGAAGCTGGTTGCATGCTACGTAAAGGTATGTGTACAGAGCGTCAAAGAAATAAGTCAAAAATTCCATGCCGGTAGGGATGTGATTAGAATTTCACTTTTCGAATTAAAGCGTCAAAGAATGTAAATGAATGTGGGAAATTGTACGTGGGCTAAAAGGTGAAGTGCAAAATAAATGGGTACTAATGTGAGAGAATGGCAGAGCTGAGAGCTTGCATAAAGAATGGAATAATATATCTGATGTAAATGGAAGATAGGAATGCATTGAAAATAAATTAAGTCGTATACACCGCTATTAGCATCCGTATTCTGTTACAAAGAAAAAGAGATGAGGGAAACACGAAACAATACTACTAAAGAAGTGCAGCTGTTGTACATTTCATCAAACGAAAGAAAATGTGATTTTGTAGTTCTGAGTACTTACGTCAGCGCCATATGTTCCTCCTCGTTTTAAATGATCGCTGGAACTAAGATTTTTGGAATCAATTTGCACATTGGTTTGCATAGCCTTCGTACACTGAAAAATTTGCATATTTTTAGAAACGTTGTGTCACTGATGAAAGTCTAAACTTTAGAATTATTAAAATTGCAGAGTCAAGAACTTCCTGACCTCGATTGTTTAAGTCAAACAGACTGCTTAAGTTATTTTTTTGTATAAGTTTAACAATTTGACTGACAGTTCTATTCTATCTATGGCAGTTACTCAGTGGAACACCCCGGCGGCAGTCGAACGAGACACTTAACAGTGCTGCTGGAAACAATTTTTCGCTTCTATCGAAGGACAAAAAGAATACATTGAATATCTGGCAATGTAAACCAACACAATAACATCAGAGCACGTGTGTTCAACGTTCAATGTTCTGTTCGTGCCGATAGCACTTTTTAGAAGCAAAAGTTTTTTTCCTTCTGACTGCCTCTGGCTTTGCAATGACAAGATCTTGCGATTTCAACAATTAAATGTACGTCCTATAGCAGCGTTGGGGAATTATTCATAAGTTTTGTTGACATCCACAGATCGAACTGTCAAATTGTTTAACTTATACAAAAATATAACTTTTTCATTCCTTGGACGGAAAACTGATGTTTTCCGTCCTATTTGAAAAACTGTTTGAACCCTCGGAATGAAAAATATTGTACGAAACTCGGAAAAATATATGTTTGTGACTAGTGTGACTGCAACCTTTGGCTTCGCCGCAGGCTGCAAACCTCACACTCGTCAAAAACATTATATTTTTCCTAGTTACAATCTGCTTAACTTAAACAATCGAGGTCGGGAAGTTCCTAAGTGGCTCTTTGAAAACACGTATCATTATAACTAAATGTCTCACATAGGACACTAAATCAGTCTGATTCTTTATAAAAAAATATGATTTCCATAAATTTTTTTCAATTTTCCCATTAAGCTCCCAAATTTAGCGTTTGCTAAAAATGTCACTATCGTTGTAATTTCGTTTCTTGTCCCCTTGTGATGAAATTGCATGCAAATTCGTCCTTTCTACACAGTTTACCGCTCTGACAAATACACATACCATGCGATTTTTCTAACCCATTTCAAGTCAACGTTTTTCGTCCTGAACCTAATTTGGTAGAACAGAAATTTATATACAACGCAACAAGTACACTTGTAGGAATTATTGTGATTCTCATAAAGAAATAATTTATTATTCTGCAGAGTTTTTGTGTTTGTCCGAATCGAACCAATCTTCTAAACTTATTTACACAACAATAAATCTTGAATTCAGAAAATGGGTTGAGAGAGACCAATACAAAACAGGCAGTCTGTTGAACCGAACAAAACGAACTTTCTTGTTGAATGCATTTTGAATTATTTTCTCGCTTATTCGAGCGCTTATTCAAATGGTATTTTTCACCATCACATTGGAAAATAAAATTCAAAGCGTGTACAAAGAATGTCAAAGTGGTGAGACTCGATAAGCCTCTAATCTGTGTTGCTGGATACGGAAAACACAAAACAATCTTTTAAGCCAAAAAATATTTTCATCGCATTCATAAAGAAAAATTTCAAATCCTGAATGACCCACCTGGAACCTCACCATGAGTTTTTGTTTTTTATCGTTTTGGACAAACTTGATCAACATCCTCTGTTGATACTCAGTAATCATCTCACGTAAGTAGTATTAATAGTACATGTCATAAACATAAAACGTTCATAACTTTCTCAAAGGTGATCTTCCTATGTCTCGGCAATCTGCGAGGTAAGCACCGAAATTTCCCTTCAAAGTTTCTAATGAGATATAGATTCAGATGTGGACTGTAAGGTCTAATCAGGCTCACAGCCAGAGTAGAATGCTAGGAGGGTAGTGCCGCAAGTCTGAGCTCTGTCCACAATTCGTTTTCGAACCCAATTCACTAAAGTCTTCTGCAGAAATTCGTTTGGACATAAAACAATGAAGGAATTCAAAAGCTTCTTAAAACCCTTTTTGTTCAATGTCCGAACGACTTTCCTTGGAAGAATTTGCTTAATTGGGGAAGATGTTTTGGGAAATAATCGAGAAATGCGGACATTTGCAGTAAAATGTTGAATCACGATGGAAGCGAGCGAATATTATTTGTATTAATAAGGTCTTAATGGTGGTCGGTGGCTATGAAAAATACCACATTTATAACCATAACGAAGAAACGGACGTTATTATATTATATATTATATATATATTATATATATATTATTATATATTATAACCGGCGGCGCACGGGTCTAGTCCGTCGCACTATACATTTTCGGTAAAGTTTACTGTGAATGGAATAATATTTTTAAGCCAAAGTTTCATTTTAGCAATCGAAGCGTTTAGAGCGACATCCGCTTATGTCAGAGTTTACAAATTTTATGAGTTGAAGTGCATAGATTGACAAGCACGCCAGTTGTCATTGCATATTAGACCTGTCCCAAAATGTACGGGAAAATTAAGTTTTCGAAAGGGGCGGGCTCCCCGGAAAACGTTATCAAATGGTCCACAAAAAAAAGTTTCTATGGATCGGATGAAATCCGGAGCGATTTAATGGGTGCTCAATGGCGTTAATGTCCGAATATTCTTGTTAATGAGCTTGTCTTCTAGGGTTTTTCTTCCTCTAAAAATTGTTTCTAAGAAGCTAGACTCTAAAGCAATTCCCAGTATGACTTTCGCTTAATTGAAGTGGATACAATTTTTGCAAAAATGCTGCACTACTTTAGTCGCATGGAACTCATACAAGGGATTCAGATGATCCAGAGAAACTTTTTTTGGGTGGACCATTTGACAACGTTTTCCGGGTGCGCTCCCTAACTTTTCGACAACATAGAAATTTGGACAGGTCTATTGCATATGAAAGCCGAGGCCAAAGAAGAAAAGTAAACGTAAATGCCCAGCATGAGATTCGAAGTCAGATTGTTGATTTGGTTATTTTAAGGGTTATTATTTACCTTCCAATAAAAAAATGATGAATGTCCAATACAAATAATAAATGTCCAATGAAAAATAATTTTAAAAATAAAAATATTTAATGATCAATAAAAAAATATATTTTCCTTTTTTTTTTTTTTTGATTGGACATTTAATATTTTTATTGGAAAAAATTTTTTTATTGGACATTTATTATTTTTATTGGACAAAATCATTTTTTCTATTAGAAGGTTTAATACGATCCTTATTTTAATCTCTATCTCTTCTAAACTGTATCTAAACGGGTGAAGACACAAAGCGATTTCCACGCAACTCCATTCAGGATGAATGAAATTTGATGATAATCGCAATTAGTTATCGAAAGGATCATCAGATCTGTGTGGACTGTATGGACCGGCCCAACCTGATAAATCCAAAAAGAAACCTCGCGGGTTCAACGATACTATCGGGAGGCTTCCGTTCATCCCATAGCTACGGGCCTGGGTTTAATATAGTGTAAACTTAACTCAGGTTACTCGATCATGGTTATGCTAAAATTTCTTTAGTAACGACATGTGCAGTAGCTAAACATGTAAACGAATACGGCCATATGACGTACATAGGCGTGAAAAGTAGTTATTTAAAATTTAAATAGAATTTACATCCTGACTTTTACAAAGACTTTTACCCTTTACCAGAAAACTCGTTAGCAATGGTTTACCTCTATCATTTACATTTAGTATTGGTTTACCCATAATGAATCAGAACGATAGCACTTACGTTGCTTGTTTGAATATAGGAAATTGTTATCAATTTAATTTTTTTTCGTGTTTGCAAAGCGTTTACCGTTCGAATTCTAGTTCGTATCAACAATAAATTGATAACCGAAAATCTGTGATGCAAAAAATTTAGTTTCAATTAAAATTGGCATGAAGATTCATGCAAATAAAGCATTGCACTTGTAAAATTGAATTGAAATGGTTGAATTTAAAAATGTAGAGTTTTGTCTTTCGATCTCACTACAATTCGTTTAATTAAAAGTGACTCTTGATTAAAAATCATTTAAAATATTGACGGTAATTAGAAGAGCAGTGATATCTTCCCACTTTTTAATTTCTAAGCGAAAACTATGGAATTATGCTAACAATCAAACAGGTAACTTACCTTCTTTTATCCTTTTTTTATTCTTATGAAACTATCTCAGCTTAAACAACAACAGCATCAACAATTATACAACGTTTAAAGCACTGCGTTTACTTGGTATGTACACAAGCGAAATACCATCGTTAATTTGATTACTTTTACCATTAACAGCACAAGAACGTCAACACTTTAGTGTCGCTTTTCCCCAAATATACGAAGGAAATTTTGGATGTATCGATGAAAGAAAATTTGCAACGGACATAAAATCACAATTAGTAAGCAGACGGTGTAAACACTAAGAAGATTCGTTCACTCTAAAACACGAAATATTTATCACACACAGAATACTGAATACACGCGTTTTCTAGAAGAGTTTGTGAATTACTGATGTTTTCCGATGGAATGAAGGAAGACAAATATATGTTGATTCGACCTTACATTCGGAAAATAACGGTACAATCTTCTACTATTGTACGCATGTTGTTTTCAAATAATCCGAAAAAAAATTGTTGAAAATTATTGCTGACAATATGAAAGCTTTATACTCGTCATGTGTAAAATAATATAATTGAATACGTATGTGTGCCGTAACATACGAATTGCATAAACTGAAAGATGAAGACCTTTTCCTTTTATGTGTTGTGCTACAGTAACACCACACATCCCAACGAAACATTCACAACACGTTTTTATTGCAGTTACCGGAAAAAACACTGCTGAGAAGCATACATACATCGTGCATACTTACTCCCTCTTGTAATTCACTTATCTTTAACGTTTAGCGATAAGGCTACACAACAAAAGGGTTTTTGAGATTTTGATTTATGTTTAGCGTTCAAAGAAGATATTTTTTGGGTCACCACTTATCAACAGAACTTTAGTGATGAAGACTAGATGGTTGAGGGTTAAGTGGTAATCTATTCCATGGTTTTCTATACTTCCAGACATGATCTGACATTGGTAACATGGAAGTTTAAAGCAAATTTTTACCCTCTTTGTCTGATGCTTTAAAAATATAATTAAAACGCGTTACTATTTACATCCATGTCTCAATATGTAACAACTGTTCTAAGATGACACAAATGGTTTGTTTTATTTTTTACTGGACATGTTGAGCGAGCAGGCTCGTAGCTGGGACTACATTAACTGAGGAAAAGTGTAAGCAATCAGCAAAATTAGAGGCAAAAGAGGGTGAAGGAATTGACAAGGAACACAACTTACCTCTTCCCCTCTTATATTATTATTGTCTCAATTATTTGATTACTCGAACTAGCCTACTTTGTTAGGTGTCTGATGAATAGTATAATGGGGACGCTGAGACCAGATTTATTTCTATCTGTACATAGTCAGCAAGAAAAATGAAACTCAGAAATTCATTCGGTAAGGTGATAGAATGTTGCACTTCGGAGACTAGGAAAACCGCTGGTGGAAAAAGCAACTGGCTTCCCGCGAGCAAAAACATCAGAAAAATTTCCCGTTGAAAAAAAAATTTCATTGGAATGGTAAAATGTTCGCCGCTTTTATGTTGCTTTTTCCACCAGCGCCAAGATATTTTACAGCCAAGAAATTTTTATATTTTGGTAGCAAGAAATATTCCTACTCTATCGGTCGAGATAATTTGCAGCAAGAAATTTTCACTACATTCGTGTCATTTATCGATCGCTGGTGGTAAAAACGACTGGCATCCCACAAGCAAAAACAACAGAAAAATTTCTCGTCTATGATCGAAAATGAAATTCGAAAAAAAAAGTTTATTGGAGTGAATGAATTTTCCGCGAGCTTCGCTCGTAATAGTATTTTTCATTCCTAGGACGGAAAACTGCTGTTTTCGGAAAAATATATGTTTTTGACTAGTGTGATTGCAGCCTTACCTTCGCCGCGGGTTGCAACCTATTTACGTAAATAACTCTTGTTTTGTTATACATGGGGTGAAAATAATGAATTCATACGAGAGAGAAAGTTTGCTCAATTCAATTCACCCCAAGTGTAACACAATATTTTTTTCATTCCTTGGACGGAAAACTGCTGTTTTCCGTCCTATTTTAAAACAGAAAAGCAGTTTTCTGAACTCTCGGAATGAAAAATATTGTACGAAACTCGGAAAAATATATGTTTTTGACTAGTGTGATTGCAGCCCTGGGCTTCGCCGCGGGCTGCAAACCTCACACTCGTCAAAAACATTATATTTTTCCGAGTTACGTAACTAACTATTGTTCTTGCGCGTAAGAAAATGAGTGTTTCCACGACAAAATGTTCATTCAGTGTAACGTGGGAGCGGTGAGAAAATAACTATTTTCTCACCAGCAACAATATGTAACTTTCTCACCGCTTTTGCGGAGACAAAACACGAGTTTTCTCACCGCAGGAATGAAAATTACGTTGCTTTTTCGACCAGCTAAGAAAACATTATTGTCATATCTGCAAGAAATGATGCGTGTGCACAATTTGATACTGGGAGTTGGTGGGTTTTCGTTTCGTTTTAGGGTCTAAATTAGAGAAATTTGCAAAGAAAATTTTGACCATCAACACGATAAATCGAGTAAATTTCGACCGATTTTTATAATCTTTTCATGCTTCGTGGCCAAAATCAAAGGAAATTTAATAAATTTTCTCTCGATTTTGGACCTCTGCATGAAAATTTGTTTGTGTATCTGTTTTTGACGACTGATTTTAGGCACTTTCGTACTACAACACGCGAAATTGCCTAAAATCGGTCGTCAAATAAGACACGCAAATAACTATTTCTCTCTGAAAGGTAATCGAGAAAGTGTTTATGAGAATAAATTTGGTCAAACATTTCGAAAATGGCGTCGAAATCGTTCTTCAAGCTTTTAAATGAAAGAAGAAGTGGGCGGGTTGACATTTTTTTCCAAGTGCGACCCGAACCAAAATAAAAATTCAAACCCGATCTAAAATAAAAATTTCAAGGCCGACCCGAAACCGAACTTTTTTTTAGAAAGATTTGATTTGAAATTTTTTTAAAAGTTAATTTTGAGAAAGTAATTGAGTGAATTTATTTTTTCGGGTCAGGTCGGGTTTTTAGTCGAGTTTCGGGCGGCCTGCTCACATATGGTCCTTAGAAAACTAAAAAAATCTGTTGAGTGGGTTAGGTTGTAGGGTCCATAGGGTGAGCCTAACTATATTGTAGGGTGGACACCTCTGGGTAACGTTTCTGGGGCAACCCAGGGCAATCCCAGAAAGACCATTGGGGAGTGGCGACCCCACAGCCCCGAGCAGGTCTAGCAGTGCCGGGAATGCAAGTTCCCAACTGTAGTAGTCACTTGTGGCTATGAGCCCTACCCGAGGGTCTAATATCGGTACCACGGTGTTGGGGGCCCTCAAGTGTCAACAACATCGATGCTTGACCCCAACATGGTTGAGGTGCCTAACGTAAAGCAGTAGAGATTATGCTCCGACCCAAAGTGAAGGAATGCACTTACATGCAGGATCTCGATTGGGTAGAGTTTTCATACTCGCGCTAATTGGGCGTATCCCAATTCCACGCCTATGGGGCCGTGCGGTTAAGGCTATGCCAGGTACGCACGTAAATCTGCAATATCTTCTATGTAGAGAAAATAGAAGGATTTTTTGCACATGGAAGTATGATTCGGAGGTCTCTACTTAAGGCCTTGCCAGAACATAAAAATTTGATGCCATTTTTTAAAGGTATTTTTTGCTTCGGTTCTTCAGTACTGCCGTTTGGGCAATTTCCAATAATAATAATAATGCGCCGTTACAACCCGTCGGTGTCGGAGGCTAGATCATTTCTGCCGTACAACCCATAAAAAACTTAGCGATGAGATTTTGTGAGGGAAAATATATGAAAATCTCTCATGTCTCTAATGTCGCTAGGTTTTTATGCGTTGTCTACCCTATTTCATTTATTAGTTCCGCAGCCCTTTTTTTGTGAGTTTCGCTGGATTCTTCTTAGAGATCCTTTCGTTACCCACGTTTTTACTGTGTCAGTGTCATCTTTGATGTACTAGGTGCTTAGAATGCCGGCACGCCCCATCAATGTGTTTTACCGGCAGGCATTTTTGGGACCAAATTATACTTAACGTGAATTCCGAACCCCGCCTAACGGTAGCTAGCATTTTATCATAAGAATTTCTTCTGATGCTAATTATATCGCCGTCCAAAACTAGACTCACATATTTGTACACAGAATTCATTGAATATCTGTCATATCTGTCATTCTTCTTTCTACGATTCGTTTCGGCACCAAATTTTTTGTGAATTTTTCCTCACATGGATTCTCTTAGATTAAGATATCCTTTCGTTACCGACGTTTTTTTACTGTGTCAGTGGTAAATTGCACACAAACCTGCGTTACTTTCATGCCACACATTGAAGAAAAATCCTATACAGAATTTGTCCCCACCAGGATTGAACCCGGATATTCTTGGTGGAAAGCCAGTACGTTACCACTGAGCTAACCCGTTCCACAATTTCCAATACAATCTAGTACTGTCTGTCTAACATAAAATTTCACATTTTCGTCTTATATGTTATTTAAGATGTTAACTCATGGATGCAATTTTGTAATGGAAAGCGAATAAAATCGTGTCGCACGCTCGATATAATTCATACAATAAAACGAACACAACATTTTGCTTTAGACATACATTTTTGGCTCACTGAAATCGCTTATTCAATGAGCGTTAAGCACCTCCTAATTAAATGGCACAAAATATATTCGGATGTCGGATGCGAATTAAACATAACCAAAAGACCCGTGGTATATGTGGAAAAAATCCAAACTTTATGCGGTGAGTTGTTTTCAGTTTTTTTGGTTGTTTACGAATCTTTACGCATGAGTTGCTAGTTCACATTTTGCGAATGTATAATGAAATCGTTCGTTCGTAACAATTCGCAACGAAATTGGTAACAGGTGAACTTCAGCTTTATTTGTCAGCTACCAGATTATGACCAGATCTTAATGAGATACTTCATTACTTTAATTACTGGCGAATTCTGCAAAAGAATTTCAAATATGAAAGATTACTCCGTTAACATGAGCTAAGGTTTCTATTTTACTGTCACATTTTTAGGGATTTTTTTTTTAAACTTTCAAAGTTTAAACTTGCGTTCTGGGCTAGAGCTCAAGGTTGGTAGACTGAACGAACTACCACTACGATTTTTTATGGGTTGAATGAGTCTTAACTGACTCTAAATTTAAATCGAATAATTGTGTGCAGTGTGTCGTTTCAGTTACACAAAATTGAAATTTCTCGATGGTTCATTAGGCGAATAATGCCAGCTTTCAAACAGTTCTACAAAACTTATACAAAAAAAAAAATATAATTTTCGGAACCATCGATAATGTAACGGAAGAGTCGTTTGTATGAATTGCTGTAATTAAGAGTTACGAAAAGCAATTAACAAATTCCTCTTGAGATACTGAAAATCCAATAAAAGAAAATTTTGTGTTCTACTTAAACTTTTCATCTATTGAAAGAAAGATAAGATGACTTTTCTATCTACGACTTCGTTTCATGAATTTAAAAAAATGGAATAACTTTTCCCATTATTCGGAGCATCTCAAACTCATCAGCAATCAATATTTATTTATTTAAAAAAAAATTGTGCTCAATGCGAGTTCATTTCATGAGTTCGTGTATGGCAATCTTCTTAAAAATGCTCTATGTATTCAGAGCACGAATGTTATGAAATGCTCTCGTCATTACATTATTTTCTAGTGATGATTCTACTAAATTGCTTATTTTAAATTAGAACTAATAGCTGAGAAAGATTACGATGACATTCAAGATTATCATCCGATCAAATAAACACCCCAATCCATCACACATCCACAATCCATCACTGCCACATCAATTTAGAATGTTTTTATGACGAAATGAACACTGAACACTTCTAATCCCTTTTAAACGACTCTCTCCCGTCTCAAACATCTCGATCTTCATTCAGTCTTGACCAAACCTAGAGAATGAAAGCATAGCTCTCGAAACCGTTCAGTAGAATTAAAAAATTAAATGGCATAATTTAAAACTCGGTAGTTCAGTCCCGTTTAATTTAATAATTTATTATTGAAATTTGCCGAGTTCTGCGGATTCAATTTAAGAATATTTGTTCTTTTCTTCTTATCCTCGAACAGACATACAGCGAGTCATTTCCCCTATTGCTGACCTGACTCAAGGATTCCAATTGACAAACATAGTCCTAAAAGCATAATCCCCTCGTCTTTCGTACGAGTCAAATGAAATTTGACGAAGGCGAGGATTAATTTAATCAAATATTCCGTCCCTTCTTGTGTCTGTTTCGTAGTGTTGCTGATTTTTCCATTGAGTAGATTATTCTAGCCCCATGAGAACATTTACCGAATATTGATAGACTACCCGACGTGTTGTGGTGATTTTATAGTTCTTTTGCGACGAACTGAGCTTTTGTGCCTCTGTATCTTGTTATGTGAACGACTTTTTGATTCCTCAATTTCTCAGTCTTTTCTTGTAAATTGATATTTTATGTCAACGTTAATTTGTAGAAATTATGTTCGTAGATAGCTGCAATTCGACTTGAAGTGTATTTAGCGAAACTTAAATTCTCATACCGTTAGTTTCCTCTTAAGTCCAAGTGCTTCATATCTTTGTACATTCAATTCTTCCAAAAAACTAAGGGGCTGTGCATACCCCTAAATGATTCGAAATTATTTGATGATTCACATTTAGATGGCGTTACATTCAGTCAACACATACACAAACTTCTAGTTCTAAAATGGTTCTTGTATTTGCTTAATTCGAACTTCGCCGCATATACAAAATAGTCGTAAGCTTCACTGGCAGCATACAAAATAGTCGTAAGCTTCACTGGCAGCATTAACTCAAGTTTTCTTAGTCAAGCAAAAAGTGTTGTTGTGCTTTGAAGCCTGTTGATTAAGGGTTACGATGTTTGGCGATGTTTTAGAGCCGATTTTTTTTTCATTTGGTTGAAAGCAGAGAGAAAATGCATATCCGGGAGAAGAATAATTTTTAAAATTTTGATAGAAAATCCGATTCTTTGATTGTGTTTTTTACAAGAAACATTTATAGTTATCAGTTTGCGACGACCTAATGTTGTTTTTGAAACACAGATCCTAGAATCCTTTGTTTCTTTTCCCGGTTATCATAAGACCGGTACGAAGAACGAAAATTAGAGTCCTTGGACTTAGATAGGGCACTATAACCGAGTCTGCTAGGGCCATAAATGTTTTTTGTATATAACTCGAGTAAGGCTTTTCCGATTTTCATAATTTTTTGTTTGTTTGAAAGACCTGGGCACGGCTGACAATTTATAGAAGAATCTTTTTTAGATTTGAGTCCTTGGACTTAGCTAGGGCACTAAAAACGAGTCTCTGCTAGGGCCATACGCGTTTTTTGTACATAGCTCGAGTAAATCCTTTCCGATTTTCATAATTGTTTTTTAGTCGACAGGTCTATGAAAGCAAAATAATTTGTAGAAGAAACGTTTTTGAGATTGGGCCCTAAGATATAGCTAGGGCACAAAAAACGAGTCTCTGCTAGCGCTCTACATGTCTTTCGTACATAACTCGAGTAAATCTCTTCCGATTTTTATATTTTTTTTTTGATCAAAAGGTCTAGGACTGTCTCCCGTTTTATGGCAGAAAATATTTTGATTAGAAACCCTTGGAGTCAGTCAGTACCCTAAAACTGAGTTTCTACTAGGGCCCAACGTATTTGCTTACGTAAATTGGATAAATTTTAACTGATTTTGTTGATTCTTTTTCTATTTTTTTCCAAACGGGACCCGACTCGAACCCGATCCAAAATGAAAAGTCAAACCCGAACCCGATCTAATGTAAAAAGTCAAACCCGAACCCGAAAGAAGTTCGATTTTCTACTCTCTGATTTTTGAATTTATATATATATAAGTCACACCTGGGGCTTTTCAGATAATAATATTCGAAGTTCGGATCATTGTTTATCATTGCTTCGTATTTAACATTTTTCTTCTTCCGTCGGGTCGGGTTTGGTCAGTTGAAGTCATCAAACTCGACCCGACCCGAAAAAAAGAAAATGAAAACCCGACCCGACCCGACAAAAAAACGAAAACCGAAAACCCAACCCGACAAAACATCATCATCATCATCATCATCAAACTTTATAGACCGTTAGTACCTTCCGGTGTGAGGTCTTTCTGCCGCAACCCCAGATTGGTGAACTATCGTCCTCCATGCCCTCCTATCGCCCGCCAAGGAGATGGTTTGTTCGCCCAGAGAAAGTCCCCTAACTTCTAAATCTGATTTAATTGAATCGATAAACCTTCTCCTTGGTCTACCCCTTGGCCTAACACCCGGGACTTGTGCATCCAAGATCCTTTTCGGTAGCCTGTTATTACCCATCCTTTGAACGTGCCCGAACCAGCGCAGACGACTGGCCCTTGCCGCCTCTTCCACTGACGAAATCCCTAAATTTTCCCTAATGTCGTCGTTCCTTATATGATTATCCCACTGCTCCCTCCTATTAACCTTCGCTATATTCCTAAGAACCCTCATATCAGAAACCTCCAGGTCATGCACGAGATATCCGCAGTCAACCCAACTCTCACTACCATACAGAATCGTCGGCCGGAATATTGACCTGTGAATAGCTAACTTTGTTTCGCTACTTAATTCCCTTTTGTGAACCACGCGCGACTCTCAACTGACGGCCACCGCGTTTTCCCATTTTTCCTCCTTTCCTCAAATTCCCTAACTAACTTGCCATCCTTGAAAAAAATGGTTCCTAAGTACTTTGAATTCAGAAACCTGCTCCCGCTCCTCCCCATTTAAATTGCAAGCTATCTCCTTCCGAGCTTTGCCGACATGCATAACCTTAGTTTTCCCTACACTTACCTTCATCCCATACTCCTCACATGCAGCATTTAGGCAGTCAATCCCACCCTGCAACTCCGTGGTACTATCTGCCAACAGAATCAAGTCATCCGCGTCGGCCAGGATTTTCATTATTACCTCACCCACCTCGACATTTCCCTGCAAGTTTGCCTGCTTGATGATTTTGTCCATGAAAATTATGAACAGAAGCGGGGAAAGACAACAACCCTGACGAACGCCCTCTTTAACCTCGAAAGACTCGCTAATTTCGCCATCTATTCTCACCGCGGGCCTGCTTTCTGAGTAAATACTCTTAATGGCACGCAGTAAACCCCCATTGATACCGTACTCGCTAAGAATCCCGAATAGCTTCTGCCTTGGTACCCGGTCGAATGCCTTCTCCAAGTCGATGAAGCATAAGTATAAGTCCCTGTTCTTTTCATAAAGCTGTTCGATAGTCTGTCTGAGGCAGAA
>CM055406.1:14908263-14949252 GCA_029228625.1 Pseudolycoriella hygida | reverse complement strand
CCGAAGCTCCAGTCAGCAGGTACTGTTGAAGACCTCATGGCCAAATTGAAAATCCTACAAAGCCATTGGATCCCACCTGATCCGCTATACTTAATAAATTCCGTCCTAATTTCATCCACCCCTGCGGATTTTCCTTCCCTTAATCCTTCCTTAATCCCGACAAAACAACGAAAATAAAAACCCGACCCGTCAAATTCATTCGGGTTCGGTTCGGGTCGGGTTTTTTTCGAGTTTCGGGCGGCCCGCACACCTCTATTTAATTAGCGTGGAGGTTGAAGTGGGCAATCTGAGCGCCTTAAGCATCTCCTTACTGTCCGAACAGATAAAAATCTCCCTTCTTTACGTCGTCCCCATCGGCAGTGATTCTCGTGCTTCCATGAGTGCTGCGTCAGCCTCTGCCTGGAGAACGCTAGAAATTTTGACGTGAGAAGTTGAGTGGAGATTCTACGATAACTAAAGCCCTACAAACTGGTGGTTTGGGAAAACTTGAAAATTGTGTTATTAAGATGAGATGGTGAGATAGTAAAAAAAACTTTTTAAAGATCAACATTTTAATGAATAAATTAATTGCGGAAAGACATTGAAATACCAGTCACCCACTTGGAACGTGTCAGAAAATTCGCTTCGGTTAAATGTCGTTGCAACAAAATTTTTCGTTTGACAAACTGGATAACCAAATCCGGAAATTGTTGTGCAAATTTGATGCTTCGCACAATCTGCGTTGACAGAACACAAACAGTTGTCTAAAAGAGCGCATCGAGTGGTTAATGGATCAACATCAATCACAGTGCCACTACGTTTCAGGCGACGTCCAAAACTATTCAGGAACACACCGTTGGGATCGAATTTTGTCATGGCGACTGTAAGTTTAGCAAACAATGAAAGTTTTCCGATTGAATAGATCGATCCACTTGAGAGAATTCGGAAATGTTCGAACGAAGAAAACGGTTTTGTAATGTACACTGCAGCTTTGTGAAACTATTCGAAATTCTCTCTTTGAATCGGTCTATTGTTGAACGTTTCACACACCGAGAAATTTTTCCCGAGCAAACGAATGCAATTTTAGATCAAGCATCTGACTGCTGTGATATAGGAGGCCACTTTTGCCCCAGTGTGAACGAGCCTTAAATTTTGTAGCCTAAAAAATGAACATTTCACAGGACTCAACGCTTTTGTAGGTCTATTAAACTTACCAAGACTTGCGAAATCGTCTGATAACCAGCTAAATTTCCTGATGCCTCATTGTAAAAGTCGTTTCTATGCCAGAGTTGGAATTCCAGATGACAAGAGTCTCTCTTGTAAGATGTGGACATGTAAATGTCAGCGCAAAACCGAAACTTCAAAGAAATTAAATTGTAAGGGTTGTAATTCTTTGAAGATTAAGCACTTGAAGCACTCGCGTTTTAACTGAAATCTTGAGTCACTTACTCGATTTGTAAAGTTTCTAAGGCGAATGGCTTGGGATGCGACCACCAACAGGCAAATGCATTACTTCTGCCACAAATCGACGAAAGAATGTCATGGGGATATCCAACAGTCGTATGCGCGTCGTTGCCGCCATCTCGAGATATTTTTGTCAGCGGAGCTAATCTGGTCCTATTCCTCATTTCCAAGAAGTACAACATTCGACTGCCTAAAAGGTTTTCAATTAAATGTCAAATTTTGCAAAAACTATGGTATAGTAACCAAGTGTAGATGCTGCTGTACAATCGCTGGAAGACAAGTTGTAAGCACTTTCTTTGTAAATTGCGTCGAGGACATTTTGATTCGTATGAAGAAGACATTAAAATCTTGGCATTGCCAACTGTTTCAGCAGCTACAAAAGACATGTTACTCACAGCAACCTCGTCTATTGATGGAAACCAATAGAAAGTTAGTTGATCTGAAGTTCTTGCCCAATTGATTGCTTCGCCATTTTCTAATACTTCATCTGATTCAACGTAGACTTCGCTTCTTACTTTGTACAACGGAACCGTTCTAAATGTTAAATCAACAATGATACCTGGTGGTGGTGCAAAAAAGAAAATGTAAAACATAAACCATTTGACGATTTCCCATACCAAGATTTCACGTGAATCACACAAGAATCGAACTAGAAATAGAATTTCCCAACACAGTCCGACACAAATAGAAAACAGACGATGTTTAACGAGTCATCAATGTTACTATTTTCCACACAATTTACCTAGAAGTCCAAGATGAATTCTGTACACCCGTAAGTCTTCGACGCTGGAAATAATTTTCACTTGTCCGCGACCGTCTACGACAGTCATTTTTGCCACTTGAGCAGATAATGTTGAATGATACTTTATACTTGAACCGTGTGCACCAGTACCGATGGCTCCTGCCAATGTTACGTTACCAAACGCTGGGTAAACTCTAAGAGCTTGTCGGTGCTGAAGAAGGAAATCGCCAGCTTCTTGTACAGTTATACCTGCACCAAAAGTAGCTGTTTTGTCATCGTTCATTCTCATAGATTTGAACAATCTCATATCAACCGGGATTCCGTCAGTGCAAATGATGTCTGTTATTGAGTGACGTTCACCGAATGCTTTGACTGCAACACCCCGCTCAATTGCTTCCTTGACTATGCTAACAACATCTTCCACATGTGTAGGATGTCGTATGGGTTCCAAGGCACGACATAACGTACTTGGAATGAAGGAAGTGTAGTCGTTGGAGCTATATAAAAAAAATTCGGTGAATGTGGGTTCTCCCTTTCCTTATGAATTTACCTTGCAATGTTCACGTGCAATGGATGCACTAAAAGTATCCAATTTATTATTACGACACTTCGGATGTAGAAATCTTTTAATTCCATACTTGAAAGACAAACATCAACTGCAATGTCAGTAAACTTTATCGCACTGTCATTATTCAGGTGCGACAATATCTTATCATTGTCTTATGTGCATTGTGCATATCCAAAAATCCAGAATAACATTTTTCGACCCGTGCAAAGTACGAAGTTTGATTGTCACCACATCTGTATTACACCACATAGTCGTTGGGTTATCTTTATTGAGGCGTAAATAATAGAATATCGGAATACCTCTCCCCCTAGTAAAGTGGATTCCTATCACTGGAAGTAGTTCTTATACATCTAAACTTTTTGTATGGAGGAAATTGAGAGAGACCACATCCGTGGGGTTTTCGCAATTTACTTTAGGACATTTTTGTGTTAGAATTCCTTCCTGGTTTTTGGCGTTTTACCTTGTGTTTAAAAATGATTAAATTTACATTGACTTCATCAAATCGTACGGGGATGGCAAACATTTCATGGTAACATTAAAAGTTAATTTAGATTGTTAAGGCGTAAACAACATTCATGATTGCTTGCGTTGGACACAGAGTGACACTTCGTTTTAATTCAACCGAATTTAAACAAGAAATAGCCCATTTGTGAATTTTATTTGTTTTGTTTTATTTGGACAACAAATGTTTCATAAAATTTACATGCCTCTGTCGTCCCCCTTGTAGTCGCTGCTTGGCTGAATGTTTATAGACAAGCAATTTTGAATCTTACACAAACACAGATTAAGAAATCATTTGACTCAAATACATATATACTCAAATCATGAGAAAACACCGACTACCACAAGACATTCTGGCAACAAAGAACTGATAATTCAGTGACAAACTTTGCCAAAGTTTCTTTACTTTCAAATTTCTGAAACAGATGGCGACGAAAAATTTTTTTTAATTGTGGAGCGAATCATTTTTATGGTCAAGCTTTCTGGTGCTTTTATGGGCTACAACCATAACAACGCTGAAAGGGAGAATGTGCATTAGGGTGTCTCGATTTTCGTAAAATTTTTAATTTCGAAGACGGTTAGGAAAAAATGTTGCTTCGTATTGAAAGAAGAGCAACATTAATTTGTTCTACGGACCCTCCCGAAAAATCAGCTTTTGAATCCCCCGTCCCTTTTGGAATTTTTGAGATTGTATGAAAACTCAAAAATTAAATGTTTTACGACCTAGTTGTAACTTGTTCGGTGGTCTATTTTTTCTTCCCCAAGGAAGGTCGAAATGTTAAAAACAAAAAAATTTGAACTAAAATTCTCATCACAATAAGTATAAGGCAGTTCTTAACTAAAATAGATGGCACCACATTCTGCACACTTGACGTTTGAAGCAAACTATTGGCGATTTGCCTCAAAGGGTGCGACGCGTTGCGGAAAGAAATAGAACATTCAAGAGGCACAACTTGTTCATATAAAGTAGAGACATTTAAGCGTAGTGAGAAAAAATGGAACATTCAAGAGGCACAAAAATCGCATAGAAACTTCTGCCATCTACATAACGTGAAAATCGCCAATAACTTATTGGAGAATTTTGACATTTGGAGCAGATTATCTTTAGTTCATGATATCGACGTTACGAGGACATAGATGTCGCACTTTTCGTTGAGAATGGCCTATAGCTTCGAAATTTAAAATTTTTGTTAAATGCTGTTTCTTTCAATACGAGGCAACATTTTGATTTTTACGAAAATCGAAACACCCTAATGTGCATGTGTCCCTGCTATTTGTAGGGTGAGAACCACAGGGAGGGTTAGTCGAAAAAGTCCACATGAGAAAATTATGTAACAATTTCTTTGGTTGACTGTTGAGTTTCTCAGTCCCGGATCGAACTGAAGTCAACGAGCATTTTTCATTCTTGAAGCGAAATAATGAGAGAAGTGATCTTACTAGAGAAATTCTAATTTGTCACCACTGTGCCTGGGTAGAAAGGAGTGTTATCAGAGAAAATTTTAGCTCAGTTACTGAATCTAGTCTTGCGAATATCTTTTGTATTTGTTTCAAAATTCAGTTTCGCGCCGATTAATTTTGAATATTTCAATTTCTTTCTCTTTAAATTGATTGTTCGATCGTGAAACATGAAATGGTTGAACATTCATTGGTTTACCCTACATTGATATCTGGATATTTTAAACTAAATACATTTATAGATGTGGCATCCTTCCTCCACTATTTTATTAAAGATTTAAACCAAAAAAACGTAATTTTTTATGGGAATGTATTCAGATGGAGATGTGTGTTTGATTTTGTCGGAGAAATGTGAGTCTATGTAATTTACTGCATTTTTAAAATTTTTTAGTCTGATGCTTTGGTAGGGGTGTGCGATGGTCAAAGAATCAAAAAGTAAGGGGTCCACAAAAAATTCTTTGGTCCCATAGATAGCGAAAACGCACGTCCAAAGCTTTTTATTTCATGTTTACAACTTGCGCAAATTCAATGAACTCAAAAGTTCGAGATTTCGGACCATTCGGCATTCCCACCTTCACCAATAATCCGATTCGAGATAAGTTTGAGCTACAATAATTTTTTTTGACTAATCAAACTTCAATTTAATGAAAAAAAAATAAAAATAGGGGAAATTTGGCGAAAAGGCATTTTTCGTCAGTCGTCAAAGTTCGCCGACCATGGAAAATTCCGTCTCGAAAAAACTTTGAGAAGCTGAAATCGATATGATAAACTGAGTTTTTATCGTTTGAATGCTTCTAATACTTATTTACGGAAGTAAAGATTGTAGACAAGAAAGGGTTTTGGGAAAAGATTCAAAAATGGTCAACCTATCACCGTTACAATGTTGAAAAATATGGAAAAATTGGCTGTTTTTACAATACATGGACAATACAACTTCGTAAATATGATGTTTTAAACAGACCTTTGACTTGGAATATCATATTAAGTCAGAAATATTACTTTTCCAGTAAAAAATGCCAACTTACGAGCCAATTTAGAAAAATGATCTTTTTATCTATTGAAAAACAGCCAATTTTTCCGTATTTTTCAACATTGTAAGCGTGATAGGTTGAAAAATTCTGAATCTTTTTCCAAAACCCTTTCTTGTCTGCAATCTTAACTTCAATACCTAAGTATTAGAAGCATTCAAACGATAAAAACTCAGTTTATCATATCGATTTCAGCTTTTCAAAGTTTTTTCGAGACGGAATTTTCCATGGTCGGCGAACTTTGACGACTGACAAAAAATGCCTTTTCGCCAAATTTCCCCTATTTTTATTTTTTTTCATTAAATTGAAGTTTGATTAGTCAAAAAAAATTATTGTAGCTCAAACTTATCTCGAATCGGATTTTTGGTGAAGGTGGGAATGCCGAATGGTCCGAAATCTCGAACTTTTGAGTTCATTGAATTTGCGCAAGTTGTAAACATGAAATAAAAAGCTTTGGACGTGCGTTTTCGCTATCTATGGGACCAAGTAATTTTTTGTGGACCCCTAACTTTTTGATTCTTTGACCATCGCACACCCCTAATGCTTTGGCTATAGGATTGGGGAATTGGCAAAAGTTCTTTTACGGCCATGTAAAAAAGCCTTAAAAGCTCACCAAAAAACACGTAAAGAACTATTTCAATTTGTATATCGCAAAGATTGTCGCACAAAGGGAGTCTCATAAGTTCACTTCGATGTTTGCAACGGTTACAACAACACCTGAAAGTAAGGAGTATTCATCGTTTGCGCCCAAAAATGAACGTCCATAATTTTTGCCTCAAACGTATACATACACATATGCCTAAACAAAACAGGGTTTTCGGATTTTCAAACATTTCGGTCAGTATTGCCGTCATAAGGAAAAACACTTAGGGAAAATCAGCGAAGATTTTCAACGAAATTATTCAAGTAATAGTTACATTCATGACATGATATGAATAAGGCCTTGCAGCGCCTTTTAAATTACATATCATATTCTAAGAAAAATCGCAAGGTTAACAAATGGGCACAGTTAACTACCGCGAAAATAAAAATTTTGATCGCAATTCTCTACGTACATACAAACTAGGAAGTCGACCCAAGCACAGGTAATCGATAGAAACAAACGGAGTCCATTATAAAAACCATTCAACTCAGGCCATTAAAATCAACGAAAATAAAATGAGATTGGAAGAAGCAGTGGAATCCTTAAAGCCCATGCATGCACCCTTATGGCCAGTTAACGATAATTCTTCAATGGCAACGAGATGTAGGTCCTTCAAAGGTTGCACAGGCTACAACAAAAATGAAAATATTCCTATGACGCCGTTATCCACACGCTTTTTGAAGCTAATGCTGTTTAGTACGATGTGATCTTGCCTTCAAGTGTTTTCGGCTTTCCACGTAACTCGAAATTTAATTTAGACACGGTTTTGTACTATGGGAAGGCATTTTATTTGCAATTGAACTGATGTTGATTGTTCCATTTCCAGTTTCAGAGAAAACAAATCAAATTAGCGACAAAGTTAAGCAAAAGATTCTCGGCGATTGGTTTTCTTCAATTTTGTCGCTACAGTGACAAGCAATTGTTACTGACTCTGACGCCCTGATTATAAATTTCAATAAATCTCGTATAATATTCCTAATTTGGCATACATGAACAGATTGTGAACATACGACCAGAGATATTGCAAGTGTGATGCTACAAAGACCCGTACGACTGAAAAAATATAGTTGAAAAAAAAATTCTTAAGTTTTTTGGAGTTTTTGAAGAACTGATTTTTTCTGAAAATTAAAATTAAAGTAAAAGCTTTTTTAAAACAGAATTGTTTAAAGAATATTTACTTTTGATTAGGAATTCAAAATTTTTAGAAAAATTAAATTTCTTGGAAAACTAAAATTCTGAAAACAATGAAAATCTTTGAAAAACCGAAAGTTTTTGAAGGATTTAGAATTGTAAAAACCTTCCAAAAAATTGAAAACTTTGGATAGAATGTCATGACTAAAATATTAAAACTTAAAATTTCTCATGATTTCCTCACGATTTTAACATTTCTCAAAATTTTTAGTTATTCCTAAAGTTTTTAATTTTTTCACAGTTTTGAAGGGTCTCATAATTTTCTTAAAATAAGTTCCTTAAAATTTGAAAATTTCCTACAATTTTGAATTTTCTTAAAACTTTCGATTTTTTCAAAGATTTTCATTGTTTTTAGAACTTTCGATTTTCAAAACAATTTTAGTTTTTCCAAGAAATTTAATTTTTCTAAAAATTTTGAATTTTCAAAAACTTTTACTTTTTCTGAAAATTCAAAATTTTTGAATCAGTTCTTCAGAAACACAAAAAAACCTGAGAATTTTTTTTTTCAATAGTTCTATTTTTTCAGTCGTACATCACACTTACAATATCTCTTTAATATTAGCTGGCCGTATGTTCGCAATTTGTTCAAGTATACCATATACGAGACATATTGAAATTTATAATCAGGTGGTCAGAAGCAATTGCTTGACTGCAATTCGATTTTTTCGGCGAAATTCATTAAAAATCTTCGTTGATTTTCTTTAAGTTTTTCCCCCTTATCACGGTAATACAGCATGGAAGGTGTTAATAGTAAAATAATAGTTATTAATGCAACTCGTACTACATATGGACAATATAGTGCGAGGTTGGAGAAAAACCCCAGGGCGGCAGCCAGTGGACTTTTCTCCAACCAAGCACTATATTGGGCATATGTAGTACAAGTTGAATTTAAAATTTTTTATCATTCTCGACTAAATATGCAAAAACAAGAGAATTTAAGGGAAAACAAATTTAAAAAATCACTCATCAAATGATTCGTTGATTCGTACTCAAGTACAGCCCATTGAAAAGTATGCTTTGGACTGAATGTCAAAATGTTTTGTTTTGAAATAAATTTTTTTTTAATTCGACAAATCGCAAATTGCAAATGGAGAGAAAGTCTAAAAAAGTTATTCTCATCCATTTGTTGTGTGTGTTACAACATTTTTCAATCATTCCCGCTTACATATGAAACCATAAGTGATAATCAAAACAAATATTTGACTGACACGGTCACACAGGACATTTATTTTCGTTATTCACAATAACCTCGACTAATAAATCCATAATCTCTCGTATACGAAAGCCTGTTTTCGGGAATTAAAATTACGATAGCAAGTGGTTTTCCATGACACTTTTTTAAGCAGGCGAAAGTACCAGTGAAACTAAGGGTTTCAGCTGATCTTTTTTCTTGGAAACATTAATAGGAAAACGGGGTGAAAAAGTCTAGAGTCTCATTTGGAAAATTTTTGTTACACGTGTGACTGAAAATATCTTAAAAGATATTATAATATGTGCCGCAGGGACAAAAGGTTGACAAGATCTTTAAATGAAATTTCTTCTATTTATTCTTGAAAAGTATTGTTGTAGGTAGTAGACCGGGAATGTAAAATCGTTAACAAAATATGTGAGGAAATAAAAGTCATATAACGCAAACACATAGATAAAACTTTCGTTGCAATATTTCATTCAAAAATGTCGTTATGCATGCTTTGAGTGTTTCGCATGCATGGCGATGAGATATATAAGATAAGAGATAAACGAGTCATGAGAACCTCCATGAAAACATCTTCATATGCGGACTCGTAGAGTCTGCCAGTATACAATGCGCTGGCTGAATAAGTAGATTATTTTTTCAATTATTTTCTTTAGTTTAGTACAGACGTTTCAGATAACAGCAAATAAGGAAACTTATGCAAACAATAGCACTGGTGAACAAATATATTTCCATATATTTCAAAGAGTGATTCTCGATGGAGATTCAAATGAAACAAATCGCAGAAAACCAACAAAAATTTCTAATCCCCTCAAGTCTTTTAACAAAATGAAGACATTAGTAGTTTAACATAAAGCGTTGGGGATAGAGATTTTAAGCTTTAAGAAGCTGTTCATACTTTGTCACGCTTTGAAGGGGGGGGGGGGGGGGGGGTTCAGTGTGACATATAGTGACAGGGAGCGTTACACATTTTTTAGAGATAGTAAATAAATATAAGAAAGAGTACTTAGCACAACCATTATTTTGACGCATTATTGGAAGTGACACAGGAAATCATGGGCGCGCGGTAGCGATGCACCCGTGACGCAAGTCCTCATAGAAAATTTTTTTTCGTAGACTTCGGAACCGTATACACAGCTAAGTTTTGACTTTTTCCTTGCGTCGTACCCCCTGAGACCTAGATCATTGGATTTCTTCTGATCTGATCTGATCTGATCTTTTGATTGGATTGAAATCAACATTTTACTCATTAAAATCGGTCCAGTGGATCCGAAGATATGACCTTTAGAAAATCGTCATTTTCCATACAAAATGTGCTGCTTCATATAAGCCCAAGCTAATGGAAACATCCTACGTTAGTTAGTTAGTTAGTTAGTTAGTGAGTTAGTTAGTGAGTTAGTTAGTGGGTTAGTTAATTAGTTCCAGGGCCATTTGTATGAAAACCGACTTGTTTGGCTCGTGCTCGAAAACGGCTCGATATCTTTTCTTGAAATTTCGGGTGGGCATTCTACGCCATATGAGATTTAAAAAAAGGGGGGGGGGGGTACCGGCCTCGTTTAGGCGCCAGGGCTCTTAGAAGGCGCCATATAAATCCCATATGTATGTGTTTGTGTGTATGATAGCACATTTTGTATGAGGCAATGGTTGTGTGTTCGATATAGAGGTTTGATGTCAAAGGGAAATGGCGGAAATTTGACTTTATGGGATATATGGCGTATTTTTGTACAGGAAATCAAATGTTTGCGTATGAAAGCTGAAAGCGTAGAAAAATTATTACATTGGCGGGTCCGGCATTTGTGACGCATTTTTTTAATCAAAAGTGAAAATATTTCAAAAGAATTCTGTGCGTTCCGAAGCTGCAAGCGTCACCCAAATTGATATCAGTTGTTTTGGAAGAAGGGACGAGGACTTGCGTCACGTTTCCCTTTCAAAAAGGGTTTTTTCTGTGATAACGATTCTCACAAATACGAAAATTTTGCATTTTTCGACAATTTGCGTTCTTAGATGATAAATTTGTAACTAGTGATAAACAGCCGGTCAACGTTGTGTGATCATGTCGCCAAAATATCGCAAAATTTTTTTATTGGGCTTCGAATCTTGTTATGGCCACTGTCAAAATCAACACCGCTGCGTACACGCCTTATTATTGCGAAGACACTTATTCTACCGCATCTTGATTATTGCAGTATTTATTATGGATTGTATAGTGAATAGTGAGTCGTGGAAGGTGTTGAACAGCTCTATTAAGGCAATAGTACGGTATGTATATGGCCTTAGTCGTTATAATAGCGCAGAGCCATATGTGACCCGTTTCCTTGGCTGTTCGCTGGATACGTTTTTCAAAGTTCGAGCCATGACGTTTATGTATAAGTTGGACCGTTCAGGACAGCCAGCGTACTGGTTTCGCGAGGTTTGTCAGATAGAACGAGACAATGTGTTGTACCCCAGTCTGAACGTACGGTTGGCAAGGAAACACTTTTTGTACAAGGACTGGTTCATTGGAATTCTATTCCGACGAGGATGAGGACATTGAATTCATTAAATTTATTGCGTAAAGAATGTACCGACCTGTTTAATCGGGGGAGTAGTCCCACAATTTATGAGTGATGTCTGTGATTTCGTTGACTTTAAATTATTTTGGGCCTTGTGTGAACTGATTTTAGTGTGTGTGTATAATGCTGGTGGAGTTTTCTTTTATTTCTTGTTCATCATCATCATAGAGTTCTTTACTTGAAATTGTTATGTATCTACTACAAATCTGCGATATTTTAGTTAGTTTGGCTAGGTGCAGTTTTTAGTTTTAGTTTAGTTTTCAATTTTTAATATTTAGCTTTATTTTTAAATTTAGAGTTAGCGTCCTGTTTGCTTCTTCTGTCGTTGTCTTACTGTTGTGAATCAACGAAATTATGCGCAAATTTTTTTTGTATAAGGGTTACCCTTGCATAATAGGAGAAATAAATTGAATTGAATATTGTTTTGTACCCGTTTCTGTATTATTGGTTTCGATAAAATAGTCTGTGTTAGAATGATACTAGAAATGAAAAGTAATATTCGAAAAAGAGAGAATTGAGCTGGGAAATAAATTTATGTCTAAAGTGTGTAGATGGTAAATGTTAATGTTTTATTGAAAATGTATCGTTTATTTGTTTGTTTACGTTAAAATAGAAGAGAAAGAACGAGAAAATTTATGGAAAGGTAAAACTTTAAGAGAAGGTTGTAGTATGGTTGTAATATGTAGTATAGTAAGGTTGAAGTATCAATATGATGACCGAGCAAGTCGTTTCGAAGGTTATCAAATGAAATATATTTAGTCACTATCAATCACACGACGTTTTAATGCGTACTTCTGCAATAGTGCGTGAAAAATCGCGACTTCTTGCTTCTCATGGTTCTATTCTTGTTTCTCATGCTTCTCGGAAATACATTTTTGTCATATGAACAATTTGCAATAATTCGTTGAAGTGAAATTTTCGAGTTCGTATTCAGATCTCTATTAAAACTCATATTTCTGGTATTTTTATTTAATAGGCGAAAGTAGGACGTATAAAAAATACCCCCTAGATACTTTTGTTGGAACTTTACCGAAACTATCGGTTCGGTCCGAACCGAACCGAAAGTTTCCGTATTCCGGATATCCGTCTCACCTCTGATCGAGTCAGATATATATATGGGTGGGAAAGCGCCATGTGTTTCATACTTACATCTGAAGTACTACCGAATTTCATTACCTGTTCATCAGCACAAACTTTAAATACCCTTATGCACCTTTCGGTGTAAGCCTTTGAAGATGAAACTATAGTCGGAGCCATCACGCTAGGCAGGCCATAGACGAGAACAAAATGGCAATAGAATAAGCGAGAGGAAGGCTACGGAAAAGGTGTTCAGATGATGTGGAAGTTGGTTGTCAACGCATTGTGAAATCTGACTGACGTCGCTACGGGTGGAGAAAAGTGGTGAAGCCAGCCAGGACCCGTCTGGGTAAGTATGGCTGGCTGATAAGTAATACTTTTAGCACCATAAAGCAACAGCAATTTGTTTGTAATTATAAAATAACCAAAAATAGTGAAACGGATTTAAACAAAAAGAATAGCAATAACAACAAAACATTCTTCATTTACCTACCTGCGATAAAAAGGAAATTCGTACTTGGAGAAGATAAATGTTGCGACCGAAAAGAGGGAAATATTTTTTTTTTGTGAAAGAACAAGTAAACTTTTTCATGATTTCCTTTATAAATAAAGGAAGAAGAATGCGCTAGATAAATTTTTTCATAAAATTAATCAAACGAGAACTTTTCTCTGCTCTTTGTCTAGTTGGGAGAAATAAATCTAATTTTAAAAGATATCTAAATGTCGAAAGTGCTTTTATTTACAGACGATTTATTTGTACCGTTAAGTTAAGCAATAATTTTTATAAGGTGCGTTGTTACAATCTTCGAAAAGAAGATTTAAGATATTAGTTGTGGGTAATAATGGCGATGAACTGAAAAGCAGCGCATAGTATAGAGGGGAAGATATAGGACACGATTTAGATAGAAGAAATTATGTTAATGTGGGCAATTTTTTCTTTTCATTTTTCGTTTAAAGTACTTCAGTTTAAGGATATAATTTTGCTGACTCGTCATCAATGCTTCTTTGTTTAATGAATGATGCAGCGAAGGGATTGGACGTTACGAATTTATTCGGTTTAAGCTCGCAAACAAAGCAGCTGTTGTTGAGTTCAAATGATAACCTTTTCAACTGAAAATGATGAAATGAAAAAAACTTTTAATGAGAAAAGTTCAATTTTTGTCCATTTTTGTTATTAGTTTCAACAATCAATGATTCAGAGAACAAAGAAATAATTTAGGGACGACAAGTATACCCATACCCATTATGTTGAACGATATTGGAATCGCATCGTAGCAAGATTTGCATGAACTTAACGAAAAGAAGAAACATTACCAATTCGAATTTCTGAAAAAAAACGTTATGCAATTCACATAGAAAAATGAGAAGTCTCAAACTGTCAAACCCCGTAAACTTTGAATCATTTCTTAATTATAACACCATTATAATACATATCTCTACATATACTTGCATTGAATGATTGAGAGAAATGTGTAAAATGTCCAATATCTTACATAACTTATCTTAGATAAGCTCTTATTTGAATTTTTTTGTCATTGATGCTCGGACATCAGAATCATCATGTGCTCTATCACACAGTCGGAAATGGTCTTCCGTAACAACCGTCATGATGTAACCGATTTCCCGTCAGTAGATAAAACAGTTATATCGTTATGTGCAATAGTGAAAATCGAACCGAAACCTCACACTACATATTACAAGGAGATGGCATCTGCCACGAAATGACTATATAGGCTTTGACGAAGGCTTTGATAACTGTTACAATACTTTCGGTGTTAGATTAAAAATAGTAGGTATAATGTTTCAACAGATGGCGACCTAATAATACCTCCCTCAGGCAATAAGATACGTATTCAACATCACGCCCATCAGTATCCCAAGTAGCAATTTGAAAACCATAACTTATTGGTTAAAATAACGTCGTTATAACGTTGCCAGGACCGTTATTTAACCGTCATTGCCCAGTTATAAAAAGACCTAAGTTATTTAACCGTAAAATAATGTGTATTTAACTGAAAAGTTTTTCAAAGGAAGCTTGTTGGTCAAATAACGGTCTGTTGACGGTTAAATAACTTAGGTCTCTTTATAACTGGGCAATGACCTTTATATAACGGTCCTGGCAACGTTATAATGACGTTATTTTAACCAATAAGTTATTGGTTTTTAAATTGTTACTTGTGATAGTGAGTGAAGGGGTGTTTGTATTGAAGTGAATGTGGTCCAGAGGTCTTATTACTGAACGATTTTTTTAAATTGTTTCTTTTATATCAGAGCTCCACTGATACCAAGCTATAGAAGATTCCGTACACAACATAAGAAATGAAAAACATAAAAACGTAACCTAATGCAATTTTTCAAATGCCTCAGTCCACCAGACCGTACTACTCGCTATTGCGAACTCTGCGAATCACATGCAGTAAAAAGGGAATCAGGCAAAGACATCTATATCTGTACAGAAAGTCAAACGGCCATTGAAGCTCCCCAACAATATGCACCAAGACGGCGCGGGAATGTAAAACAACCATTCCCAACGAAAAAATTCTCGTTCTGGTACTATTACGTAAATACTATTTTAGGTAGCCGTTAAATGGAGATAATCCGCATGAAAAAACGGAGTGACTATTCGGGCGCGCGTTCGAATACCCAGCTCCACTAGTATCAACTATTCGGACGCGCGTCCGGATAGCCAGCTCCACTAGTATCAACTATTCGGACGCGCGTCCGGATAGCCAGCTCCGCTAGTATCAACTATCCGGACGCGGTATTGATCTACCTTTGCACGAAATTTTTTTTGTATTTGATAGATCTCTTTGATTTTATACTTGCCACGTCTTGCAAAGGTTAAAAGTTTTATTTGTGGAAATTGTCTCACAAAATCCAGGCAAACAAACATTTCAGGCAAACACGGAAAGAGAGGTTCATGACAGCCTCTACAGCCCCGCGAAGGGATCAAGAGGAGAACATCCACCTTTCGGTGAATTAGGGTCAGATAACGATTAACGTAAGACGTTGTGCCGTTTGGATTTTATGCAGCCCGGATATCGTGCTATCCTTCTGGATTTTGTGCTGTCAGGATCTTGTGCCTTACGGATTGTGCCACATAAGAAACCTTTACATAAGAAACGAAATCTGGACAAAAAACCGGATAACGTATTACCGTAAGGGAACGTTATCCGATTTAGTAAGGGAAAAGCAGTGCCACAGGCCGTGAACAGTTAAAGCAAACAAAAAAAGCGATGACGGGGAGGAAATATCCCCTAACAGGGTTCGGGGCAGAGCCTTATGCACGTAAGGTCGCTTGCTGTACGGCTACAATTCGTTTCAGGCGTGGGGTTTGGGGGCAGTTTCCCCGCACTTCCTCATTTTACGACGTGAATCCGTCCGGGTTTATTTGAGATTCCGGATCATGATAGCTACATAACAACGTTCCTTTTGTTATTTTGTTAATTCAAATATTTAATTTGAGTTCGGCTTCTTATGTCGAAGTTCAGGCTCGGAACAGATCAGGTCAATCTGAAACCTGAACTGATTTTACCTGAAAACTCTTTTGACCTGAACCTGGCTCTGAATTTTTTACATGATCTGAATCCTGAATCGACCTTACCTAAATTTACATGCAACCTGAATTTACCTGACCTAATTTTTTTCAGGTTCAGGTCAAGCGAAACCTGACCTGTTCTGAGCCTTAGCCAAGTTAGGATATATTCGAAAACCCAGCCAGCCTCATTAGTGTAGACCATTCGGACGCTCAAGAAAATTCTGCAATAAAATTTCGCGCGGCGCAGCTGGTGAAACTGGCTATTTAGACGTGCGTCCAACTAGCCAATACTAATGGAGCTAGCTATTTGGACGCGTCCTAATAGTCGCAGCTGAAAATCATCAAAACAAATTCTCAATTATTTTACCTCCAAATTGTTGAAGCAAGCATCTGATCCATCCATTCGGGTGATATAAAAAGCGAACTTGTCATAGTTTGGGTAGCATTCTTCGACCAGTAGTGACACATAGTCTTAAGACTGAAGAGTCGTAAACGACGAAATCAGTAACGGGTGTACACATTATTCCGATAGCATTAGATACCGACAGAGTTATATTTCTGAAAACTTTCCAATCAATAAAGAATGAGGGCGACTTTGGAACAAAGGATTAATATCTTGGTTGCTGTCCTGTGCCGTACTCATCACGCTTCTTATCTATCTATCTGACTTAATGGTACGTTATTTTACGTATGTTATGTTGATAAAACTTTATGTTACGTTGCACCTCTGAAACGTTTATAATTATAAATTTTCGCACACACAGAAGTCAGCAATAGCTTGCCAATGTTGTAATATAAAGAACCATTGATTGCACCATTCTTCCTTGTTTCCAAAAAGTCCGAAACGTTTTCTCTGTTTATTACGATTCTCGCATCAAAATGTCACAGATGTACTCTTCGCAGTAAACATTCATGGTTTAATGCTCAATATGTAATCTAGCTTTCGTACATATAATCCAATAAAGACCGTGTTGTCGACGTCGACGTGAGCCATCTTTCATTATGCTTATGCTCCACCGATAGTTTCCCTAAGCACACTTGCAACATAAAATCGTTACATAATTTCTGCTTAAAGTGGTTGTTGGCTGCTTAACAGATGAAAATGTTTAGATAGAAACTTTATGGAATGTTGTGTTACCACAACGGAAAAAAAAATTATGTTTCATTGTCAGTAACCGTGAGGAAAGTTTCGTTACAATCATTGTCTGGTTATCTTTCGTAGATTTTATATAATTAGTGCTAGAGAGTCAATTTTGTGACTATCTGTAGAATGGAACAAGTTGATGAGAATACCAAAAGATAACTTTTAGTCAAAGGAATATATTTGTTTTGATGGAGTTTAAGGGAGACGTATACATTCATACAAATATTATTGTTAATTGAAATAGAACCTAGTCGACGTAAAGCAGAATTGTGAGATCTCCGCTTTATGAGTGGATCTTCGCCATGAGTTTTACAAAGATTTTCTTCAAAAAAATATCACCTAAATTGACCGCAAGATTAGTACGCCAAAAAATTGATTTAGATTTTTGTATTCCAATATTAGACGCAGTGTTGAGTGATAAATTCAGCGCTGCCACAGGCATTCTTAGATGAATAACCTAATCTTCACTTAGGCATTTCTATCATTAGTTAAGTCTAATGCAAACGCTTGACTTTAGACTTTTGCATCGGTTTTGTATCAGGCAATACAAACACATAAAGCGAATCAACATAATGCGGGTCACGCCACTCCCAAATAATACTCAGATAATCACCAAATCTGAAAAAGAGTGGTTCATCCCTCGGTGTGAGTGACAAATGGTTACGTTGCCACCAAATCTACACATCTGAATTGAGAAAAGCAACTAGTTTAGGCATATGAAAACAACATAGGTGTCACTGCTTGCTATTCGGTGGAACCGTAGTTATCAATCAACGACAGCTCTATAAAAACGGCTCAGCTTCTCTGGTTGCATCAAAAGCAGGAATGTTGTTTGATGAAAATTGACGGTCTATGATAGGAAGTTTTGGGGGTAAAACTCATTTTTTCGTATGCAAAATGTGTGGTACGGACGTCCCTCGTAGCATTTGCCTGATGACTCTTGAAAAATTTCTAAGCTATTGACTGAAACTGTTACTAGGCTAACTCAGCGTCTATCATCATTGTTTCTGTTCGTTATCATTGCAAATATGACTCAATTAAAACATGTTTCCTATATTTCTATAAAATTATTAAACATGATAATGGGTGTTGCTAGTTATGTAAATGTCATGTAACCGATTATAAAGGCACAAAATCGCAATCTTTCTTTTTTAATCCGGAAAAGCTTAGATATCATAGTTTGACTTGTATATCAACAATTGAATCCCGTCGAATTGAATGAAACATTCGACAAGTATAAATAGAGGCACCGGAGAACACACATCACTTCAGTCTAGTGAGGAGCAATCTACAGTAATTAAAGCCAATAATCAAAGTTTCTAAACAAAATTACTTTGCGTAAGTTATGCAATTATTTAAGTGAAGCAAGTGACAATCTCAGCGTAATCATCCGAAAACGAAAATGTAAAAATAGTGTTATGTGGGAAACACTCTTTTGTCTTCCTAATCTGTTGTGTCGCTTGTAAGGAATCGATAAAATTATATAAAACGTCAACTCGGTTGAGTTTTGCTAACCATCTTCAGGCAATACAAAATATTGGAAGTTAATTATCTTTGATAAGCAAAACAACATTTTTTATTGTCCTGAATTTCGGAATTGGATTTTCTGAACCAAATAGACTTTTTGTGGAAAAATTATGTATTTAAAAGTTGTTAATGTTTTCAAAATTTTCAAAAAAATTTTTTCTCTGAAAGGTAATCGAAAAATCTTTTTCGGGATTGAATCTGGGCACTGTCGGCCCAAGTACCGCTGAGGGCCGTTTAAGTGGTTTTTTGTACCTAACTCCCGGATGAAAAAAAAGTGACAGTGAGGAAGTATTGAGCCGTCTGAGACCACATGAGGGGCTCATTTTTTCTCCGCTCTGAATTTCTCGAGGCTTTGTGAGACCTCCTGAGAGTCTCAAAATCTTTTTTAAGGTTTCTTCATGTGAATGAATTCTCGAGACCTCCTGAGAGTCTCAAAATCTTTTCTGAAGATTCTTCATTTGAATGATTTCTCGAGGCCTCGTGAGACCTACTGAGAGTGTCAAAAAAAAATTCAATTGGCCTTCTTTACAATGCGAAATATTCTTGAATGTTCTGTGAGAACAGTTGAGTTCGTCTGAAAGTCTCAGATTGTCTTCTCGTTATTAGTTGTTGTATGTCCGAATGTTTCTTGATCAATTTCCGTAACAATTTTTTTTCATATCTCAAGACACTTTTACTTTATGACTGTGATTGTACTTTGCTATTTTATTTGTTCTTGTTGTACGGAGATGGCGCCGCTCTTCATTTTCCTTATAGTTCGCTAGACCCAGTTTTACTTCGCTGTTTGCTAAAATCACATGCTATATTTTATATTTTTTCACATGTGCAACTTACTTGATTTTTTTCTGATTTTTTAATGTACAATTGGTCACTCATCTAAGTACTATACTAACCGCGCCGAATGATGCTTAACTTCTGTATTGGTCTGCCAGTCACCTTACGCTTGCTGCTATATCTAAGTTATTATTTGAAACGTTGATACATCTCATCTTGAGACGAAATGAGAACCTAAATCGTCATAAAAGTTTATAATTACTATAAGTATCATGCTAGACCAGTTGAGGCTGTCTGAGAGTCTCAAAGTGAAAAAAATATTTTTTTAGCAATTGGTATTCTTTTCAATAGGAAATAATTTTTAGTGTTCTGTGAGACCAGTTATGAATTATTTTTTATCATCGCGTAATCGAATTGAATGAAAAATCAAAAAGAAATGTTTTCGAGACTCTCAGTTGGTCTCAATTGACCTCATAAAAATTGTTTGATTCTACCATAAGAAATTCTTCAAAATGAGCCCATCAGCCGACATCAATTAGTCTCAACGGTCATCCTTGATATCTGCCAGTTAGTAAAAAAAACTTTAAGACTTTTTCGCAGAGAAAAAAATTTTCGAGACCGAAATGAGCGCTTGAGGGGCTAAATCTTTGGTCTCATGAGATCAAAATTTTCACCCGGGCTTGAGTAAATCTTTACAGATTTTCACAACTTTTTTGTTTGAATTGTCTGGGTATGCCTGAAAATTTATGGAAGAAACTTTTTTTAGTTTTGAGCTTTTGGACTCAGCTAGGGCCCTAAAACTGAATCTTTACTAGGGCCTAACGTGTTTTTTCTACATAGATCTTAGTCTTAGTCTTATCCGATTTTCAAATTCTTTTTTTTCCTGAAAGATAAATGAAAAATTGATTATGGGATTGAATTTGGGCAAAATCGGTTGAAAACTTTCGAATTTACGGTCGAAAAAGTGATCAAAAACAGGTTTTTTTGAAGGTTTGTGGCAAGTTTTCACTTATATCTCTGCTAAATGAGGACGGAAACCGCTCTTCAAGGTTTTGAATGAATGATGTGAATGTCAGAAAATCACAAAAATTAAATTATAGAAAATCTGTTTAGTCGGTCGGGCTGTAGTGTGCTTAGCTTGGACCAAACTCAACACCCAACGACCACGCGACCCTACACTATATTTGGTCGTTTTCGTCAATATTTCTTTAATGTGATGAGGTTTTTTGTGCAGTGTTGTAGAGAAAAAAGATTCGAATTTTTTTGTATGGAAGTGTGGGTTAGAGGCCTCTCTTTCTAAGATTGGCCCTAGTACAAACAGTTTTTTTTTGTGAAAAAATTTGTTTTTAATTTTTTCTTCAAACTTTTTTTGGAAATGTTAAATTTTAGGCTTTTTTAGGGATTTGGAGAGGTTTTTTGCGTCGTTGCTTCGGACGGGTTTTTCAATATTGCCCTTTTGTGCAATTCCCAGTGCAATTTAATGTGGACGTAATTTCATACACTTAAGAGCGATTTTGCGAAAACTTCGAACGATATTGGGACAACATGTCCAACTTATTCCCGATGAATGTGCCATTCGATTCCTTGTTCTATAATAAGAAAAGTAATTTCTCATTTTTGGAAAATTTGACATCTCGGGGGAGTTATGGTGCTCTAAGTAAGTGCATGTCAGGGGGTGATAAAAATGGTTTTTTGGATATAACTCGTGTAAAACGAAATGAAATCGAATGAACTTTTATGGGATGGTAAGCCCCAATGATACAAAGGTTTTTCATCATTGGATTCCTTTGCACCTTCCCCCACTCCTGAGTTATTAGTCATTTTAGGTGAAAACTTCGGGAACGCTTTACTGCTTGAAGCAGCGACGAACCGAAAAGCTGAGTATGGGGTGTTGTAGTATACTTTCCCTACTATAAGACCATGCAAAGACTTCCCCGGTTTAAGGCTGTTTCACCGGTGTGGAACAACTTTTGTAAGAAAGGTCAATTTTTGACACTTTTTCTTGACTATTTTCAGCTGAAGAAGTCTGTATAACTGCCCTGAGACAAAGAAAGCGTGAAAGTTTTATATGGACATTTAGAACTATGATGTAGAAAGAAGGTAAAAAATCGGTCAAACTAAATTCATCCGCCCAAACTTATACTTGTTTTTACAGTCCAAAATAGTTTCTAATGAGTCTGACGATTGATTTTAGGCGGCAGAGCCATCTCTTTATTCAATTTATGGTAGAGAGGCACATCAACGACGAAAGTTTTCACTTCAAGTTCTCTTCTTAACGTAGCGACGAACACAAAAGGTACTATGGCGCCGCTAAGAAAAGCAGTAACAATTTTGTCGATCGCTGCTTTCTTCTCAGAACATATAAAAGCAGTACCAATAGACGGACCATATGAACCGATTCCACCAACAACGTTAGATTTGTGTAAAGGACTTTAAAATCTGCAAATTACTGCAACTTCGATTTATTATAATTTCTTACTTTTGTAGCGTATCAATTTCCAGAATTTTCGGATATAGATGCACCTACATGTACGACAGTCGATTCTGCGATGAATTTAGAAAACGGGCTCATCGACAAGAGATACAGGTGGAAAGAGTTTAATGTTCAACCGGACCCTGCTTATAGTAAGTTCAAAAATATTTCACCGTATCAATGTCGCTATCATCATTGGATGTAATTACATAGATCAACGAGAATATAAACTTATTAACGACGCCTTATTCAATCTCAAGAAAGCACTTCCCTGCATAAAATTTGGTATTTTTCCGCCAAACAAAAAAGTAAAAGGAGACTACGTTTATGTCATCAAAGGCAAAAAAAATGGTTGCAATTCTTACGTTGGTCGAGTTGGTGGTAAACAGGTACAATTCTAATTTGCTTAAAAGAGGGCGATCTACAATTCACGAAATTGATAGACAATGAACTTACAAAGCCCGGGCTGCATGACTGTAGGAACCATTATGCATGAAATGATCCACGCTTTGGGATTTTATCATGAGCAGTCGCGTCCAGATCGAGATAATTATGTGAACATTCTGTGGAAAAACATCCAACCGGGCATGGAATCAAATTTCAATAAGTATTCGACCAATAAAGTAACCACATTCGATGTTCCCTACAACTATAAGTCCATTATGCACTACGAAGGATACGCCTTCAGCAAAAACAGGCAGCCTACAATAGTAGCCAAGGTAAACGACAAAGTGTAGAGGACCCATGGATCTTATTTTAAAAAAATGTTTTATTGTAGAACGGGGACAAAGTTGGCTCGGTGGGAAAATTGCAAGACACTGATATTCTAAAATTGAAGCGCATGTACAATTGTCCTTGAAGTTGGCTTCATGAAAAATCCGCATAACTGAAATTTGTCTATGTTGTAATTATTTGTTTTAAATAAAAAATTGAAATTTGAAGATTTAAAAAAGATGAATTTTCTTCACTGTGCCCTATACTTACTTACTTAACCGGCACAACATGCTTCTCCAACCGGGCCTATCCGCAGCTAGCGTCTCCCAGCTGGATATTCCCACAGTTTTTAAGTCAGCAAGAGTTACATCATACCATCTGGATTTTGGACGCTCTCCGGTCTAGCTTTAAGGATTTTTTTCGGAATACGATGATTCCATTCGTTGTACATGACCGAACCAACGTAGACGGTTAATTTTAGTGTTTCTGACTATGTCCGGCTCTCCATAAACCTCATGATTGAATCGTCTGCGCCATCGCTTCTGCCTTCGATCGAATACTGGTCCAAATATTGTCCGCAGTACTTTTCTTTCGAACGTGTGCAGCGATTGTTCGTCTTTTTGTGTGAAGCACCACGACTCTGAACCATACGTAACTACCGGTCTGATCATAGATTTGTATATTGCGCATTTTGAATTTTGGCTTACTGACTTGGACTTAAAGATTTTCAGAAGACCGTAATAACTCCGGTCCGGTTGCCCAGAATTACTCGTCTGTGCTCTATGAATGGTTAAAATGTGAAGTGATGAGCAAAGTAGATCTCGCAAAAACAATCGTTTATTTTAGGCAACTCATTAGCAACACAATAGAAGAGAATTCGGCGCTTTACCTCTGTAAACATTCGCTAGTATGCACTTAGCCAGGTTTGGAGTCATGAAATACTTCGCGATTGACGAAGCGAGGGGTCCCCACCTCACTACAATAAACGGCCCTTTTCAGGGCCTCTGCGATACTTGTAAACAGCCTCCACGTGGCGTATCCTGGGTAAGTGCATACTTAGCGAATGTTTACACAGGTAATGATAGGGGACACACAAAATTTTGAACCGCTGTAACGTCCAAACGGAGCTCGAGCGCCACCTACCGGTTGCATATTTGTGATCTGGGGGAGGCCCCCTATCATTCACTCCCTCAAATAGATAGGTCCCCTAAACTGAAATTATGAATGTTTACACAGGTAAAGCGCCGAATTCTCTTCTTTTGTGTTGCTAGCGCCACCTGCCGGACACATATTGAAGTTGATACTGTGGTTTCCATTCATCCCCACCTTTTAATTAGCCCCTTACACTATTTTCTTGTCATTTTATGAAGCTTCGGGACATATAAAATTTTGAACTTTAAACCTCTGTAACTTCCAAACGGAACTCGAGCGCCACCTACCGGTTGCATATTTCTGATCTGGGGGAGGTCCCCTAGCATTCCCTCCCTTTCCCCCCGCCCTCAAATAGATAGGTCCCCTAAATTGAAATTTTACCCATTTATGGATTTAAAAATGATAAAAAGAGAACAATGTTCTAAGCTTTTTCTGTGTGGTGTACACTTTAGTGATGAAACATTCCGATATATAATGGACCTTTCGGACTCGTACATCATTTATCCATCTCTACAAAAACTGCTCTCTAGAATTAATTTTGTGCATCGAACTTTCAAATTATTGTCTATTAATCAAATAAATTATGCTTGTTATTGATTTTGTGTCCTAATTTCTTAATATTCCCTTTTATATCTTCAAAAAAACGATATAAAGGAAACGTCAAAATTGTTTTACTACTTTCATTCAAATCTCAAAATTATTTACATCCATAAAACAAGTAAGTCTTTTCCATTCAAGTAATAAGTAATATTGAAGTTTACGACTAAGTTTATATCCTCTGCGTTTATCTATCGATAAAAGATAATATACTTTTATGTCAACATTCTTCGAATCCGTCAATCATGGGAATTCAAATCATAGGACGTTATAAATGTAGCGAAAGCCTAAACATATCTTTTGCTTTAACGAATAGCATAAAACTTCAATTTATACCAAGTGGACAAATAAACCATAAATATGTCAAATCATTTTATTCGCGTCAGACAATACGAATGGTAGGCAATGCGAATATGGTTTTGATTTTATATTTCGGAACAATATTTTATTTTTTGTATCCGTTACAAAGCATATGAACTTGCATTTTCCATTTATGTCTTTTTTATCTTTTATTCAAATTTAGAACATGTGGAAGCACGACGAGCTGTCGCTACTGAATACTCAATGGTTTGATCAAAAACCCTTTCACGTGCTTTCATTTTTCAAAAATTTCCAATTAAGAGGTGGACTTGATAGTTGGTAAATTAGGATTTCGACGATATCTCACGGATCTGCTGAGTATGCAGAAAAACAGGAATTCAATTTAGTAGAGCCCGTGTTCTGATGTGTAACGATACCACGGTTCCCTGAGGTGGTCCAACAGAGTACTAACGCAATTGTAGGGAAAGCCTCCATCAGGGGCATATTCGTTACCGTAGGGTTGGTAGACATTCTGGTAGATTTGAATTTAGGAAACCGGGTTCATATTAATAAATTGGCAAAGGATAAATACCAAAAATAGTCAAAAAGTCCAAGCGATACGAAACACGTATTAGGAATTTTTGGTACGAAGTACAATGGTCTTATACGTTTACAAGACACTTTATTGTAGATCCAGGGGGGAGTGAGGGGTCTGCATTTAATATCGCCTGTCCGTCCCGTAACGGCGCCACCGACGTACCATGATTAAAGTTCAAAGATGAGCAAAATCGGTCAAGTGGTTCCGAAGATATGGTAGAAGAACATGGTTTTTCGAGGGTCGGTCGGTGAAACTTTTTCGCCATTATCTAAGCAAGTACAGCATGGAAATTGTTCATTTTAGTGTCAAATGAAAGCATTTGATCTCACAAAACTGGGATTTTTTTTTTTGTGGAATGGGTTACAGCAAACACAGAATAAGGCTGTCGTGGGATTTCTGTACAGAAATCAGATTGCCGTAAAATTCTGTGTTTGAACATAGAATTAGGACGTCGTAGTAGGATTTCTTTGCTCAAAAACAAAAATCATCAGGCCGCAGAATTTTATGATTAAACATAGAATTAGGCTGTCTATCTATCTGGAATGAAGGAAATTTTAGAGACTTAGGGTTTTAGGGAAAAATGACCAAATCCCAGGATAAAGCAACTTCTAGGATTTTGAGGGCTGCCGCATATCTCTAGAACTGTGACACTTAGAAATTTGCTTCTAAGGGCAAAGTTGGAGACTTACATTTTACAGAATGTAGTTTCAGGGTTTCTTGGAGAAATTACGTTGGTCCTCTTTGTGACATGGTTGACGGGAGAACATTTCGGCCATCAAAATCAATTGTCTCGTACATCCTTTGGTAGGACCTTTGACATTACCTTGGGTAATTTCTATGGATCTTTGAAATTATTTTAGTTATGAAAGAGCATAAATTATTGGATTGTTTGCTCATTTCTATATTTAGATTCGCTCGAGTCTTTTTGCCGCATCTTTTCTGTCTGCCACATCTATTCTGATGCGTACGGGTCTTTACCTATGTTTTTAAAATTTTTTTTTTTTCAACAAATCTCAATGTGTTTTTACCACCGTTACCAACAAAATTTTGCTGTGACTTGCTGTGTGCCAATATGAGCGGAAATAATTTGAATTTCAAACTCAAAGCCGATTTATAAAAAAAAACTAACGCATTATTTTCATATGTCGTTGAACAATTTTCGTCTTAAGAAAACGTAATTTATGGAAAAAGAAACAAACACAAACAGGCGAATTTCTAATTCCGACCACGTCCGTAATTTGTGCGTAATAAGGTAAATACCTCTGGTGTGACAGTGTAAAATATTGCGAATGAATTTTCAATTAACATGGGTTGATCGTTTGGGTTGAAAGTCTAACCTGCAATTTATTTTCATTTCCTGGCAACATAATTCAGAACAAAACATTGTTGATTGTTATTATACCAAAATTGTCATAAAATGCTTCTTCTTCCAATCAGAATCCATACCCCGGAAGAATAAATAAAATGGATATGATAGATGTGTTAGTTTAATGCTTTAAGGTTGGCCGATGAACTGTGAATCTGTACTTCATATACCCAACGACACAACACACGCTATGGCAATGTGTATGCTGGTTCCGGGATTCGACAAAAATATCTGGTATCCGGTAATAAAGCGTTATAAGATTTACGTAAAAATATAGCCAGACTGTTTGCAATAATTCAAAGATTTTCGCTCAGATATGATGCGTAATGAAAATAATGGTCGTCCCTAGGGTGGACTCCAACCGTTTCAATAAAATATCGCATTTCTGCACGAAATAGTTAGGTATGATTTTCATTGATTTATCAAACAAAAACATTCTTCGAAATCTTTGAGAGCTTCTTCCATGGATTCGACGTCGTTATGTGCAGAATGTAAAAATGTTTTTTGTATTCATTTATTCAACACGCAAAAAGGTGTACAATTGAATTTTTTTTTGTTTCAATAGTCCCATATGACACATTCTGAAAACATTAATAAAAAAATTTTGCACACCGTCGAATTTCAATATACTTTGGGGGTGTTTGATACGTTCCATTAGCCCCTTATGGTTTTGTTTCCACTTGCGCGGTTTCTTCTCGTTGTTTGACTTTATTCACCCGACTGGCTGTTGCAATTAGCTGCCTAAATACACTATGTCGCAGGTTTGCTCAAGTAATCCAAACTAATTGTCTCTTGTAGTCGTGGAAATATAAATGGGCACGTTGGCACAAAAGTCGACCGACGACCACGTGTGATGGTGTGTTCAATATTTTGGAGTAAAAGTATTTCTAAAACAAAAAGGAAGAGAGACCCGTACGTTTCAGAATAAATATCGCAAAGAGTATGAGAAATTACTCAAGGGAACGTCGAAACCCTATCGAAGTTGTTAAAAATGCCCGCAACGTTGTTTTCGAGTAGTTGACGTGATTGGTCGCGTGATGTTTATGTACGTTGCCTGATTTGAGATTTCTGACATTCGGAAATATCTTTCGTCATTATGTTTTCATACCTGTGACCAAGGTACGCGTTTTAATGTGTTTCTGTGTAAATTTTATTATTCAGTCAATTTTCCCCTTTTCAACAGAAGTACATCGGGGATTGGGTAGTTAGATGGGGTAGCGCTTGATAGCATATGAGCGGAGTGTGGTAGTCCGGGTCATATGCCAGGCGTGCAACTGTCTAACTATCAAGTGCTCTTTTTACGTCCACGTCGTAGTCCCTGGGACCTCAATTCTCTTCGGAGTTTTGTGCTAAACTTAAGAGTGCTACCTGACGACTTGCCTACGGGTTGTCGGGGAAACGGATCAGTGGGTTGAGCGAAGTGTTAACGCCTCTTCCTCGTAAAAAAATCGCAGTTCAGGAAACTCTACAAGAGCCTCGGATAAACGGACGGATTCAACAACGACGACCACGTTGGAGAAGTCTGGCCCAGGATCGCTCCAGATGGAGAAACGTTGTAGAGTCAGCCAAAACCCGCTTGGGTTAGAAAGGCTGATAAGTAAGTAAGTAACAGAAGTACATCCAGTGAAATCGACCTACGACCATAACTTAAGCTCTGCGACCTATTGTTCGAAGGGCAAAAATCTACCGTAATTTGCATAAGGAACTTAGTGCGAAAGAGAGAATAGAAAATCTATACAAAAGTCCACACAAAGTTTTTTGTCTCTTTCGCACTAAGTTTCGTATGCAAACTAGGGCAGAAATATTCTCCTCAACTCCTTTGAAACACAACTTTTGCTTGGTTTCATCAAAATTGGTTATTCATCAAAAGCCACCTCCCACCGTGTACGGTTGAGTAGCGTGAGTTAGGGCTACTATATGGGTTCTAGAGCCTGAACCACTCAACCGATATCTAAAATTTGACACCCAAATAATCAGTTTCCGTGTTATGCCTGCTAATATATACGTCAAAAAGTTTCACCGATCATCACGATTTCGGGCACTGCTTTCACTCTATCTATCACAGCCTGATTGATTTTGCTCATTTTTGAGGTTAGACTGAGGAACTAACAAATAATGAGCTCTGGATGACAAAAAAATGTGGGAGGATGAAGCTAATGACAGTGTAGCTCCGAAATAGAAAACTCGCACAGAACCAAATGCAAAGGCAACAGTTTGTATACGCCGTCCTACAGAATTAACTTTGCAATGGATTCTGTAGTGTCGTCTATGAAAATCCATATTTTGATATCAGTATATGCAAAGCATTAGAATCGGCCGTGGGAGTTTTCATGGAATATTCACTTAAAGATAGGATTAAGGATTTGGTAAAGTGTTTATTATTGGGGTGGTTTATGTAGTCGAGGTGGCATTTCCATTTTTTTTCACATAAGAGGGATTTACGTCGCGTTAAGATGTTTTGTCAAATTATTAAATTTTATTGATTCAACTAAAAGCAGCTGTTACCCAATTAAATCCAATCCCGGGTTTGTCTACAGCTCAATGGTGAAGGACGACCATATTTGGAAAATATAATTTTTAATCAATAAGGGTGATGAACTCATAATGTTTACATTGTTTGAAATTCTGACGCACCACCTTCGTGTTTATCACGACATATCCACTTCGCTAATTGAATTCTTTGCTTATTTTCGGTATTTTGTAAAAGGTACAAACAAATAATCGCATAATTCTTCTTACTTTGGAGACGAGGGACGGAGGGTTAAATATCTAACATATTACTATCAGTTTAAACGATTTCAAGTATGTGTGTCCTTCCTATCCCATTCAAAATCAAATATTTGTAAGCCCGTTTCTTTACATGGAAAAAAAGGAGCGTCATTCATATACTTAATTCCAAATTCATGCCCGAAAGGCACTGATTTCATCAGTGAGTGCGATGTTCAATATGATACTGTTAGACTGTTTAACAATTTTGTCCATTTTCTAAATCAAATATAAAAGAAATGGTTTCTCTATTAACATAATAGTATCTGTGAGAGATCCCTTTGCTTGCATTTTAGTCGGAATTTCACAGGTTACATTTGACATTTTCTTTTAGTATTATATCACGACTTACGAGCATAATATAAAAATTCAAATATAAAATGAGGGTATAAGAGGAACGGTTTAGATATTCTTTGTGCGTTCCTCTAAGCATGAAATATTTCACTTACGTTTCGAATTCGAATTGAGTTTAGCGTATAGCCAACATTTTCCGATAAATTTATAACAATTTAAAAAATATTCAAAAACATTGTTGAGAATAACTTTGCTGTGACTTTTCTCGTAAAATGCCAACATTTTGATTTATTGATTTGAAATGGTTCGATCGAAAGACGGACAACTCCGAGAAAAACCTAGAGGCGTTGTTAAAAAAATTTTGTTTTATGTTTGAATTTAAAGCTTAAAAGAAAACACAAACGCTAACTTCTATAAAAGTGATTTTGTGACACTGTCTAGAGGTATGCGGGTCGACCTTTTTATTTTAAATGGGAAATGGGACCTGAACCGAGCCCGAACCAAGATAAAAATTGAAACACGGCTCGAACCAAGCCCGATCTAAAATGCAAATTTCAAACCTGACCCCGAATCAAAATAAAAAATCAAAAATTCGAACCGAACTCGATCCAAAATAATAAATTCAATCCCGAGCCGGAACCCGAAACCCTAAATTCAAACCCGAGCCGGAACCCGAAACCCTGAACCGAACCCGATTTTTTTTAATAAAGAAAATAATTGACTGAAATTTTATTTTCGAGTCAAGTCGGGCTTTGTTAATTGAAGTTTTCAAAATCGACCCGACCCGAGAAAAACAAAAATTTTAGTCGAGTTCTTGGCGGCCGGATCACACAGTCCAACTCAGCGTCTTCATTTCTAATCTACTTAAAACACTCTAATCTGATTTTGGTCGTCCGGATAAAGACTCGACACCCTCCACCCTCAGGACAAACATCTTCTCTGGTAGCCCATCCCGCATCCTATGCCTGTGTGTGTCGCCTTTTCCACAGACGAAATCTCTAAGTCGCCAATATATCTTATGTTTTAAACCTTATTCTGCAATATTATTGTTGCTAATCAGATTCGTTCATCAAATTCAAACTACATTCGGTTTGTTATTGTTTTACTTATTTTTTGCTTACCATCAGCTGGGTTTCACTTTGAAGTATTTAAACATCAAACAGAGAGGTAGTCACGTCGATCAAATTTCATACAAAATATCGATTATCGTTTGTAGTGATTACCCCTCTCAAACAAGCCATGTGTGTGTCTGTAAGCCGAACATAAACAATAATTATATGTGTGACATGACAGTAGTTTCTATTATAGCAAACTAAGAGTGTTTTTTAATTTTTTATCTCTCAAATTGTATTACTTATTTTAACTTGCGGTGAAGTGGTGCGTAATAGTACATTACAGATTAGATCATGTAAATTGGCTATTACATGAGTGCCAAGTTTGTGGCATCGAGCCAAAATATTCAGTTAATATCAATTTTTACAAAAATCAATTGCATTCCTAACGGAAATTCAAAATTACATCATATTTCCCCCATAGGCCTTTTTCAGAATGAACTAACGTTCACATTTTCTTGTTTTCATTCTGTCGATCGGCGATATTGTCAACGGTAATAAATTATTGTTAAAATAATTAATGTTATGGTAATGGCAGAGAACACGAAAGATTTAACTTTGCGCAACCAAAAAATTAATTTCGGCAATATAATAATGGAAGAATGAAGAATAGAAAAAATCGAGCAGTTGCTATCATATATATATAATAGCTGAACGTCCTGCAAAGAAGATTCATTTAGAAAATTCACCAACACATTAACCAATTCGTATCTTGTCGCTAAATTAACAACATGAATATTTCAAATTACGTTCAAACGAGTATTTTGGACTCGTAAAGAAAATGACCCTTAATGAAGCACTTACATAGCTTAAAATTGGCTGCGTAAATTCAACGTACCGAGTGGTAAATGTATATAATTTACATGGTCAAAGTTGCCAACGTTTAAAAGCTTAATTTCATTGAAAACTATTGAAGTGCATCTTTGTCTTTGAAGTGCTTAAGTTTCGGAAAAGAACAATTGCTTTTTTCAATCTGATTCATTTGATATTTGTTCATATCGATTATTCAGTTTGTGCACTTTAGTTGCTTTTTTTCGTTTAAATTTGAGAAAAGAAAAATTTGAAAACAAAGTTTGCCTTATAAAAACAATAGTTATTTACGTAACTAGGAAAAATATAACGTTTTAGACGAGTGTGAGGTTTGCAGGCCGAGGCGAAGCCAAGAGCTGCAATCACACTAGTCAAAAACATATATTTTTCCGAGTTTCGTACAATATTTTTCTTTCCGAGGGTTCAGAAAACTGCTTTTCTGTTTTAAAATAGGACGGAAAACAGCAGTTTTCCGTCCTAGGAATGAAAAACATATGCTACTCGGACCCGTACGAATCACAGTGCGTTTCAAAAAATATCGAGAGTGTAATGGAATTTCTTGTTCAGTGTTTGATTTTCTAAAATACCTTTGTCTTGCTATGTCTAACATAGTTTTTTAGATGTTACTTTCCGAGAACAGATGTGGGTGCCAAACCGGAGCAGAGCGTTACACGCTTCAATGCAAAACCGTAAGACCATTATATTTGTGCAGGGCTTATAATTTCTCGACTGGAACCATTCTTTAATTCAAATTGGCAAACACACACCGATACAACTTCATTTGTGAATAGATTGAGACCAGCTGGTTTAGGTTAGGACGTAAAGTTGAAATTGTGTTGACTGTAATTTGAACAAGTGTTCACCGACTCGACTCGAAAGGTTTTTGTTCAGCCCATTCATGCAGATTTTGAAGTTTTAGTTTAGCTGGACTCCAGGGTTGTATTAGCTAACCAATTTTTTTAGCGGAGCTAACGCTAACCATCAAAAATATAAGCGAAACCAAAGCTAAACGCTAATTTGATAAATGTAAAATCTACTTTGATAGAAGCGAATAAAAGGTCTTTGTTCTTTATAAAGTCGACTTTCTTAACTTAAGAAGATTTTCTCATCTCAAACTGTTGGTCGTATTTTGATGGACATAATTTTAACAGTGTACTTAGAATAACGTAACACATTTGTTTTATTAAAAGTGATAACTTTTGCTATAAGTCGACTCGCCCACGCTAAACAATCTTGCATGGATTTACACCTAATAATTTGTATTTTTTTATTTTCAATTAGAAAATTTACAAATTGAACAATCTCTATATTATCCAATAAGTGACGGACACTGAGTTTTGCCTATGATACGCTCGAATTTTTTATCATATCCATGGAAGAAAGGTCCTTGAAAAAAAAAATTTAGCGATTAGCGAGTAGCGAAAATTACGTCCGCTAACATTGGTATTAGTGAGAGTAAATCAACTGGAAAATACAAAAAGACTTTTTTAGCAAGGGACGAATAACAAGAACAACAGCTGATTTCGACGTATCACGACCGCTTCAGTACACCTATGTCTTGCTAGGACTATGTGTAAGTCAGCACAACACAAATGTATGGACTTAAATACACTGCTTCGTCAATTTTCAAGTTTGTTTTTTTTTATAAACTGCTAGATCTCACTTCTGACTATTTGTTGGATCTCTCACATCCAACATTTTGTTGAAGTGCTAAATTAAAAATTTAGACTTCATAGTAGATAGTAATGAAAGCTGCTATTTTGTTGTGAATAGCAGCGATGTTTGATTTCGAAAAACACCAAAACAATTATCTGAACGTACCTTGCCTTGACATGCTAAATAATTGGAAGAAAAATTAAGAAAATAAGGAGGAAATTAAATTAAATATTTTGTTATTAACTTTTATCCAAAATGTAAATTATTTAATTAATTCATCAAAGTGACTTCGATATGAGATCAAAAAGTTGTTAGAAATATGAATAAAATGGACACAGAGGAAAGGAAAATTAAAATATTTTTTTTTGCGGAAGAAAAAGCATTTTTAATTAGAAATTTACATTAAATACAAATTTCTTTATGTTTCTGAACCAATGTTCGGAACAACCGAAAATTAGAGGAATACGCTCTGGGGAAAACATTGTCAATGAGCTTGTTATATAAGGTTTTTAGATCCATCAATTTCCACCCGGGAGTTAATGGGTTTTTCGTTTTGAGAATAAGGGAAATCTAAAAAAAAGACTTATCCCGTCAACAACTCGAGTAAATCTTGACCGACTTTGAAAATTGAGTTTTTCTGAAAAATAATCGAAAAAGAGGGGTCAAGATGGACATTTTGGGCGAAGGGGTGCTGAGCTTTCATTTGAAAGGTAATCGAAGGCCTAACAGTATTCTTGAAAAAGGACAAGTCGACCCTAAGGTCAGCCTTAAGTAAAACAATTTTTGCTACTCTCGAAAAAAAAAATCAAGAAAATCACGAGAATTTCGAGAAAGTCTCGCGAAAATAAAAAAACGTTTCTCGAAAATAGGCTCTGCATGGAAGTCTTGATCCGAGGCATCTCATTAAAGCGCCAGATGAGTCCTTAATCATATTAAGTGAAGGTAAATTACTGTGTTTTGCAAAGAATTTCAGACAGATACAGTTTTTGGGACGGGAAAAATTCACTCTGTCTTTTTTCGTAGCGAAAATTATAGTATATTTTACCATAGGGTGATAACATCTTCACTCAGGAATAATAATATCATACAAACGGATGATAATATGGTGCCATCGGGCCGTAATATCGTCTCGGGAACGATTTCATTTAGGGTGCTGTCTGTAAGTGCAGACCCTTCCTTGGTTCATGTATCTTGGATAAAATATCTGCCCAAAGTTATTTTCAAAGTCAAATATGTAATTTATGTCTGAAGCAAAAATTCATGTTGTTTAGAAGATTTTCGATTTAAATTAAACTTCTCTTCATTTGATATAACTATGTCTAATGACAAAAGTTTTCTCCAAAACATGTTCTACAACATTGAAACACTGTATCTGTTTAGATTAGTTATTAAAATTCAAAATAGCAATTTGATGTAAAAATAAAGAATCTCTACCCACAGATTGTAGATAGATCACGTTCGTTGTTGGGATAGTAGATCCAGAATTTACCATTTTCCATTTAAGATTTTTATAATTTAATTCGAGTCTGTGTAATTGATGTAAAAAATGTTATAATTCCATTTAAAAATTAATTGTGTTATTGAAATGAATGAACTGGAAAAGCAGCTAAAGGGAAAATCAATAAGAAAGTTTAATATTTCTGTCGTCTTTTATCAATGGTTCGTGGTTGGAAATTGAATCGTTAATGTTGTATGTGGTATACCATACTTTCGGTGTGATCCTGTACAAATTTTTAAGAACTAAAAAAGGAACTTTTCAATTCCTTAAGCACATCATATTTTTTTCATACTTGCTGAGAGGCCCTCGTAAGTACATCACGCGAAAACGAGTAGGTCTACAACACGCGAAATTGCCTAAAATCAGTCGTCAAAAACAGACACACAAATAACTATTTCATTACTCGAACAACGAAAATTGTAATTTTCGGCCTTATTTGAAAATCGAAAATAAAAAAATTCAACTTATGTGTTGTCAACTTACCTACATAATACGAAAGTCAACTTAGATAAAACGAAAGTAAAAATACAAAATGCGAAAATCGAAATACAAAATGCGAAATGCGAAAGTCGACGTACACGATGCTAAAGTCAAATAGTGTACTTTGATCGCTTATTATTATTCTCTTGTTTTGGCTTCGGAAAATTACAATTTTCGTTGTTCTCGTAACGTATGAAAATTCAGTTCTCGTAACGTATGAAATATGCGCTTGCAGCACTTGCTTTCGGCGTGGGCAGCAATTCTCCCACAGGGTTGAATTTTCATACTTTCATCCAAATAACCATTCATTACATCGAATACGAAACTTGTATATTTCTCCTCCCAAATGAGACGTGAAAATTAAAAAATGAAACTCTCAGTAAGTCGTAGAATGCTATGGGTAGCGAAAGTACTTTCGGCCCTCTAAACAGAGATGCGAAAGTAAACAGAGTGGAACTCTAAAAAGAGGTGTGAAAGTAACTGCCACAAAAAAAATAATTCGATACGTCATCGATTTTACTTCGATCAATGTGTAATAAATCTGTGCGGCCGGTGGTACCGAGATCTTTTATGCAGAATTAAACATTACGAATGAAAAGTTACTATTTAGAAATTAATTTTGTCTATCTAGTTTTGGAAGAAAACACTACAATATTCTCGAGTATAAATGGTATGTATTAATGGTACGAGCTATTTCAGCAATCTTTATTTTATATTTTTGACTATGCTGATTTGGCAAATTTCATATTCAACTTTTGACGATGTTCTTCCAACAATTTTTATTTATTTATCTTTAAAATATTTTGACGATGTTCTTTCAACAATTTTTATTTATTTATTTTTTAAATATTTTGACCTGAATTCATTTATATACTCGTTAATTATTTCACTTGATTTTGATTTTGTTTCTTGTAATATTTGTTTTTGATCCTTTCTCTCTAACGATTTCATGGTTTTTTAACGAGAGCTATGGCAGCAGTCATAGCAACTCTTTTTCCATGTCAGCTAGAAAATAGTAGACAATAAAATTATTTATCATCATGCGAATCACAAAAAATTATAACTTTGAATTTCTATATGCAGTGTATACTGCTATTACTGCAGTGATGTTTAAATCAAATAACTATATCATGCTTGCTATAGTGAGGATCGAAGTGTCGACCCACAATTTTAGCGGGTCTACCCACACCTGACCCACAATTTTAGCGGGTCGATCCACACTTGGGCCACAGTTTGAGAAGTGACAGAAATCTTTTTTATGTGCGTTCTAAAATTGTGGGTCAGGAGTGGGTCGACCCACTCCGATCCTTACTTGCTAGCAGGGACGAAAGTTGAAAAATGTAAGCCGTGGGTCCCTGCTAGCAAGCGTGAAAAATTTAATACGCAACACGGCAAAGCACTTTCGGCCTGCTCTCTTGTTACGTAAATCACTATTTATGAAATACGGTCCTAGAATTTAGTCACTCTGTTGAATCTAGTTGTTAGTGCCCTGGGAAAGGATCATTTAGTAGAAATAAAAGGCGCATACATGACGCAATCATATATTTTCACATTAAATCGGTTCAACACTCGAGAGTATTTACAAACTCTCTCAAAAATTTGCCATCAAAGATTCGTTGATAAATCCTTTTATTTTCTATGCGTCTATGCTACCATTCTGTTTCAACTTCGTTACATCAGCAATTTGTTGCGTCATTATTATAAAGAAGTAACCCAACGGAAGTAATGAAAATGAAAGAAAGGCAGAAGAAGAATAAAAAAAATAAGTTCTTCCCGAAACCCCTTGCCGCAACAAATCTTACCACAAGGATTTGGCCATCACAGATAAAGTATAATCTTTAGAGCGAAAAGATTACGGTAGCATTAATGAATGTAATCTTGTATTTCAGCATTCTTGAATATTACATCTTCTGTGGCGGTTTTGCCGAAAAATGTTTCACCAAATATTGTACGTGTTATGTGTTTAACAATCCCAGGTGATTTTCGTTCGCTTTGTTTGTGTAGTCGACAATTTCTATCATTAATCATTGAAATGCGTCCTGGTGATAATTAACCAACGGATGGAAGTATACTCGGTCATATATAAAACGTGTCGCTTTCAGTTGTTTATCATTTTTTATTCATGAAAGAAACCATATTTTTCAGGAACAATTTTCCATCAATAAAAATGTTATTTTCATTAGATGTGTACTCCATATTCCTCTTCATAACCGCATAGGCGCATATAGAAACGTATTGTATTACGGTCTCATATAATAAAGTTGCATGTTACACTGTTCACAAAAGTTGAAATCATTCAAACACAACATTATGCACGTAGAGATAGAGTCTGCGAATTCAGATGTACACTACAGAGTGAGTACGATTTTGTACGCAGAGATAGGAGTCAAATATCGAAAAATTGTGTACATCCCATAGAAAAACATAACCCGAAACCAACGTTGCAAGTAATGTGAAGAATATGACGTGTTATTAATAAATTACATTACATTTCCAAATTGCGTCCGAAGCAGAGAAAAAGGAAATGTTTAAGCACAATAAAATGTAAAAAAACGTTTTCTGGGCTAGGGTTGACTCTAGGAACGACCTAGGGCCTTAAGGGCGACCCTCGACCCATACTTCCACCATATGCAAGGTACACGCACGCAGCAGAATTATTGTTGCAAAAAGACTCGAACGTATCTTAGTAAATATTGCCTTAACTTGTAAGTACGTCCACATTAAAGATGGTAGAATTGCCGAAATCGTTCTCCAAATATCTACGAAACCACCAAAATTTATAAAAAAAATGTTTATCAAATAAAAGTTTTTGGTACTAGAGCCGATCTTAAAAATGACCTAGAACACTTAGTAGTGGCCTCTATCCCATACTTTCATGGACGATCCAGAGACCGACTAGTAGTTAGCCTCTATTTTCGCTACAACACTGCACAAAAAACGAAAAACCACAAAATATCGTCTAGGGTCGCGTAGCGTGGGTTGGGCTCACAGTAAGGACACACAGCCCGAACGAGGTTCATATATTTCATTCAAAACCTTGGCTAAGCAGCTATACCTTATTTTTGTAGAAAAAACACGTTAGGCCACGGCCAAAGGCTCAAAATCTCCCATAAGACGTCGGGCATGCCAACACCTTTCGAACAAAAAAAAATTATGTAAATGGGAACATATTTACTCGAGTTATGTACAAAAGACCTAAAACCACTTCAGCAGCCCTAGTTAGGCGAATCCTGGCCTGACAATTTCCACATTCAATTCCATAAAAGAATTTTCGATTACCTTTCAGAGAAAAAAAGACTCTGAAAATCGGTTTAGTGATGACCGACGGACTGACAAATTTTTTTTTTTTGCAAATTCGGCATCTAAGGACCATGATCGATGCTTTGCCCCTACTCCACCCTTCAAATCGACTGGTTGCAAACGTCGTGACAAACGCAATATATTCTTTTTCGAAGAATTTCGTTCTTCGTACGGGTCTACAAACCTCATCATCCTATTCGGTGGCGTAACGTCTACACTATGAACCCTACAGGTCGACTGACCTCTTCAACCGATTGTCATCAAACTCAATTTGTGGTTTTCTGAGATCCAATAAAAAAACCTCAAAGGAAAAAGTTTCTCCGACCCTCGAAAAATCTCGTTTTTTTACCGCAAAAATTTGAAAATCGGCCCTTTGCTCAAGTTATCGTGATGACGGACGGATAGAATTTTTTTGGACCCAAAAACTTTTTTGTACTAGTTACAAACGTCACGCCAAACGCATAGGCTACATACATGGTACAGGTCTAAAAATATTTTGCATACTGTTTGTCTATAAGGAAAAAATGTCCATCTCCGTAAAATACTCAATTTGTCTCGTAAATCTTATGTAACGCGTTCTGCACTATGCATACAAAAATTGCTCAACGAATATTTTTACACAATAAAAAAATACAAACATAGCTCGTGCTTGTGTGCTTACACAGAATGTTCGTCTGATGCAGAAAAAAACACACTAAAAGATTTTTTTGCATCGAAAGACTAGAAATTGTGTCACACTATACATTTGGTTCGTTCGATAATAATAAGGTAACTAACGGTGACATGTCCGTTCGAAAAAGTGACATTGAGTTGTCCGTGTAAATTTGTATGAAGCGGAATGAAGTGCACAACTCATCATTATATGAACCGTGATTTGTCCTATGGCTTTTAGTATATGGGACAACTCACGATTTATGAATATATATGAAATAGGACAATTCACGGTACATACCCCTAGGACAACTCTACTTTTTCAATAAATCATTAATTACAGGAAGGTAATCATAAGATTGTGCACCTCTTTAACTTCTCTTTATCGCTCTTTTCACGTATTCGCTTGTATTTTTCTCATGTAAAACCGGTTTTTCGATGGAAAGAGTTACAACGAAACGTTGCACAATCTTATAAATTTATGTTAAATTAAATTAAATTATGTTAATCAAATTGGTGCTAATTAGCAAAAGAAAACACAAATCTTTGCAATAAAAGTAAAATGTTTCCTCCACATATTGAAATAAAAGAAAAAATTACCTGTAAATTTGAAATTTTTCGCATTAGGACATGTCACCGTTAGTTACCTTAATATAAACTTTAAAAAAACTTATGAAAGTGTTTTTTATTGCTTCAAATTTCAGTTTCTTTCAGGGTTTATTACTATGACAGTATTGGTGAAAAACCTCTGAAGTTTTGAATGTTTAGACTCGTACGAAGAACGAAGTTTTTTGAAAAGGGGTCTTATGCGTTTACCACGACGTTTGTAGCCACCCCAATTTCGACCCGGTAATAGAGGGGGGAGCTTCGATCATGGTCCTTAGATGAAGAATCAACAATGAAAAATATTTCCGTCATTCCGTCACCGCGACCGATTTTCAACCGATTTTCAAAAACTTTTTTTCCCTGAAAGATAAGATAAGATAAGAAATCTTTTATGGGCCGCCGAGCTAGGGCCGTTCAAGTGGTTTTTGGTCTTTTGTACATAACTCGAGTAAATCTTTACCGATTTTTATAACTTTTTTTGTATGAAAGGTCTGGGCATGCCTTCACGACTTATGCAAGAAACTTTTTGATTTTGACCTTTTGGACTCAGCCAGGCCCCTAAAACTGAATCTCTTCTAGGACTCAACGTGTTTTTTCTACATAAATCAGGTAAATCTCATCCGATTTTCAAAATTTTTTTTTCCTGAAAGATAATCAGAAAATTAATTGCAAGATTGAATATGGACGGAATCGGTCCAAAACTTTCGAAGTTACGGTCGAAAATGTGGTATGAAACGTGGTTTTTTATAGGTTGGTGGAACTTTTTGACTTATATCTCTACGAAATTAGAACGGAAATCGCTCTTGAAGGTTTCAAATAAAAGATTCGGACATCAGAAAATCACCAAAATTAAATTAGTCAAAATCTGTTAGGTGATTCGCGCTGTGGAGTCCTCAGTGTGAGTCCAACTCACGCTACGCGATCCTACACGATATTTGGTGGTTTTTTGTTAATATTTCTTTAATGATGAGGTTTTTTGTGCAGTGTAGCAGAGAAAAAAGGGGCGAACTTTTTTGTTCACGGTAGTATGAATCAAGGCCTCTCCTAAGTGCTCTTAGTCGGTTCTAAAATCGGGCCTGGTGCAATTTTTTTTTTTTTAATTTTGTCCATTTTATGGTTACTAATTCTGGAATGAAAGATTAAATTTCCATTTCATTTCGAGCTAAGTTTTGTATGTGAACGCCTTGGTAAGTTGATAAACAACAAAGAAAAAGAAAAAATAACATCAAACTGTAAAA
>CM055406.1:14870145-14907763 GCA_029228625.1 Pseudolycoriella hygida | reverse complement strand
GACATATGTACCTTTCAGCACAAAAAACCTCATAAATATTCACAAAAAACCAGCAAATATCGTTTAGGCGTATAGGGTCGCGTAGCGTGTGTTGAGCCCACACTAACGACTCTACATCCCGAATCACTCAACATATTTTCACTAACTGGATTTTCGTGATTTTCTGAGTTCCATGTCTTTTATTTGAAACCTTCAAGAACGATTTCCGTTCTAATTTCGCAAAGAAAACCTCAAAAAGTTCCACCAACCACAAAACAGTACGTTTTTGACCACTTTTTCGATCTCAATTTCGAAAGTTCTCAATTGTTTTTGCCCAAACTCAGTTCCGTTATCATTATTTCAATTATCTTTCAGGAAAAAAAATTTTAAAATCGGATAAGATTTACCCGATTTATGTAGAAAAAACAAGTTCGGCCGTAGTAAAGACTCAACTTTGGCTGACTACAAGGACTCAAAATCAAAAAATTTTCTTTCATGAATTGTCGGGCATGCCTAGACTTTACGAACAGAAATTATGTACAAAGGACCAAAAACCACTTAAACGGCCCTAGCTCGGCGGTTCTTGGCCCGACATTGCCCAGATAAAAGCTATTTTCACTCGAGTTATCGCGGTGACAGACGGACTGACGGACATTTTTTTTATTTTTCTCTTATTTAGACCCCGACTGAAAACCATTACTATCGATAAGAAAACAGAAGATGTCTGGGAAGATGTCTGAAAATTGATTTACCAGACGGCATTGAAATGTCCATTGAAAAAACAAATCCCTAGTAGGAATGCATATTCCAGACTGATTGAATCTGAAGATGATAGTTCACATCAAAGTTAATTTTTATTTCTACCATCGATGAAGTTTTGGACAAAGTTTTGACTTCGTTTTTGTACATGGTGTCATGGTTACATGGTGTCAGTATTACTGCATCACGTCGTCAATATAGTTTCCACCCCGGTAGAGCGATTAAATTCTTATGATCATCTCCGATAAAGAAGCAAGGAGCACAGATAGACAATTTTAAATATTGCATTGATGGTCAGCTGGCAGCGAAAACAACAACAAAGAATGCAATTCACATTAGTTCAAAGTGTAGTAGTACAATGTCGGTATGTGAAATAAAACCACTGTTTCCTAAGTACTTACAAACAATCATTTATTCACCTTTGATTATATTTACAAATTTCTAATTGTTTAAAGAACGATTTGAATTATGGATTAAAACCTAAACTTCTAGAACGATACAAATAATTACTTGCGTTTCTTATCTGTCCATTTTTTTAGATATAAAATGAACATACGGAATGAGAATTTGTCTAAATATTCTTTCATATTCACTATTTGTTTCATATAAATTCGAACCAAAATAAAAATATATTTTACATTTCGCACTCAATGAAGAATGTTTTATTCCGAAAGGAAATTCTTTCACAGCAAACACTCGCTCAAGGAGTAATTTATATTTCGTATTTTTTCGTAGTAAACATAAATATTGAATGGGAGTTGTAGAAAACTTATCAGAAGAAAAATCCACGCAAGAGTCTCAAAGATAAATTAATTGAACAAAATGCATTGCCATTTTATTATAACCTTACTTTATAGAAATGGCAATTCCTTACTCCTACTGCAAACCTTTGCTTAACGGTATCCGATAAATTTTCCAGAGTTTTTGTATTTTCTTCTGATGTCCATTTTCGTACCTTACGTTTGCTTGTTTTCGAGTTATCTTCTATATTTTCCATTCCGACGATGGAGCAAGTAACAAGCAAAAACAAAGGAACGCTGGACAATACTGTAGAATGAATGTAAATATCTCATTTCCTCTTCTTCTTCACTCAAAAATTTCATACAGAACAAGAGTCGTACGGGTCTCAATTCATACAAACAACTTCGCGTAAAATATGCTCGACGCGAAAATAGAAATGACTTCAGGTGCGCTCATACGTTCGTAAATACAAATTTTACGCGATTTCGTGAAATTGAATTTGATCCACATATTCCACACGAATCGCGGATTTTCGGTGTTTGTGACGCTTATAGTGGGAATGAAAGTGTTATCATGACGATCAACATTGTTAAAGACGACGGCCAAGAAATCGTTTTTAGAATTCCCGACTCTAAGACTAATGTCGAAAAATTGTATCCTATCAATGAAGTAATGGCTGAAATTGTGTGCAAATACATAGCACTGCGTCCACAACGAACCATTACTGATAGATTCTTTGTTCGATATTGGAAAGGCAAATGTACTTTGCAAGTTATTAGGAAAAATTTAATCGCACAAATGCCGAAGAAAATCGCTGAATGTCTAGGATTACCCAATCCAGAAACCTACACTGGTCATGCCTTTCCAAGAAGTTCGACTACGGTGCTGGCCGATACTGAAGCAGATATTGAAGCTGTTAGAAGACATGGTGCGTGGAAATCGGATGCTTTTGCAAATATGTATAAATCGAGTATTATCTAATTATATATACATCTCTCAGAGAGATAAAAACGTCATTTCGATAAAAGGAGAGTGAAAAATTATATTCACATTTTTGTTATTTTTTACATTCATTCGTACTAGGAGTATTTCGCACTACTTACTGATTGCAAAAAGTGTACGTAGAAACCATAACTTTATCTAACATGTGAAATTCGTGAAAATCACCATCACGATTCGTATATCAAAGATTGATGCGTTTTTACGCAAAGCATCAAGGCAAAACAAATAATTCTAAATTTGTAGACTGATCTTGAAGAAAACGTCTGTTTTGGGAGAACCCACTCCCTCTGTCTGTTTTCTCAAATACCCCATCCCCGAAAATGCAGACGTGAAATAAATGAAATTACAGTAACGGAATCATAGGATTGTACAACATTTCATTGCACTAGTAAAATTTACTCCTGAAATAAAAAGGTGCACAATCTTATGATTCTACTACTGTAGATTTTCCAATTTGATCTGACCTAATGCAACGTTCTGATCGAAATAAAATCCTTAAAATAAGCTAACTAATGTTCCAAAACCTGCGATTTTCAAAGCAGAATCTCCCGCACCTTCGTATCGCAATGATACAAAACAACTTGCAGCAATGGCATATCAGTCAATGGGAAACGTAAAAATTCTCTACAACGACTGTATGTTAAGCGTCCTTACGGTTTAATTTTAACGTTTGAAATGTTTATTGTCTCGAATATAGCGGATCTCAAGTACACATTGGCACGGTTTAGTGTGGAATATATTTACCGTTGTAAGAATGGAATTTAAACAAATGGAAACTTTGGGCTTCATTTCTTGTATCGTTGCTCCAGCAAGACCAGGCCAACTGATAAGTAATTAACTCAGCAAAAAAAAAAACCAAATTATTTTTCAATTTGTCGAAAAATGGAAATTGGAAGATTTTCAATAGGGAATTGAAATGTCTGCCATGAAATAATTTTCGTTCAGATTAAGGAACTTCATCCATTAAAAATAAATAGAAATTATGTTTCGCGGCACGTCTACGTGTTATCGTCACAAATAGTGAATATGGAATTTCGTGATTTTGCTTAAAAATCACTTCATTTTTTAATTACACAAATGGATAACTTATTGGTGCATCCGATCACCTTATTATATTTTCAATTTCATTCCTCTTCTTAGTTTTAAAACGTTTTCCTTAAAACTGAACACTTTTTCTTTTCAACAGAATACACAAATACTCCATAAAATCAACAATTTTTCCAATCCGTTTCGTGTGCTTCTTCTGCTATCGAACTCAAATAACCGCAAAAAAGTTTTTAATTTCCATTTTTAAATTAAAAATTATTATCACATCGTCAAATATAAATCTAAAACAGTTATTGTCCCAGAAAAGCACTTATCTCGCAAATGATATACACAAAGACACTAACAATAACACTGAACTAATCTTCCAATTTATGGCATTGCAATACAATTCGTCACGCGGATATTTGTTCGATGGTGGCGCCTCTTCACGTATCCTGCACTCCATACCTTGTTGCTCAAAGTAGTCGCCACAGATGTCTTTACATGATGGACAAACGATTGAACCGCGATGTAGCCAACCGCCGGACATGACTCGAATGCTTAGTTCTTGGCCGGGAAAGTAACATGGATAGGAATAATTTGCCACCTACATTGAAGTAAAAAACACAAATTCAGTTAAAAACGATATTGAGACTCAATTAGCATTAGCACAAGTTCACGTTTATAGTTAGTAGTCTACGAAGCACACTAGAGCTCTAGGTGGTCCCGAATTCGTCAAAAAAGTGCTTTTTTGAGGATCGATGGAAAATTTTTGCGAAATTGACGCGGAAATCGCTCTTCAAGGTTTTAAAAGATACAGACCTCAAAAACCACAAAACAAATTCGGTGAAAATCGGTTGAGTGGTTCGGGCTGGAGGGTCCGTAGTGTGGATCTAAGTAGCGTTTCTGGAGAGGAATATTTTTCCCCATGAAAGTCTTTCTTTTGGGCCCCAGCATTCCCAAAAAAGTTGTTTTTGTTATGGCGTGGAGAAAATTGAAAAAAACATTTTTGTGCCCACAGAAGCCCAGGAAGACAAGTTTTTCAAAAACAATTTCAAAAAATGTAGTAAATGTAAATGTAACAAAGTATTCAAATAACAGACGGACAGAACAACAAACAGTTAGACAACATTTGTTTTCTAGATTTCTCTTAAATAGACCTAACACGAAAAGCCGGCGGGGGACAAGATCCCTTGGACGATAATATTTTCCACTGATAAAATAATATCGTCCATGAGACAATAATATCGTTCACTGATACAATAACATCGTCCATGAGACAATATCCTCTAGTGGTACAAAATTATCGCTCAGTGAATTGTACTATTAACTATGCGCTATATATTTTTGTTAGGCGTTGTCAACCATTTTCAAGCATACGATATTATTGTCCACTGGGTGATATTACTGTGTAACGGACAATATTATCGTCCGATGAATGATATTATTGTCTAATTTGTGAAAGGATAAGTTTCCTAGCTACGTTAGCCACCTGGTTTTTTGTAGTGTTTCATTAAAGCGCGAATTCCCTACTTTCATTAGTCATTTCGTTTTGAGACATTTCGTAAAAGGGAAAATTTTAAGCTTCGTTAACTAATAATTTTTTCGTGACATTTCGTAAAAGAAAGATTTCATAGCTTCGTTAGCGACCTTGTTTCTCTCGCGTTTCATTAAAGCGCGAATTCCCTCGTTTCGTTAGTCTCTTTGTTTGGGATAAGTTCCATTTGCACAGTATGGATTCCAAAGAAAAGTACATTTGAAAAGTACTGTTCATGACGATATTACTATCTCTGAGACGATATTATTGTCTATAAGACGAAAATTTTCAACGCTAAGACAGTCCATGAGACGATATATCGTCCTCTGATGCAATAATATCGTCCTAGAGACGATAGTATCGTCCACTGATGCAATAATATCGTCCACAGATACAATAATATCGTCCATAAGACAGTAATATCGTCCATAAGACAGTAATATCGTCCATGAGACAATAATATCATCCATCAATATCGTCTAGCGATACAATATTATCGTCTTATGGACATTAATACACTGGGGGATTTTGCACTTTCCCGAAAAACCCACCAACACTATTTAAAAGCAATTAAAGCGAATCAATCAACAACCTTTCAACTCAGAAAGGAATGAATATTCAAAAGTCAAGCATTTGAATATTCTTTGTGATGAATGAGTTTTCAAATTTGCGAATTGAACTAATCGATAAGCTGTTAATTGGTGTCGCAACTCATTTAACTCTAGTCTACTTTTGATAAAATTAATTAAATCTCTCTTTGATTACGAAATTTTAAACGCTATGTGTTCAGGCGTTCATATGTATACTGTTCCGCTTAATCCACTTGGTGTTGTATGGCGTTCCAGGTAATTAAAAACAAACGTATGTGATGTCAACGGTAAACGGGATCAGAAAACAGTTGCATTTTTGTAATGGAAAATTGTTTAGCGAGAAAAATATTCATCTGAAGCTTTGTTGACATTTTGACTAAATGGGGAATTAATACAAATCACAACGAGTTCTTGGAAAAGCTTTATGTGAAGTTATATCGTTGTGAAAATTATTTAGGAGTGCAAAGTAGTTTTGCTTCCTTGAATCTTAGGTGAAAATACACCCAGAATGAGCTTCGCCTGAAAGAGGAGTGACTGTGGCTGCACTGAATGAACGTCATATTCTGCCACATTTCGGTCGTTCTACTTTGTGAGGGTGATGTTGTGATTACTAATAACATTGACTATGAATCACATCTGTATTTTAAATTCGCTTCAATAAACTGCATCAAAGAGGTTTTCAATCTTATTGGAATGAAATGTTTATCATGAATGATTAGTTATTGGCGTAGTGGAATATTTTGAGGAAATTTCTATCTGATATACAAAAAACATATTCGCAATATAAAGCAATGTTTGGTGAAATACGCATCCATTCGACGTATAGAGCGAAAATAAACTTGAAGAATAAATACTAAACTGAAAATATATTTGGATTTCGAAGCCACGACTCGACACAAGGGGAGGATAAGCCAAATAATTAAGTACTCAGATGCCATAGGTTGGAGCCTCATAGGCCAAGTGCAAGCGGAGATACCGGAGCCATAGTGGAGGCGGAATTTATAGCAATCTGAAAGTGTTTACCGAATATATTTGCATGAATTGCATATTTGCGTATTTGCATATATTTCCATGTAAGTAAACTGATTCAATTGAATTGATTTTTTTTGTTTGGATGAAAATCAAACAAACGTCGTATTGTCACCCCGGCTTATTAACGACTACAGTCTACTTCCGCATTGTTTTATAGCTTGCATTCTAATGTTCAGAGAACATAATACTTTTCATCGATTTCCACTTCAAGGCTCTTGCTTACAAATCTGTCCGGTTTGTTTGTCGTTTGTTAAATATCATAAAATGGAAGTGATTCATCATAACTGAATTTCTATTTGAGTTGATCAAAAGAAAATTAATTGGCTTAAAACGCTTAAAACTTTCAGACGACTGTAAGACAAGGAATAACAAACAACAACATTTGGAACGAGACATTTTTCACATTCATGGCAAGTATTTAACACCACAATAAAGCAGAGTAGAAAATAAGGCAGAATATTGTGTCACTAACACAATCAATCAAGTGACCAATACGATTCTGTTAAACTATGTGTCTAGTCAACTTTTTGCAATTCTACTTATTGAGAGGTTAAGAACATAACTTCTTCAGATGGTAAATAACCGTACAAAAAAAAAACGATCTCTTTTCATACTTACGAGAATATGTAGCCGACGATTTTCACATTTATATTTGTAGCATCCAGAACCCCAGTGCTGCCATTCTCTTGTTTGACGGCACGACCTTTCTTCCCACATGCTTTCTGTGTGATCGAAACATTTGGAATTTGCACCATACGATTCCAATGCAAAATTTTTCTCAGGTTCTGGAAATTGTAAAACATTGATTGAGAAACATATCTTTTGATCAGTTAGCTAGTTGAAAGAAAGGAAAATGTATTTAAATAAATTATTGTCATGGATATAGGAAAGTAGCAATGGAATGTAGTCAAAGCAGTTAATTTTGGACCTAAACCATCGATAATTCATTGGCGAATCACCGATGATTCATTGATGAATCACCGAGGATTCATTGGTGAATCACCGATAACTCATTGGTGAATCAACGATGATTCATTGGTGAATCACCGATAATTCATTGGTGAATCACCGATAATTCATTGGTGAATCACCGATAATTCATTGGTCAATTACCGGTGATTCATTGATGAATCACCGATGACTCATTAGTGAACTACAGATGATTCATAGGTGAACCGCCGAGGATTCATTGGTGAACCGCCGATGATTCATTGGTGAACCACCGATTATCCATTGGTAAATCACCAATGATTCATTGGTAAATCACCAATGATTCATTGGTGAGTCACCAATGGTGAATCACCTATATGATTCATTGTTGAATCACCAATGATTCATTGGTGAATCACTCATGATTTATCAACGATGATTCATTGGTGAATCACCGCTGTTTCATTGGTGAATCATTGCTGAATCACCGATGATTCATTAGTGAATCGCCGATAATTCACCGGGGCGTGAGGCGTATAAAATTTGAGGCGTCCAATTTTGCAAAGAAATTACTTTGAGTTCGGTATCAAAACTAACGTCAGTTCCAATAAAATTCGCTCGCGTACTCTGTACAAACTTAGTTTGGATTGAAAATATAATTCACCATCAAAATATGCCTTTTAGCTCTCACAACAATAAAAAACATAAGTTACGCAGACCCGTACGATTCCCTATGGAATTCCTCAATTGCTGAGTTTTGTTTTGTAATTCATAGATTTAAAGAATTTAACTTCGTATAATGTTGTAGCATTATGTCGCTTATGTCGATTGTATTTTCTGAATCTAGAAACTTTGACTAGACTCCCCAGGCGTTACTTTTCTGCTTGAATGTTGTAAATTTGATCCTTCTTAAGTTATTTAACCCCTTCGAGCTACAGCGCGTCATAAATGAAACTCATACGAAATGCAAAAATCTTTTGTTTAAACAAAGGATTTATACATTTGAGTTTTGTTTAAACAAAAGATTTTTGCATTTCGTATGAGTTTCATTGTGGACGCGCTGTACTATTATAACTAATTATAAAACCACCCTCTACTATTTCATTGAATACAACTATTAGAATTGGTTTCTAACTGCATACATAAGGGCGAAAAATCTGGTTGCCCTAGTGCGCCTAAAAAGTAGAATCGGAGCTCACTAAATCACCCTCATTATGAGCGTCAAAGGATCCGTAAGAACTCTCAGTCCCAAAGAATCGAAAAATTTTCTTCCAAAAGTAAAAAAGAAAACGTAACGACTCCACACGATCCATTAAGAATTCAGGAAGGAAATTCCGCGGAATAAAGAGTTTTCATGAATTCATTAAGTTTTTTCTTCAGTTTTGAACATCCTAAATCCCAACTCAGTCGGACAAATTCTCTTATGGCATTTCGAGAAATCATTTTGACTTTATTCTTACTTGGATTGTTATCCTCAAATTGACATTGCGATCCACGTACGACGACATTCTTGCTACGCCACGTAAACTCTTGTATGTAGGGACAATGATCTGCTAACGATACCGAACCGCCATAGTATTCTTCTTCACCACTTGGTACATGTTGAATGGTATCGAAATTTTGATATTCCTTCGGTAGAGGCTTGTCATGTCGTATCAAATTACACAGAGCAACCGAATTTCTATCGTCTGTACATTCTGTTTGCAATGGATCCCTTTTCACCTTCGAACAAAACGGATGAATAGATCTGCCTCTGAAATATTAATTCCATTATTAAAATGTTGTATGCTCAATTTAATCATCAGTTCATAATACATCACATCCAACAATGAACACAATACAAAACAAACTATCTCTATGAATATGTTATGCTTTGAAGTCAATAGACTTATGGGTTTGTAAACAGACCAACGACATTTATCGGTTATGAAATGTACACACAAATTGATCGCAATTATTGATAAATTAAATGTGGGCAACACCATATGCGCCGCTTACAACGAAACATAAACTATGATAATTGTTTGATGTTCACACTTTATCAAGTGCACTACATTACATAATAAAGTAATTACGCATTTGAGACGAAAACCAGTTATTAAAGTGGTGGTTAATTGTACATTACAAGTGACCTTATGTAAACAGCCGTTAACATCCTCGCAAGCTCGTTATACTTCGGCCATTCAAAATAAAAGGGAACAATTATGGAAATGGGGATTTGTGGGAGCTAGTGACTTATTGGGATTACTTTTCAGAAATTGAGTCAAATTTACTGTCGGTTTCGGTTTCTGAAAACCTATTTGAATTCATTAAAAATCGCATACAGTAGACGTTTTAACATTTAAATAATAATGGTGATAGATTTGCAATTTGAGGCGCTGTGGCTAAGGTTCTTATCAATCAATCAATCAATCTTATTATCAATTAGTGCTATCGTCAGTGATTAATTCATTCTGTGAGCTGGGTCGTAATGCTTTATTACGTTTGTCACATCATTATTGGGTAGCGATGAACACAACCACCCAAAATATCATCATCATCAGAATTAAACAAAAATTTGCTGGTCAAAATAAAATTCAAGGATCAACACAGTGATTTTCAGTCACGTCATTTGTTGGAATGACTGACGGAAATTTGATAATTTTGGACGAAATAAAATAACAACACCGTTCAGAGACGAATAATTCCTTTGGATGATAACAAAAAAGCCAAATAGAACGTGATGACAATGAAGGATCAAAAACGCGCCAAAAAAGATGATAAAGAAAATACCATTACCTTAAAAAAATGTTTACCATTAAATAATTTTTACCATTAAATATCTTTGTATCATTAAAGAATTTTTACCATTAAAAAATTGTTATTATTGAAGGAATTTTTACCATAAAAATTTTGTAAAATTAAAAAAAATCTACCATAATAGTACATTACGTATGTGCTTCCAAATTGGTGTTTTGAGTCGTAGGAAGGTTGCTGCATAAGCCGAAGGTGAATGCTGTAATCCTATGAGTCAAAACAACAATTTGGAAGCACTTACGTACAATATTTTACATGTTGATGCTCGCCAAATGCGTTTTCCGAGTCGCTTGCGACGAGGTAATGGCGCATTTACCAAGCAGAAACATGTAAACATTTTTTTAATGTATTTAATTTTTTTTTTACCATTTATAAAAATTTTTACCATTTAAAATTTTTTTATCACTAAAAATTTTTTACCATTTAAAAAAATTTTTACTATTTTTACCATTTACGTATTTTTTACTATTTTAATAAATTTCACTTCTACAGGAAGAGAATCATAAGATTGTGCAACGTTTCGTTTTAACTCTTTCCACCGAAAAACCGGTTTCACATCAGAAAAATACAACCGAATATGTGAAAAGAGCGATAAAAGAGAAAATGAAGAGGTGTACAAGCTTATGATTCCCTTCCTGTATTTCATTCTATCTTGCAAAAATATCCTCTTATATCTCACATTTTTCTTCCAAAGACTTTAACACTTCCCCATATTCATAATTTTCCTTATCTGAATTGCACTGAATATCACAAATCTCTTGGATTTTTCCGTAGAGCGAATACGGTTTCAACAAACAGCGCATATTGCCGTTCCTGATGATGACCACGAACACTTTATATTTCTCGTGAAACATAAAATTGAACTTTGGAGTGTGTTGAAAGCAGCGGGTCGAAACGATATCTTTGGGGCCATTCAAATAGTGCGCACGCTAAAAAAGACGGATTTTGGACCCGCCCCCCCCCCCTGCACGCAAAAATATATGAAAAAAATTCAAAATGTATAGAGCGCACGCTTTTCTCAAGCCCCCCTCCCCCAAAAAAGGGTGTGCACTATTTGAATGGCCCCTTTAGGTACTTTAGGGAAAACGCGACATGATTAGACATAAATTCGAACTTTCATTTTGTCATTTTTGTTTATTGCCGCCTTTTTTGGAATTGAAGACATTTAGTGTGGGTAAGGCCATTAGCGATTATCAAAAAAGTCCTCTGTTAAAGAATGTTACATTTACTTCCTGCCCAACTTTTGGATAGCAAATCATTGAAAGTACCGAAACCGAAAGCGTATACATTAAAATTTTATGATTGCACAAGTATAAACCAATTTTCCTACAATCCGTTACCATTTGAATGCAATTATAACAAAGCTTTTTCAATTCATTTCTCGTAATGCGCTCATTAGGGAAGGAGTATCTTCTCGGACGACAGAGTACAGCAAAAAAATCTTAATTCTTTTCACTTATTGGTACAACAATAAGGACCAATAGATTAAAAATACAATGGACTTTCGTGTTACGACTATACCCCGTGTATGAAATCCGAGAGATCACCGAAAAAGTAGAAGAAAAGAAGAAGAGCTTTCAAAGTTTAATTTTACGATACCCTATTTTGGCTTAAAACGGCAGAGCTGTAGCGGGGGTATACATATACACAGTCACATATTCTGGAGAAAAGGTTCCTGCCATCATTTTCGTTATCGCGTAGTTTGAAGATTATTTCTAGGCCCTATTTTCAATATTCGAGAGATTTTAGGTCGAGAGACACGAGACTTTGTGATTCGAAAAATTCAATTTTCGATTCGTGACCTTTGACGTTTCTTGTGAGAATTTCTCGTAAATGTCAAATTTTATGTGACAATTTCGCGTAAAATTCTCTCGTGGTATTTCGTTAGGGAGAAATATTTCTCGTTGGAAACACTTGAATACACTTGAACACTACATAATGAATGATTTAGGCAAGTAGCTAAGAGCGAAGGAGATGGGCCCAAACTTGGTTCGAGGACAAACAATTTATGATTGTGTGAGGGGGCAGGGGCAGCAAAGTAATTTTCAAAGGCTGTTTTTAGAAAACGTCTGCACACTCATTCTGATAGATTTCTTGCAAATAATTTTTTGCTGGTTATTCTTAGAGATTCCCTACACAATATCATCGTTAAAGCTTTGTGTTTAGCGAACCGAACAGTCACCATTCAAGTCGCATTGTTTCATTCAGCATTCTTGTCTTGATTTTACGAGGATTACGTAATACAACTGTAAACATCCCACAACACGGCTTTTGTTGAATTTCATTGAATTCTCCAATTAACGTTTTCAGACGAAGAAAATTTGTCAAGTTAATTAGGTGAATGTGATGTTTTTTTTTCGTTGCGACTTATTGAAGATTCAATGAATTATCCCTTTTACATTGAAGGTAAATAAAATTTATTCGAAGTTTGTTTGAGTAGAATTATAGAAAAGGTGAAATGGGCTTTACCCAATCATAGTTTAAGCAATTTCCCCGAAATGTGAACGAAGCGTTTAATAAGATTATGTTGATCGTATTACTAAATTCTAATAACCATATTCACGTTATGAAGATAGGTATCGCTAAATACGTGGTCGTCGTATGACTTGTAACCGAATTAAATATAAATTGATTGATATGCAAAACGTAAAACTCGTACGAAATTTAGTATTATTTGGAATTCATGGAAATGGTACACATGTTTACATGACCGTAGGAAACAAATATGATTATTTATTGAGGGAATACGAAGCATAAAAAGGGATATCTTGACTCGAGCTGCTATGCTATAAATTCGGTTCACAAATTGTACCAGTTTTGAATATTTAAACGACGACGCAGTGTAGAAAAAATATCTTTAAACATAAAATTGCACTTAAAATTATTTTGCAAATGACTATGTATCCGCAGGGTTGAAGTTTTTGTTATGATTAGTTACAACGAATTGGAAAAAACGGTTCTTCTTAATGTATATTTAAAGCTTCCATATTTCTATTCATTTTTCGTAAATTGAATAATGTAAAAATTGTGTTCGGCAGAATGAGCGCAAGTTCATGTGTTAGCAACTATTCTAAGTATACGCAACCAATGGGACTGGGAAGGAGAAAGTAATTTATTTCTGTCTGGTATAGATACATTAATGCATGGTTATTGTGTATTGGAAACATGAAGCTGAAGAAAATGTTCCACCAGACTGTGAAACGTTCTGGAAAGTACATTCTCACCTGTGACTCGGAGCAGCAAACTTTCACTCTATCGAGTTCATACTTTTTCTGACATTTGTACTTACCTGTGAACTAACATTTCCTTCAATAATTTCGGCAATTTTTCTAAAAATCTAGAAAGAATACTCCGAAAGCGTTTCTTTTCTTAGTTCACAGGGTGTGAACGATCTTGGACTTGGGATTCGTCCAAGGGCGTACATACATGGAAAAGAATGGAAAGTAAAGCAAAGTTCAAACTGTCGTAGTTTTATAGATACGTGTCATACCTGACAATTCTAGAAGTTGTTTTATCTCAAGATTTGATTATTTTTCCATAAAACCCTGAAACACGTGTTTTCTGAAATTTTATTCTCTACAACTTTGCCTTTGAAACCAACTTTTTAACCTTCATAGTTGTAGATATATGGGTCATTCTGTTCAATTCTAGAAGTGGTCACATTCCAAGATTGGGCTATTTTTCCTTAAAACTCTTCTAAAATTTTATTCTCTACAACTTTACCTTTGGAAGCAACTTTCTCACTTCCATAGTTCTAGAGACATGGATCATCCCGTCCAACTCTAGAAGTGGTCACACTCCAGGATTACGCCATTTTTTCTTAAAACCCTGCAACACATGTTCACTAAAATTTTATTCTCTACAACTTCGCCTTTGGAAGCAACTTTCTAACTGTTACAGTTTTAGAGATATGGGTCATCCCGCCCAATTCTAGGAGTGGTCACATTCCAGGATTGGACCATTTTTCTTAAAACCCTGACACATGTGTTCTCTAAAATTTTATTCTCTGCAACTTCGGCTTTGGAAGCCACTTTCTAACTGCCACAGTTTTAGAGATATGGGTCATCCCGCCCAATTCTAGAAGTGGTCATATACCAGGATTGGACCATTTCTCCTTAAAATCCTGAAACACATGTTCTCTAAAATTTTATTCTCCACAACTTTGGCTTTGACAGAAAATCTCCATATTGCATAGTTGAGCAAATAAAGACGAAAAACCCTTTGCTTTCATATAGGCAAATAAACTCAATTTCGTCCATTCGATTGGTCCTAGTGCCCAGACCAGTTTTGTGAGATCAGATGTTTTCATTTGACACCAATATGAACAATTTGGGTCTATACTTGCTGAGATATTTGCGAAAAAGTTTCACCGACCTTCGAAAAACCATGTTTTTGGTCACTTTTTCGACCATACTTTCGGAACCAATTGACCAATTTTGCTCATATTGGAACTTGAATCATGGGACATATGTACCTTTCAGGGGAAAAAGAAAATTAGGGTGATCGGTTGAGCCGTTTGGAAAAAAAAGTGGTGAGTTACGGACAGACAGACATGTTGTTTATTGTTGATTCGTCATATTTAGATGATAATAAATGTATCCCCCTAGTAGTACTGCGGTTTAAAGTACACCCTTATTTCAACATTACAGTACCCTTCATAATTCTTTTATGACAAACGAAGCGTCTTCATAAGATTTAACAAACTAAAGTGCTGATTTCGTCAGTAAGTACCGCAGTTGTTGAAGAAAAATTTTCTTCAAGTGCAATAGTAACTAAAAAAACTTTTGACCTTTCGTAACTATTGACTCTCTACCCTTATGAAAATTAATTTTTCCTACAAAGGCGGCTAAAATCATTAAGTACTTTTATGCATTACTGGATATCGAGGTCAAATCCAGACAACCTCAAACGGCAAATACAAGTGCTGTTGCATCAAGACAATGCTCACGATAAGATGAATTGAAGGAACTACACTAAGATGGCACTGTGCAATTACACAACAAGACGTTAAGTAAATAGTTGAATTCTGACTGCTGATTCATAGAGTTCATACCTAAGAGACGAACGTAGAGACTACAGCTAGACTTATTTACCATCAAACGTGAAAAACGACTTTTTAAGGAACACACGCTTGTGTTAATTAATATTTATTTTGACAGGAATGATCGATTACATTTCAGCAAATTTAATGAACTATATTCGATGACAAAATTGTAATATTCACTCAAAAGAAAAAAAAATCCGTCTGCTGTTTAGTAACAGACATAACGTTAATCCATTGATAAACCCATTCAATCACATTGATTACATTTTGTAATTTATGACAAGCTATCTCTTAATATATTAATGCTGTCAACGACAGGTCATTAACCATAAAGCACCATGAGATGACCATACGAAAATATATTGACTTATAGGGTAGACGATAAATAGGTCAAGTACCTTCCCACGAATTCTCAAGGAGTTTTTCTTTTTAATTTTGAATCAAATTCTTTCAGTATAAAAGTTTAAAAGTGGCATCATTTTTTGGAATAAATTTTTCTGTGTAATGGATACAAAAAACCGCTTCTGCCGGCTTTGTGTAGTAACTTCTCTATACAAAGTCCAAGTTGTTATTTTCACATCAAACACTTTTTCGGCGTACATATTCGTTCATTTTACTCTGACTCTGATTTGCATTCACAGGCATAACATATATGTTATGTAGATATCGTTAAAGAAAATAATGGTCACGCTACTGTAACGGACTTGAACTTTTGAAAATTGAAATTTTCAGTAACTTTTCGACGTTTGCATCGCATCATTGGTTATAAATCAGGTTCAAAGGCTGTACTTAAAAATTGTAAAGTTTACAGCCTTATCACTACTTTTCTTGGTGAGATACAAAAGACAGAGATGCAACTTCGACTATTCTCTTAGGACATACATTTTAGGGAAACTTTTCTTTTCAAGATTTTGCTTCAATCTACGAAATGATACATACACCGGCATACAGCCAATATATATTTTCTATTTTCTAAATTGATATAAATCAAAGTGTAACATTTAGAAATTATTTCCTCTATATACAAAATAACAAGAATAGTTCCGAACGAAAGCCACGTTCCTCAACGCACCCCTTATGCTTAGTTTCTTTGGGAACAAGACTACTTGAACAAAATAACGTAACAAATAAAGTTTAATGAATGAACGAAGAAGCGAAGTAGATTGCGATCCTTGTTATCAAGTGGATCGAATAATGAATGAAATTCATTAACATAACTAAAGAACTCTCAATATGCTGAATATTTCATTTATTCACAACATTATGACACAATCATGGCATACAGCATAAATCTAGTGAAAGTACCGACCAATCTCAAGAGCTAACAAACGCTTTACGTTTAAATTCTAATACATCCTACCGACAACGGTTGTAGCACCTCCTGTTGTACAAGATGTGAGCTTTATGTTTATAACCAATGTATATCGTTACAGGAAAACAAACGACTCATATCATTTTAGACCTAAAATTTATTTTAATAAGACAAGTGCTTTCGTCTTTTTTGCAAGCATGATTTCGGAGTGATGTTATATATATTTATTGTAAGTTTGAAGTATCCTAATGACAAGATGTTCAGTGTTGCTCATTCATCCGTAATTATATACTGTCATGTTAACAGAGGTTTATATTCGCATAACTTTATCACTACAAGGGTATAAGTATGTGCTAGCGTCAAACAAAGAAATCGGACAAGTTTCGAAAAAGGAACCAACCATTTCGTCGCTTAAATTCGGGAAGAAAGGATTCCTATGGCAGCCATTCACAAAAAATCGCATTTTTTTCTGAGCTTCACATAATTACCTTTTTTGCCTTTCATCAACACTCGAATACAATGGTTGTGGTATTTTTTCGGCGTTCAGCCGATATTAAAATTTGAGTCTCCCATGATACACATCGTGCCCAAAAACCAACATCAAATTTAAGTATTCTATTAATAAAGAACGCAGTTGTTCCATTACACAACGACATAATTACAATTTAATTTTATATGGGTAAGCCTTGGTTCATATTGAGATTTAGTAGGTAGGCTCAACCATAGAAATGTAAATGAATTTTCCATTCATTTGATATATGAGTTTGTTAATTTTCAATATTTTTTATTAGCTGCGTTTTGTATTGTTGGCAGCTGAGGTTTTATTTCATTCTATCGGTCTTTATGTTTTACACAATCATTGAATACAATTTATTCAGACAGTAAAATGAATATTGGCTGTGAAGCCTTTTAACATTGAGTTTAAAATTCCTTCCGCCATTTAGCATTCGGGATACACAAGGCAAATATTAGGCTGAAATCAATCAAAAAAATATCGTGAAGTTCATTGTTCTTTTCTATAGGATAGAGAAAGGGTTTTACAATGAGACATAAAAATGGATAATGGTGTGTCGTAATGTGTCATTGTCATAATAAGGAGCATCAGGGAAAGGTATTTGTCATTGTGGGAAGTAACGATAAACACCAGGGAGTTGCGGGAAATGTTTACTTTTCAATAAGAATGCAAATTGTTGGGCTCTTATTATTATATTGTAACGAAACAGACATCGCTTACGCTGAATTTGAGGGCTATATAAAAGAAAACGAGGGTTGCCTTTAATGTCTCTGGCCTAGGGTAATTCCAGCCCGATGCCTCTTAGGCTACGTAAAAGTGATCTAAGAACATTTACCATTAAAAATAGTCAAGTATAAAATAGGATCGGCAGATTTGCAAGTACCGGGCTGGAAGTACCCGAGGCCAGAAACATAAAAGACAACCCTCGTATAACAAAAAATTGAACGACACCCAGTTCTTGTACGACTTGTAATCGAAATCACAACAAAAACCCTTTTTGAAAGGGAAACGTAAGGCAAGTCCTTGTCCCTTCTTCCGAAACAACTGATATCAATTGAGGTGACGATGACGCTTACAGCTTTGAAAAGCAAAAATTTTTTTTGGAAAGTTTGCATTTTTGATTAAAAAAATGCGTCACAAATGCCGGATCCGCCAATGTAATAATTTTTCTACGCTTTCAGCTTTCATACGCCGAAATTCGATTTCCTGTACAAAAATACGCCATACATCCCATAAAGTCAAATTTTTGCATTGTGAAAGCTGAAAGAACAGAAAAACTATAACACTGGGGGGTTCGGCATTTGTGACGCATTTTTTTAATCAAAAGTGAAAATATTCAAAAGAAGTTTGTGCGTTCCGAAGCTGCAAGCGTCACCAAATTGATATCAGTTGTTTTGGAAGAAGGGACGAGGACTTGCGTTACGTTTTCCTTTAAAAAAGGAGTTTGTTGTGTTATCAGTAGTTTGGGCGGAAAAAATTTCCGGCGGAAAAAATACCCGACGAAAAAAATTTCCGACGAAAAAAAATTTTAAGCGAAAAAAATTTCAAGAAAAGTTATTGAGCCGTTTTCGAGCACGAGCCGAAAAAGTCGGTTTTCATACAAATGGCCCTGGAACTAACTAACTAACTAACCTACCCACTAACTAACCCACCCACTAACTAACGTAGGATGTTTGCATTAACTTTGGCTTCTTTCAAATAGCACATTTTGTATGGAGAATGACGATTTTCTAAAGGTCATATCTTCGGATCCACTGTACCGATTTTAATGAGTAAAATGTCGATTTCAATCAAAATTTTACGTAGAATCAGGGGAACGACGCAAGGGAAAAAATTAAAAACTGAGCTGTGTATATGGTTCCGAAGTCTACGAAAAAAATTTTTCTGAATTTTTTGATCGTATGGGGACTTGCGTCACGGGCGCATTGCTACCGCGCGCGCATGATAATACCTAATAATACAATAAATAGCTAAGATTTCAACAATTTGTGTTTTAACTGAAAAGTAAACATTTCTCGCAACTCCCAGACGATGTGTGATTAGAGTCGGGAAGGAGAAAGGAGTTACAAAGAATTAATGAACATGTGCGCATATTGTTAGGTAGAGAATGAGTTTTCAATCCAAAATATTGTTCCCAAAAATGTTACTATTGCAAAAAAACCAAATCACAACAGCTGCCTTCATATGTTAGTTTGAGCAACAACGGACTTTCATTACTACGAATTCAGGTTAATAACTTCATTCGAGATGATCTCAAGGGATAAACCATTCGGATCGATATACAAACTTCTCAACTCACATTTGTACAATCTGTCGTAATGACTATAAGTTGTTCAACAGAATTTGGTGCGATGAACGAGTTATCAAAACTAATTTTCATAAAAGCCTTCAGAGTATTCATACAAAATTATATTTTTTCTATCACTTCAAAGTGTCCATTTGATCACAAAATGTGTGCATTTGTTAACTAAAAGTGTATACATTTGTGAAACTTCAATTGTGAACTTATAAAAAAGAATCAAATTTGTGTTTCTGACGTACGAAGAATATGTTGAATGCTGGCGAAAAATACAAATTTCTCTGTTGAATGTAGGAGAGGATTAAAGTTATTGTTGAAAGTTTGAAAACTTGCTAATAATTTTAGACGACGATACTGGTTTTTCACAAATTTAATTCACCTAACCATAACGAAATGAGTTCTCGCAGTTGGTAGTTTCACTTAAAAAAGAAAACAAACAAATAGAATTTCAAAAAAAAAGCAACAACAACAACAACAGCAACAATTTCACCAACCACAATAGGAATAGAAACAGACGCATCTGCAAAATGAAAAATTTATATTTTCAAAATGAAAATGAAAATGAGAATTTACACAAAAAACCAATTTTGAGATATATTTGATTATCATAGGAAAGAATTGTAAGCAATTTTCCTAGAATGGAATTTACTGTATACATATTTTACATTTTACCGAATGATATGGAAACGTTATCACACCTTATGGTAATAAAGTACGTATTTTCCAAAGTCACATCAAACCATTGGCCGTCCATTTACTGTATGGATATTTTTTCTCGATATGAGTTGTTAGCAACCGAATTATTTTTGTAAATCCTAGCGGTACCATTACGAAGACAATCTCATTTTTTAGAATTAAAACTCTGCAGACGGTTTATATGATTTTTGTCATTTTGCAATCTGAGAATGGTGAATGGATTTCGATGAGATTAGCCCCAATAGGCAAGAGTTCGTAGTGTTGCGAAAAGAAACAAAATCAAAGTTGAATTGACAACGATTGATCACTTAAAAAAATATTTATTTACGTGCGAAGAGGTCGAAAATGGGGGAGTATTTTCAATTTTTTTTGGACTTCGTTCGCCTCTTTGAATATAAACTTGCATGTGCTCCTGCTTTTGACGACTAACTTTAGGCAAGTTATTGATCGGACGAAGCGATAGTCATCTTTGGTTTAGTCTTTAATTTATTAGAATTTTTATACTTTAACTACTATATTTTAACTTGCAACAAACTTGGACAATTTCCTAAAATGTGCTCTGTCCCCAGCTGAACAAATTTAAAGTAATCAAAAGTGCAGATTGACATTTTGTATATTATCACGTTTCTGGTATTTTCAAATGTAGCTTTATAATAACATAAGTTAAATACAAATGCAGAGAAAACAGAAATATGATAAAAAGATAACATTGAGTCAAATTGCACTTATTTATAATTGGATTACTTTATGATTTTCCTTGAACAACTTGCTACAAAATGAGATAATTTAATTTTTCATTGTACATATAGCCGATATAGCCACACAGAGAAAGTTGTGTTTTCTTTGTGAAATTCTGAATTGAAACATTGGTTTCAAAATGTATTACAAAAACACAATGGATGTCAGTACTGATTTTCTCGAACTCACTGACATAAATGTATCGTTTATTGACGAGAAAACTGGAGTTAGTGACTTACCAGCTTATGTGTTGATCGAAAACAATTTTACTTCCTCAATAGAATATTCTTTGATGCAAATAATTTTTCAAAAATATGATAGAATACCACCTCACTCTCACTAAGTGTTTGGCATTCTTATCGTATGAACGAAGATGTATATCTTGTGTTATTAATAATCCAATTCAAAACGTTGCAAATGTGCAAAATATATTTTCGAAAAGGTTTTGCTATCATTGTTTTGTATACAAGACAAATACACGGATCCCCTAACATAGTGAGGGTATTATATACAATTAATTCAGTTGATTAAAAAACATTTGTTTTCATTATTTTACGAAAAAAGAATCCAAGCAATTCCTTGGCGAATAAATTTCTACTCAGCTGGATAGAATATACGAGTTGGATGTTTCTTTTACAACTGTTACCACTATTAAGGGAAAGCTTATGACGACTGGAAAAGACATAATGCTAAGCCTACGAATGAAGCACATTTTTTGATTTATGGTAATTGAAGCGTTAGTAAAGATTGAAGGCCATTTCGGTCATCAAAACAGAACGCGTTTATGTAACGCAATAAAATTCATAGTTTTATCAAATGTAAAGGAAGAATAGGAACATATGTTGTTGTCTTTTTGATAAGACTGGGTAGTAGAGGTGTTCAAAATTATATGGGAAAACAAACTTTTCGAAAATTTGGGCTCCCCAGGTGGAAAGCGTTGTGTTTTTGGACGCTGATAAATAGTTTTTATGGGTGCTACAAAATCCGAGTGAGTTTAGGCGGTGCTCAATGACAAAAACCGATCCGGAAAGGCATTTTTACCGAAATTTGCATGAAATACATGAGTCATATCGCGAAATCATCGCACAGGTGTGACACATGATGTCATGGTTTTAGACGATTTATGGCTCATTCGATTCGTTAGACTGTGGAGAGGAAGACTCTATATCAGTTTTGTGAAATTCATCTTCAATTCGAAGCAAGTCGCTATGAAGTAAGTGCGTGTCAGAGGGTGGGAAAAGTTGCGAAAAGCGTGCATACTTATGTGCTGAAAATGTAAGATTACTTTAGATCAGTTTCTTTAATATAAATTAAAAAGTCTGTAGACCCGTACTATGGTGCCATGTATAAATTACGTAACGCAAACATGAGGACTTTCAGGCCCCCCCCCCTGTCACGCAAAAAAGGAAACATTTGATCCAATTTTGTTTAGACTGTCACGCTTGCCTCATACACATTTATGAACGACCCCTATGTACGAGGGCTCATGCTTTGACGCACACGTTTGTAACACATCGGCTAAGAATCGCTGAGTAAGGGGAACCTTTGCTAGCATGTAGAAAGTTTGGGTGAAGTGTCTTTGTACTTCGGACGGGACTATCAACATTGCTTTTAGCAATTCTTGTAGTCTTTTATAGTACGTGGTATATCAGATCAAATTGCAGTTATTGATGTGATTATCGACTTGAATATTCAAAATCATTGCACTAAAGCGACAAGAACAAAACATAGGTTTCATACAATGTTTTTTCTTCTGCTCAAAGTATACCCGTCGGAGGTGCACACAACACAAACAGCGGTACCATAAAATTTAGCAACATTTCTTCGATACTATGAAATGAGAATTGTGTGCGTACTTTTAGGGGGGAGGGGGAGGGCTCGAAAAGCGTGCAGGGGGAGGGGGGTCAAAAATCCGACTTATTATGGGTGCGTACTTTGTGAATGGCCCCTAGGTACCATAACTTTTTCGGCATCGGTCCATGAACCTGTACAGTATGATAGATTTTTGACGGACCTCTTGGAGTCGAAACAGTAATGTAACATCCAGAGACCTAAATAAACGTTTTCTTTGGATGATTTTGAGCCGGTCTCATCTAACTTGCTATGACATAACTCTTAATATTTCATGTATTTCATGCAACATACGGTAAAAATGCTTTTAAACGATTTTCGCGACTTTTACCAGTTTTTGTCATTGGCCACCGCCTAAACTCACTCGGATTCGGTAGCACACATACACACTATTCATCAGCGTCCAAAAACACAACGTTTTCCACTTGGGGAGCCCAAGTTTTCGAAAAGTTTGTTTTTAAACACCCCCACTGGGTAGCATAGCAAACAATAATTTAAATTCAGTTCAAAGGATGACATAAGCGTGAAACTAAAACACTTTTCTCTCATTCGATTCCACTAATTTTTACATCGAACTAAGTTAGTTTAGGTTAGGTTGGAGTCGGTAGAGGGAGCCCTGGACTGTTGTGTATACCCACGTAAAACTACCTCAACCTTGTTGGTGTGATTGAGGTGGTTAAAGATGCTACTATTTTTTGAGGCAAGATATATGCCCATTGCCTTTTGGTCCTGATCGTTATGTACGCTAGAAATTTGTGGAGAAAATGCTCGCCTTTCTCTAGGTCACCGCATTGTGTACAAAGCGGAGTGTTGGCGAGACCGATGGTGTGCAAATGCTTATTGTGTCTCATATTTTTCTGGTATCCCTTTTTTTGAACAAGTTTTTTGATTCTAGCAAATTCAACTGGTTGCCAACTAAAAGCCTGGCAGCGATTATGAAAGAAATTCCGAAAGTGATTGCTTATTCTAAATTCTAATTCAACTTAAACACAGCAGAACAATTCAATGGTATCGTAAACTGGGAAGATAATTGGATAAGTTCATGAATCCATTCTCTACCATAGAAATGTTTGTGAAATACAATTCTTCGGTTTAGATTAGCCTTAAGTTATTTAGGTATTCAAATAAAACACAAGATAAAAGAAGAAAGAAATTAAATTAAAGACGAAATACAAAGCTGTTTGAATAATTTTAATAGAAACGTCCACAACCCTAATATGAGCTTAATAAGACATAAAACAATTGGTGCCTATCATTTGTTCGTACTTTAAGTAAATTTTTCCACATTCTTTGTCACTGTTTTGCGATTTAGCGCACTCATTGCTATCATGTGTTCTAACAACTGATGCGTTAAGCTGAAAATATAAACTACCATAGTGTAACAACGGGTTAGCTCAGTGGTAACCGGTACGTTAAGAACATCCTGGTGGGAACAAATTCTATATAGGGTTTTCATAGTATGGGTAGTTGTGAATTTGGTGCCGCAACGATTCGTACATAGAAGAATCACAAATATGACATCACCCATATTCGATGAATTCTGTGTACAAATATTTGAGTCTAACTTTGGACGGAGATATAATTAGCACCAACGGTAAAATGCAAGCTACCGTTAGGCGTGGTTCGGAATTCACGTTAAGCATGTGGTCCAAAAAGTGCCTGCCGGTAAAACACATTGATGTGGCGAACCGGTATTCTAAGCTGGTTCAGATGGCACTAGGTTTGTGTGCAATTTACCACTGACACAGTACAAACTTCGGTAACAGAAGGATCTCTAAGAAGAATCCATATGAGCAAAAGCTCACAATAAATTTCGGAACTAGTAAATAAAAATGATTTAGCCTCTGACGGTTGTAACGGCGGATTTATATATAGAGTAACGATTGCGGAAAAGGTGCGAGTACGAATCGCTGCTCAATAGTTCCTGTCTGTCGGATCGAGCTCAGTTAGTCTCCTAGAGTATGATCAACTGCAGAAAAATTTGTTTTGCAGATGATTCGAAACCGAATAGACGTTACTTGAACGTAGGTAATAAAAAAACTTGTTTTCCTGCGAACTCAGAAAGGAACGATTTTTTTTTATTTTCCTTTTCATGTACAAAGACTGCGTTAAACAATAGATTCTCAGGATGACACTATTTATTATTTTCAGAGATTCTGACCTTAAATTGCTCTGATAAGAAGCAAGTAAGAAATAAGTACTAAATGGAAGTTTACAAAACATTGCCATAAAAAATCGCTCATTTAGCGAGCCTGCAACGGATTCTGCCATTGAAGATTACATCATGAACAGAACATTTCACTTAATTGAATGCTGAAATCACTATAAGAGTTAATTAGGGTCTTATTTTTATGACCGGCATTATCCATCAAAAAGGACTTCATTGTTTATTGATGTCAATAAAATAGCTTGTGAAGAGGATTTTTTGTACAAAAGATCGGTAACTGTTAAGTGAAGTTAACTTTTAAGGTAAGGAGTGGTGGTTGGTTGTAGGCGTATCTCGCTACCCGTGTAACATGTTATGTAACAACAAAGTTTGTATCGAGTTGATTAAGTTAAAGTTGAAGAAATACAAAATATTACATGATCTGTGAAAAACTTATCTCGTCGAAAAGAAAATGTTTTTAGGAGTTGAAACGGTAAATACTTATAAAAGTCAAATTATTTAGACTACATCTTTTTCTCTCTGTTTGCAAAAAGAAAAATGGAAAAACATTTCTTTTTCTATCACTTTCATTTGTATTGTATCAATAACTGAGTGTTTGTGTTGTATTTCATCAAAGAATGTTAAGCTATTTGATTTTATTTTCCATTATTTACAGAATCCACATTAAGTGTGATAGAGCTTCGATTATGTGTTGTTTCCCTTTATGTTATCTGGGTGTTATTAACCAAATATTTTCTAACTTATTTTCCTACATTTTGTTGTTTTTATCTTTCACCAACGCAAAAAAAGCAAATAAAATTGATGTTTATCATCACATCCAAAGAATCGCCTTAGCTTAACTTTCATTTTGATGAAACAGGATTTTGTAAGAGTTTTATTCGTTATTGTGTATGCACCCTATAGAAAAAAAAGGTAACCCAGCAACTGATCGAAAGAATATGTTATACGCATACACCATACTCATCTATGTATTCAATGGTGAAGATGAAGGTAAACCTACATTTTTCTAGACTTAATTTACGATTCAAGTGAATAATTTTCGATCTATACTAAGAACGCAGTATACAAATAGGAGGTCATAGAATCAAAAAAGAAAATCGGTTGTAATCGTAAATGAGAACCAATTTCGTTCCGATTTCATGTTTGTTTAGGTAAAGGGGTCGTTATAATCAACCACCCTCGAAGTATGAATGTAAGTATGAGTTCACAAAATTGTAAATGGCAGGAAGAAGCGGGAAAGTGCTTCTTACAGTCACGGAAAAGCCAGAAAACCTTTTTATCTACCGAGATAAGTAAAAATACACTAGAGGGATAAGTGTGAAATTATTGTTCTAAATAAAATTATTTATGCACCACATACGCACACCAATCCAAAACAGTCGTCGACAGTCGCCTGAACAGTCGTTTTTTCACGCACACTTCCATAAAAGTGTATCTGAAATAGTCTCTAAAACAGTCGTCGACGACTTACTTCAAAGTCGTCTCGACTTTTCCTTGTGATTTAGAAAAAATTATCCACTTTTAATTCATACCAGATATTAATATTGCAAGATTAGATGCATATTAATCGAGTTTCCCCTAAAAACCGATAGGTCTTGAAGAAAAGTATCATATGCGAATGTATACAAAACAGTGGTTCCCGTGACGATTCTCACGGGAACGACTGTTTTCTAAAATCACAAAAAATATTATTCTTCAAGAGTTATCGGTTTTTAGGGGAAACTCGATTAATATGCACATAAATCTGGGAATGTTAATATCTGGTATGTATGTGTTTGCGTGTGTAATGTGTATGGTAGGCTACCATTGGTAGCACATTTTGTATGCGACAAAGGTTGTGTGTTCGAGATAGAGTTTTGGTGTCAAAGGAAAAGTTGTTGGGTTGGGTGTGTAGTGTATCAGGGTGACCGCCAAAATAGCGTTAACTAGGCGTGGACTCAAAAAAAAACTTTTGATTATGTTGTAGAGAAAGTTGAGGGGATCATTTTCGCCCATGGAAGTAGTAGCCGCCGCGCTCCGGTTTTGCGGCGGCGGCGGCTCATAAAAATATTTTTGATATGTTGTAGAGGAAGTTGAGGGCATCATTTTCGCCCATGAAAGTAGTAGCCGCTGCGCTTCGGTTTAGCGGCGGCTCAAAAAAACTTTTGATATGTTGTAAAGGAAGTTGAGGGGATCATTTTCGCACATGGAAGATGGAAGTAGTAGCTGCTGCGCTTAGGTTCGGCGGCGGCGGTGGCTCATAAAAATATCTTTGATATGTTGTAGAGGAAGTTGAGGGCATCATTTTCGCCCATGAAAGTAGTAGCCGCTGCGCTTCGGTTTGGTGGCGGCGGCGGCTCAAAAACCCTTTGATATGTTGTAGAGGAAGTTGAGGGAATCATTTTTGCACATAGAAGTAGTATAGGAAGTGAAGGAAGGAGAAGGAGGAGATCATTTTCGCCAATGGAAGTAGGAGCCGCCGCGGAAATTTGTTTCCTATTTTCTTTCAAAACTACTGATACCAATTTGGGTGAGGCTTACAGCTTCAAAACGCAAAAAATTCGCGTAATGTGTTGAGTACGGGTAGCCAAATTTTTGGTATGAGAAATCTGGAAGCGCAGAAAAATTATTACGTTGGGAGGGTCCGGCATTTGTGACGCATTTATTTAATCAAAAGTTAAAATATTTCAAGAGAATTTTTTGGGTTCCGAAGCTGTATGCGTCACAGGGACAAGTACTTGCGTCACGTTTCCCTTTTAAAAAGGGTTTTTGTTGTGATGAACACTACCCGTTCAGAGCTCACCAAACTCGTTTTGAAAATCCAAAGAGCTTTGCAAACGTTCGTTTTCAATTGTCTATTATTCGTGCAGAAATCAGGGAACTCAGTGAAAGCGACACAAGGTAAACAAAAATAGAAACGTAAAACATAATAAAATAGCATGAAAAGTTTCAAGATAAAACAAATTTGCGAATGGAAAGAAACTATCTTCGGATACTGACTCAATCTGTGAAAAAAGCATTTCATTGTCCTATTTGCTAATACGATTAACTATCACCAACTTAATATCCTTTGTAAGTAATCAGCTAATTTTTCTTTCTCCTTATTTATTTTCCTTGCACCCTTTTTTTGAATTCGAGAACTGATACACCTATTAACTACAGTTTTTCAAGAACATAAATAATTGATTGATTGAGGGATCAATAATCCATGAAACACATTACGCAAACTTATATAGTAAACTGAAAACAGTGTGAAAGTAAAAATTGAATAAAAAACATTGGCAGAAAAAGGATGTGTGATTGAGTATAGTGTTGCTATATCTTGCGGACAAAAATATCATCCTACTAACTGGGTTGATTTTTATAGAATTTCGTGTTATTTATAGACATTACACGAGTCAATACGTCGAAGCATTTTATGTTTATGCGGAGTTTGTGTGTGATTGCGACAAAAAATATAGTGAAACATAACTACCTCTTCCCTTATCCGACATACGTGATAAATAAAAGTGTACACTTGTACAAGACACATCAGTGTAGTGATGAAAGATAGGATTGTACAATTTGTTTACGGTCGACGTAAATTTCTGCCATGTGTTGATTATTCTCCTACCCTGAGTTCACATCATAGCACAATATTAGTTGTAAGGGATGCAGGTTTATTGATATAAGAATAGGAGATATGTGATTGTTTTTAGTTCCAAATTGTTTATCAACGGGCTGAGCCTTTCGAATACAAAAAAATTTGCATTATGACGCTAGTGAAGACCCACTCGAATCCACGGTAAAAAAAATTGCAATCATTTATTATTTTATCAAACGTTTGTCCTACCAAGCATACAGCGGCCGCCACTCAGCCAGAAATAAGCTCCTTAACGTTTTCTTACAAAAGTAAGTGGCTTTTCTGTTGGAGTTATCTTGTCAGTTTATTTCCCTTTCAGTCATGCATATGTCAAGATTGGCTCTACAATTAATTTATTTTTTTCCTATCCCCTCCGAAAAGATGGTGATACACGTACATTTGGCCCCCACGATAAATGAACATTGAGGATATTTACCTATTTTGTGTCTGCATGGGAAAGTTTTTGCGAAAAAAATGAAATGATTCATTTGAAATATTGTTTCGAAAATCTTTAACGTTGAAACAAAATTTTGTTGTTTTATTGTTATCCACTACGCACTTTGCAATGAATGTATTTTAACGTAAGTAAATGCATTAAAACTTGTGAAAAACACAGAATCGAAAGTGTCAGCCATGCTTGTTCTAGCACGATTCATGAAAGCGATGAACACAAACACCTTATCACTTTTATTTTTCGTATTTTTCAACTATTTTCTGAAACATTTGATACTATTGCTCATAATAATTCACATCACTTCACTTCACATCAATAAAATCAACAAAATTATTGCTCACGAAAAATAATTTCAAAACAATGTTTACATTTCACCACATCATTGACGTTGACATATCTCACATAATGACGTTGATGTGATCATTTTTTGTGATGAATCGGGATCAATATTGCGGTAGAAGTGTGAATTTTATAAGAATTTACATTCAACGTGCGATCTGTTGTTTTGAATGATGAAGTGCGAGTTTTTGCTTGGTTTGCATTTTTCAGCGTGGATTATCAAAAGGCAAACTCAATGTTGTAAAAAGGGTAAAGTTTTCTGATTCGACCACATCGTCGCATAATGTTTTTGGTATGAGCTAATGTCACACTAGACGCATAAATTAAAGTTACGTTTTTCGTTGGGGGCCAAATGTACTTTTAACGCCAACTTTTCGGAGGGGATAGGAAGAAAAATTACGTTGGATGCGTTGAAAATTATTCATTTACTCGGAAGCAATGTTGTGAACTCGCGAACTCACTAGTGAATCTTTAAGCAACTTGGTTTGAAAAAACTGTTATTTTGACTCGTGTAGTTGCATACATTGCCTTTGGCGCGGATATGCAAACTCTACACTTGTCAAAATAACAGTTTTTTCAAAGCTTGTTGCTTAAAAGCACACTCGTGAGTTCGGCTCGTATCACAAAATTGATCCCTCGTGTAATGGATACTTTTCGCAGCATCCAACGTAATATACTATTTAACACCTTCCGTATACGATGAAATAAAGATTATTATCATTTTATATCCCTCGACTCTACAATTGTCATCTCATAGCAGAGTTATGAAAGTTCATATATCTAATACTACAAAGATTTCAATTTGACAAATCAACCTTTTGCATTTTCTTCACATTGAATTTGTTGCGATTATCTACAATTTCATGCTTAATTTACCTTTAGGAGTCATACACAAATGAAAAACTGAAAAGAATTTCTTGTTTATGCATTTGAAATTGTTAGATGTCTTGTAAACTTAGAATTGGTAGGTCAGCTGTGGACTAAGGACGACTAGGCTGATAAATGTAGGAAAGTCTTTGACACTCGTAAAAAGGCAACGGAATCTTTTTGAAACAAAATTCGAAAAATTCTTGAGAATAATTTAAATTCTAGATTCATTTGGGGTTTTCATTGGGATTAAGGGTTATTTATCACTTTATATTAAATTATTTTTCGACTTTCAATGTTGATAACAAGCAATTACTTTCAAATTTTCACTTAGTGTTGTTCAAAAAGCAGCATAATTATTCTAACTTATCCTACAACCTTCACATGCATAAATTTAGACATAAACAATATGACCAAATTATCTTGAACTTCGTAAGCGTGTAAACGGGTTTTCGTACATTTGGTTCGTGTCGGATAAATTGGACTGAAATGATAATTTCCAAGTTTCGGGCGCTGTGCATTTGCATAAAATGAATGGGAAAGTCATTTAAACAGAATTCGTTCGTCCCTAGTTTCTAATTTTTTTTTAGAAAAATTCTTCTTGTGTACGACCCCTAAGCTGCACTACATCATCGTACTATGTCGAACACTTTGATTACTCCATTCCAAAGCAACCGGCACAGGCACAACTAACATGATACAGACATTAAGCACAACAAATAACCCCGCACAATCACATAGAACACTCAGTACCTACCCCGATGTATCAATCTGACTTCCCGCAGAATAACTGCAAGAAATTGGTAAAAATAAGCTTACGATTTATCGATTTCAATTTCTTCATAGCTTCATCATAAAAATAAATTCTGAACTGTAACCATATCAAATACTCATGAAAAAGTACTTACTTTGAACTGAGAGCATATATCCAATCCTTACAACTTTGCATAGCAAATGCACAACCAAGACCTCGACCCCAACTCAACGGTGATGCCATATTATAGTTAGCTTTATACCAACCAGAATCTTCCATTAGAGCCAATGTAATCCGAGAAAATACCGGACTTTGTGTGTGTGTACCCGTCATTGCTTCATTCTGCATGAGTATAAAAGATTTTGTAGGTGACCACCACCGTAATCCCATGAAACAATTTTCCTTACCTCCAATATTCTCTTTTCCCAATGGGTAAGTGCAGTTCCTTCACCACCTTGGTCTTCCAGTTCGGCTCCCTCCAGATGGGAACATTGAAAGTGTTTTCGAGCCTCTTCAACTACTCTTGGAGTTACCATCATATCGATGGTCCGATTGATGTAGCCCCCTCTGACCGCCCAATGTTGTCGAACTACTTTTCGTATTGTGTCTGTGCTCCACTTATGAATTTGTAATTTTTCATCCAAATACGGTTTTCCGGTGTCAGGTTTTCGTGGTGTTCTCGGATTACCGTATTCATCGCGAAAGAAAGCATATAAACTGACCGAAAATCCGAGCGCGTGTAAAATTTCATGCTTGACAGTTGACAATAAGGTCTGCAATTCTTGCGGTTTAACGCTTATGCTGCTTGGACATAAATTTGCATGTCCAGCAATCGGTCGATCCAACGCCGATTCCTGTTGACAATGCGCTGCATATGCAACGGTCAAACCTTTGTCACATCGATCGGTCTGCCGCGCTGATACATAAAATATGAAATCAGCATTTTCAATGCCATCACCCATCACAGAATTGGCATCATTTTTACAATCCTGCCCAGTGGCATTGCATGTTCTACACACGTCTAAATGCTTTTCAGGTACTTGCACTTCTCCGCACATTGTAACTGATTTACAAGAGTCTATACAGTGGGTTAATGAGTTTTTAACAAACACTTGACTACTTTCACATTTTCTGAAATATAAAAAAAGAAAGAAAAAATACAGTGAGGGATTTGTTGGCTTTGTTATTCAAATGAAGTGCTTCGTTTCAAATTTAATTACTGCGAAAGCAGAAATACCGACCTATTTAATCTAATAACTTCTTTTGTTTCTCTAACCATTAAAGCTTGTTCCCAAAAATGAACGGCTTCGGGCAAAATTGTGTCCTGCAAATAAAAACAATTTTTTATTGTTGATAAAAGCTTTTAGGAAAACCTTTCGGTTTTACACTTACGTTAATTAATGCAAATTTATCTTCGTCCAATCTGAAACAGATATTTAAAAAAAAACATTTATTCAAGCGCAGACAAACGGTAAATTGGTAAAGTCATCAAAATCGTGACATGTCTTTAAATATCAGCTCATGGTTAGTTTCATTGTTATCGTTATAATTGGTCTTTTAGCCGAAGGATTAGTTTCCGGGAAACGATGCGATTCACTGATTGGGGTAGACATTACGCTAATGGAGTGAACAAATATTTGCTCTGGCATTAATTTAAAATGTTCTGGTCTGGCCAGCAAAATATATAGGAATTAGTGAGCAGTTGTCACTATCAATTCAATTTTATGCATACGCTGTTCTATGTTATAATCTATTGCAGAACTCGTATGTTAATACGCAGATCAATGTAATTAAATTTACTAAAAAGCAATATTGAAAATTTCGACCGATGTAATGTGTAAATTAAACTTTTCGAACCTAATCCCTCTGCCAACATTCTCTCACCCCTACTCTAATTCATCATACCCATCCCTTCCACGTTTTTGTGAGCAAAACATTTATTGCTCGTTTTGCTCAGGGGTTTATTCAAGTGTAAATTTGCAAATTTCGTAATGGTGTAATGTCATCCTACCCCCGTTTTCTACTATCATATTTTGAGCAACACCTGTAGGCGATACATAATATGTGAATAGGCCCAAATTTTCGTCGGACTAGGCTCGTTTCGGCTTATTATGAATTACTTTAACGTTTACAACTGATTTCGACAAGTTCCTGACGAAAATATGGAAAATATATTTTTTTGAGGTTATGTATGGGGAGAAATCAAACCTGTCACTTTGTCTAATAACTTTACGACTATGAAACTACGGCCTACATGCACAAATATTTTTCCCGACATTTTTGAACATTCCTAAATCACGTTTTAAGAATTCTTACATTTAAGTTGTGAGTATTTCATGAGATATAGATTTTTGAATATGAATATAACGGATTAGCCTAGTGTGAGCCGTGTTACCTGGCTAATCGACGCCGGTTGCTAATAGCATACACGGTGTGTGTTTTGTGGTTAAACGCATCCGGTGTCGATTAGCGACAGCTTTGTGGATGATGGTAATCGACACCGGATGCGAATAGCATCGGCCTTACTTTTATTGAAGATTCACCTAATTACAAATGCCGTGGTAAACGCATTTTGTGTCAAAACTAATTTTCTGATGGGTGTTTGACGTTCCTGTGCTTTGAAAGCTTCAGTGCATAACGACCAAGTACAGAGTTCAGGTGAAAATATCCACCCTTATGTTCAAATCATAATAATTCACAAGAGTTTATAGTTTATATAGTATGAAAAGAACCGGAAAATGTTCCCGTCATTGAACAGCATTTTACCGAAAAACATTACCCTCTCCGGTTTCAAGAACGCAACAGACGGTCTCGCACAACATGAGAATGGAATTATGAATATTCTATAAACGAAGGGTCGAGTTCGCATTTGAAATGTTGAAATGCGTTGCGTTTTGCACGCAATGGGATCGTCCTTAAATTAAAGCGCAAATGTTCTCGACATTCGCAAGTTTGAATAGAAACTCATTGCAAATTTATGTAAAGACTTTATTTGAAACAAATATTCATAATGTCGGTACATTCTAACATTTTGACCCTTCTCCCTCCGGGTAGTGCTACATTGCTACATTCAATACAAATTATTTTGAAAGTTTTTTTTGCATTTTCTGTTTATGTTCATCATTGACTTGATGATAAAATTTTCTCTTTTTGATTTCCATAAATAAATCAACGTTTTTTGACCCTGGACATTGAGTATGTTGTGCGACTTGAATAGCAAAATTGGGCAGTGTTAAGCATTGAGTAAATGAATAAAAACCAAAAAATATCTGGACGTGGCTGTTAATATTTTATTAAAAAACAATTTTGATGTATTGCAGTACAAAAAATGAAGTGTAAATATATAATCTTCCCCATTGTGTGAACTCTCCCAACATAAAACAGGCAAAACAGAATGTTACATTTTGATTAAGGTAAAACGACCCATCATAAACTAAAGAATGATCCTGAGCTACAATAGCTTTAATTGTTGTGTGTACAGACCATACGTTACAACTTCTCAACTCATTTTAATTGAAAATGTTTTATACAATTTTGAAAAAGGAACGTGTTTGTGTCTATATGTCAATTTTATTTCCATTGAATAAAATTTGTACCTCATTCAGGCATGTTAAATAATTAGAAGTCGTGGTTAAAATGTATTTCATCGATTCGCACACATATCGTAAGCTTCACTGAGCTTCATCCGAGCTACATGTTATTTGGAATTTTGATTATTTGGTTTCATGAAATCTTTTGTTTGGAATGATTGGAAGGCACGCGTTGCTGAAAACGTCTCCTGTATTTGTTTATCAAATACGATTCTAACCGAAGCAAGATAAATCGTTTACCGTGCTATCGAGAAGATGCCATTATTAGTTGTTACTTTATTTAAGAGCACTCTATGTAAAAACGATGTTTTTATAACTATAGTTTTTTGATAAAAATGTGTCATTTTCAAAAAAGTAACTAAATGGCCGTTTACACTCATCTTTTATTAATCTAGTAGTTGAGCTACTTTTTTGCGATTGCTTAGTTTTTTTAACAAATCTTTCGCTAGAAGAAAGGTTTGCATTTCAGACTGGGCAGCCTGGTGCCGAAAAAGTGTCTATAACAAAGTTGGATGGTGTTATAAGAACACAACTATGTAATAGTTTTGAACTTGGCACCAGGCTGCGTACTTGATAATTTTGATTGACAAATTAGAGGGCAGCCTAGTGCCGAAAATCGTTCAATGTTATCGTAGCGGCAATAATGAACACTATACGTCGTATAAATTTCAAGTCGGCACTAGGCTGCGTACTTAAACTTTTGTTTTATGGATGTAGGTGGCAGCAGCAGCCTGGTGCCAAATTGAAACTTATATGGCATACAAAATTTACTCGTGCCAACATTTTGGCAAAAAAAGGTTTGCAGCGCCAGGCTGCGTACTTTAGTGGTAGAGCTGAAAATGTAGATGGCAGCCTGGTGCTCCAAATCTGTTTTTGCCAAAATGTTGGCAGGAGTAAATTTTGTATGCCATATAAGTTTCAATTCAGCCTGGTGCCTGGTGCTCAAAGTTTTGATTTCCTGAAAAATTACAGCGCTTTCTTTAAAACAAAATTACCCTGCCGTAAAAAAATTGCTTCACGCTTTCAGTTTTTTTGCTGCAAAAATTTTAGTTTTGTTTCTTATTGAGTAATTGTTTAAGGTAAATTTAGACTTTTGCGTGTAAAAGCTGAAAGTACAGAAAAATTATTCCGCTGGTGGGTCCGGCATTTGTGACGCAATTTTTTTAACACAACGTAATTTTGTTTTAAAGAAAGTGCTATAATTTTTTCAGGAAATCAAAACTTTGAACACAAGGTTCCATTCAAACAAACTTCTGCGTATTATCAGCGATAGCGTCACCTCAAGCGATATCATTAATTTTGGAAGCATACTCACGGACTGCGTCACACTTTACCTTTTAAGAGGTTTTTGTTGTAATAAGTAAAAATGCACTAGAGGAATAAGTGGGAAATTATCATTCCAGGCAGATAAAGTAATTTATGCAACTAGTGACGAAAACTGTGATTACATAATTTGACAAAAACAATAAATTTCGCAATACACCGATTTATACAACGGCTTGGGAAAAGTGACCTTTTGAATGCAAATTTTTACTACATCCCTTTTTATCACTAATTTTACTTTTTACCACTATTTATAAAAAAATCATATATCACCCGTTACATACACGCGGTTGTGTGGATTCAGTTTCTGCTAACGTTTGTGTTTCACCTAACTAACTAGAAGGATTTTAAATTTTTTTTGTAATTATTGTTTGCGTACACTCGTTAATACTCTTTTTGGTTTACGACAAACGTAAAGCTCAATCAGTAGATACTTGACATCTCAAGTGGAGAGAGCTGGATTGCTAACCCATGCATGCGTTTAAGTTTGAAGTTTGAATAAATGTTTTCGAGTAAAGTGGATGAAATTCTCTACGAAGTTACTATTCGCTGGAATAGCAAATATTTGTCATAAGAGATTCGGCCATGCATATATGCAAAATTCTGACGTAAATTTGTTTACAACGGTCGATCAAAGTTTACCAAAATACTTGACACGTGCATAGATTTTACGCGTTGTAGACTCATTTGTTGATTTTCAATGTAGGAAAAGCTTACAACATAAAGGAAACATCAAAGTAAACAAATAAGATCCAAAGGAAATTTATTTTTATTTTCTCTTTGTTATGTCAGTTACGCACGTCATACGACGATCAATTCCAATAAGCCAACAAAGAAAAGAAAAGTTATTTCTTATCTGTTTTTCATTTGGAAAACACAATGAATAATAATTTTTGGAAATAAATTTGAATCTAATTTGACATTTATTGTCTATTATCCTGTTAAAAGCGAATTCGGATATGAAAAAAAAACGTTTCCAGCAAGTAATCGGAATGTTCCATTTTAATCATAATAAATTTGTAAGGTATAGGTAATTCCTCATGTATTATAAACAAATTTCTGGATATTCATCTATGCACGCCCTATTATAAATCAAAATTTTATGAATCAATTTCGTAAAAGCGCCGAAAATATATGGAGATAGATTACAGCAATTCTTTACTTTGATAACCTTTCCCATTGTATTAAGGATTTGAAAAGGAAACAAAAAGCAAGTGCGTAATCGAACCGCGACCTTATTGCATGACATTATTTAATGACATACATTTCAATTGAGTTAGGCGCTTTTTTTCAAAGTTTCAAATCACATTAGATAGATTAATATCAGGCAGACATCCATTGCTGACGTTGTTGGGCACGAATTGAATGGTTTGGAACCACTCCGTTGCAGAATTTTGATTATGAGTATTTGATCGGGATATCTGAGTAGTAAAAAGAAATTTAATTTTTTTATTGCGAATGTGGTCTCAGTTTTCCTTGTCGAGCCGGAGGAAAATTGCACATTTCAGGGGGTGAAACATTTACAATTTGAATGAATGAAATATCTATTCACAAATGCATGAAATAAAGTTTTCCGTTTAAGATATGAAGATTGCCATACGGCACGTCTATACGGCTATTCGAGAACGACTTGCATACAACAATTTGTGTAACAAAACAACTTTTTACATGGGGGCA
>CM055406.1:14747167-14849958 GCA_029228625.1 Pseudolycoriella hygida | reverse complement strand
CCCTTAATGGGTTGTAGTGCCGGTAAAGTAAGTAAGTAAGTAAAAAACAAATTTGCATGAATTCGTAAATATTGTCATATTACCAATTACTATAACAAATAAATAAACGAAAACCATCATCAAACATCAAGAAAATGTGTTTCATGTACTTTCTTCTGTCTAGACCCATTGTTGCCTGACAAAAGCTTGTTAAGATAATGGACCCTAACCTTTATGTACAGAGTAGCAATACTTTTGACTAGAACATAAAAATGCAAATTCGCAGCGCGACTACGAAAATGCTCCTCTATTTCTTGGAAAAGAGTTTTGTTTTCCATAAAATATTGCCCAACTACCAACGTCATTTTAGCAATTGTAAATTCAATATTGAGCATTTTGCCACCACTAATTTTCAAAAAATAAAGAAATGTCTTATCCGCGAAAGAACAAACTTCTCTAACCGACCTTGATGGCAAAAATAAATGACCTCTTGACTTTCCATGAATTATAAGAAATTCTGTGTCGTTTTCGTCGTCCGTAATTAGAGAAGATACGCAGGTGGAACATTTAATACCACCACTACTCAATCTTTTTGCTACGAATCCACTTATGTATGCAATGATATTCACGTGAATTTCAAGATCATTGCTTCTTACGCAGTCATTCATTGCAACATTACATGCCAGACCTTCCAATTCTTCTTCTGCATTGTCGATGTTGGAAATGAAATACTGAATTGGGGAGGGTGACGGTAGCTTCGTATTTGAAGTCAAAATTTGGATGTCTTCAAGAGGTATGCAATTTCCTGTTCGCTTCGTGTTCAATTGACCGTGTAACATTGCTTTCTACAATACGTGTGATCATTGTTTATAGGAGTTGGGGTAACCTCGTCGACTTTATTATTCATTTGACCGTTCACAACACATTCAGCAGCAATTTCGATGTCTTCAGAATCAAAAATTTCTTGATAGCTTTCCCCGCTGTTCGATTCTGGTACTTGAAAAGTATCGAATTTGCGTGAATCCCCGAACGTTGTAGTCCTTTCAGTATTGTAGACGCATTGTAATGGTGTGGCGTCTTTACGAAGATGGATTTTATTAGCAAATTTCAATAGATCCTTCTCATGGAAATGTTTGGAGCACACGAATCCATATTTGTATTGACACCCGCTCAAACCAATTTTTCCGAGCCACAATTCTAAAATGTCTTTATCTCCTGGCAATCTTAAAGAATAGAAAGAGGTGATGTATTGATAAAAGAAAATTACATTTTTATGAATTTAAATTGCGAACCGATGGAACGAAACGTTTTTTGTGAATCGGCTACTGTTGGTACAGTTAAAATATAAACATATCGGCATTTTTATCTTAAGTAGGCGAAAGTATTTTGGTTAACAAACTTTGTTCTACGCCATATTTATTTACGAAACGTGTCTAATAATATCGTTATTTATTTCGAAAAATTCGAACTAAATCACTTGACAATTTGTTTCAGTTCGAATCTCCATGGCATTCAATTTTTTTAATTTTTCTTGGAGACTTATAGTCTATCTGGGATTCCCAGCCGCCATATCATGTCTCTGCATTTTGGACTTCAAACAGATAAGTTGTTTTGAACCTTTACCGTATTGTTAAGGTTCGTGTTAAACTGAAGTACGGTAACGTTAGCCATAATTATTATTAGTTGTGATTTTGATTAAGCCCGATGGATCGGGGTAATATTTCAATGATCAGTTCTGTTCTCTTCATCATTAAAGTGGTCTTCGATCACAGCTTTTAGGTTCATGCATAAAATTGACTGTTGGAAAAAAGAAGCTCCTATCAAAAGATTCATTCATACAATGAGGAATTTGCAAGTTTGCGAATTTAACTCGAGTTAATCTTCTCTGATTTCCATAAATTTTTTTGTTTGAAAGGTCTGGGCATTCCTCACAACTTAAGGAAGAAACTTTTTTGATTTTGAGCTTTTGGACTCAGCCAGGACTCTAAAACTGAGTTTCTACTGGGGCCAAACGTGTTTTTTCTACATGGATCGGGTAAATCAGAAAATTGATATTGGAATTGAGTTTGGGCAAAATTGGTTGAAATTTTTCAAAGTTACGGTCGAAAAAGTGGTGAAAACGTGGTTTTTTGAAGGTTGGTGGAACTTTTTCTTTTATATCACTGCGAAATTAGAACGGAAAGATATGGACATCAGAAGATCACGAAAATTAAATTAGAGAAAATCTGTCGAGTGGTTCGGGCTATAGAGTCCTAAGTGTGGGCACAACTCACACTACGCGACCCAACACGATATTTGCTTTTTTTCGTGAATATTCCTTTGATAATGAGGTTTTTTGTAAGGTATTGTAGAGAAAAAAGAGGCGAACTGTTTAGTCCATGGAGGTATAATTCAGAGGCTTATGCTAAGTGCTCTAGGTCGTTTCTAAATTCTGGGTTTTTCAATTTTGCTCTTTCGGCAATTTCAATTTCCAATCCAATTTAATGAGGACGTAATTGCACATACTGAAGAGTTAGGTCAATATTTACTTAGATACGTTCGAGCCTTTTTGTAACATCTATTCTGTTTGCCACATCTATTCTGTTGCGTACGGGTCCCTTGCATATGTTTAACAAAAATTTTACCATTTTGATGTTGTCCCTAAAATTGGAATTGAAAATGTTTAAAGCCTGCACGTTTTACGAATAATTTAATAACGAATTAATTTTGAGAATTCAGTAAGGCCTAAAATCTCATAAAATAGCGTGACGTCATTTGACAACAACCCCTAGGACCATCCAACCTTCATACAACGTGACGGCATTTATGACCAGACCTTTCGACTTCGATGTTTTTGTTATAATGTTAGGTATATAAAAGTATATATTCGGTCTCGTTATTCATCTATAAGGTATTGTAACATGCGGATATGTTCTGCTACCGACTCTTGTCTCTCGTTAGTTAACTTATTTACGTGCCTCGTAATGACTATTAAGACATTATCTGCGACAGGTAATATTAACCCAATTAATCTTTTTTCGCATGTAAAATAAGAACATCTGCTACAGGTAACGTATTTACGAAAATACGTAGGAATTAATTGAACAACTTTCGCATATTTAATTTGTCCAATAATTCACCACTGATGAACAAAAGCTTGCTATCGATCACGCATTTTCCCTTTTTCATATTTGAAAGCTATATTTTTTGCATATTTTTTGCCTGATTTAAATAAAATAGCACCCGAGCAAAACATGATAGCCAATTACATTAAAACTTCGATATCCGCTATACCGATTCTGTTGCAATATTGAATAAATATCGTAAAACATTGATATTCCTACGCAATAATAATTTCCTATTTTATAAATAAAACACGAAAATTTAGAAAAAAAAAATGAAAAAGGCCTTGTTTCTACAAAAGCCTATCGGTCGAGAAAAAAGAACCCTTATTTTTTTGTCGGTGCCCCAAGCAACCATTTTTCCATATTGCTCTAGAAACCAAATCTAATAAATGTTTTCTCCATGTCGAATCGATAAATCCCTGATCTCGAATCTCGGACTTATGACACCAACGCACATTAGTCGAATTAGTAAACCAACTAATAACACGACTCAAGAGTTACGAGTTTCTTTTGCTCAAAATTCTTAAAAATTTATGATGTGGTTACAGTTAACGAAGGGCACTCCGACACCTTTTGATGTCAATAAAAATTTAATTTACTGGCATTGTTCACCGACTAGCTTTATTTACGACTTTCGGTTGGTTGATGGGGACAATAACATGAAATTTAATTTCTTTGTAGACATGTTGTACGACTTGTGAGTATTCAACAGACGTAGCCTACGAGTGGATTGTATATATTAATTGTTTGCCCTTAGACTTATTCGCTTCAGAGATTACATATTTTCAGTGAAACTCGCACTAACGCTAAAGTTGAAAAATATTATTGGCGGTAACGTAATTCGGCAAGTTAAACAAAAATGACAAGCTACCAGGGTTGTATTAGCGTCACTAATAGCGAAACTAAAATCCTAATGTTGTCGCTAATAGCGACTAGCGTTTCGCTAAAACCGGAATTAGACCGAATTTCATTAAATTTTCTTCGTATTAATAATGATTTTTCAATGCATTGCATACTCATTTGTGGGTTTTACTATAAACGCTTAATTAGTCACGATTTAGACAGAGTCGATATAATCAATCGGATGGTAATATTTCAACGACATTAGGGCTCAGCCCCCAAACCCCTTGTGCTACTAGGAATGTTAATTGGTAAATCCAGAAAATTTTATTATATTGGTGAACCAACAAAATCCGTTGGTCGTTAATGTTTTCCCATAATCAATCCAATAAAAATCCATGAAAAGAGATCTACCCCATCAATTATTCCTCATCAAATTAAAAACATTGAGTCTTTTGACAACTAGTGGGGAAAGGAAAATGAATCGAGTTGATTGTATTCTACTGGTTCCAACAAGCTTGAGTAGATAAAATATACAGAATACAGTAAGTAAATGTAAAATATTCAAAATAAGTTTCCTCCTTAGTGACCTTTTCATAGTTGTTTAAACTTGTTCTCTCAAAATATCGAACAGAGTCTTCAGACCACAGCTTGTGATGACAACACTTTCTCAGAGTCGTCTCAGTCTTCTTTGGAGGAGCGTCGTTTCGAACCCAAATTAATTTTTTCATGAAAAATCGTCAAAAGATCTCATGGTTGCAGATTTTTTTCATAGGTTTTGAATTTATGTGATTAGCGTCCGCTAATAGCGACAGATATTAGCGCGCTAATAATTTTAATGTTAGCGCTTAGCGTTAGTTTCGCTAAAAAAATTGCTTAGCGAATACAACCACTAATATACAAGTACCTTGCCAATTTTCTTCTTTGATAATGAAGAAATACAATTTATTAAAGCGAAAAAATAGCTTGACGCAGCCAGTAAGAAACGACCTTTTTAAAATTAAATCTTCTGTGATAAGAAATCTGTCAGCGATTCCTCTCAAAGGGCACTTTAATGATCCTAATTTGATAGTTGATAAAATTGAATTCAAAATATCATGTTGATCCGATTGCGTGAGAAATTTATAGAGGACTGTGATTTCAGAGATTGATGTGTCAAATTGTTGACCCATCAGGGTGTGAAGTGTGACAAACTTTTGCGTACGGGTCGGTGTTGCATTTAGTTATTTCATATTTACCTTGGTAGGATAATGTTTAATCGTAAATTTCATTTTTTATGTTTTATTATGGCTATTAAAATCAATTGAAAAGGGTTTCCATGTTTTAACCCGTACACAACAATTCGAGCATGCTGGAAAATTCAGCTTTTCAAATCATTTCAGGGTTTTTAATTTCTGAACAATATTTCCTTTTGTGTTTATTATGTTTTAACAAAATTTCTTTGACAAAAATAATAAAATTTGGAGTAACAATTTAAAAAAAACTCATTGATATTTAAAAAAAAAATTTTCGCCTGTACACAAAAGTAAAAGTATTCGAACAGTGCTTTCAGCTTACTGCTTGTGTTGAATGATAAGGGTGACACTTTCAGTTGGTTTATTATTTGTAAATGGTTCACACAAAACACTTCAGGCAGAATCTGTTAAAAAATAAATTCATGACGTCAATGTATACGAACTGAGCGATGAAGAAAAATTGTGTGTCAGTTTTATGAGGAACTTCTTCACTTACCGTTCCGACATTTGTTATATACGATAGAATAGAGAAAAGATTTTGGGCCTCCCACGTCCCATTATTTGATTTTTGAAATTCATTCTTTACTTTTGCATACAGACTTGTAAAATAAAAAGCTCTCTTAAGATTTATTTAACAAAGTTTAAGATGCCAATTTTGGAATGGATGGAAAATTCAATTTGAAATAGGACTTTCAATCTTTTAATGATAATTAGATGGTAAAGTGAATTCGATGTTTCGTATGACGTCGGTAAATTTGTGGAGAAATGTGTAAAGAAAAAGGCGAAGAAAACAAACGTATCACACTTTCCAGTAAGCGAGATAAGAAAAATTCACTGAATTTGGGAAGCATTCTTCGAAAGAAATTCACCAAAAGTATTAAGAAATAGAACTCCTTAAAAGGGTGGCTGGGTCTGAAAAAACAAGCGAAACCGGAAATCGTTCAAAATTTTTAGGCATTCGGACAAAATATCCCCGGAAAAATTAAAGTGAGCGAAATTTCCGAGCAAATATTCACCAAATAGTCGTAGCTGCATAAATTAATTAGGAGCAAAGCTGGTTTCAAAAGAAGATTGTAAATCCAACATTATGATATAAAATTAACAGTTGTAAGCTTGCTGGAGTTCGGGAGTGAGGAAACTTACCCGTCTTAGACCAAAAATATAAGTTTTAATTAAAAAATCCAAATTTTTTCTCTTAAATACCAATATTTTGTCCCAGAGCCATTTTTTCGGCATTCTTTAATCACATCTCTCGCCCTCGACTTATGCTGCAAACTTCAAAATTGCTTTCTCCTTTTTTGCGTCCCTAACTATATTTGACCCCAAAATTGTAAAATCAGATAAAATAATGAATAATTGCTTTTGTTACTCTTCGTTTGAGTTCCTGTAAATTATACGAAATTCAGAAATGTCATAGCTTTAAAATAATGAAGTTACGTTTAAGATAACAAGAAATTCAAATTCGCATAGAACAGCTTTGTCGGAAATTTTACACAAACAGAGCACAATATCAGATTTCTTCGTTGATATGGTAAACATTTTGTTCTAATTAACTTCTGTGAATTATTGGATATTTGGGCAACCAGGGACTAGACACTTTTTTGCGTCCAAGTTGACGAAATCACCAAAAGCATTCCTACGACCTACGATCGTTTCCACTTGGAGGCTCATGTCAATAGAATAAAAGAAAAGTAAGCAAAAAGGAAAACGATAGAACGAAAATGTTTGCATTGTCATACCTAAATGAATTGGAATAAAGTCAACAGCGCGTACAAACAATTGAAATTCAATTTTAAAAAATGAACCATAATCTTGAAAGAGATGATAGAGTATCATTGAATAAAAAAATGAAGCACATTTTTACGAACGTGGTTGTATACATGTGTTATTATACAACGCGAGAGTTTAGTTTTTGATTGATGTGCGTTAATACACCGCTCATAACCACAAATATGTTGTAGTAATAGTTATTTGGACTACAAGAGAAGAATTACTTCACCCCTTGTGATTCACGTAATTTTTCTTCACGAGAGCAACGGAAATCGTAATTTTCACATCCCAAACACAAATTTTCAACAACAATGAAATCGCTGACGCAATCTTCATGTTGTTTACATCATTTACTTTCAGCTCTTTTTTGAGCCCCCCTTGAGGGGCCTTGAGGCCCCCTTTAGAGAATCGAAAATATTTTCGCATCTCTTGGCTTACTGAGGCCTGCATTTTTTCATTTTCTGCTCCCATTAGGGAAGGGAAAATTACGATTTTTGTGGTTCGAGTGATGAAAATAACTATTACACTTTTCGCCCCTTGGGAATATATTTTTCATTTTTCGTCCCTAGTAGGTAGCATGAAAATCTTAAAACGCAACGCGGTAAAGAATTTTCGGCCTACTGCCTTGTTGCGTACATAACTATAAGCTGTCCCATATGGAATGATGTCAATACATGTATATTTCCTCCCATGTAATGCGGTCTATTACATGTAGGGTTCTTTCGATATTTGTGTCCACATGTAATAACATGGTGTCCTATCCGCAAAACTCATTACATACAACCAATGTCATTATCACCGTTTTAGTACCAACACTATAGTCGAAACGGTTCGAATACTCGAATAATGTGAGCAGGTGTTCGAAAACCAACAGTCAACATGTGTTCTTTCGTTTTGATCTATTCTTCAAACAAATTCGAGAAAAAATTAAATTTTAATTGTGTTGTTGTGGTTTTTTGTTTGATGATGGGTAAATATACATGTATTGACAACTTCTTTCCATATGACACAGCGAATAAAATAACATACGTTCCATGCTGTGAAAACAATTCATTAGTTCAAGATCCATTTTGTGAACTCGGGAACTCACTCGTGAATTTTCGAGCAACTCGCTTCAGAGACTTCGGCTCGGATATGCAAACTCTACCCTTGTTAGAAACAGTTTCCAAAGCTTGTTGCTCGAAAACACACTCGTGAGTTCCGCTCATATCACAATTGATTCCTCATGTAATGAATTAATTAATTAATTTTCACTGCATAGAACGTAATCTACTAATTTCCCGGTCACTAGTTTTATTAAATAAATTAACTTTAAAATGATCGCTGTAATCACCAAAATGTCAACGTAATGAACCTAAGAAACTAGAGCCTAAAGTAAGGAATTTCCACTTGGGAGGATTTTCAACACCAAAAGGCGCAAATTTAATAGTTATTTTCATGACAAGGGGAGAAAATGGAAAATTGCTTTACAAGGTTGACGTCTGTGGCCAAAGCAGAAAAAAATGCAACGAGAGTAAAGCTTGTGGCACAAGCAGAGTAAATTGCAACGAGAGTGAAGTTTGTGGCCAGAGCGTAGCGAGGGCCGCAATTCACTCGAGTTGCAATTTTCTCTGCGAGGGCCACAAACTTTACTCAAGTTGCAATTTTCTCTGCGAGGGCCACATACTTCAGCCGAGTTAAGAATTTTCTATTTTTCCCCGAGTTATGAATTAAACTTTTCACATTTGTTAGGCGAAAATTCATATTTTCTCCCGGAAAAGATGCACTATTACAATTATTGTAGATAACTTAATACATTTAAGCATACAAAAGACGAATTTCACAGAAAACATAGAAAGTAACTCAAAAACACATTCGACTGTGTTGTTTTTCTAAACTCTTATATCTCGAGAAATATTTGCCAGATTAGCTAATGAATTACTTTAGAGTAATCCTGTGGTCCTAAACTATGTGCTGGAATTTTGATTAGCTCGTATCCGTCGAGTCGAAAATTATTTATTTTTTGTTTACTTTCTTCATCGCAAAAAAAATTCATGATACTTTGTGTTAAGTATTTATTTTCTCACCTCAAATGAGGTGCGAAAATTTACTTTTCATCCCGCTACAAACTACCCATGCAAAATTCAATTTTCGCACCTCATTTGAGGTGAGAAAATATCAATTTTCGCCTAACAAATGTGAAAAAGGTTTATTCTTCTTTATCTCTACCTTTGCACTTCATACTCTTCTTTCGCTCTTACGACGATTTCGAAGTACTTTCGGTTCTCTTAGCAAGCATGAAAAACTCAGTACATCACGCGAAAACGAGTAGACCTTGTGATGTAAATGGCTATTTCTTCAGGGTGTTCAAAATCAATTTCCCGAAAATCCCGGTATCCGACAAAATCGAGTGATTCTCGGTGCAATTAATCTGTCGGATTATAGATACATAAGAAATGCATAATTTCATTTCATGCGTTACTAACTTTTCTTTTCTACTTTTCTACTTTCTTTTTTCCATTTTTCATGGAACATGTATAGGAATATAAGCCGCGAGTGGAGCGATCGAAAATTTTTGTGATTTCGACGTCAAGCCAATGTGGAAGGTAAAAAGCGCGACCGTAGCGAGCGAAATTTGTTTAGATTATGAACTCATGAATCTTCGTGAAAGAAACCGTGAGCAAAGCGAGCGCAATTTTTTGAGAATCCGAACTGTTGACAGTGTGAAAAGTAAAAAAGCGCGATCGTAGCTAGTGAAAAATTAGATTATGGAATTGAATTATGGACCTATGAATCTTCGTGAAAGAAGCCATGAGCGAGGCGAGCGAAATTTTTTCAGAATTTGAACTCAAACACAGTGTTGAGAATCAACTACGCGTTTCTGAATCATTGCTAGTTTTTCAGTTATTTCCTGTTTTGCAGCCATTTCCCGTTCCAAAATCATTTTTCGCTTCTAGATCATATTCCGTTTTTCAGCGATTTCCTCTTTATCTTTCTATCTTCTTAACTGTAATTTTTTTCCCTGCAATGTTTTCGCCCTATTTGTTTTAGCTTCCAATTTGAATGAATTTCCAGGGATCCGATCTTTCTGCCGAAAAACTTCTCGATATTGTAGATATCAGATTACTACACTATTTGCACACGCGGTTTCCAGGCTACTTGTTCTACGATGCAGTGAGCTCACCCTATTGATGTCGTTATTAAGAAAGCATTAAGAAGTCTCCGATGAATGTGGAATTTCTAAAATGAGACTGGGTAGGACAAGAAATGCATTGGAGGCTCCTCCAAAATATATGTTATTTTGGACCCTGTGTGAGACCCCTTTGTACTTGGCACCGGCCGGCCTAAAAACTTGATACGTTTCTGAGACCTTAACGGTTAACCGACCTGGTGCGAGAAATTACTTCAACTTCAATGCAGTAACATTGTAATATTTGATCCAAAGTTGGATTAAAAAAAATTACTTTCGACATTTCATTTTAAAATTTTCAATTTTCTTTTCTTTTCTTCTTTTTTCTTATGTAAAATTACAAAAGTATCGTATAATGAGAACCATAGGCACGCAATTGTCAAACATTCGTTAACAAAATATTTGAAAAATTCGCATTTTACTTGAAAGGAGTTCTATCATAATTTTAATTTGTTTTCCATTTGAAATACATAAAAGTTGAGGAGAATTTTACGTACTTTTGAAGTTGTTTGAATTGGGGTTGGTTTCTGTTCGGAATATGTTAACAGTAATCCGAACTCTGTACGTGATAGAAAATTGTTGTCAACAGTGAAGTGTGTACTACGTATGAGAACGATTAGATGATTTGCTACATAAAGAAGTTTTGTTATCCACAAAATGTAAACTCATGCAGCTGTATTTACACTGATACGTTTTGTGTTTTGAAAAGTAGTTCCCACAGGAGACATTACAAATTTTATTACTCAACAGTTTTCTTTCCAGTTTATGGGTAACCTACCATAACGAATTATTTAAATAGCTCAACGTAACTGGACTAGGCGAATGTTTCTTTTATCAAGAAAACGTCGTAATTTCTGTGATTTTATTGTAATGTTAATAAAATCAACAAGTTAAGGCCAAATATCACGTACGTTATAGAAACAAAGGTGCCGCAAGCAGCGTCTACTACAAAATTTTTCCGGACTGGCCGGGACAACGCATCATAATATTACCCGGGGTGGATATTTGTTGTGCTGAAGAAAATTCACGTCATCATGAGAAGTTATCTAGGAAGGAAGGAGCTCTTCGATAAGTATCAATTACTTTATGTTAGAGCGCGTCCAAAATGAAACTGAGATTTACAAACAAAGATTTATACGTTTCGTATGAAATTCGTTTTGGACGCGCTCGCGCTGTAGCTCAGTAATAACTTACTGGCTTTCCATCAAGAATATCTGAGTTCAATCATGGTGCATAGGATTTTTTTTCAACTTGTAACGTTAATCAGCATGACCAAATTTTGATTAGTTAAGTTGTGTGATGTCCATAGCGAATCGTACGCACCCAGAAGAATGACATGTTAAATGGTAAACGCATTGTTGGGAGCAGAAACTTGATATGACGGCTGAGTTTTCCAGATGGACTAAAAATGTGACATTTCTCTACAACATGAAAATGCAAATAAAAATTTCTTCATATCGCCAGAACTATAGTCTTTGTGGGAATACAGCCTTCATATTATGTATCCGATTGAAGGAACTGGTATTCCACTCTTACTAAATTCGCTCCTAGTACATAGATGATGGCATTAGGTTTGTCGCCCAGTGAAAACACGTCGGTGATGAAACCCATTTTTCCAAATTCTTCCGCGAAAAGTCGTTCGGACATTGAACAAAAGAAGCTTTTGAAAGCTTTCATTGTTCTTTGTCCGAACGAATTTCCGCGGAAGAAAATATAAATGCAAGACAGAGAAAATTTAAAACCGTTTTCTTGAGCTTTCAAAGAAGAAGAAAGAAAAATTAACGAAATTTGTTCGGCTAGCCGCTGGTGACTTTTCCACGGCGCCAACGTCTGTTTTGTAAATGTAATTTAATATGACAGAAAAAGTGTAGCGCTGTTCCTTTTACGATAAACTTGGGTACGATTTGCGACATAGGAATAATGAAACAGGTAACAAATGTTGAATGCCTAATTAGGGAATAAACTTTTGAAAGAAAAACGTGAATCGTTATATCAGGACCTATTCGACGAGCTTGAAGGAGTTTAGTTTTTAAACAAAAAATAAAAATGTTTTGGCGTCGATTAGCTAGTAGCATTCATTCAGTCCGCGACCGTAGACTGTCGCCTCGTGATAAATTGTCTAAAGTTTAATTGAATGGAATGCAAATGCTATTTCTATATTACAAATTTAAGTAATCACTTTTCAAGGGTTTCAAAGGGTCTAGCTGGGACAACGGATTCGATGAAAAAATTGCGTATTTTTAATTAACGTAAATTGCGTTAAAATGACCTCAGCTGAATTAAATTATAAACTAATTTCAATTACTTGCACCATTGCTTGCTGTTAGCTTATTTCCTATTGGTGTTAATGAAACACATTTTCGGGTGTAAAATTGGATTGGACATACTTTTTATTTTAGTAACCTTGAACGTGTTGCATTATTTTGATTTTCTAATTAAATGAGCGATTTGAAATGGAAATTGTTTATACTCCCAATGTTGGATTGCATTCTGAAAAGAAATCGATATTTTATAAATTTGATACGATCTCTGGTAACATTCAGATTACAAATCACATATAAATGTTCGTAAAATGTGAAAGAAAAATCTAAATTGAAGTGTTGCTCAAATACATCTGCGTGGATGTATGGTACATTTTTATGCTGATGATGATGTTTGAAAGGAATTGAATGAAAAAGTTTAAGGCTTCCCACGGAGATACTAAAAATGATTAATAAACGCACAACATTTTCTCAATTTCACCTTTTTTTTTCTAACAAATTTCTATGAATTCGAAATCGATAACGATCTCTAAACTTCGCTAATAACTTTCAGTTTGATAAACGCGTAACTTGAGAGAGAGAAATATTATGATTTGAAGAATTCAATCCATGAAAACGCTCTGTTTCGTTCAAAGAATAAATTTCCTCAAAATTTTATTTTACTTTCTATGGGGTGAACTATTTTCGAATATGTTCACTGTCCGAGAGAAGCGAGTGGCATAGGATAATAACAATACATATCAAAAGGAACAAAATTAACGCCAGGAACCTTGGGACTAGGATTATCTGACGAGTATCTAGCCTTATGGTTACACACATAACGCGACAACAAAAATATTGAACACGTAACGAATTTTAAACATACCTCGAACGTTTCCGGAATCTATGATTGCATCAACGGGAGGCGATACACTAAAGATGTTGTCCTATGTTCCTTCGTACATTTTTTCAAAGGTACACGTCGTTATTTTTCCGAATATTTAAAACAATTAGAATCCACAGCCTGAGATTTTCGTTCTTATGTTTGTCTATGTAGTACACTCCCACTTTCTTTTCTGACGTGTTTTATCAATTGACTGTTTTCTTTGATTACTTTATGCGAAGGGTTATTGAAAATATGTTTAGCCACTGCCGAGTTTACTACGAGTGGGACTTTACGACCTTAGGACCGATTAGAACGAGGGCTTCAAAATGTTCTACTGTAATTTTCGGTTACATTTGTGTCAACGTCACCTTAAGCAGAAAGCAAAATATCTGTTCAGTTTGACATCATCCTTTCAAGAGATGTGATGGGCTATATGCAAACAGAAGAGGGTTCTTTAAACAAGTGACTTTTGCAAATCATGCAAAACTCGTCGTTGAAAGTAAAAGTAAATAAAATAAGAACTTCGTACTGCAGGTTCTTAACACTACCAGAGTTCTTATTTAATTTTCGGTCATTGTAAACTGTTGGATAAATGAGATAAATGCTTCCTTTAACGCAAGTCCTGGCAATTAAAATATGTCTAAGGTTAACAAATAGACAGATGGTGAAAAGCCGACGTCATTTGTGGAAAATCCAAAAACACTAGCGGGCTACAGACCTCACCCTAAACACACATTGTTGCCATAGAGACTTGACATCATGACATATTATACTTTACCAATGACTCCTTAATCGAGAAAGTTAAGTAAAGAAAACTAACGAGCACGTTGAATGTGTACATACGTTTCAAAACAGAGCCATATGAAAAGAGTCACCTTATTACCAAAAAAAATATTAAAAACAAAATGTAAAAATAACGTCAATAAAGTCGACGAAATCGTAAAATTTTTTTGTTTAAATTTCTGGGAATATACGTTTCACATTTTCGAAGGTAAAGCAAGGATATCGGTTACTTTATACTCGTAATCTTACCCATTATCATTTTTTGGGATGATATCGACCAACGCAAAACAATACGCCTACCATACACATCGGGCCGGACAAAAATGCGAAATAACAGACACATTAATGACTGTGAAGACCTAACAAATATATGATAATAAAATAAAAGTTAGGCAAACCCGTACGATAGATGAATATGGACTGCATTGGGAAAGACAATATTGAAAACCACGTCCGAAGTATAGGTGTAAAAAACCTTGCAACACCCACTAAATCCTTCTCTTAATTTCCTAGTTCAATTATTACCTCATCCAACATCCCACACAATAATCCTCAATCACTGACGTTGCGTCGCACAGTGCTCGTTTTGGTAATAGTAGTGGTCTCAGGAATTTGAGATAGAAATTTTTTGTCTTCAACAAAGTTGTTCATCATGAAATGAGGATCAACTTTGCTTAAGAAAGTTTTTTTGTGTCAATTATATTTCAGACGTTACTGAATGTTGAAGTCGAACTTTCCGAAAAATGCAGTGTTCTGGTCAAAATTACAGAACCATTCCGGAGTTTGAGATAGAAATTTTTAGTCTTCAGCGAAGTTGTTCACTATGAAAGGAGGAACAACTTTGCTGAAGAAGCAATTTTTCCATTAATTTTATTTCGGAAGTTATGACCTGTTATTCCTGGACAAATTTTCGAACTCCAAATTAACAGAATTCAACAGGTCATAACTTGCGCAATAAAATTGATGGAAAAGCTTCTTGAGCAAAGTTGTTCCTCATTTCGCGCTGAAGACTAAAAATGTTTATATCAAACTCCGGAATAGTTCGGCAAATTGACCAGAACACTGCATTTTTCGGAAAGTTCGACATCAGCATTCAGTAACATCTGAAATATAATTGATAGAAAAGAAGTTTCTTAAACAAAGTTGATCCTTACTACAACGAGCACTGTGCGTCGGGGCAAATGCATAATCTCCGCATTATGCGTACGAGTCTTTAAAGTACATTTTGTTCTTTGTAACCACAATTTTTACTTATGGTAAGGTCAATGTATGACAATAAACATCTAAACTTTACAACAGAGACAGAATTCAATACGTAAGCATTAAACAAGCACATGAATAACATATGATGATGTATTGTAATTTTTATCGTCGTTTCGCCGGTTCGCGATAAAGATTTTATTGCAACAAGAAAATAAAATGTTGTTTTATTATTTGTAATAGACTAAAGAAGCAAGAAAAATTGGGTATGTAAATGTTTTCACTTTATGCCATAAAAGATGCTCAATTGAACACGATTTGGGCACGATATCGAACTTAATATAAATTTCCCATTAATGATAACATAGGACATTTGATTTTGTTTTTATTCTTTCTGCATTTATCTGGGGATCATCGAAATTTGGGATGGCGGTACAGAGTTTACGTTTATGTTTGAAATGAGGAAATCAACTCAAAAATAATTTTATTCTCTGGCACTTCATAACAAGATTAGTTGCTTACTGAGCATAAATGCTCGCTAAACATAACAAACGACTTAGCTCTTAGTTAAATTTAATAAATTTTATCGATTGTAGCTCATAAATGATTAATTATAGCATCTCAAGCTGGATTACAATGTAGATAATATTACAGCTGAACTTTATAAAATTACGAATATTACTACGACTATAAAATTCAAAATGACCGTTTGTTCTCTCAATATTTAAAATTTAAACCACGACGCGAACAACTATCCTGAAGTAATACGATAGAGAAGCCCTTCAGCATCCCGGCTATACCCTGGTGTAACGAGATACATACTATTATTTGCTTCATTAGACGTTACGGCGCGTCGTAACAAAAGCTTTTATGCGTTCATGTATATTTATGACGAACAAATATTGCTTGCTTAACTAAAAATTTTAATCTTGTAATGGAAGTGTACGCTCTGCAATTCTGCTGTTCAACTTTTTTGTCGCTCAATTCATTGGATGGGAAATTTAACAAAAAATATGAAATTGTTACCTCAAAGATGTGCATGACGTTATGTTCAAAAAATTAGATACTCAATTGCGTAACTCATACTATCAAACTTCGAACAACCAAACTCTATAATCAACTACTAGAGGGCGTACAGCTTCAATTTTCTCATCCAGTTAATCGCTTGGTGAGAGCAGCAGTCAAGTTTCACTGAGAGACTATAATCAAGCTACTTAACCACTGGTTAGTACGATAGTTTATGTCGCTTGGGCATATAATTAGCCATTCGGCTCGTGGTTTTTTTAAATTTTCATTGAGATTTGACGTCATGATATTATGGCCGAACTATAACGAAATTTATAGTCGAATCGAAAATTATAGTCGGACGACAATGAAAATTATAGTCGATTCGACAATAATATGCTCAGTTTGTATGAAATTTGACTATAATATGGTCATTATACCTCTACTTTCAGGTATGTAAATAGCTAATTATATGCCCAAATGATATAAAAAATTTATATGTTTCGCGCATATAAAACGCACTTAATTTGAGCGAAAAACTCGATACAAAGAAGGCTTTACATTTCGTGTATAAACATCACCGCCTAAAATATACATATACCAAGTGAAGTGAATGTTCGAGGGGCTATGCCCCGAGGAATATTCACGTACCGTGACTATAATCAAGCTATTTATCCCTTGGTTAATACGATAGTTTGTATCATTTGGGCATTTGACTCGAGGCTCTTTTTTTATTTCCTTTGAGATTTGACTTCATGATATTATAGTCGGACTATAATGAAAATTATAGTCGAATCGAAAATTATAGTCGGATTATATTGAAAATTATAGCCGAGTCGACCATAATATGCCTATTATATACCTCCCAGTTTGTGTGAAACTCGACTATAATATGGTCATACCCCTACTTCAGGTATATAAATGACTAATTATATGCCCGAATGATATAAAAGTATATAAGTTTTACAGTAGAACTGCAAAGTTACATAAATGCCGCGTTTATATGCAAACTGAATGTGTGTTCTGTTTTCGATCAAATAAAGTGAGTTTAAGCAAGCGCTCAATATATAAAACTATTTACACTGCAAGAACTGTACGAGTATTTTATGTTGTTGAAATGGCAAATAAGTTCGCGACTGCGTCTCGAACCGTTTACCATTTCTCGAATATAAAATACCTTTACAAGTTTTTGTAGTATAAAATACTATTAATTGAACAAATGAACGCTGTAACGTGAAACACATCAGAAAAACTGAAATAAATTATTTCATGTCAAAATCACAAAATTGTAAAATATTAGCTGAACGTTACGGTGAAAGCTGTCATGAATCTTTTAACGATTCGCCAGTGAATCTTATCGGATGATCACTCTACGTCCAACTTTGAATTTTCAAAAAAAAAAAAAAATAGATTTTTGAATGTTAAAAAAAATTGTGTATCGAAAAAATTCGAATTTTCATTTTTTGAATTTCAAATTTAAAATCGATTTCTCAAAAAAAAAAATCGGAAGATTCACACGCGGGGCTCTAAAATGGATAACATTGCTTTTCTACAGGTTAAGTGTAAGACTATTTGCATCAAAGTATTCAGATAACAACTTGAGGTCATAGTTGATAACCCCAACATTACTGGCAAAACAAATTGAAGATGAGGAAATACTCGAATCATCTGCAAACAAATAAGGCTGGGGTTTCAAACGAAGAAGATTGAGATCATTAATAAAAATCAGAAAAAGGAGAGGCCCCAGCACACTGCCTTGAGGAACTCCCAAGGACACATTTACCCAGGAACTTTCATAACCATTCGCTACTACACGCTCAAACCTGTTTGCCAAATAATCAGCAAGAAGATCAAGTGCCAAACCCCTAATTCCGGCAGTTGATAACCAAAGAAATTTCGCACTGACTACCCACCAATTTTTGCATACGTGAAGAAAGAAAATGAAGGGAATCTCTTAATTTATCTTTACCGATTTTTGTCCTGCATGTAAAGTTGTACCACATAAACATACTCAATATCTCGATATAATTTATTTGACACCTGACTATACCATTGAACATAGTGATGACATTGTCATTTCACAGCTTACATCTGTTTAAATACTAATGGAGTGAAACTGGGAGTTTTTATATGTTAAAGACAGTATACGTACCGTAGGGACTATTCATTTGAGGTACTTTCTCGCAAAATTCCCAAAAGTCAACTGTCCAAAACAGATACGTAAATAAATATTTCTAAACTCAATTCAATATTTTGTTATACAACTTTTATTGCAATCGTCTACGCAGTAAAAAAGGTATCACAGATCCATTAAACCAAGTTAATTTGATATGAACTGCAAGTGTGAAACACAATCAACACGAAAACTCTTAAACGTCAAAATAAATGAAAAATAAACTTCCAATGTTGTTTTGGTAAAGAAAAAGTTTCTAAACTCTGCAAATAATTCGATAACTCACCATATAACAAGCAATCATTTTGAATGAGATTGTTGATTTAAAATTTGCTTAACGCTTTTCACAAATCCAAAAGATTTATAAATTCAAAATTCTGAAATACTTCAATTTGTTTTTTCTGTTGTTCGATTATTGGGATTGTGCGAAAATTAATTCTACGTAGTAGTTTTAAAGCACGACGAAGGCCAGACTGGTATAAAGTGAGTTTAATGAACGTATTTTGTTATTATTGCGATTCAACAAATAAAAAATTGCTTTCAGACATTTATGCAAATGAGAGATTAAAGTCTCGAAGTAGATATAAAATGCACAAAAAAATGTGTAATATTTTGATACAATTTACTTTTTAAATAGAGAAAATTAAATGTCAATATAAACAAAAATTTAGTGAATTTAGTGTTCCCAAACAAAATTGTGGAAACACTTTTGGATAAAACATTTACATTTGCTAGAAGTGTGAATTCCAATATTTCACTGCAAAAGTCAGTCTTTCGGCTGTTCCACTTACTGGTACAAACTGATACAAAAAGTTTCAAGTTGATGATTGCAAATAAAAATGGCCGCCATCTTTGTTGGCTTTTGACGTTTACAAATATTTGCAAATGTATCAACTCAAAAAGTTTTTATCCATTTCTGAATCGTAGCAAATGTTTTCTGTCAATTAAATTGATTATTCAGTTAAATATTAAGTGAGCAAGCACATTGGTCGAAAAAATTATGCGTTTTGGAGTATTTATTAAGTGGAAAACGTGAAAGACTGACTCTGCAGTGAAATTTTGGGATTCATATTTCTAGCGAATGTAAATGTATTCTCCGAAAGTGTTTCCGCAATTTTGTTTGGGTAAAGATTTAGTATGTAATGACGACATAAGCATTCGTTTTTATTTAAGGCTTTAAGAGAAAGACGTTACAGATAATTCCGACTTTTTCCATACAAATTTTCGTTAGTTGAAAATATTTCGACAGATGGCTCATTAGTAAGCAGTGTACACTCTTAATGTGGCGGAAAGGCAAATACATCCCTGTAGAAAAACGGAAACAGCTTTACTTTGCTTATGTCCAAAATCATCATCATGTATATGAGGCCGATCTACAGTGAATGTGCAGGGTTTAAGCGTAAAGAACTTCAAATCCTTCAAAATCGATGTATTAAAGCAGTAGACCGACTAGATAGATACACGCCAACTGTAGTATCTACATAGCTCCTGCCTACTTTTCTTCTCCGAACTGATCAGAACTGAGCGTAAAAATAACTTTCGATTCACAACAAATGTGAAAGTACATGGTGGATCAATGAGAAGGAACTCTCAGATTCACGTCTTCAACCATCGATCGTCTACTACCCTTTCAACGCTACTTTGGTTGCTGAAATAAATGACTACCATACAATTAATAGTTCTACGAGACAACTGCTCAGCATTAGGAAATTTAAACCAACCGTCAAATTGAAAGTTATGCCGACCAGTAGAGATTTCCGTGCTATCTCTCCATATAACTTTAATATTTACACTACATGAAACAACTGTGATACCATTTTAGTACGTATTGTAACTTAAATTTAATTTAATTTTAAATTGGCCTGTGGTATTTTATGTTTTACTGTCTATTATTTGTATGCCAGGCCCACTACTGTTACCCTATATGTCATTTCAAAATAATAAGACAAATTACTTTAACCAGGCGAAACTGATCCGAACTTTGGTAGAAAAGAGAACCAAACAAATTTTATGTACATGCACCAAATTGTATTCCACTCAACATTAAAAAAAAAAACTTCATAATCAGAAGGATTCAAACAAATTAAATTCATTATTTTTAAATACGGTGCGGGTGTACGGTGCATGTTTCTATCACTAGCATTGCTTGTAAAATTAATGAAATACTGCGAAAATTAAAAAGGAATTTGTTTCGAAATATTTTTTTCACATTTGTTGTAATTCATATTTTCTCACCTCAAATGAGGGGCGAAAATTGATTTTTTCATGAGTAGTTCGAAGCGGGATGAAAAGTATATTTTCGCCCCTCATTGGGAGGTTGCTTCATATTCAGTCATCAAAGTATAATGGCCAACCTGATCATACGAATTTTTTATTGATGAAAAAACATGAAGGAGCAGGGGTGGGTGACTCCGACAGGTCGACTGGGTCGGCAGCTCACTTCCGGATCTGCTCATGATTTATGTTCTTTTTAGGTTTTTTTTCTTTGTCAAGTGTTTATTGAAATTTTATCAATTGTATGTAGTCAGAGGGCTTCGGCCATTGATGATAAAAATAAATAAATAAATATTTTGAGAAAGTAAACAAAAAAAAAATTAATTTTCGACTAGACGGATTCCAATCAAACAAAATGCCAGCACATAGCTCATGAGCACAGAATTACTCTAAAGTAGTTCATTTGCTAATCTGGCAAATATTTCTCGAGATATAAGAGTTTGGAAAAACAACACAGTCGAATGTGTTTTTGAGTTACTTTCTATGTTTTCTGTGAAATTCGTCTGTTGTGTTAAGTGTTAAGTGTTAATGTGTTAAGTCATCTACAATAATTATAATAGTGATAAAAGGTGTGAATCTTTTTCGGGAGAAAATATGAATTTTCGCCTAACAAATGTGAAAAGTTTAATTCATAACTCGGGAAAAAATAGAAAATTCTTAACTCGGTTGAAGTCTCGCTGCGCTCTGGCCACAAACTTCACTCTCGTTGCAATTTGTTCTGCTTGTGCCACAAACTTTACTCTCGTTGCAATTTTCTCTGCTTTGGCCACAGACATCAACCTTGTTAAGCAATTTTCTATTTTCTCCCCTTGTCATGAAAATAACTATTATAAACTCAAACTCTGATTTTCGTCCCTCTACCTGTTTTGGACTTGTTCTGTACTTCAAGCCGCGCAATTGCATCCAAAACAGGTACATAAGAAACTATTTCACAATTTTGCTTCTTACGGAATCACCAATTCTTCGAAAGTTTACGCGTATCATTTATTTTGGTTAGGTATACTTGTGGTTTTCATACAGTGTCCAATGCCTCAGGTTTTCCAAGCTTTCATGTGACTGTAATGTAAATGCATTTACATCAAAGTATCCTCTGTATTTCACCCATTTTTTGAAGGTTGTTTGATGTTTTGTGCAAAAATCGGTAGTTCCAAACTCTGTACGTAGGTTTTACCGTTGGCTACCGCTTAAAAACTGGCAATAAATCAGCTATCAATATTTGTCGGTGACGAGCGGTAAAACCTTCCAAAGCTACACTGATGCCTATTGACCCATAGGGCGACATCATTTATGAACAGTCACCTATCACTCCAGGTGGCAAACTGCATTTCCAAACAAATAAATAAACACATTCATATTTTTCGATTTTTAACAAACAAGATTACGCCTTTTAGAATTTTCTGTAAATTTTGCTGAGGCCGTAAAATTGAATTTTTATTATAAAATTGTGTTTATTAATTTAATTTTATTTATGTGAATGTTTTTTTGACAGAAAGATTATGCATTTGCCAATATTATTATTTTCACGTGTGGGGCATTGTGAGAGGTACCATCAACCTGCGGCAGCCTGTAGTGCCTTTGTGAACGTTTATGTGGTTTATTCATTCATCTCTGAAATGAAATCGGCCCTCCTCTTTGGCAAATTGACTCGTCACGAAAGCTTTCAACTAATTTTTGGTATAATAATTGAGTGAAGAGATCCGTCTATTCGTCCTCTTATATAAACGAAAAACCAACCATGATGATAGAGAAAATTTTCTCTCTTCGTGCATAATGCATTTTCTTTCTACATGGTCGGTCCTTACAATCTCTTACATACATACTCTCGTACATAAATCATGAAAATAGACATCGCATTGCACAACAAAGTAAATACATATTTTCCAGAAACTCTTATTCATCCATTATGCAAGAAGACTAATTGCCCTTTGGAACGGTCATTTTGCATATGAAAAACTGGTATCTAAATGATGAGTGAAGCTAATTTAAGATTGATTGGAGATTACTCTCATGTGTTCGAATTCCAAGGAATGAGACACATTTGCACTTTAGTAGATTGAGATGAATTAAAATTACAGTTAATTTTTGTTATCTGGTATAAAGATACTAATGATATGCATTTTTTCTCGATGAATATAATGTTGTGATAGTCCCATTGGACTGCATAACAGTGGATGACTCATACGTAGTAAGCCTTCAAAAGAGCTTTGCCAAATCAGACTTTTGTGGTAATATCCAAAACAAGCTTAGTCTCATTTATCCAAACATGCTTAAATATAAGAAGGGTTTGTCTATTTTATAGTTTAGGCTAGTAACCCTTCCTTCACTTAAAGCTTCATTTTCTACTGAAACTAAAATACACTTGGCGATATCATATTTTTTATGTTTATGATATCGCAGCGGATATAAGAGTCTATAACTTTTACAAGAGAAACAATGTATGGCAGCATCATTTGAAAGCATATCTTTCTTATTTATCAATTTTATATGAGCTTCTTTATGGTTTCACTTAAATTCAAAGTTGAAGATTAGCTACTACCACAAACGGGTGCTACTTTACTAGAAAAAGCAAGGTAAAATATGCCCGTTTTAGTTTTTAATTTCGTTTTTTAATTGTTTCAAAGTTCGAGGGTTGCACACATCGATAAAATTTTGTTGCATGGACGACTTGAATAACAAACCACCGTTTTGTAAGAATATTGTAAATACAATGACCGAAATTTAAATAAGAATGTAATTACCGAAACGTCCGAATGAAAATGAAGTTCTTAGGGGTCGTTCAACGTAACGCAAAAATTGACTATTTTTTTAAGACTTCCTTCCCCCTAGTGTCACAAATTGTCGCTACCCCACCCCCATGCTAGATCACGTTAATCTAAAACAAAAATCAACGTCTAAAGTTTAAATTTCTGTTTTGATAAGTATTGTGCGTCCAGTTCAATTTATGCACAAAGTTCGTCAATATATCTACTCAAAAAAATATTGTCACTTTTTGCATCCAATGAAAGTGAAAACATCGAAAAAGCATTCTTTATTGTCTTTGTTTTTCGCATGCGGATCAAACGAGTGCTTATATAGTAATTTTTGATACAAGTTACGTATGAAGGTAGTTTAACGCACTAGATGTGGGATTGCCGATACGAGCCGAAGGCGAGTTCGGCAACACATCGTGTGCGTTAAAATATAGCATACGTAACATTTAGCTCCCTATCAAAACGACGACTTCGTCGTTGCTGTTTGTATGCAAACTTTACGCATTTTTCAAATAGATGTTTGGCAGTGCTCATCTCGGCTTTCTTCTATGAAAACGACAAATTATATTGAACGACTCAATCAAGGACTCAACACCAGGCGTACAAGAGGTTACACAGACAGCCAAGCTGGAATTAAGGCCGTTGCATCAAACTTCTTCAAATCAGCATTAAGTGTCGGGAAAAACTCGATACATTGATCATAATATCAAACTGTTGTAGGTTCCAGGGCATGAAGGAATCGCAGGCAATAAAAAAGCAAACGAATTAGCCAGGAAAAGGACGCTTAACCAACTAATCGGACTCGTATCATTAGTGGGGACTCCACACTCATACTCAAGAAGTATTGCTAAATAAGAACCAAGAATTTCGGTAACTACTGGCTCAAAATTCCCAAATGTCCACAGGCAAAGAAATGTTTAAGGATAAACAGCAAAAATGCGAAATTCCTATTAAATATCAGCCGCACAAGATTAAAAATCTTCATTCTGAACTTCATCGTTAGTACGAGAAGATTTGAAGTAACAGCAATGTTGCCTAGGTAAAGCGTTAATTATATTAGACGCGAGCGATTAAAATCGCTCGAAAAAAATTCACTTACTGTGTTCATTGTTTGAGCAATTGATATGTCCGGTACGGGCAAATCCATGATAAATGATTTAAATTAGTGATTTTCATTAAGACTTATTACAAGTAAACTAAAACAAATTAAATTTGAAACGAAAACCGAAAAATCGCTCGCGAATAAAAAAATTCGCATGAAATGTCAAATTTGGAACGAAAACAAATCGCTAGCGATTATGTTCCACAGTTCTGCGAATAAAAAAATCGCTTGACACATAACCACAAATCGCGTGGTATTATGTTTGTTGAAAAATAAATTATTTTGTTTTTTTTTTGGGCTTTATTCAATACAAAACAATACAATACAACATTTGATGGTGATTGGCAAGTACAACACTTGATTATTTCTTCGTAAAAGTATGCAATATGCAAGTTGTTCAAGCTGCAGTGATACGATTTTTGTCGCGTACAATATAACGATACAAGCGAATAATCGCTTATGGAACGCGAATAAAATCGCTTCTCGCGTCCAACATAATTAACGCTTAAGATAGCTGGTTTTTAATAAAAAAAATATTGAACGACAACTTGTCATCTATGGAAAATAACTATGTATGATGTTCACTAACCTGAAATTGAATTTTTATCCAAAAACAAGTGAGTGGTATCTTCAAGTTAGAAATTCTTTTACATATAAAGTAAATTCAATTACCTCGAATCCGTTTTAAAATCTACGGAACGAATAAGCAAGTTCTTTGAAAAACCCCTGTTACATTTTGTCACAAGATCGCAGACTCTATCCCTTTCAGGCGTTACGTAATTTATGAACGACCCCTTACTTTAAAGTTCAGTATTTGACTTGTCTAATAATACCAACGATACAACAATACGAGAAATTGTGGTTATGTTATTCGGCAATCTGTGAAGTGGCACCCGGTTTCCTATCATCATAAGAACTTTTTTTTATAGATGTCATATTACACTTTTAATATGTGATAAAATAACATGGTAACGTCAGCTACGGGAATTGTTATTGCAAATTTCAATTACAATATCTGTCACGAAGAAATGTTCTAACGTTGTGAATTTTTCAATAGAAACATTTTAAAGATGATCTCGATTCTTTTGTTTTAAATTTCAAAGAATGTTGTCCATAGAGATTTAAAATTCAAAGAAGCATTTACGTCATTTTTAATCTGGTAACGACGAAAATAGGTTCTTCCTTTTGCGCCCATTTTTATAGACCAGTACTAATTTATTAGTTTTGGGTTGTGGTATGTAACATCGAGGGATAAACGGCAAATCATGTCCCACAGATTTACAATTGTAGCCATTTACGTGTAAATGAAGGGTCATTTCTGACCCATTTTTATGTTACAGTTTCTGACCATTTACCATTGCAGTTTACCCCTCGTGTAACATGGGAAGCATAGCCGCCGAATCGGTAAAAAAAGAACACTTCAATATTCTAGATAACTCGTTATAATCGATTCAATTGAGAGAATCCGGAAATGTTCGATATTTTTGAATCTACCATTATTTTTCGATTGTTGTATCTCTACGGCAAGATGATCGAAAACTTCGGAAGCTGTTCGAAATTCTCCCTTTGGATTTGCCTTTTGGATTCTACACAACAAACACAAATCATGTGATGACTATTCGTGTATTTTTCCCGCGCTCTCAACTCACTACGAGTGCATATAGTGAAAAATGAATTTTGTTCACTTAAAAAGTCTAGAGTTTGCGCAATGAATTTAATTCACTTTCGACTTCATTCACTTAACTTTTCATCTTAACGTACTATTTAATGGTGGACTAAAAATTCGTTCTTTCTATTTTATTTGATGCATGTTTTTGTCTTCTTTTGAACTGTATATGTGTAGCTGTTTAAAACTAAGAAAGCGTTAATCAAAGCACCTAATAATTTATCTAAAGCTCGAAGTTTATTATGAAAGCCCTAAATGGGTTCCTGAAGCTTATTTTGCCATGTCCCTTTAGCATCCAAAACCAATTTAAATTGAAGCAGTTTTTAGAATTTACCTTTTTTGTTTACTCACTCGCTGTCTGAACAACTCCTTTCACAGGAAAATATTTTGAATGAAAGCGCAAAATTGTCACATAGAAAATTTCTAAAATAAATATTGGGTAGAAGGTTCTGACACAAACTTACAGCAACGTGTTTATTTGCTCGATAGCTGGAATTCGATTTAGTGAGTTGAAAATATGTCACAATAAAATGAATTAGATTTGAGATTTACTGAATGAAGTGTGAAAGACATAGGTTGGCTATGGAAAAATATGAATTTCTTCAGATAGTAACTTGAAAAAATTTGTGTGTGTGTTTGGTGAAATAATTTTTCGTTCTCTTCTGATTTCGCTGAATACCTACATGCCGTAAGGGTTAACTTCGTCTCGACGTTTGCACCGTTTTCATGGCATTTTTTTGAAATATTTTAAATTATTTTCAATTACCTTTTCCCTCAGATCAAAAGAGTTGACAGAAACCTTTTGCTTACATGAAAAACTTTATGTTACATTCTGGCATTTTTCGCTTATTGTGTAGCTAACTATTATCTGCTGCCTCTATCAGTGACCATCATACCAAAAATAAAAACAGATATCTTTAATTTCCTAGATAGCCCTCATAGTATTATTAGACAACCCGAGTTCGAAAAATCTCAATAATTTGGCCACTCATCATACCGTCTACTCATAAGTATCTATTGAACAACGAATATTTCTCCATTATTCCCTTGACTGAAAGTCACGGTCTTACACCAGAAAACTACATGAAAAACTTTAAGTGTTGGTTGCAAGTTTTCGAATAAGACACAATAATTCTTCATCGATTTTCAAAATATTTGTTTTAATCGTCGTAGAATATGTTTGGTAAAGGTAAAGTGTAAATTTGTATTATGTGGGACTATTGGTTGGAAGCTATTCCAGGAAAGCAGGATTTTACACTGTTGATAAAATCGACATAATTTGATGGTGATGTTTTGTGTGTATATATGAGTTTGCTTTAGTGTTATGTCGTTCAAAGTTGTTAAACCGAGGCGAAGCTGATGTTTGCTTTCAATTTATAAAGGTGCACATCACATCATTCGAGGACGAAAATACTTTGACATGATCGTTTGTTTCGTGGCCAATTACTCTAGTTATAAAGGAATTATTAGGACGAGTTGGACTTTGGGCGATTTCAATTTTCTACCATAAGTATACATTTTTCGCAAATCTGGCAAATATGACAGGATTCAGGAATTTTGTAAACTTTGTGGCAGGTTTATCGATTTCTGCCACAAACATCCATTTTTTGCAAACTTGACAGGATTATGAATCTTTATCAAATTTGTCGGAGGATTTGTACAGTCACCCTGGTCCACTTTTTCATAATAATAATATAATAAACATAGTAACAGTTTCATTATAAACAGAAACAGATCACTTCTACGTAACATTTAAAACGTCTAAGATATGAACTAAACTGTCAAGTGATCTGACCCGCCCAAGAGGTGGGGCCTAATTTTGATATTCTCATCACAAATGGGTAATACATTTTTATCTGATTTCAGTATAAGTTTTATGTAATGCTAAATTAACCTGACAGAAAAAACAGAAAAAACAACAACGAAAATACACAAAAAAAAAAATTAAAAGTGATATAACTGAGGAGATTATGTTTTATTTATATATTCTTTAAATGCAGGTGTGTGAATGAAAGTGAAATTATATTTGCCAATTTCATGAATTAAATTTTAATATCGATCCAAAACACGGTTGAGTAGTCTCTGTCAATGAAGTTGTTTATTTTCGACAGGTTATACATTCTTGGCGTTCGAATTTATTTGTTTGACTTTATGTTACCGATCAACATGTATTTACCAATAAACCAATAAATGTCCGGTGATGCTGTGTTAACATTACGATTTTATGTATTGGGGTTACGATGTCAAAGCAAAAAATTCAAAGAAACGAAAACCGTTATACGAGGTACGAGGCTGTATATCAATTGATATAGTGAACGAATCAAGTTTTCGATTTCCTTCAAAATTAGAACTTGGACAATTTATTTGCAGTTTACATTTTTATTGAGAACATGGAATTTGATTCTATTTTATAAAACTTTCTGAAATGCTCCCCGATTAAAATAGCTGTTATAGAATCAGGGGATTTCAGAATAATAATTGTCAAAGTGGTTATTCCATGCACATGCACATGCACAGAAATAATGATGGTTGTTGGGAAAAAGTTGGAAAATTGGTACAATTCTGAGGTATACAATTTTTGATTGATGAATTGAAGCTATGTTTTGTGATTTTCTTTGTTATGTGTAGCATAAAATATTTATGCAGCAATTCATCGCAAAAGAACTTTATAAACCTGTATGAAATAAGTATTCTATTGCATATGCGACGATAAGCCTCCCATCAAATGTCAACTTTTGAGATGGTAAATAAGAATTTATTGCATTATTCTCAGTATTTATCCGTCTAGAGGGATAAATTCCTCTGTCTAGAGCGATAAATAACCGGTCAGACTAGAAACATTAAATAAAAAAAGTACAACGCCGAGATTCGAACACGGAACGCCCCACGTCTCAGTCTACGGTGCTAACCACTACACCACATCATGATCTTCGAATATGAGTGAATTGCGAATTGTACACTCGCAGCTGATGTGATTCAATTTAAATCTCACATAACATGTGTGCGTAAGAAAATGTGTCAAATCTCCAATGTGATTCAATTCGAATAACACATGAGTGTGTGTGTTTAATTCGAAATTGTGTTTCGAAAAAACATGTGCATTGTTCATTCTGCCGTACAACGCATAAAAAACTTAGCGACGAGATTTTGTGAGAGAAAATATATGAAAATCTCTCATCTGATAACGTCGCTAGGTTTCGGTTGTTTAAACACGTGCAAATGACGTCAGAGGATAGTGATGAAATCGAAAATTTCCACCGGAGGGAGGTGGGTTGCATGGAAAATATTGACGATGGCATTCCTTTTGACGCGATGTAGAATGCTCAAGAATGCCATCAGTACTCTGCCCTACAACGCATAAAAAACCTAGCGACGTTATCAGATGAGAGATTTACATGTATTTTCTCTCACAAAATCTCTTCGCTAAGTTTTTTATGCGTTGTACTTGTGTTTAGTGTTCGACATATTTACGCTATTACAATAAAATAATTTACTTTATATGAAAGAGGGTTTTATCAAAACCTGCTAAGTCCAAATTCGTTTTTCTTATAATTCACTAACAAATACTGAAATTGGACTTAGCAGGTTTTGATAAAACTCTCTTCATATGCGACGATACGCCTTACATTAAATGCCAATTTTTGAGACGGAAAATCAGAATTTATTGCATTATTCTCAGTATTTATCCGTCTAGAGGGATAAATTCCACTGTCTAGGGCGATAAATAACCAGCTAGACTAGAAATATTAAATAAAAAAAAACCGTCCGTTTGAGAATCGAACACAGAACGCCCCGCGCTCCAATCAACGGTGCTAACCACTACGCCACATGATCTTATTAAATACATGAATTGCGAATTATATTATCGCAGCTAATGTCATTCAAATGAAAACTCTCATAAAATGTGTTTTCTATATGCGTAAATGGAATCTCACATGTGTGTGTAATTCGAAATTTTGTTTTCGAATGCACATGCGCATTGTTCATTGTAACATAATCTTGGGTTGTGTTTTATATAAATATTTATATAAAATGTGCATTTAGGTTCAAGATTGCGCGAATTTTTCTTTTTCACTTTCTTCTATCTAGATGCAATAATTTGAATATTTTATGCAAGAAACAAACATAAAAAAATTAAAAAAAAAGTAAAAAAATCAGAATTTGAACCCCGACACCTCACCTCAAACAATTAACGCTACCGTGCCCTAGCTCGCTCGGCCATCAGTACTTGTGTTTAATGTTCGACGAATCGTCGCTATTAATGTAAAATAATATACTTATACGTTGTGGGCACTCGAATAACCGTTCGCGTGTATATTACACACACTTGCTCGCTATCGCTCGCGCGTTATGTGTAATATACACTTGAACGGTTATTATGTATGTATGTATGTATGTATCTTTATTATTATTAACTCACAGAAGGCTAATGCCTTATAACTACCTGTGATTATTACTCGCTTTCCACAATGTATAAGTAATCTTATAATACTTACCATTGTGGACACTCGAATAACCGTTCACGTACATATTACACAGAACAAACGAGCGATAGCGAACAAGTGTTGAACGGTTATTACTCGCTTTCCACAATGTGTAAGTAATCTTACATCACGCATACCACGAAATCTGTAGCCCGTCGATTTTCGACCGCGGAACTGGTGGATTTTTGTTTTAGTCTAAATAAGAGAAATCTGTCAATCATTTCCAAAATAGGTCGAAAACTAGATTTTTTGAGGATCGGTGAAACTTTTTCGTGCGGAATGAAAGATCTGGACCTCAAAAAATCACAAAAAATTGATGAAAATCCGTTCAGTGTGTCGGGCTGCAGGGAGGAACCATAGTGTGGGCATTACTCGCGCTACTCGACCGTGCACGGGTTTTCATTCATATTTCTTTGATGGTGAGCTTTTTTGTGCTGTTGTGTTGTGTAGAGAAAATAGAAGGGGAATATTTTATTCATGGAAGTATGGGTCGTAGGTCTTTGTTAAAGCCCTAGGGATAAAAAAAACTTAGTGGTCTGACCTGAAGATTGCTATTTTTATAATCTTATAATATCACTCTTACTTGAAAAAATGAAATACAGCCGAAGCAAATGAAGAATCTCTCAGTCTAGCTGATCACAGTTTAGAGCAGTGAAGTTGTGTAAAATAAATAACTGTTGAAGGTATCTCCTGTCATAGAAACACTTCAGGTACGACCACCACATGAATAAACGTTCTATCCTGAACATAACGCCTCGCTTATATCATTTCTTTCATTGTTTTTACGATTTAATTATTATTTTGCTCTTGAGCACCACCCAAATCAATTCCGATTGGGTTGCTTCCATAGACAATTTGTATTTTCGCTTAAACGATGTGGCCACAGACTTTTCGACCGTTTTTCATTCGGAGTGACTAATCGCACGCGCGGGTGAAGAGCCAGTCCTTGTAGGAGTAGCCTAATCGCACGTGCGTGAACTGTATAAAAAAAGAGGTATATTATAAGTGCGTACAATAAATATTCCAAAGCATCTAAAAGACATTGGAATAAACAGAAACTTGTGACACTTATGAAACCGAAAGTTTAATCTGCATTTAACTAAAACAAATTTTTATACCTTTAAAAAAAGAGTTTTGTATAAAGGTATGCCCATTTTACCAGATGAGAATTGCCAAAATAAACTTCATTCTTACCTAAAGATGCGAAGAATGCTTTTTAAGCGAAATTGAAAGTTCTTTTCAACTAATTCGCACATTTAGATGACGACCGAATACATTATCGATTGCTAACGGAATACCACTAAACGAGAATAATAACAGAACAAATAAACATTGAAAATAAGGTACCAAAGTTCATTAGAAAATAAACCTGGTGTTGTTATAAATAGAAATTCGTGTTGGAAACTTTACGGTGTAAAATGTAAATAATTCTTTCTTTAGTCGATACGCCAGGCTTAACGTTAATGTTTGATTGCATCTTCTTGTTTGCACTGAAAAGTTCGGAACCATATTTCATGTGAACTCAATTTTTATCTCCATTTAAAATTCAGTGTTCAAGGCCACAATATATTATTCTTATCCTAATTGAATCTCAGCCATATTTAATCCATCAGCAAACAACAATGTAAGCTCATTTAACAGATGAAAAAAAAAACAACAACTTGGGAATAAGTTCATCGAAATTTGATTGTAAAAAGAAGTTGAAAGATTGGTTAATCGGATGAAAAAATAAATGAAACAAGAAACACATCCCATTAGTCACGATACGATCATTTGCAATCCAAAGTGATGAGTATTACATATTGTTTCATGAATTCGATAATTTACGGATAAAAAAAAGGAAAAACGTGTGCGTAAATGTTTTTGTGCGTCAAGTTTCACTGGATGTCCCTAAATTATTTTCATTTGATTTATAAAAGAGAAAATGAGGGAGAAGTCCGGTAAAAATATCTGAGAACAATCTTTGGTTAGCAAATGGATCGCATTCGGTGAAAAAAATACTTGACACTTGGCAAAGTAGCTGTTGTATAATCGTTTTTCGCTTCCGGAAATAATAAAACTTTATTAAAATAGAGTGACTCAAGTTCGTTATACGACAAAAAAATTGTTTAGTAAAGAAAAGATTTATACAAGTTTTCGATTACGACCCTCGAGACTCTTACGTTGGGATTCTATGTAGAATACCTGCTCAGGTCTACCTATTAATCGAAAAAGTGGTAGGTATACTTGGAGAAATGAATTTAGAGAACCTGCGTTACCATTATGAATTTGCTTGAGTTACCATTGTTTTATGCAAACTGGTATATTTTCCATAGTGAGTGAGTGAAACTGCATTTAGTGTACAAACAAATTTCATAGCGTTTACATAATTTACAAAGTACACATCTTTTATGATTCTCTCAATATACCATGTCACCTGGGGAAGGAATGTGTTTTGTTCCATGTTAATATAAATCACATGGAAAGAGTGAAAGAGATGAAATTTAATCTCTTTCACTCTTTCAATGTGGAAAAAACGGCTATCTCCGTGTTCTTATGGGCGCGCGGTAGCGATGCGCCCGTGACGCTAGTCCCCATACGAACAAAAAATTCAGAAAATTTTTTCGTAGACTTTGGATCCATATATACAGCTAAGTTTCGACTTTTTTCCCTTGCGCCGTACCCCCCTGAGACCAGCCTCGTTTGGGCGCCAGGACTCTTAGAAGGCGCCATATAAAGCTTAAGAATGTTTTGTATGCGTGTGTGAGTGTATTCAAAGTATGGGTCAAATATGAGCAAAATTTTTGGACTGTGTTAGGATGGAGATAGATGTTTGGTGTCAAAGGCAAAGTTGATGGGTTGGGTGTGTAGTGTGTCAGGGTCACCAACGAAATGGCCGACGGTGGTATGGTACGGACTTAGGGGGGACATTATTTTTTTTTTAATTTTCTTTTGGTTGGAGATAGATGTTTGGTGTCAAAGGAAAAGTTATTGGGTTGAGTGTGTAGTGTGTCAGGGCGACCAACAAAATGGCCGACAGTGGTATTGGACGCTCTTAGGGGAAAATTAAATTTTTTTTGAGTTGGAGATAGATGTTTGGTGTCAAAGGAAAAGTTGTTGGGTTGGGTGTGTAGTGTGTCAGGGTGAGCAACAAAATGGCCGACGTGGTATAGGACGGATTTAGGGGCAAAATTGATTTTTTTTTCTCCGAAAATTTTTTCGCCGGGAACTTTCGCTGAAAATTTTTTTTCGCCGAAAAGTTTTCTTCGGTGAAAAACTTTTTTTGCTGAAAATTTTTTTTCGCTGAAAAATTTTTTTCGCCGAATTTTTTTTTCGCTGAAAATTTTTTTTTGAAATGAAAATCTCTCATCTGATAACGCCGCTAGGTTTTTTATGCGTTGTAGGGCAGTGCCGTACAACGCATAAAAACTTAGAGACGAGATTTTGTGAGAGAAAATATATGAAAATCTCTCATCTGATAGCGTCGCTATGTTTTTTATGCGTTGTAGGGCAGGTCTCCCGTCCCCAAATTCTATAAAAAAATACGTGTCTAATAATTTTGCCTTCTGTACCACGTAGACACCGGAAGAACTCCCAACCCTACCAAAAAAAGCTGCAGTTATCAGCAACCATTAGGGAGAGAACCGGAAGTGACCAGAAGCTACTGCAAAAAAGTTTACATCACACAAGTGACGATATTACCATACCAAAAATGCCTTGAAAATAATGTTAGCTTAAGAGTAGAGGTTGGGGGTGAGAAAAATTTTCATTGCAATAAAAACACTTCAAAGATTTATTCGATTTCACTAAATCTGTAAAATAACAGTCATAAATTGTAACTGGATTTCAATAAACATTATATTCATGAATCAGAGTCTGCAGACCCATAAAAATTAAAATGTGACAAATTATACTTACCTGTGAGAGACCTGCTGTATGACAAATCTTTAGTGTTTCAACATTTTCTGTTTGTCAAAGTAATATGTAAATCAAGTTTAGTTCCTGTTTATTTGCAATTATTTTGTCTCAAAATTGCCTTTTCCGCAATGTATGAGAACTCATCAATTACATTCTCTTCTTCCATACGAATCAAACAACGCGATTGAAATCGAAATTGAAATCCGGGTTCCATAGATATTACGCGGAAATAGAACATGTATATCACATTTTGATTAAAACGCCGGTTAATGTGTCGGATTAAGTTATGTTTAACATTTTAGATCAATAAAATTGTCTTGGATTTACTTTGATACATTGAAACAAATAAACTAAAAATAAAATAAGGTGTGTTCAATACTCTGGTGTAATGATTTATTTAGCGCGGGTTGAAGCGCAATCATTGATCATGTTGTATGAGGAAAAAAATTGCTGAAAGGTACAGAGATAAAACAACGAACAACCAAATGAACGAAACCAATATTACAAGATCCAATTTTGATTTCGATATTCTTATAACAAAAAAAAAAAGAAAAATCATTTCGCTAACTAAAACTAATGAGAAAAAATGGTTTAGGTAACGTAGCTTACAGAGCTTACATAACATTTGAATAATGCCATAGCATGCAGTAATTCAATCTGTGTGTTGAGTTGTAGAACCAAGTTAAACTGCTGGGAATGCTTACCTGAAAGCAAAATATAAATTATTAAAATACATTAATGCTAAAAGTATTGTATTATAAAGCAGATAAATTTTTTAATTTCTAAATAATGGAAAGAGAATTAAGTAAGAGGTGCATGATGTGTGCATGGAATTGTAGCAAAATAGAGAAATTATGCAAATTTGAATTCATTGTTATAAATAGAACCGGACGAGTCATTTTCAGAATTTCAGATTTATAATCAAATTAGACCTTATTTTTTTAAAGCATTTAGAAGCCATTCGTAAAATAGTTCGCCATAATTTTGTAGTATTCTCGTATTCTCCGTTTAAAAATTGCTCGTCTGAAAGTCTGTTTGAAAAACAATGAAATGTATGAGATCCTTTACAAACGACTGTGAATTTTGAGATAAAGGGATGGAAAGCAGATTTGTGACTAAATAACTGGGGATTCGACAGAGTTTCTGGATTAAGGATGTGTTCAACTTTTCTACTTTTTTATAACGAGGAAATTAGCTTCGAGCAACGTTAACGTTGATTCCTGGTTCGGTTTCATGTGCATTTTATCTGTTCCTGAGCCTTACACTAATATAATACAAACACGTGCTTTTAAAACTTCTTATGCTGTTTTCAACATTATCGACATAATCTCTTTTTTCAATGTATTTTTTCTATGGCAGACCTTGAAAACAACTGAAACTTGATAACAAGTAGATTTATAAGCGCACGACCGTAATGAAGGTTTAAGAACAACTCCGCTTATATTTACTATAACTATTTTCTTCATTGATCCATTGGTAATCACTTTTTCATTTTCCTTTACAACATTTCTGTTTTTAGTTTCCAAATTTTTCCACTGAATTTCATAAATAACACACAAAGAAAAAAAAGTGGTAACGGAAACGATAGTTTGCGCTATTTTATATTTTGTTGCTTTATACTGGCGTGGTCACAGGGAAAAGTTATTTTTACTGCGGTCATGGACGTCATGGAATTTATGTGGAAATGTTGGCACGACTTGACATACTTGTCATCAATAGTAAGTTTGTTGCTGCATGAGCTAGCATCAAGATGGTGTTTTATTCATGAAAATAATTCTCAAATCACAATCTGTCCCCTTTAATTCCATTAACAAAAATTTTTCGAACAATTCAAAGAGATCGTTCAATAATAACTATTTGGAGTCAATCTCTTCTGTCACTTCTATTTTCGATTCGTTTCTTTGCAATTGACCCTTGTCTAATATAGACGCCTTCTTAGAAACATCCACGACATTCGAAATAAATATTCAATTAGAACTGACTCTTCTCATCCCCTCACTAACGATCTCTAACTAAGGCGTCCTTTATGGACGTTCCCATTCAAATAACCATCACATTAATTGTTGTTAGCAAAAATACGTTACATACAAGAGAAACACATAGGCTTAATACGCAGTCACATCACTTTCTGCTATGATGTGTGCGCGTTTTATTTGATAAATGTTTTTGTTGTCATTTTTCTTGTTGTTGATAAAAAAGAAACATTATCTTATTCATTAATTAATATTATTTCATTCATGCCGGGTTCCAATGAATTAAATTGTTTGAAGTAATGAGATTGCACGAAACAGATATGTGACTGAATTTGAGTTTTAAGCGCTTAACGTATGTCCAAGCAATGTTTGACGAAATAAATAGAAGCACAAAGGACAATCTAACTTTAAATGTAAATATATCTAAAAATTTATTATTTATTTTCACTCAGTTAGCACTTAAATAGTTTTGTATACAGCTGATCTGTTTTTTCCATTTATCGCTAGACAAAGGGAAATAAACATAAAATTTTCGTGCAACATGTAACGCAAATGTACGCAACTACTTTACGGATCGTTGGCACACCTTTGTGAAGTGTTTTCCTATTGAAATATAAACCATTCCACGCCAGAATACAACAATGCGAAAGTTATGTTCTTTACATTGAGGGTATGTTATATTTCAATTCCAATTCTATTTTACTTTTACTCAAGTAAGAGCCTACGTAAGAGCAGCTATATGCTGCACACTGGTTGTTCATAAAGTATATGGAGGAAAAAAGATGTTGTCATTTTTTCCTGCTATCTTTAATAGTTAATGTCAGTTACCACTGTTGTGGCAGCGAATAGCAGAATATTTTAATCATTTTATCTCGGATCGAGACGAAATGGAGGACATAGTTCTCCACTACCGCAATAACATTTTAAAGTTCTTATAGCCCTATGTTTAACATTTTTGTGGAATGTAAAAACGTTATTACTGATCACGTTCAAGTCAATTTTTCACATTTACTTTTTACAAACATGTAATGGACTATTACACGCTAGCAGAGCTCATGTTGACTCCTAGAAAGAGCGCATTAAATCCACCTCCCCAACAGCATGTAAAACTTAACAAGCAACTTGGGAGATGAAAGAATGAATGTGGAACTGTAACGTGATGAAATTATGGATTCTTGCCCCTCGGTGAAATGAAAATCGACGCTTCTGAATGTCACCACTAGTTATTTATAGAAGTACGTGCGTGAAGTTAAATTAACGAACATATTAAGCGATTACTCGCATTCTCAGAATGCTGACACCTTTCATTATTTGTGTAGCTTTACTTTTTAGCCTATTTTCGGGACATTACGACACGCATACTTGTGATTAAGGTATACAAATTTAACACCTTAAAAGCGTCATAAAGTTGAACGTTATTTTAAATATCCATTCCTTATTATGACCAATAAGAGTTTTCATTACGCTATTAACAGTCTCTTATACCATCGATAAGTAAACAGAATGCAAACGAAATGTCAACGTCGAATATCGAAAAAGAACGGATTCTCATCTTGTTGCATATATGCGATTAATTCATACATTTACCCTTGGCTTTCTTATTTTTATGAAGTCTCTGCAAATTGAGGATCATTGAATAAAAATTCTGCCTCAGTAATGATTAGGTGTGGCAATTTAATGAGAGTAATTTAAAACCATTGTTGTTATGCTTAATAATGAGGTTTAATCTTCAAGTAATCACTCATACTGTACTCGACTTTGCATCTTATTTGATAAGATATTTCATCGTCCGTACGATACCATCAAACATGTTTTAAGCACCCAACACCCAAAACATTTGAATAATAATGTACCGTCTCTTATGTAAAGGCGGTGATGAAGTTCTGTCGAATTTCGAATTTTAATTTTAGCTTCACTGCCTATTATTATTTTGCTCAAACGTAATAATGCATTTGGCAAGGTACGGAGGTAAAGATCGAAGCCCCAACTTATGAAAATGTAGCTGAAGCCATTCAAAGTCTGAAACCAAACAAATCACCGGGTGAAGATAATATACAGCCGGTTCATTCCTTTTTTACCTAGTTTGAAGAAATAGATGACAGCTTCACTTTCAAGCGTACCCAGCAAATTAAGTTATTCCCAAATCATAGATTTTTTGCACTAAATTTGAATGCGCGATAGAAATTTCAAATTTTTCGCCGAGAGTTGAGGGTAACGTGAACATTGCATAGAAAAATTTGATTTTACCAGAAACCACGATAATATGATGAAAGTTGATATTTTATTTAATTGATTCAAAAGTTATTGTTTCACATCTGTGGAAATTATGTGAACGGCACATTTGCCTTACCTGTTACGGACGTGAGTCAATCATACGAAAACATATTAACGATAGATCTTGTGAACGATCCCTTCAGTTCACTGATCGTTGCCATATGCAAACTTATAGCAAAATCAGTTCTATTTGTCAATGGCATTGTCGGAAGACTAGAGTAACACTGGAAGTCATACGGGAAAGATGTGCAATCGATTCATCTAAGTAAATTTTCTCTAATAGAACAATTCATAACGAAGTTCACACAAGGAATTGCACGACGATAGTTACGGTTTACGGCAGGTGTACGCGAAAATACTATTCGCAAGTTTATTGTTATATCTACGCATGAATTAGGGAATTTATTTAAATTTCATTCCGTCTTCTGACATTTTAGAATTTTAAAGCTCTCAGTTGGCATAAAAATCAATAAACGATTTATAGAAATCCATCCGATCGTTTTAAACCAGCCAACGATACTGTTAAAAGTCTAGTCACAAACGCCTGGTCGTAACATTACCAACCGTTCATTTCAGTGGTATCAGTGCACATCTCGGCACATTCCATCATAAAAAGAGAAAATTGATGTCCCGCCATCGACAAAACTTGATAGGTAGACTAAGATGAGGAAATGTGAAATTATGTGAAATTAGAAAAAACGTGAAAATCACAATTGAATTTGCACTGATTTTCGGAAGCTTTCTGTTTTACTGAAAGCTATGCTTTAAATTTCAATCTGCGAAGTAAAGTTGGGAAAATTTTTTTGAGGTAAAAAGTTAGTTATATTAATCGAGAAATATTAAAATGTTATTAAAAATTGTGTACTGAGTTACCTTTCAAAAGGTTTTTGACTAATAAAACTATAATTTCATAACATTAATTGTCTGTAGTATTGCTATATCTCTTATTTTTAAATTTCCCGACTAAGCAAAGATTTACATCAACTTTTGAATCAATTAAATTAAATACTAACTTCCGTCCTATTATCATGGTTACTGATAAAATCAAATTTTTCTGTGCAAAGTCCACGTTTCCCGCAGCTCCCCGAAATTTTGCTTAATTGGATGGAACTTTATTTGCTGGGTACAGTTTGATTTTAAAGTGTCATCTATTTCTTCAAACTAGGTAAAAAAGGACTGAACCGGCTGTACCAGCGGAATTGATTAAATCTGCGGGAGCAGAGATATGGCACCGACGAGGATTATCAAAAAGGTGTGGGAAGAGCTATTCAATCCAGCGTTAGAGTAGGTCATAACAGCAATGCCAATAAACTGGAATGGTATAATATTTAGTACATCGAATCAAATACTGGTCGTCGCGGACGATGTGGATTTAATAGGAAGAGGAACGGTCGCAATCAAAGAAATGTTTGTCGAAATGGATAAGGCATCAAGGAAAATTGGACTAAATTTGAACGAAGACAAGACAAAATATCTCACTTTAGACAGGAAACACGGGTCGAGGAACGGCCAAAACATCACAATCGACTAGTACAATTTTGAAGTTGTGCAGTCATTCAAATATTTAGGCTCCATTCTGAACGTTGAAAATGATATAGAAGAAGAATTCAAAACGAGACTCAGCCAAAGGAACAGGTGTTCTTACGCCCTTAAGCACTGGTTCAGGAGCAACTTGCTGAGCAGAAACACGAAAATGCGTCTCTACAGAACCCTCATCCGCCCCATTGTCACATACGCCTGTGAAACATGGTCTCTTACACAAAAACAACTTCGAGCGTAAAGTGATGAGATTGATATGTGGACCAATTAACGAACAAGGAAAAGGGAGGATAAAAACAGATAGAGAACTAATTGAACTCTTTGGGAAAGATACAATAGTTTGTAGTGACCAATGTCTAGCATCACTGCAACATCGCATCATATTCATAATTGTCACTACAATCATATTGTCATTCCATCACCAGCGCTCGATCCGATAACATCAAAATAAAATTATTATAAAACTCACAGTGTTCTAGTTTCAATTATCGCAACCGATCTCATAGCAGAAATAATTATAAACCCGACGGCAAGTTCTGTTTTTATCATTACAAGTTTGAAAAAAATGCCACGAAGTGCAACCAACCTTGTAAATTCGAAACAAAAAATCAGTCAAACTAAAACATCCAACTATAAACGCGGCTGATAGTTGGATACAGTTTCGCTCTTGCCGCCTTTTTGTTCGCGATAACAAATCGAAACAAACATTCCTAATTGATACGGGCGCAGACGTATCTGTGATCCCAAAAATATTTGCAAAAAACCCAAAATTAAACAAAGATTTCATTTTATCAGCTGCCAATGGAACATCCATTAAAACATACGGATGTCAAAATATGCAGTTAGAATTAGGTCTGAGAAGGAATTTCCCACATGATTTCATAGTGGCAGATGTTAGTAAACCGATAATCGGTGCGGACTTTCTTGAAAAATATGGCTTACTTCCAGATCTCAAACATAAAAAATTAATTGATCCTACAACTTTACTACACGTTAACGCCATGTCAGCTTCAAATTGCTCAGAAGTAACTCCAAGATTATACGCATTGGACACCGAATTTGGGGAAATACTTAAAAAATATCCAACATTAGTCAAACCTCCAAATTTCAATCTAGAAGTTAAACATAACGTAACGCATTTTATTCACACCAAAGGTCCCTTACCTTTCTCTAAACCTAGGAGACTCAACCCAGATAAATTTAAAATAGCAAAAACAGAATTCGATTACATGAACAAAGTCGGAATTTGTCAACCGTCTTCCTCACAAGCATCCTCACCACTTACACTAGCTCGAAAACCGAGGAGCCCTGATTTCAGGCCTTGTGGAGACTACAGAAGACTTAACGCAGTGACAATTCCAGACCGTTATCCGTTACCACACATTCAGGACTTTAACCAACACTTATACGGATGCAAAATTTTTTCGAAAGTAGACATATTTAGAGCTTACCACCACATACCAGTAGCTCCAGCAGACGTTCATAAAACAGCAATCACAACTCCTTTTGGAATGTTTGAGTTTCCACGTATGCCTTTCGGCTTGAGAAACGCAGCCCAAACATTTCAGCGTTTTATGAACAAAGTTTGTGAAAATCTAGATTTCATTTTTGTTTATCTAGACGACATTCTTGTCGCAAGTAAAAATGAGGAAGAACATAAAGAACACTTAGACAAGCTATTTCAAAGACTAAGCCAATACGGACTAACAATCAAACCACCCAAATGCGTATTCGGGGTAAAGACACTAGGATTTCTAGGTCACGAAATAACCTCAGAAGGCATAAAACCATTAAACGACAGAGTAGTAGCAATTTCAGAATATCCATCACCCATTACATTAAAACAAGCACAAAGATTCGTGGCAATGATAAATTTTTAATTTAGATTTATTCCCAAACTCGCAGAAATTTTAATTCCAATACACGACTGTATTGCTAAAGCCACGGCCGATAAGAAAAAGCTCAAAAACAATTTCAAGTTTATCTGGCCAGAGCAATGCGACAAAGCATTCAAAGAAGCAAAGGAAGCACTATCAAAAGCGGTAATGTTAGTTCACCCCAAACGTAACAACTTGTCACTTAGTTTATTTAGCGACGCTTCCAGTACAGCCATAGGCGCTGTTCTTCAACAATATGATAAAAATTCTTGGCAACCGCTAGGTTTCTTTTCAAAAAAATTACAAAAAACAGAACTAAAATATTCAACACTCGATCGCGAATTACTAGCGATATATCTTTCGATAAAACATTTCAAATATTTTTTAGAAGGCAGACATTTCATTATATATACAGATCACAAACCATTACAAATCTCATAACATCTACAACGGACAAGAGCCCTAGACAAATCAAACAGTTACAATACATTTCTCAATTTACGACCGACATTCAATGCAGATTTTTTGTCTAGGATTCACGATAACAGTCCAGAAATAAATACGATTTCAAAACAAGATCATAACTCTCTAGAATTAGAAGCCTTAATAGAATTACAAAAAGACGACGACGAGTTAAAAAAGCTTATTAAAGATCAATCGAACAAATCAAGTTATAAATTAGACAAGACGGAATTACCGCTGTCCATTGGAAACTTATGGTGCGAGGTGAGCACGGGCAAAGACAGACCTTATGTCCCTCAACCTCTAAGGAGAACGGTTTTTAATAAACTCCATTCCCTTTCTCACCCGGGTACCAAAGTTTCTATAAAATTAATAACGTCAAGGTATTTTTGGCCAAAGATGAAAAAAGAAGTCAAGCTTTGGACAAAAGCGTGCATACCATGCCAAAAATCCAAAATAACAAGACACACTAAATCAGAATTAGGCATATTTCCAAAACCAACAGGCAGATTTGAAAACATACATATAGACTTAGTAGGTCCCTTGCCACCATCCGGAGGAAAAACATATATACTAACTGTAGTAGACCGGTACACTAGGTGGCCAGAGGCGTATCCGACGACAAGCGCAACAGCAAGTAATATAGCAAAAATTTTAGTCGGACAGTACATTTCGCGTTTCGGCGTACCCTCAACAATTGTCACCGACAGGGGCGCACAATTCGAATCCGAACTATTCCAACAACTTTGCCACCTGTTAGGTACCAAAAAATGTAGGACTACAGCCTACCACCCGCAAGCAAACGGGATGGTCGAAAGATTCCACAGAAAATTGAAAGAGTCATTAATGGCTAAATGCGTCACACCAAATTGGAACAGTGAACTACCTTTAATATTGTTAGGATTGAGAGTTGCGGTAAAGGAGGACTTAAAATGCTCACCTGCTGAATTAGTCTATGGGCAAGCCTTAACGGTTCCAGGAGAAATCGTGGCACCCTCAGCAGAAAAAGAAAATTTATCGTCAGAAGCATTAATTACACAGTTAAGACAAAATATGAGATCTTTGTCCCCATCCGCACCCGCTAATAGAAACAACAATCCCAAGTACGTTCCGAAAAACTTATATAACTGCACACACGTTTTCGTCAGAGTAGACAAGGTGAGAACATCTTTAGTTCCACCATACACCGGACCGTTTGAGGTGTTAAAAAGATTGAGAAAATACTGTATAATTTGAGAAAACGGTTTGAACAAATCAATATCGATAGACCGTTTGAAACCGGCATTTAGTATTCTTTCTATTAAAAACAATAAATCAACAGAAAACATAAAATTTAAAAAGAAGGTTACATTTAAATTGTAACGTACATATTTTTTCTTTTTTTTTTTTTAAATTAATAATTTTTTTTTGGTTTTCTATAACTAATAATTTCAAATTTTTCCTAATTTATAATTTCATTCGCAACTACATAAGACTAAAATCCCCTAATTAGATCATCATTACAATTATTATTATTTAATATTTTTTTCTCATATATTTTTTTTTTTCATATACTTTTTTTCTCACACGCACATATTTTTTTATATAAAAGGGGGAGTATATGTAGTGGCGAATAAAGTCATATTTTACGCGACATTAAACTGTTGCGTAGCAGGAATAGAATTAAACATACTCGACAGTGAAGACGTCATTATCAGACGTCGAGTCGAGTCGAGTGATCAGTCTTCATCATACACTTGCACAGACAAGACATATAATTACATCGCACGTAAAAGTAGCACTGTACAATTCAATTGAATTCAATTCAATAAATATTATAATGTTGTGAGAGTTATTAGTTTATATTACGACACAATAATACTCACAATAAGTTGGTGCGATCAAATCAGCCAGGCTTCGATGAGCAGGCCACATTGCGCGCATGGACGAAGAACAAATGCCAAAAAAAACTCTGCGAAAGAGAATCGACAACAACAGAGCGAGAGGTAGACCCCGGAAGAGATGGTTGGACGGCGTGGGAGTCAGAGAGTGGAGAAATTCGCCCCTGAACAGAATAGGGTGGAGACGAGTTGTGGAGTCAGCCAAAACCCGCTTGGGTTAGTACGGCTGCTAAGTAAGTAAGTAAAATAATGATGCAGACCTTCAACATAACGCGAAAGCAACTTAATTCGTGAGTCACATAAGCTACACGCCGCGCCGACCGATTTTCTATAAAGACTAAGCCTTTGCCTGTCGCTATCGCGAATGTGAATGTGATGAAATTTGTTTAAACTTGCAAATTGAACAAGTCCTAGTCCACCACCTGACCATTATTTTATCCTACATCTAATCTGAACTTACTCATGTAATTAACGAACTAACGAATCGCGTACGGCCGAATAACCCGAATTAGGTTTTAATGGAGGATGGCGACTCTATGGAAATTGGATTTTACACCAAAAGCATTTATAATAATTTGCAGAAAAAAAATCAAAAAATTTTGAAAAGAGAGTTCAAAAATATTCCGAAATTTAAAAAAAAAATTTTTGTACAATGTAAAAAAAATATTCACCTTCAGCTAATCCGCCAATTGTCGTCCCTCCTAAAGCCACACCTAATCCTCCTCCCAAACCCCACCTCATCCTCCCATTCATTCACCTAAATCTCCTTCTAGCATTCTCTTAACACGAAGTTCTGAATAACTGACTGAAATCAGAGATAAGTGAAAGCGACATGTCTTTGAAGTAACAAACAAAAAGAATTTATTAGTTTCATCATCAACAACAAACATTGTAAAGACTGTCTTGGGTTTCTTATGTGTTCATATGAGCAGTGACGTATTTCCAACAGGTTCTTATTGGATGGTAATAAACGACCGATAAAACAATTCAACTTTACCGATAAATAATAATAAATAGCCGATAATTATTTACCGATAAATTTTTAAACACATATTTAAGGTAAGATTACAGCGCATGACTTAAGGTCCACTAGCTTAAACCTTCACTATTTAAAGCGTGTTTTGCTCGAGCTCCATAAAATTGATAAACTCTGCGATAAGCCGGTGAAAGTTTGGAATAAAAGACCCCTCTATTTGAAGTGAATTGTGGGTGCTCTCAGGAGTGGTCGACGTCTGGTGCTGACGTAAGGATAGTTCTGAGAATTTCAAGATATTCAATAAATAGAATTCGGCTCAAGTTCCATACAAGTTCACATACCGTTGCGGGATCCGTTACCTTCTTGGTTGGGCGGGGCTGCATACGGAAGGCAAGTTTTTTATTTGGTGAATGTGTGGTGCCTCAGGACAGTTATTTGGCATGAATTTGCCAACCGGACATCCGACTGCGGGACCGGATCTTTAATTACTCTAATTACACGGCACGAAACATTATAAACATACACGGCACTTTTATAAAATTTGTTTACATCTAGTAGACAATTGGACCAGTGTTGACAGCCAAAACCGAAGCCATCTTGAACCATATAGCCAAGGACAAAGCTCGAGGTGTCCATTATTGTCGCCGTTTAGCCGTGCAATATACTAACACCCTTATCAAATACAACGAGGTGCTGTCGCACGAATGGATTCGGAGTCCGACGGCGAAGGCGGATGCGAATGCCCTTTATGCCACAGAATATTTCCTACAATGGCGGGTATCCGGGTGCATTGGGCTAGAGGCCACTCGGCCAGAGAATTCGAAGAAGCAGTGTGCAATTCCCATTCTCTAAACTTGCCGTCAGTAGCTAGCGACTTGAACAACCAGTCAACAGAACCGAACCCAACCGTCCCCACGATGTGCAATCCGATAAATGACAGAGCAACATGCAACGTATGTGGGTTTTTGGCGAAAAACGACCGAGGCCTGAACATTCACATGAGAATCCACAATAGCCATCTGGATTCAACCGGCGACCCCCAGAACTTTCCGGCACGGTTTGATTTCGACCCACTCGACACGACCAGCATTATCCAAAAGTTCGGCGAACTCATCTATAAGTGCAAATGCTCTATTCCAATTGTGAGAATTCTCCAGAAGTCGGTTCGTACAGTCGTTTGCCAGGAATTTACGAAGGAGATCGAGCTGGTTGTGTCCAAAAACGACTTGGTTTCTTGGTGTCGTTTACTGAGCTTCCCCATCATCGTGTTGAATACGATTCCAAAGAGCTGTTTTAAGGGCAAACACCGTCCGAACATCGTGAGACACAATTTATCTATTTTTGCCAAACTCAACACCGTAGCGAGCTTGTTCAGCGAATTGCTCAGCCTTCTATCGTACGACTTGCCTAAGAAGCCCCTTAGCAATTCGGAAAAACTAACAGTCAAAATAGCTCAGAGAAAAATTGGCGAAGGAGACATCTCTGGAGCCGTTAGAGTCCTTAGAAGGCATGGCGGACAACACCCCGGAAAATTTAGATAAATTGAAGGAGAAACATCCGGACGAGATCTTCGACTCAGATGTGGAACCAATACCGAATATGGAGGTTTTTGAAACGTCCTCCGATCAAATATTGAATGCCATTAAACATTTCCCTATCAGCTCGTCCGGAGGTATAGACGGTCTGAGACCCAGGCACTTGAAGGATTTGATTTCGTTTTCATGCGGTGACGCCTCTGTGAAATTTACATCCGCCATGGCTAAGCTGGTAAACATGATCCGATCAGGAAACATATTTGACGATATCCGTCCGGTTTTCTTCGGAGCTTCACTCATCGCATTAGCGAAAGACAACGGCGACATTAGACCCATTGCCATCGGTTTGGTTTGGCGCAGACTAGCCGGTAAGATCGGCGTTTTCGCGGTTAAGGAGCCCATGTCTCAAACGTTGCGGCCAATTCAGAACGGATTTGCGGTTCATGGTGGTTCAGAGGCGATGGTTCACGCGGTTCGTGCATTCGTTCGCGCAAACCATTCCAAACCGACTTTAATGATCAAACTTGATTTCCGAAACGCTTTCAATGAGATCTTTCGAAAATTTCTTCTAAACGAAATCAAAACGACAGCACCCTCTCTGTTCCCAATGTTGCAGCAAGCTTATCGATGCCGAAGCAACCTTTTCTTTGGTGATGCTATCATACTGTCGAAACGAGGTACTCAACAGGGTGATCCATGTGCTCCGTTGGCATTCAGCGTAGGTTTGAAGCCCTTGACACATTCATTGCAATCCCAGCTGAATACATGGTTCTTGGACGACGGCACCATAGGCGACGAATTTCCCACAATTGTGCGCGATGTCCAAAGAGTCCTAACCTTCTGTGATGAGTCCGGCTTATCGTTGAACTCCAGTAAATGTGAAGTTTACTTCATCAATTCATCGAATGAGGAGCAGCATGCCATGCTGGAAGTATTGAACAATTTGCTGCCCGGTATAAAAGTGCTCTCGGACGCATCATTCAATCTGTTGGGCGCACCAATCATGGAAGAAGGCTTAAGCCATTCGCTGTCCAAGAGCCTAGAGACGGTGAAAACTTTGTGTAAACGTCTTCCTTTGCTCGATATTCATCCATCGCTGCTACTCTTGCGTAGTTCCTTATCATCGCTGAGACTAATATACTTACTGCGCACGTCCCCCGCTTTTCTACATAAAGACCAATTGTCAGTAATCGATGGTTTCTTTCGCCAAACTCTTGAAACCATCACGAATAACGAATTCAGTGACAGGGCGTGGATTCAGGCATCGCTTCCAATGTCATTGGCCGGTCTTGGAATCAGGAGTACAGTAGAGATAGCTCAACCAGCTTACTTTTCTTCAGTATTCCAATCTAAGGAACTCTCAAATCTTATTTTGGCAAAAACAAATCTGCGACTATTCGACCCAACATTAGCTTCGATGATCAACGCTTACCCAACGGAACTAACGCCTCCAACTTTTAAGTTGAAACAACTCCAGTGCTCTTGGGATAATCTGCGATCCAACGCTACATTCGACGAGTTGTTTTCATCGAGTGGTCCAATTGATCGGGCTCGTCTCCTGGCGTCATCCACAAAATCTTCTTCCAAGTGGCTCCAGGCAGTTCCTTCCCACCAATTAGGATTACTTCTAGACAATGACTCAGCGAGAATAGCAGTTGCACTTCGGCTGGGCAATAAAGTATGCGAGCCACATCAATGCGGTTGCGGTGAAATAGTCGATTCCAAAGGCCACCACGGACTTTCGTGCTCTATAAACAAGGGAAAGTACCCAAGACATGGCGAGTTAAACAAAATATTCTCAATGGCGTTCACTTCTGCCGGCTTCCCTAATAACCTCGAACCATACGGCCTTTCCAGGCGTGACGGAAAACGCCCTGACGGTATCACCAGCTACCCGTGGAGCCGAGGTAGGTCATTGTTGTGGGATGTGACGGTAGTGAATTCAATAGCAGCCAGTTATGTGAACGGCACATCTCGGGCGAGCGGGGCAGCGGCTGACGAAGCGGAGCGACTCAAACACAACAACTACATTGACCTGAAAGCCACCTACAATTTTACTCCACTCGCTTTCGAAACCTTGGGCTCTATAGGTCCTGAGACATCGATCTTCCTGAAAAAGCTGGGCAAGCTAATGAAAAAGAATACTGGAGAAGCTCGCTCCTTAGATTATTTGCTTCAGCGTTTGTCCATTGCAATCCAGAGGGGCAACGCAATCTGCATCCGTGATACTTACGACGATAGGCGTGAATTGAATGTCTTTATGTGACCTTTGCTCGAACTATGAATTTGTGATATTATTTGTAACCTTTGATATAATAATGTGAAAATAAATTAAATAAATAATAATAATAATAATAATAATAATAAATAAATAAATTTGACAAAAAGGTCATTATCAGTTCGTTAACTTACAAAAATAATTAAAAAGATACAAATTTAACTGTAAGGGAATGAATGGTGGCGTATTACCTCAGAGTCTTTTCGGGATATTGACGATGGAGCTGGAAAAATTTATCGTCAGGCTAAAGGGAATGGTGTGAATCAAATTCGTATGTTGGAATCGCTGGAAACCTTAATCCGACACTGGGTATGAAGGTTCCAAAGAAATAGATTGTTTGCTTATTTGTTTGCAAAATTTGACGGCAAATTAAAATCAAATGGTGTGTTGCCTTGCTACGGATGTGAAAAGAGCTTCAAAATAAAGAGATTTACGATGAAATACCTTCGTCAAATAAATAATTCGTAAAAATTGTATTTCGTTCAAACAAAAGTGTTTCTCATGATGTGACGACTCAACAATCAGTCGAATTTATCACTTTCCACGAATTGAATTGAAACAATTTAAAAATATGTCATTCGTAACAAATAAATAGAACATAAGCAACAACAACAATTAGACTAAAGTCAATAAAAATGTAAGTGTATAAACTTTAATGATTTCCTGAATTTAGTGAATTGTATGATGAATGAAGTATGTACTCTTTATGCAGTAAAGCGAAAATAAATTGAGCTGCAAGGCTACAATTAATTAGCTAATTAAGATGCTACGTCGCACCGTACGATTCACAGCGTGTTAGTTAAGCAAGCAACAGTGAACTCCAGCGCTTTAAAACGATGTGGTATTTTTTTAACAGCGAATCACAATGCACAATCGTTGGCGATGCAAAAATTATTATAGAAACCCGATTTTAATGGTTTGACGCATCAAAAACTCGTCTATAATCGTCAATATTTCAACAAAAACATCAGTTGTAGATTACATTTGGAATCTAATATTTTTTAATTATTATTGTTGCTGTACGAGCAAATAGCATCAAAGCTAGCTCACAAGGGCTTAAAAATAGAAAAATCATGTCTGTCATGGATGGTACCTTAAGAAACTGTTCTTAAGGTAACACCGAATAATAAACATATGACGGGTCCCTTCGTATCAGAATAGATGCGGTAAACAGAGTTGATGTTACGAAAAGACTGGAACGTATTTAAGTAAATATTGCGTTCACATTAAATTGTATTGGAAATTGCCGATAGGGCAATATTGAAAAACCTGTCCGAAGAAAAATTGTAAAAAAATTCTCCGAGCGCACAAAATTGACCTCCAAATAGAGAAAAATGTTCTCCTCAAATTTTGTCCACAACATAGCAAAAAACCATTTTTTGGGCTAGGGCCGACCTTAGTACTGGTCTAGGACCCTAAGTAGAGGCCTCGGATACATACTTCCATAGACAAAAATGTTTCCCTGCTCTGCAACGTAGCAAAAAACGTTTTTTTTTTTGGTCCGATCCGACCTTAAGACCGACATGAGGCCCACTTGAGCCCTAAGCACAGGCAAACGTTCTTCCATTAATTGTCGGCCGTGCCGAGATCTTTCAAACAAAAAAAAGGTTTTGAAAATCGGAAGAGATTTACTCGAGTTATGTACAAAAAACACGTAGGGCCCTTACAAAGACTCGATTGTAGTGCCCTAGCTAAGTCCAAAAACTCAAATCGAAAACTGTTTCTTCCACAAATTGTCGCTCATGCCCAGATCTTTCAAACAAAAAAAAATTTTAAAATCGGAAAAGATTTACTCGAGTTATGTACAAAAAACACATAGAGCCCTAGCAGAGACTCGTTTTTAGGGCCCTAGCTAAGTCCAAAGACTCAAATTTAAAAAAGTTTCTTCCATAAATTGCCGGCCATGCCCAGGCCTTTCAAACAAAAAAATTATGAAAATCGGAAAAGATTTACTCGAGTTATGTACGAAAGACCAAAAACAACTAGCTCGGCGGCCCTTTGGCCGACAGTGCCAAGATTCAATCCCATAAAAGATTTTTCGATTACCTTTTAGGGAAAAAAAGTTTTTGAAAATCGGTTGAGCTTTACTCGAGTTTTATCTTCGTACGGGTCTAATAACACTGACCACCTCGTACGGTCCCGTCGTCGTCTTGGTAGGAGTCTTAAATGTCTAGAAAGAGATTTTGAAGATAAGTAAAGATCTACACTAGTTATCGTGTTGACAGACGGACAAATTTTTCTTGCAGATTTCCCTTACAACTCAAAACTCATCAAGTCCGAATTCGACTGGTTACAAACATTGTGTTGAACGCATAAGCGTAAGGTCGTTGTGCGGGTCTAAAAATATTTATAGTGTGATTTGCTGGATTTGTTACACTAAGATTGTATCCCTCCGGGCATTAATTCATAACGCCCATTGCACATAAAAAATTATGCCAATAATTTTGTCTCAAGATTGCTTTGAATAATATTTTCTTTGTTTCGCGTTATGCTATGATGTCCAACGACAATTTGATTTTCTTTTTCATTGTGTGTTTAAACTCATCACGATTGGGTATACCGTAAGCCTAGTCTTGCTACAATTATCTCTAACAAGAAATAGTATAAGACGTTGACTACACTGTTACATCACTTCATTGTTCGTATTTATAAAATATACTTCGACACTCAAATAACAATAATATTTATTAGCGCACGTATTAAATTATTTACTTTGTAGAATACGACATTTTGCTAATGAAAGTGAATTTATTTATGTAAACCTTTTTAAAACCGGTTTAAATGCATAAAGTACCTCAATCGACATAATAACTTCCACGTGATATTGTATTGTGATCTTGATAGAGATACATTAAATCTTAGTGAGCAAACGAGGAAACTCAAATGGGCAAATGGGAGCATTTCTTGTGAATGTTTTAAGTCTTTATTTTCGGAAAAATAAAATTACGTTGATAACTTGTAAGTATACTTGAAAATTTAAACGCAAATTTTATAAACGCAGGCGGACTGGATTTTCCTACAGCAATCATCATTTCTTTTTTTTTTATTTAGTGTGTAAGGGTATTAATTGCCATCAATTAATCTCCCCTAATTTGAGAGAAAATGAGAAACAGACACTTGGGAGTCGTCCATAAAAGACGTCCGCTTTTTTCACCCTTAAATGCTAAAGAAAGTATCCACCTACTTAATGTGGAAGTCTGTTTTAAAAGATACTAAAAGAATAACCTTGCATATTATCAAATGTTCTAATCCGCACATCAAAGTAGAAGTCGACTCGTTTCCAAAGCTACACCCTTAAGTTGGTCGGTATACACTTTCCCACTTGTCTGGTATTTATAACTAAGGCTTCTATGGTATTACGATTCGTAGGCATTCGTAGGCGAATTATGGTAAAATCTGCATAACACCGCTTACGAAAGAGTTTAAAAAATTGCAACTTTATTTATTAATTTTCATACTTTACACGCTTTTTCACTAACTACATACCTACCCTGAAAGTCAAGGTCCGTTATAAACGACCTCATTGTCTTGTCTATACCTTTTGAGTCTAATAATTTCACGACTTTTTGTGATAATAGGAATTTTATTCAACACGGTGTTTGTGCACTTTTTATCGTAAATCATTAATCACTAACCCTCGACCTTGTAAATGGATTTTATGGCAAGATACTGGTTTAATTGTTTGCAATATCCTCTTCAAGCCGAAAGAAACATTTTTGGTTAAAACAAATGACACGACTGGTTGTGCGTTTATATCTAATTTTTTTTCGCCCGTACAGGAATCACCTCCTGGGAAATTACAAGGTGTTTCGTATCTCAATTGTTACGAAATATTTCGTAAATGGAATATTTCAATTCAAGATTAAATTCTAACAATATTTTTTATATACATTTAGTATTGGTGCTTCCGTTTGTCTGTCTTACTTTTCATCGTTTTATTTCGATATGAAGGTTAATTTTAAAATTGTCAGAGACATTACATTCGATATGAATGAAAAAAATAGATTTTTGCGGCAGTAAAGTTTTTATACAGTCAACGAAAACAAGTAATTGGTATTTAAATAACGAGGGGGAAACATTTGAAGTGCAACTTACTGATTCGCCTGGAAAACGATTTTTTTCACATTCGATGTGTAATAGTTATTTACGTAACTGGGGGGAAAAGTTGAAACGTCGAGGTTTCGTGTGAATTATAATGATCCGAGGCGAAGCCGAGGTTAATAATCACACGAAAGCTTGACTTTTCATTTTTATCCAGAGTTATGTAACGAATTTTACCTGCTGGAGCCGTCGAAAGTTAATGCAACTCGATTTAATGAACGACTTTCGATCCGCAAGCATGTAAAAGTATGGATTTTCTTATTGGCAGATGAAAATATTTGCAATTTTCACAGCAAAATCTCTTTTCCAATCCAAGTTCCATATATATTTATATTTGTTCAGCAAATTCGATTCGTATCTCGAGTAAAGTTAGAACTTACTGAACTTTTCTCACGCTCCCTTATAATAATATAATAATAATAATCTGCCTTAACAACCCACGCTACTTTTTGAGATCCTTTCATTACAGGAAAGTTTTAACTGTGCCAATGGTAAGCTGTGCAACAAGCCTAGTGCCATCTACGAGATGTACTAGGAGCGAAACTAGTAGGAGTAGAATACCGGCACCTCCTGTACGATGGCGCTACGCTCAACTTCACATGACTCGAACCGATTCAACCAGCTTTGTTTTGTTTACAAATATTACAATCGGAACAAATCCGTCTGCGGTTGAGTTTCGAATCAACGCACTGGCAACTCGATCTCATAGTAGCAAGCAGACGTGTTTACCACTACGCTATCGAGTTGTTAAGTCACGCTCCTTTACTCTTAGACATTTTTCACTTCCACCCCTTTCTAAGAAAATTATTTTAATTTGTAAATATAGATAACAATTGTCTTCGAAGAAAATTGGTCCTCAACGTTTATTCGTCTCTATAGACACTGAAAACCCTAATCCGCCGCCAATGGGAATGAAGATTCCAATGAAGTAGAGTGTTTGCTTATTTGCTTGGAAAATTCAACGGAACATTAAAGTCGAATGAATTATTGCGTTGCTACGGATGTGAGACGAGCATCAAAATAAAGTGCTTTACGAAGAAAATACCATCCGCCAATTAATTCATAAAAATTGTATTTCGTTTAAACAAAAGTTTTTTTCATTGTTTTTTGTGTCTGTGAAGATTCAACAATGAGTCAAATTTGTCACTTTCCACTAATTGAATTGAAAGAATTACCGTTCTATGAAACAACAACAATTTTAAACTAAAGTTAATTTAACTGTACAAACTGTAATAATGAGCTCCTTAATTTAGTATAAGTATGCTGAATCAAATATGCACTCTTTATGCAGTAACGCGAAAATAAATTGGGTCACAAGGCTGCAATTAAGTAATCAAGATGCTATTTAAGCCCGTACAATTTGTAGACAAAGTTTTCACGTCAGATTGAGCGCGTACGATAAAAACGATATTTTTCCAGAGTAACTTTTGTTAAAAAAAAATTGTCAACTTCGAAAAAGTGGTCAATGCAATAGCTATATAAAATCATTGTTTTTTCATCCAGTAGTTGAGCTACTTCTTTGAGATTGCTTAGTTTGTTTAACAAACTTTTCGCTAGAAGATAAGTCTGCACTTTCAGCCAGGACACTTCGTGCCGAAAATTTGTAGGAAGTAGCGAATACATTACATCGTATTGGTTTATAGTTTGACACCTGGCTGCGTACTTGAGCCCATAATCTGCGAATAAAGAATATAGTCTGGTGCTGAGCATCTGTTTTTACCAAAGAGTAGAAGGTAGTTAGATCTATACGTCATATAAGTTTCAACTCGACACCAGGCTGAGTCCTTGAGCTATGACACTTTGAATTCAGGGGGCAGCAGCAGCCTGGTACCGATAGAAAAATTCTTACGTCATATAGAAAAAAAAGTTTCGTTTAATTTATTCCACAACATAGCAAAAGACATTTTTTGAGATGGGGTCGACTAGGCCTCGGACCCAGACTTTCATGTGCAAAAAGGTTTGCCTTTTTTTTTGTTTACGAAGAATATCCGTGAAAAATCATCAAAGATATCATGTAGTGTAGTAGAATGAACTGGGCCACCACTCAGGACCCTACAGCCCGGATCACTGTATTTCTGGAAATATCCTTCATTGAAAATCTTGACGAGCGCTTAGCGTGCTAATTTCGCAGAGTTATAAGTGAAAAAGTTTCATCAAACCACGTTTTTGGCCAATTTTTCGATATTCAATCCTATAATCCAAACCTTTCAAACCAAAAAAAAATTATGAAAATCGGAAAAGATTTACTCGAGTTATGTACAAAAGACTAAAAACCACTTAAACGGACCTAGCTAGGCGGCCCTTATTACTGATTCGTCATCTAAGGACCATAATCGGTGCTCGCTTCCTACTCCAGGGTCGAAACTGGGATGCTTAGAAACGTCGTTGTAGACGCATAAGACCCCTTTTCGAAGAGTTTCGTTCTTCGTACGGGTCTAAAAATCTGCTTGTGCCCAATAAAAGGTAGAGCAAAACAACGTTTGAGTAGTCATGAACTTGACTTCTTAAATGCTAGTTCAAAGAATATTTTATTTTTATGCGGGCTATGAGAAGGCAGGCATAAGGTAAAATTCTGATTAGTACCAACGAAATATATTAGTGTAAGGTGACATTTTCATTCATATGAATTTTATTCTAGACTGCCTCCTCGGATTAAAGCGAGTGAGTTTTGACACAGGTAAGGCTCGTAGTTATTATCCTCGAAAACCTGTAAAACTATAAAACCTAAGGCTATACAGAAGAGTCATAACCACAATCCAGCTAAAAGCTATAAACATAACATAACTCTGTGCAAAACAACAATATGGCAGAATTGTTTTTGAAATATTAAATACATGAGAAATAGATCGACGTAATAAATTTATTGCTACTAGATTTCATATGGAAAGCAGAAAAGTTATACCTTGGGTGGATACTTCTCTTGCATAATAAATATATATTTGTTTGTCGGTTTAAATCTTTTTCAGTCAACAACGACTGCCTCGGAGTGTTTATCTCTATCCAATACAAGTCGAGAAAGACTTTCATTGAATAAAACTACTTCTAAAAGCATTCCCTCGCTTTTACATTTCGAATGAAAAATGTATGATGGACTCCCTTGTCTTGTTAAGAGAACGCATCATATATTTCTTTCGTATTGAATGGGTACATTGGTTCCATCACATTTCATAAAAGCAAAAAAAAATCTAAACTTCGTATGAGGCAAATGCAAACGTTAAAAAAATCAGACTGCTATTAGAGATAAACCGATTGCATTACATTTTTCTAAGCCCGATACTCTGAATTGCAACTACGAGCTTAAATGCTTTCAATAGAAATAAATGGAATTGGACCGGACAGGGAGGTGTAGAAGTGATTAGCTGACGTCATTGTTTACATAAGCGTTTTATTATTTGGTTTGAATAACTCGTCATAGTTGAGCGTTAACTATTAGGACGCGATGCGAATCGCATCGCCTAAGGTTTGTGTGAAAGCTCATTTTGACAGAAATAAAAATAATTTTGGCAAGTTGAGCTTTCACACCAACCTTAGACGATGCGATTCGCTTCGCGTCCAATATGATTATCGCTTTGAAGTTTCGGGTGCTCGTCTCGTAGCCGTGCCTTTTACTTAATATTTATTTGCAAACAAAAACGCAATCCTCGACGCAATCGCACATATTTGCATCAAACATCACACATTTGATTTTTTATTTCCGCGTAAAGTATCGTAAATCAGCTACCAGTCGCTTGCATCGAATAATGGTGATGCGTTTCGTGGAATATACTTTCAAACGTTCAAAACAATCCTCATTGCTTGTCAGTCAGATTACTCGCAATCGTATGATTTTACGAAAGAAAGTGGTTTGTGAGTAACAATTATTTAAAGTAGAATAATGTCGCTATATGTATTTGTTCAACTAATTTCTACGATTATTAGCTTCCTCCAGTGATTAATTGCAACACCATCATGTTAAGTCGCTTCTTTATCAGAGGAAACATCTAGAGCAAATTCATCAAGTTTATTCACGTTCGTAGCTATAATTCGTGGACAATTACAGTTATTGATAAAATATTGCTCTGTGATTCTACACTGCACACGTTTCAAAACATGTAGAAATTAAAACATTTTGAATCCGTGATTCAATGATGTACTACGTAACAGATAAATTAATGAGAGAATTTAATTAAATTTCTCTGCAAAAAGAATGTTTTTACTAGCTGCCGCAATTAAAAAAATCAACTACACGAGCAAACGCCTATCAATCTGTTAATGATAGACAGTTTTTACAAATAAATGTTTCTTTTCTACAAAATTCTTCAAGTCTTATTTGATGAATTGATGGAATTCAAGTGAATTTTTTGTTTGTGTAAAAGACTGGAATTTCCCTCCCAACGAATTACATTTATTGAAGGTAAATTATATAACTCGTCATCTTGCTTTAAATATTTTTTTTTCATTTTCATAATTCAACGCAGCATTAAAATCTATTTTATTTTATCAGCAAAACATTGCTGAGCCGATGAATTATGTAGGTATGAAGTGAATTACTTTGCATGGATGATTTTTCTGTTGTAATTTTAGGATTCCTTAAACCAAGTTATTAAAGTCACAGAATAGTAATTTTGGTACAAGTTACGTATGAAGGTAGTTTAACGCACTAGGTGTGAGATACGAGCCGAAGGCGAGTTCGGCAACACATCGTTTACGTTAAACTACCAGCATACGTAACTTGTATCAAACAACGTTTTTTGCAATTCACCAACAAAAACGAGATTTAAAAAATCAATTCAAGTAGTGCGTAAAAAAACCTTCATCTCACTAGTGCGTAAAAAAAACCGTCATCGCACTAGTAGTAGTACGTAAAAAACCTTCATCTCACTAGTGCGTAAAAAAACCGTCATCGCATACGTAAAAAACCTTCATCGCACTAGTGCGTAAAAAACCGTCTTTACACTAGTGCGGCAAAATGACTTCATGCGACGCGACACCGAAATGACGCACGAAGAAAAAGCGAGTTTTTGTCGGTTAATTGCAAAAAAGAAATTTTTCGTTTCATTCTGAATACTTGTGAAATAATGCAACCAGAGTGCCAAACGAGCTGCAATTTTCTTTGTAAGATAAGGGTCACAAACTTCTTTACAGCTTCAACGCATCATACATCATATTAGAACTTTTCAACGATAAAATATTAAATCGATACATAAAGACGCTCTGCAAATAACATGATATCAAAACTTTTCGTGTTATTTTCTTTTTAGTTTCAAGCGACTTTTCGACTAAAACTAAATTTGAAACTTTATTTGCAAGATTTTTAAGTGAAACGACAATTTAATGTTGCCAAAGATTTCGCCTTTTCCCTAGTGGTTTGCTTTCCACAAAAAGGGTCTTATTTCACTTCGAAAAGGGGTCCGAAGTTGTTTTCGTAACTAGACTGGAGCAATGCGAACTCTTGTTGATTTAAAATCAAAAAGGCATGGAAAACTTTAATTTCCAGAAGAAATTCGGCTTCAACTTTTGCATAACTTCTGGTTCACTTTGCATAAATCGTTGTAGCAAGTGATGTACATCCCTAACAACTCAAAGAAGATTATGTTAAAGTTTTTCAACATGCAACTAATTACCTGAACACAATACGATGTCGTTCTGCCTGATATTCAACAAGCAAAGCACTAAATTGACTTTAATATTCAAATGTTGTCATGTTGATTCAATTCGATGGAAAATTAAATTACGGAAAATATGAAATTATAAATTTATCACACAATCAATAAACATGTTTAAAGCATTTGTTCGTCCTTAATTATTTTCGGCTATGGTTCGGTTATGTGAAAATTGAAATTTCCTCGATTCAAATGAGCTACATGTTTTTGTTTGTTTTGTTCATTAAAACTTTGTAATCAATTTAAATCTTTCCAGTATTATAGAGAATGAGTCTACCTTGTTGTATCAAATCTGTTGAGTTCAAATGCGCTATTTGGTATTGGATTAAAGCTTTACATTTGACACGTTTCATAAGAACAAAATGAGTAGATGAGTTATATGTGTACAGTACATTTATGAAGTTTATGAAGTCAAATATGCATGAACTAACATGTAAATGATACTCATTATTATGTTAAATTTCATGGTAAGCAAATCCATGATAACGTACAGTAGATAGATATGCATATGCATGGTACGATACGCATACCGAAAAAATATACACATGCCAGCAACACCCAACTTATTATGATATTTTTGTGTAAAATTTTTGGCGTAAAATTTTTTATCCTATAAATTATTTCAACCAAATTGTTTTCTAAGAGTTGATATTCCCACACATGTGCGAGTTTATCACAAAAGAGGAATATTTGTTCCCATTCGTTATTTGCTCACAATTATACGCGAAGAGTTCACTTAATTTTTTATTCGACATGTGTGCGAATAGTCACGCCGTCGCTCCTGATGTTATACTTTGTGAGTTAATTACATTGATATGCAAATTTCAATCATAAACCACAAGAAAAACTTAATATGAAAAGATTTTATTTGATAATTACACGCATCCGAAAGTCGTATAAGTCTTTGGAGATCATAATTATCACAGGCGTTGATTATGGTAACAACATGATCTCATACTCTTTACTTTCATTTTCAATTTTCATGTTTGTTTTTTTCGTGCAAAATGATGTTGAATTACAGATATAAAGGCAAGGTTTATTGTTATTTCATCGCTTTAATGAAAGAATTACTTTATGCAACAAGTGTGAAGGCCTAAATCAGGTATAGGAAATGCACACTTTATTTGGAGCATTGCGTAACAATCTTGGGACAGCGCGATCTCATCCAGCGTCTAAAAACTCTTGGAAGAATCTACTGCGTGTTCTTCACTGAAAGAATTTTTTTAACACATTTTTGGTATATTCGCAGCAATCTTAATTATTTGAAACAAACATAATTTGATGATTACAAACATAATAAGTTTAGAGTTAATGATAATTTATTTGCCGTAATCATGAATCACAGCAAAAAACTTCTTCAAAGGTAAAGTGTGACGCAGTCCTTAATGTCCACTTCCAAAATTAATGATATCAGAGGAGGTGACACTTCAGCTGAAAATACGCAAACAACTTTACCTTTGAAGAAGTTTTTTGTTGCGATATCAGTCGTTTTGAAAGAAAATTTTCTTCGAAAAACAAATTTGGCGCGGCGGCAATTCTCGTGGCTGCCATATCTTGCGGCGGCCACCCTCACTTATAAGTATAGAAATGTTCACAGTCACTTCCTCTACAATCCTAGTTCATAAAAGTTTTTTGGCGCGGCGGTACTTCGCGCAGCCGCCATAACTTGTGGCGGCCAGCCTTACTTATATGTGCAGAAATGTTTACAGTCACTTCTCTACAATTCTAGCTCATCATCTAGAAGAAACCATCTTAATAGCTATAAAAATGACTGAGAAAACTTTAATTTACTAACAAATCCAAGATGGCGTCACTTTGACAGCTAGCAGTCATTTTCTTAGGATCACAAAAAAATTCTGCTCCCTAATCTCTATAACTTTCCCGAAGAAACCAACTTCCTAAGCATTGTCATTCCTGAGCTAAAATTCGAAAACAAGAAAAAACCTAATTTTTTGCTTGGAAAAATTCAAGATGGCGCCGGTTTGACAACTGTCAGACATTTTCTTAAGATTCCAAAAAATTCTCCTGACCAAACTCTATAACTTTTCCGAAGAAAACAGCTCTCTAGCTATTGTCACTCTGGAGCTAAAATCTGAAAACTCCGAGCATTACCTGAAAAACCCTTAAAATTGACCACTTTTCACATGCCACGACTTTTCCAGAATTTTCCCGGAAAAGCGGCCTATGAAATTTTTCATTTGGGGCCGAGACTGACGTTCCCTGAAAATTTCAGGAAGATCGGCTGACTGCGAGGGATGACGCACTTCTGCGGTTTATGGAATAAATGGAATTAATGGAATAAATGGGAATAAATGGGAATAAATGGAATAAATATTGGAATAAATGGAATAAATGATAATTTTTTCAAATTCGTCAAAACCTCAAATAGACTTGATTTTGATGGCAACGCACACAACAAACCATATTAATGTGTCAAAAAGTGAAAAAATCCACTTTTGAAAACTTAAAAGAATTTTTGTTGAAAAATGGAATAAATAAATTTATTCCATTTATTCCAAAAAAAAAATAAAATTTAATCTCAAGATGGTTTAAATGCTTTATAATTTGTGCAAACCTTTTTTTGAATTTATTTGTCTAACTTGTGATGTGTTTGGTTCAGATATTTCCCAAAAACAAAACAAAAATTGGGAATAAATGGAATAAAAGAATAAATGGAATAAATGAAGTGCGCCACCCCTCGGCTGACTGGTTCTTGAGATCGAAAATTATTAATAGATAGAACATAGATAGATAGATAGAAACCGACAGATCAAAAAAAAAGTTTTCATAATGATGAGAACAATAGAAAAATTCATGACCCATACAAAAATGTCATCGATATCTCAGCCAATTTCCAACCGATTTTGATGAGTCTGGGCTCGTTGGAAAGCTGCTGCGACGTTATTTTTTTTTAAAATAATTTGGAGCAGAGGGGGCGGCAGGGGGAAACTTTCCAAAGTTCCCCTATACATCGTGCCTTGACCCAAAGGTTTTTGTATGGGGTTTTTTGAGTTTGTGGACTTCTTTTTTGGGACGTGGGGAATGCGTCACGCCGTCCGCTAGCGCTGCGGGCATGATACATTCGTTTTGAACCAAATATTTTTGCAGCAATAATTTTTTTGGAGTTATCCTATTATGTTTGTAATTATCATAATATGCTTATTTACAAAGATAAAATAGTTTCCCCAAACAAGAAGGTAAAATTTAGTTATTCAGTGAAGCTAAACATATGTTCTTACCAAGACAGGAAAGTTTTCCTGTGTTCAATGAAAATCTATAACAAGTTCGGCCAGCCGTCTTACTCGTATATAACAAAGCCAACATCTTTAGCTGAATAGAATTCGTGTTTCACATGTTAAACGACGCAGTGGAAGATATAAAAACGGAGAGCAACTAATAAAATTACTACTAAAAAGAAACGACCATGTTGAGAAAGTCGATTTTCTAACAAAAAGGCCTTCCTCAATAATTCAGAACAAATTTTTGAAGAAACATTACCCTTTTATTGTCTAGACGTGCAGTATCTTTACGAGGAAATTCACCTTCATATGTGATAAAAGTTATGCGGTTTACAATATTTTATGAAACGAAAAGCTGTTAGGTGCGTTTCAATTCAATGTAGTAAGTATCTTTTACAATAAGTTTATTTTCCGGCTGAATGCGATATAATAATATTTTTCTAATGTCAACGTAATACTAAATTTGACTTTTTTTTTATTTTCTATTTGGACCCAAATTCCATCTTGTTATACAACTTGTTATGTTTGTTCTGTCAAGTTGAGCTTTCACACAGACCTTACGCGATGCGATTCACGTTCCGAAATGTTGATCTCTTCTAATTATCTACATAACACAACTGTTCTAGATGTGTTAATGTCTGAGCGTCATGTCAATGACAAAATAATTCAAATAAGAGCTTGCACGTTCATAGTAAAAGTAATACGTAATGAGTTGTATCCTAAGTTTGATTCTAAGTTTGCGGGCTTTAAACCGTAGAGATTTGAAAAGTGACGAATGACTTTTCATAGTTGGGTTTAGTCAACAACAAATTCTCTGAACCAACCTAAAATCAACAGAAAAACCAACAAAACAACAAAAGGCTCATTCAATTCATTGGGTATTCTGCCATGTCAGTACCTAGATTCTGGCCTTAATAAATTATCAGGCGTGTATAAACACCTCTCATAACAGTTTAATCCACAGTAAAGAGTAATTTAAGTGGAAGTTAAAATTAAACATTTATCAGCATGTAGAAATGTTATGAATGAAAACATTTCTGATAATATTCAAGTGAAGCAATTCAGAAACTTTTTCCTTTTTACTGAGAAGTGGAATTCTAAACTTTTACAAGGCTAGAAAAAATACGTACCTATATAACCGTATAAAGTAGTTGAATTTGCATGATATATTATAAAATATAACAGGTTCCACTACGTAACCTTCGACGGAATTTCCTGTACTGCTCTGAACAAGTAGAGTACGTAAATATTAAATACAGCTTTGAAGCAACAAATAAGTGATGATAGATGAATCATTGCAATTAGGAACATATGCAGGGGACCCGTACGTATCCGAAAAGATGTGGCAAACAGAATAGATGTTGCAAAAAGACTCGATCGTATCTAAGTAAATGTTGCCTTAACTCTTAAGTGTATGAAATTACGTCGACATTAAATTGGATTGAAAATTGCCGAAAGGGCAATATTGAAAAACCCGTCCGAAAAAACGGCGCAAAAAACATCTCCAATCCTTAAAAAAGCCCAAAAATAAAAAAAAATGGAAAAAATTTGAAAAAAAAAATTGCACTAGCCCCGATCTTAGAACCGACCTAGAGCACTTAGGAGAGACCTTGACCCATACTTCCATAAACAAAAAAGTTCGCCTCTTTTTTCTCTGCAACACTGCACAAAAATATCACAGAAAACCACTGAGGACTCTGCAGCCCAAACCACTCAACAGATTTTGACTAATTTAATTTTCGTGATTTTTTGATGTCCATATCTTTTATTTTAAGTCTTCAAGAGTGATTTCCGTACTAATTTCGCGGAGATATAAATCAAAAAGTTCGTCCAACCTTCAAAAAACCACGTTTTTTACCACTTTTTCGACCGTAACGCCGAGAGTTTTCGATCGACTATACCCAAATTCAATATTGTAATCAATTTTTTGATTACTTTCAGGAAAAAAAAAATTTTGAAAATCAGATACGATTTACCCGATTTATGTAGAAAAAACACGTTGGCCCTAGTAGAGATGCTGTTTTAGAGCCCTGGCTGACTCCAATCTCAGAAATAAAAAAAATTTGTTCCATAAAATGTCAGGCATGCCCAGGCCTTTCAAACAAAAAAAATTATGAAAATCGGAAACGATTTTCTCGAGTTATGTACAAAACACCAAAAACCACTTAAACGGCCCTAGCTCGGCGGCCCTTGGGCTGACAGTGCCCAGATTCAATCCCATAAAGGGAAAAAAAGTTTTTGAAAATCGGTTAAGTTATCGCGATGACGAACGGACGGACGAACATTTTTTTTATTGTTCATTCGTCATCTAAGGACCCCCTACTCCCGGGTCGAAATTGGGGTGATTACAAACGTCGTGGTAAACTTCGTTCTTCGTACGGGACTAATTAGGGCTTTCAATTTAGGCGAAGTGTTTCCTTGCATGCAAATTAGGTCTCAGATTTTAAATTAAACAATCATCACTTAATCACTAAATGACAAGTTTTTGAACAGCCCCAATCAGAAACTACAACACATTTGATCAGTTTTTCTGAAAGCAATCCACAAGTAAAGTCGCGAATGCTTAGAGGTATGAATAAAAATTATTTTTTATGGTAGCGGGAGGTGAAGCTGGGGAAAGGTATCACCGATGAAAATCATTCGTGGGCGACCCCTTCAAAATAACTAGATTGGAATTGAAATGGTATGTTTTCTGATATTTTGGTATGGTATATAGGATATTGTTTTCATACCTAAAAGTGTAACATTCCTCGTCGAATCTACGTCATCTAAATCATAATTCACCTGTTTCAAATGTTTCCACATTCTCACATCGCTTCACAATCGAAGAGACACCCACAATGTGCATAACTTGTTAAACGTTGGTTCCTGCTGGAATCGCAGAATAAATACACTTGCATGGAATGCTCAATAAAATGATTTAAATTTTTAATTGAATTCAGAAAACATTTAATTAGAATTACAAATTTATTTTGATGTTATTGCGGCTTCGGATGGTTGAGCAAAACATTTTGTAACGAATAATAAATGCGATCTTATCATACATATAATTAAATGAAAAGATGTGCAGACATTTCCAAATTATTATACAGATCTGAAGCCTGTGTCGTAATTGGATTGACGGTAACGGCCTTGAACTTGATAAGATGATGTGAAAAATAAATATCAAGTCATCCAACTCAGTCCATTCAAGTAGTTCTCCGAAGTAAATAAATCGAATTAGGCGAACGGGTTGTGATTATTTTTTACATTAATTGTATGTTACTACAATCAAAGAAAACTCGAGAGAAAACTTCGGATGTCGTAGAATATAAGGACATTTAATAAGTTGCTATGCCATAATTAGATTAAGCGATTTTCGCAATGAACGAAGAAATGTTCCTACTTACCTGAAGTGTTTTTTTCTCTCCACAAGTGTTTTGAATATTCGATGTTTTCGTAATTAAGTATTAATGAGAAAACAAACAAGAAGGCGAAAAAGAAGATCCAATGACGATTAAAAACATCTATCGGCATGTTGCTGTTTATTTGGGACTTTTCAAGCATTGCGTTAGGCAGAAGCGTAAGAAGTGTTTTCGCCAATAAATATTTTGGAATGAGTTGTTGAATGAAGTCTCTATTCGTAAAGTTAATAATCTTTGAATAAATGTAATTGTTTTTTGCACTTGATGTGAATACTATTTGCTACTACGAATCTACTCTATTGTAACCTTCGAATGGTATCATATGCAATTGTAGCTTGTAATAATACGATATTATTGAAGTTGGTGTTTCTTCAATATTGTTGATTACTAAAGAGATACAGATTTATTATAGAAAAATTCGAGCGACTAATTTTTTGATAAAATTGGAATTGTTTCAACTTTAATGCAGGAAAATGCGGGAATCGTTAATAATTTTCATTTTTTGTTAATATTATCAATCTGCGACGAAAGCACATATGTTCACATCTAGTCTATAGAGAGTCAGGGGAGGTCAAAACGTGCTAAAAATACACAAAAAGCCGGTAATTTACATCGAAGTCGTTCCCGTATGTACCCGCTGTGGCTCAAAAAGTCTCATCAGAGTCACATCTAGGCCAATTTGGGTATGCTCTTTCCAAATCAGAAGTCGCTTTTGACGAAGGTCACATATATCCAGAAAATGTGCCGTTTGAAAGTAGCCAGATTTCACATTTGACAAAATTTTCATCAAATAATAGCAAAAATCTTTCTCATTTCCACAGTTTTCGGTTAATTTTGTATTATAGGTTACCCAGCAACAACTTTCATTGAAACTTAGCTCACTACTAGAGTATAGTGGGCCGATAGAGGTCAAAAGATAATAACTATACCCAAGGAAATTGGTAATTTGCATGAAAGTTGCTTTCTTTAACATTTTCATGGAAATCTTCACATTTCATGTACTCAGTTTTGTTATTTTAACAACGACAAACAAATTCAACCATAAATATGACCATACCTCAGATACCAGCAGCCGAATGTAAGCCGAATATCATGTTTGGCACAGAAAACGACAATATCTTTTTAAAAAAAACCTTCGAACTTTATGACTTTTAATAAAGTGTCTGATGTTTAGAAAATTATACTTTAACAACATAACACGGGTTACATTTACAATTTGCTCAACACATTCGTCGCAGATTCATAATATTAACAAAAAATATAAATTATTAACGATTCCCGCATCCCCCAGGGTTCCTTTCTAACTCAAACTGTAAGACCTTGTCACAAATAACGACCTCGACGTAAGAACACATTAAATTTTCTTTTCAGAAAGAAAGTACAAGTGACCCCATCATTCATTCTTGACCGTATTTTACTACAAAACCTTATGTTGAAATTTTAATGTTATTCAGCTTAATAAACAATAGAAACTCAAAATTGCAAACACTGCTGATACGCACACGTTATTCTGGGGTGTTGTCAAAGGACTTTCACAATGAAAAGCACGTAATTGACAAACTTGTAAACTGTTTGGTTTTTGGAAAATGTTATTGCCAACGGTTCTGTGAGGCCATTAATCATCGACTGAACAAGAGCTGAGCCAAGCACTAACAATGTTTCTACTCCCAACTCCCAAGAATTGATGAACGAGACTGATATTGATATCTTCATATCTCAGAGGGGTTTTCAACGCTGTCATCGGTATTTCAGAATGCAATGTACATTACATCCCATAAGTACGTTTACAAGACGACAAATATTGCATTGCACAGAGAGACAGACCAAAAATAGAAACTATCACATCATGGCTTCGGTTCATTATGATATTTGTTTCTCGGTTATAATGGCCTATGCAGCTATATTAATGGAATTGCAATTCAAACATACATTTCTTGCTCACAACCACATACACATGCGTCTAATTGCCTCGTTTTACGATTTACCCAATTACGAAGAATCAAAAGTTTTCTTTTATGTTGATTTTATGACATAGAGTTGAAAACAATTTCCAAATCTTTACTCTTACGTACGTATTAAGGAGGAGCCACTCTTTACAGACGTGACAAACAATAAAATCTGTGAAGACCTGGATATTTAATTATGGAGTTACTCTCGTAGCCGTTTATTAAGATTTATATACATTTATATAGATCATAATACATGAAGGTTTGCAGTCCTGTGGCAGCGGTCTTAACAGCAGCGGTCACTCGATCCCGCGCCTGCGGCGGGCTTGTTTACGTCATTCAGGGCTGCCGCCCCTCGACCCCGCTTTTTTATTTTTCCATTATGTTCACGGCATGCGGCGCAACAGTACATATAAAAGTGATTCGTATAATCGTATAAGGAAATTGCCGCTGATGAGAAAAATACAACTTCGTTCATATTTCATTCGGATGTTGAAGCCTCCGGATTTTGTCGCCTCCGGATTTTGGTCCTCCGGATTTTGTAGCGACTCCGAATTTTTTCCTTCCTACTGGCAGTCGTCATAGCATGCAAGCAAATACATACAATTGAAACAAATTGTTGGATGAAGTTGTTGAAGCACTGGAGGTGATCCGATTAAAAGCGACATGTCGCGAGTCATACGAATTAACAACAATGAATAAATTGATGCAGTAAATCGCTTAAAATCTCGTTAATTTCTGAACGAATTCAATGTACTTATATTATATTCGACCGATAAAACAATTCTTTCAAAACAAACAATTCAAAACTTTACCGATAAAAAATAATAAATGACCGATAACTTATTACCGATACCTTCTTTTCAGCTTCTTCTCTGGGGAATTTTTCCTTTTACAAAATGTCATGAGGTCTTTTGGGCACTATCCGAAATATTCGCGCTTTAATTCTACTTCAAATATGTGTTTACAAATTTATCGGTACATAATTATCGTTAGCTTATTATTTTTTATCGGTAAAGTTGAATAAAAATATCGGTCGTTTATTACCATCCTTTTATTTTGTTAACATAAGTAAGTAATTGAAGTTCTATGTTCACGACGAAGATGATTATAAATTATTAACTTTGAACTAATGAAAACTTTTAAATTAGAAAAACATTCTCTCAGCGGAGAACTGAAGTCAAATGGGCGGTGAATGAGCGTAAAAGCTTCCTTCTATGCAGAGCTAAGTTCATCTTTTATTTCACCAACCCTCGATGCATAAAGTAGAGTCCGATGTTTATGTTTTACAAGAAAGTTGTGCATACAGCCATGAGCCGACGCATGTCTCCAACTCTTAACTTAATAAAACTAAACCCATAAATCAACTATGCTATGCATTATTTGATAGGAGCACAAAGTTTTTGTAATTTAACAAAATGAAGTCAAAAACTGAAAAACAATTAACTTATCTGTAATAACAACAAAGGAAATTGTTAGCGTCTCATGTCGTCAGAAAACTTGTAGTGCAGAATGGAACAGAAACAGTCTCGTCAACGGAACACGTCTCGAAGGAAATACTGCATAACTGATTGTGGTTTTACCATCAACGTTTACAAAGATGTGGATTCTTTTAAATTGATTTTCTCTCATGAAGAGAAATTGAAGAAATAATGAATGTTGAGTTGTCCGAGCCAATTTGTATGGAAAAAAAAGATTGGACAACTCAAGGTTTAATGGTGAGTTGTCCTGTGACGTTTCATATCTTGGACAACTCACAATTTTGAAATTTATATGAAATTGAACAACTCACGATACCCCCCGGACAACTCTCAATTTTAATGTAAATTTTAATTAGATAAAACAAATTGATAAATTAAATTTATGTTAATTAGATAACCAAAATTCAAATCTTCGAGTGGAAATTGATAATTCTGTACTAAGTTTCAAAACTATGAAAAGAATTAAGTCGAAAGTTGAAGATTGTTAAATTTGGACAACTCAACATTTCTTACCTTACACATTTTTCCTTTTCGTGTTATTACAATCATCGATAAATAAAAACTACACTTAGAGAAATTTATGCTAGGGCTTCATAGATCGGTGTGAGACAATTTCGCTGTAGTAATAGAGTGAGTATTCAGTTGTGTGTTAAATCCTATTCAGCTACGAAAAAAATGGAAGGCGCCACCGACTTTACTTTAGTTTTATATTTATCCGTATTCAGCTATGAAAATAAGCGGATGACGCCACCGACAGGTGGCTACTGTTTATTGCCTGATGAAAAGTGATGCAAACCACGCTCTATCACACGCGCAACTCGATCTCTTGTATTTTTCTTGGACACATACATAATTTTCAAGACAACTAAGAATGAAAGTCAAAGCAAATAGTCAACGATCAGGGGTATGACACTTCCATATCAGACTTATTGAAACCATAACCTCAAATTTCACAACCCGTTTGACATTTGTTTGTTTGCAGTGAAGTTAGTGACGTTTGTCAATCAAATTTTGAACAGCGCCATTCTGTCAATTTTGTTTGAAACATGACAGACGTGAAGTAGGCACAGTTTGCATAAATCACAATATAATACTTTTAATTTTTCAAACGTCTGGAGTGGCCAAAATGTGTATGTTGGCCGGTTCGAATTATGAATTATTTTAAATTTATCTTATTGCATGTCAGCATTTGTTTGTGTGTGTCCGATGACTATTCCATAACTATTTCCATCCGTAATTGCGTGGTTTACGGTCGGAACGTATAATCGTTCGTGTTCTGCTCATGAAGACCTCGACTCATCATACCTTAAATGTTTCTTACAAGCGACCACACGTCCGCAACAATTAACGAGTAAAACGTGATCACTTCGTGAAGAAAACCAGAAAGTGAATCTGGAATTTGTTTTGGGATAGGTAATGTAAACGGAATTTTATTTTTCGAACTGTATATATGCAACGACGAGTTCCTAACAGGAAAAACATAAAGAATTGTTGCGCTACTTGCTTACACTGGCAAAATTATTATGTCTACATTATTGAAAATGTATTTTATTCTACCTTGAACAGTAACGTCGCATTCATCCGCCTTGGACATTTTCATTTATCTCGATATATCTGTTCTCGGTAGATAAGACATTGTATGCACCTTTGCTACAATTGTTATCTTGACTTGTAATTATCCAATTTTCTAATAACGAAAATGAATATCGAGCAAAGAACATTTTTGGCGAAACAGAAATAAAAGGGCAATCGATGAACAAAAAGTGCACAAAATAAATTTTGTGCAAATATAAGAAAAATTGTGCACAGAATGTGCGCAAAAAGTATAAGTGCAAACAAATCGAGATTTTGCGTACATTTTGCCGAGTTCAGACGCATAAATTGTGTATTTTTGTGCGTTTCATTGAATGTTTGTGCACTATTTGTGCAAACAAATCGAGATTTTGCGCATAAATTGTGTACTCTATGTGCGTCCCTTGTGCGTTTCGTTGAATGTTTGTGCACTTTCTGTGCAAACAAATCGAGATTTTGCGCACATTTTGCCGGGTTTAGACGCATAAATTGTGTACTCTTTGTGCGTTCCTTGTGCGTTTCGTTGAATGTTTGTGCACTTTCTGTGCAAACAAATCGAGATTTTGCGCACATTTTGCCGGGTTTAGACGCACAAATTGTGTACTCTTTGTGCGTTCCTTGTGCGTTTCGTTAAAGTTTGTGCACTTCTGAGCACAGTTGCGAACCGATTGCCCTGCGGGAGACCATCTAAAGTGGACTGTAAATTGTGTTACTCTAAAGTAGGTATGCTTGCGATAGGTATGTCACACTCCATGTACCCTGCTGTATACGTGTCATCAGTATTTAACGACTTAAAGTTTTCTCATATGTTTCATCGACATGTATTCAAATCATGCTTGCTGATAACGCTAATGAATAAATAATACAAAAACCAAAAAAAAAAAAAAACAATTTTTATGATTGGAAACGTAGAATACGCGCCATAAGTTTAACAACTTTGGAAACGTCTTGCACGTCAAAACAAAGAATTTCGATTATATTGATGTGAAAATCATGTGATTGAAATTATTCACTAAAGAATTTATCCGAATAAACTTTTACAATTAAACTTGAAGCCCATGTGTTCAATCGAACGTGATTGTAATCTGTGTTTTGAGTTAGCTTTAAAAACTTTGAGACAAGCTTTTGTAGTTGTTATCAGTTCAATTATTGTTATGAGTATTACATTTTATGATTGGTACATATATACGTTTTTAGTCGTAAAACGGAATTTTCAATATCGTGTTTTCAGTTCAACGTATTTTATTCGGATAAAATGATGTCAACTAGTAGTTGTGTGACTCAGTAATTTCGCCTTGTACAAAATGTTTTTATTATATTCCGAAATTGATGGATTGATTGTTTTATTATGTCTACACCATGAAATACAATTAATTTGAAATTAAGTTACTCCCCTGTTACAAACTTTTCAGGATTTCAACGGAAAAGTACACGAAGATAGAAAGAAAATAAATTAATTGTATCATGAAATTTGGTTACATCTTTTGGAAGAACAAGGCATGGGGGCAATTATTTACTTTTTACTCTTTTTTTTGAAAAATCGTGGTTGTTACCTGAACTGCGTTACTAACCTGTTGAAAATGTAATGTTCCTAATACTTTTTATCCGAGCGGGTTCTCCACTCAAATGTGGTGAGAATATGGCGTTTGGCGAAACGTAACGCCTAATGACAAATTCCTATTTTCTCACCTCTTATTCTCCCCTGGAGCAAAATAGTAATTTGTGTGTTTGTTTTTGACGATTTATTTTAGGCAATTTCGCGAGTTGTAGACCGAGCAAAGTGAGGTCTACATGTGAAAACACCTAAGTTCAGTCGTCTAAAACAGATACACAAAAAGTTTTTCATGCAGAGATTCAAAATCGACAGAAGCCTGAAAATAACTATTTGTCGCCTGAACTGCCCAATTAACCAAATTCTTCTGGAGAAAAGTCGTTCGGACATATAACAAAATAAGCTTTTGAAAGCTTTCATTGTTCTTTCTCCGAACGAATTTCCGCGGAAGAATTTGATTAATTTGGATGTCGTGATTTATTTTATGGCATGTTGTTGTGTTGCCATGATTTCGTTTTGTTGATGTGAACATTTGAGTAAATTGAGGTCAGAGAGAAAATTGAATTCCAACTCGCCGCAAGCTTTCGGTCTTGTTGGAGTTCATCATTTTCTTCCCTCGGATAACAAATAACATTTAATTGCACGATTTAGAACGTAGCTTTGTCTGTTTCTAGACAGAAGATACGAGGACGAAAGCTAAAATAAGACTTCACTTGGACTAGTACACACGACAATTTTAAAAGCATTTGGGCCAGCTTTCTCCGTTTTTCTAATGATTGCCGCGTGAGAATTTGCACTCGGAACCGAAAGCAACACAATGCAATATTGAGACGTATTAGGAACTATACTAATATGACGATGAGGAAGGTAGACTCAGGATGAAATTAAACGAATGCGTGAAGAAATTATGTTTTCATGCTTGCTTAGAGAACCGAAAGTATTTTCGGTTCTCTTACGAGGAACTCAAAGTACTTTAGCAAGCATGAAAAACTCAATACATCACGCGAAAACAAGTAAGCCTTGTGATGTAAATGACTATTCTAGAGGATGTCGTAGGCATGTATGAGGCACGAATAATTCACTTCGAAAAATACTTGGAGATCTATTAAGCATAGCTACATGACATGCTAAAAGCCCGAAAAAAAAGACTTTTTGTAAAGCAAGTATGACAAATATTGAACTCCCATTGTATCAATCAAAGTAAATGGTATTGGAATAAAGAACAAATCATGAATTGATGTCGAATGTATTTCTTGTATTTCTTCCCACAAATTCTATTCAACTTCATATATTGAATGAACACATTCCGTATAAAATGTATGGCTCAAAATTTACTTTTATTTTATTCCATTTGACAAGGACTTACAGCACACGTATAAAGTCATGATTCATCTGCCCTGTTAGTCTTTGCGATTTTTCAACTCTAGCTGAGTGTAAAAAGTGCTAAAGGTCACATTTATACAAACAGAGAGCTGGAAAGTATTTTATTGCACTTTATGTGTAGAACGTAATTTTTCAAGAAAAGATAATGTTCTCCGGTGAACTTGTGGGTTTTTTCTAGCGGATTTACAGTTTCAAATGGTATGACCTATTTAGTGGATTTTCATTTTTATCTTATACACAGTCAGCGATAAATTTGACTAAATGTTTTAAAATATTGCTAGATCTGAATATCTTATCTTTGTCATAATTTTATTAATCTGAATAAATTGTAATGGTGCTGTCATTTTACCTATCACTTTTGACGCTGATATGACATTATTATACAACATTCAAATTAGCTCGTACCGAAAATGTGTTTGGATTTTTGAATTGGCAATAGCTAAGATGTGAGATACCGGCAAGAGTTCAAGTAAATTGTATGGTCTTTTTTCTTTCATGATTGGTGTTTTGCAACAATTTAGTAAAGCGTCAAGGAAGGATTATAGCAATTCGGTTTGTAACAATTAACTCAAGCATTTTTAAACTTATACGGAGTACAGGGATCTATTAGTTTCATGTTTTGATATGTAACATTGAGAATCGACTCAGGAGTACGGATAAGAATTGATGGGTGAGGGGGATCGGTAAAACGTTTTCAGATTCATTTAAGCACAAGGGCGTCAAATAAAAGTTGTAGACACTTTTCCGAAGAAAATTCGAGAAAGGAGAAGGAGAAATCGATTATGTAGTTCATTGTTTAGGGTTGTCAGAGGCGAAGTGGTGTAACCTAATATCTAAGGCAATTGATCACGCGCTTGTATTTTATTTATATTTTTAGATGAATCTGATGCCATATGAACTGATAATATGAACTAGAAAAAAATTTTTACGGTTTAGTTTTTTTATGTAACTGAATTTTTTCCCGCTAATATCTTTGGAATGTTGTCTCGTGTGCTTTCAGTTTACCTCTATAGAAATGTATGGAATTTATCGTATTATGTTGATAAAGTGAACTTTTTGAATGTATCAAACTCAGATTGAATTAAAAAAAAAAATAAGGCGCCCGATCAATTAAACGAAGTGTTACAAAAGCAGGCTAAGCCTTTTTTCATTAGATTCAAGAATTACGAAAAATGAGATGCAAGATAATTTTGACATTAGTGGCTTAGCCTGCTTTTGTAAGACTGCGTTTAATTGGAAAAAGATCTTGGAGTATAAAGTGTGGGGGTTACTTCCAAAATTAAATTTTTAGTAGTTTTTCATCATTATCAATTATTTCGCTCACGTTCGTTCACGTATGACAAATACTATTATCTGATTGGCTTAGAGCAATTTTTACCGCTCACGTATGACATTGTTCAATCAGCTGTTATGCTGTTTTAGCTCTCTGAAAAGTTCCTATAGTTTTATTAGAATTAGCTTCGATTTGTTGAATTGATAAACCTGTTCGTGCGGGTCAGTGTAGCATCTTGTATTTTGTTAACAACGCGCTCAAGTGATGATTAATGAAAGTTTCAATGTGCGAGTGAAAGAAATTTTATCGATCAATCAATTCAAAAACTACATGATAGCGAATCTAGACATCATAATTCCATCTTTGTTCAGTGTTTTTAACATTCTGTAAATGTAATTAAAAGTCTACTCTTAAAAACTAACCAAATAATATTCACAATTTGTGCGAATCATCGTCAATCGAAAGGAAAATATAGATTTTTAAATAAAGTCATTGTATACCTTGTTTCTTTGTTAAAATAACTCTAGATGCGTATCATAACAACGTCGTTTACCTTTCCAGTTCGAACAGGGGAAAATATTAGACTTTTTATAATATTACGGAAGCTATTAGTGGGAAATTATCCCACAACATCTCACAAGTTAAAATTAGGACTCTGTAGTTTAATTTTAGATTAATTCACAATTGATTTACGAAGTTAAACTCGCTCGAGTTCAACATACAGGATGACAGTTCACAATAGTAACATAACTCCGAGTTGCTGTAGTATGGGAAATTTAAATCTAGTAGCCAGTACTTTACGACGTAATTCTTTTCAATTTGACACTAGGCGCGCTTGAACCATGAAAAAGAAGTCAGCCTGATGTCAAAAAAGGGAGTAAATAACTTGGCATGACATTGACGAATGCTTTATAACGCACTAAATTTGAACCTGACATCACTTTCGTAATTTGACGGCAGATCAGGCTTCCGCTGCCAGCTATATTTAAACGAACATAACTTAAGAACGCAGCCTGGTGCCAAGATGAAAATTTGTGCGTTGTGAAGCATTCGTTAATGCCGTCACAGTGAAATGCTTCAATTTTTGACACCAGGCTGCCAACTTTGTGCCATCGAGTCATGACAGAGTACGTAAGTAAGTACTTGCTATCGGCTACATTTACCACATTTACTAGAACATCTCTTTTTGACACTACGATGCACTTTTCAAAACGCATAACCGATTTCGTATATTTTCTGACCTTTTAAAAATGTTTAACTAGTGCCAATAAATAGTTCCGGTTTTTAATTACAATAACATTTCCAAACACATTCATACCCTGCAGAGCTTTATATGTGGATCAACATAACCGAAGTAGCCAAACTTTCAGGTATGCTGAAATGTTTGAAACAGAATTACGAAATACAATAATAATAAAATTTCGAAAAGAGCACAATGTGATGCAACTCCCTTGTGTGCTACCTTCAAAATTATGTATATCCAATAAGATGACGGACGCTCTAAGACACTTATAAAAGAAAATCAGGGCAATCTTACAAATGTGTGGGCTTTATTTTTTACAATGGTCGTGCTGGCCGTACGGGAATTCAATGCATTCAATGCATAAATGTTTGAAACAGAATTACGAAATACAATAATAATAAAATTTCGAAAAGAGCACAATGTGATGCAACTCCCTTGTGTGCTACCTTCAAAATTATGTATATCCAATAAGATGACGGACGCTCTAAGACACTTATAAAAGAAAATCAGGGCAATCTTACAAATGTGTGGGCTTTATTTTTTACAATGGTCGTGCTGGCCGTACGGGAATTCAATGCATTCAATGCATAAATGTTTGCGAGATTTTTTGTGCCAAAACCAAAATGCTTATGTCAATTTAAAGACTTCAACAAAAATGATGTTGGTTAGCCACCGCTTTTCATTTTTGGCACACTTGTTTGTTGCGCGATGTAAAAGAGTTCTATAGTTCTATTTCTATGAAAATGTTCTTACGAGTTGAACTCTTTTACATCGCGCGACGGTACCTACAATATTTGTAAGAGTTTTAGGTGTGACAACTTTTTCGTATTTTCAGGCATTACAAAGGCATTCTTCCTTCTTGATGCCCGAAAACATGAAAAAGTTCCGATATTGGCGTCACCACGTACTTTGAATTGAAAGTGTTCTAGTCCAACTCCAACAAATACTCGCCTAGTAGACACCCTTCTCCACGCCGATGGGTAAACGACAACGGCAAATCATGTCCCACACATTTACGATTATGGGTCATTTATGGCCATTTACATGTAAATGAAGGGTAATTTCTGACCTATTTACATGTAACACTGTCCACCATTTACCATTGCAGTTTACCCCTCGCTCCACGCTGTGGGTCAGAAAGAGTTTCTAGATTTTGGTACCTGCGTCACGGATGACCACAGCTGACATAACTGAGACAATTCAATTTGATGATCCGAAACGAATTTAAGTTACAAAACGAACAAATAATTCAACTGAACCCAAATGATTGCACGTAAAACCGTGGCAAACGGATAATATATGAAAATTTAATATTATGTGATGAGAGAAGGTGAATCTCGTTACGTTTCATTGGGTAGGAGAACATACGTCCGCGTCCGGTAATAAGTGTGTGATAAATAGACTATTTGGTATGTGTAGAGGGAACTACCCTATAGATTTACTTAGTGTGTTAGTGAGTGAACAGTACAAAATCAATGATAACTAACGCCATAAATATCAGCGCTTTACTTTTCGCTCGCATTCGTAACTTGTTTTTTGAGTGCCGATTGCTTTTCAACCTCCAGAATGCCAATATTATTTCGTTGAAGACGGCCTAATATAACTTTATGTATTCATTCCATCACTAGGAAAATATAAAGCGTTCGTTCTTTCAGTGACAATGAGCACATTTCCACTTAACCTAATGAAAAAAAAAACTGCCTTACAAAACTCGACACGTTTTATTTCAAAAATACCAGCGTTCAAATATTTGCACCATTTAGTTAGTCACTTAATATGTATCGCTAATTCCTTGAGCTTTGTTTTCTGAAATTCAATCTGTATACTGGAACCACCTACAAAATTAATGTTGACATTTTTTTTCGAATCGAGCGATAAATTTCAAATTCTCATATCTGTACGGAGCAATTAAGTTCCACATAAATATTCTTAACTTTCCAAGGAAACGGTGTCGCAATTTCGAGAAACGACAACGTAAATTGTGACGACGTTTACAAAATTAAAAAATACAACCGAACGTTAATCTTCATATCTTCTTAAAGTAATTTGAATAACTTTTTTCATTCACCCTTTTTATTGTTGCGTTGGGAAAGGGATAGACGTAAAATTGCGATTGTATTCGTAAGAAACCAATAATTAGAATTTTGGTTTGATGCTCTCTGTAAAAGAACAACAAATTAAGTAACTTGACAAATAATGAAAAATGTCAATCGCCTTATTTCAAATCCATTAATTTTTAAGTGAATGGTAGTGCTGTGTGTGTCAACACATCTGCCCCGTCCCCCCTCACAATTGACGAAAACGAGTCGACATATCATTGTTAATTCATATCCATTTTTCGAAAGAAAAAAATTGAGTCATTCAAGTCGAATATTGGTACGGCCAATGACATAATGATATACAGACTGGGTTAACGTAACCATCAGCTGAAGCAAACACATCGCACACCAACACATACACAATTCACGCTGATTTGTTCTGCTGTAAATATTTACGTAATCCACATGAATCACTTCACTTTCGCTTCAATTCCTGTGCATTTTTTGTCAAAGACTATATTCGTATGTCATTGGGTACGACTTAATGAGTCCGGCATCAACATCAAGCGCGATCGGTGTGATCTTATTTTTTGTTATTGCACGTACCTTCAAACACAACACATAGGGATTTCGGATGCAACTGAATTCCTTGTAGCATATAGAAGAATCGTAATACCTTTCTAATGAATTTTACAATAGAGCACCGATGAAAAGATAAATTTTATTTTGTGTTTTTCGAACCAAAAGAACGCCTTTACCCATATCAGAGTTAGAAAATAAATTCAATTTTTTCTTTTCAATTTATTTGATGTTCACTTCTTAACATCATTGAGGTGAATGCTTTTTTATGTAGAAAACTAACTCAACACCTCAACTTTATTGAACTTTGATGATTGTAACCTAGATGCACTTTGTAACTTGGTTCATTGAATAACTGTAGTTGCTTTAAGACGAAAATAAATGTAAATAAATTTCTTGCTTGCAACACACTCGACAGCGATTTTATTAAATGTCAGTAGTTCTACAAAAATGTGTATCACCTGTAAATCAGCAACTTTGTCAACAATCGCAAGAGGACATGCATGATGAATATATGGGATGTAGATAACCGAAAAGAAAGTTTTGAAAAAATACATTTTATCACATCGCTGCCGTAATTTGCATAAGAAACTTATTGGTCACTTTTTGAGAGAGAATTACATATATTTTCTCTCTCAAAAAGTATTCACTAAGTTTCTAATGCAAATAACGGCAGATCGGGCCTATAATAAGCCAATTATTGCACTGAAAGTAGGGGTATAATTGGCGTATTATAGTCGAGTTTCTTGTATTCAACAGTCATTATAGTCGAGTTCAATGTTTTTTATATCGTTGAGAAATAGTAAACAAATTTCATATCGTCTTTTTCCGAATCAACCACAACTTAAGGAGTGCCTATTTTATTTCACTAACTCATTTTGTTTTAAGAAAGCAGCGAAAACATACGAATTCAAATTGCGTTTTGTTTTCGTTATCTCTAGAAAAATATAATTCGACTGACCGTCCATTTTGCAATGACAATTGCTTACTAGTTTGAAACTATCTACATTGCAGTAATTTAGATGTATCGTATATTTTTATGTTTTGTGCAAAATTGGCAATTATAGGTACCGATGTGACAAAATATTGTATAACACAACTGCCGTGCAAATCATAAAAACCTTGCGATAAAAGAGAGAAAAGATTTTGTACGGATTTTTTCATACGAAATCTTTTCTCTCTTTCATCTCAAGGTTTTTATGATTTGCACGGCAGACAAGAGGTTATATCGCGGCTGATGCCCCTCGAAATTTTACCGACCTCGACTATAATTACGCGATTATACCCCTTATGTTATAAAATACTATTATGATACGCTAGTCGACTAGAACCGTATGTCTTGCTCTGACAGACATATGTAATAATAATAATCCGCGTGACAGACTAGATCATTTTATTTACTAGTTCCGCAATTTTTTTGTGAGCTTTTGCTCACACGGATTCTCTTAGAGATCCTTTCGTTACCGATGTTTTTACTGTGTCAGTGGTAAATTGCACACAAACCTAGTGCCATCTATGATGTACTAGAGCGGACATATAAACTGAATATCTGAAAATTATAAATTTGGACGAAGGCATTCTTGATGTCCTCGACCTGTAAAAGACGAGCATCTTCAAAGCATAACACGCTTACTAGAATGGGCCTTTGTGAAATATTAAAAAAACGGTGTCTTAATTATTGTTCAAAAGTCAAATCATTGGGAAATGAAAAATCTCGGCCACTTTCTTGATAAATAAACTAAACAGGCGTTTAAAGTGAATATCAATTGTTGAGGTGAATTTAGCATCTTACCAGAGTAAGAAAGACTTGCGACGACGCTTTAACCTTTACCAATTGAGAAAGAAGCTCAGCTAATCGCATGACAAATCTGCTATGTTCCATATACAACAAGAGTGCTAATCAGTTTCCTGTGCGTGTGCAGTTTCCTTATTATAATGTAAAATTATTTACGCATACGAGAATTGTTAATCGAATTAGGCTCTTCCTTTACCTTCGGTACATTCGAGACTTTATTAATGATACATAGAAATATACAACCATTAATTATCACCGAAAATGTCAATGTAATTAACAAATACAGTTACTTCATCCTTATTTCAGAATTTTACTCAATTAAGCGAACATAATTGAAATTAATTCAACCTGCCGTCGCGTCGTTTCCTCAGGATTCCTTTTGAAATCAAAAGATCCAAAAAATGTCTCGCAGAGTACTAGGCCAAGTCACGGTCGTGTGTATGTACGAATGATGAAAATTTCGATTTGGTTGTAACATGCAATCATGTTGATGTTAAACTTTTTCTCATTTCCTTCAATACGTTTTAAAAAGTGGGCAAGTACATGTCAACGTTACTTATTTGGCGTAAATTTTCATAACATAAATTTTCAATGAACTTATATCTATTATGTGAAAGACACATAAAAGGAAAATGATTTTTATCGCACCATAAAATTGAAGGAACAAAAAAATAAGGAATCACTATGCTAGTCCAAAATAAAGGTTTATTCTTGGTCTAGTAGCACAACACTGGGCATAAAAGTTCACCTTTACAAATTCTTTATACGCCATGGCATGTGAAAATTCTCGTACAATAAAAAGGAAACCGCACCAAATACTCACTTGACAAATTGACATTATTTTTCATTCTAAGTTTATTGGGCAACTTTTATATTATTTTCCTTTTTTGTTACCTCGATTCTGTTATGAATTTATATTTTTATGTAGCTTCCGTTCCATTAGATGTATTAGCTTAATAAGCTTTGTGGGAATATAATCTAAGGCTACTAGTCAAACACATACATACTATGTGTATATTTTATAATCAAAATTCAACCAAATGAATCCCTCGAGCTAACAAAATCGTTGCCAAACTGTGTTTTAGGTATCATTCCTTCTAAGATTGTATTGATACATATTTTATGTGTTATTTACTTACTTGCTTACTTTGTTATGTATATAAATTGTGCTGCAAAACACACTACCAAACCAAACCACCCACCCACCCAAATTCGGGTTAGTTGAGTTAGTCTAAGAAAATTTTGTGGTGACCTGGCTTCATAATGTCTTTGATGTGTTATGCAATGCATGAAATTTATGTATTAACACGTTGGATACCAAAGCCCCATACGAACCTGTTGCAAGTGTGAAAGTCTTAAGCGTTGAATATACAGGAATTTTTTTGGTCTTGGCTAAATATTTAGAAAATATAGAATGGATAGAAACATGTCTGTTACAAAAGTGACGAATTTATGCCACATTTCTAAATTAACTCTAAATTTTGATCTATTTCTGAGAAAACAACGTTTTATTTATTAAAGAGGAAACTTTTAATTTTGCGTGAGGTGAACTTACAATTCCAGACAATTCCCTCAACCTACGGCATTCCTTCGAAACAAGTCAGGTTTCTATTTAACTAAGGTGAAGTTCCACATTTTGATGGCGCACTTTGTTACCGTTTTACTGAGAATTTTACTGAGAAATTTCAGCAATTATAGTTCTTTCATGCACTAGAATGATCCTTCCTCTAGTGCATGATGTGGATCTTGAATCCGAAGTAGCAGCCTTCAAAAAGTTACAACAGGTGGAAGACTGCATTTTCGGCTAGGAAGCCTGGGATCAAAAAAATGATGTAAGGCAATGTTAGAGCCAATAGCAAGTACTCCTTGGAAAAATAATTTTCAATTTGACACCAGGCTGCGTACTTTATCATGGTTCGACAGCACAGAGTAGGCAGCCTGGTGCCAAAAATTTATGCTCGTTTAAATGTAGAAGGCAGCGGCAACCCGGTGCCAAGATGAAAATTGATGCGTTGTGAAGCATTCGCCAATGCCGTCATAGTGATATTCTTCAATTCTTGTCACCAGGCTGCCTTGTTTTTCATTGTCCAAGGTCGCATAGAGGGCAGCCTGGTGCTAAATCAAAAAGTTTTGCGCTTTAATGTACTGGATACTAGATTCAAACTTCCCTAATATAATTTTTTGGCACCAGCTTGCCTTCCCCGACTTGGCTACTGCCACACCACCTTGTCATGTAAAGGTTCTTTATAAACTAACTAACCTGATGTTGAGGTTCAGCTCAAAAAACTTTTCGTGTAATTCTAGTCATTCATAGGACGACTTGACGTGAACCCGACCTGATAAGTTCATTCCAATTCCTGAGGTTCATATGCAGAAAATCCCCGAAATTATCACTATTTCTGTCATTTCCTTGTAATCATCTGACTGATTTTCGATTTTGACCCATATATACCAAATGATTATCTATCACGAAAAATTTAATGTTGTTTCCGATAACCATTTACTGCCAGGAATACAATGGAAAGGCTTCAAACGATAGGTCAGAAGTTAAAACCCTTCGTACTTCTAGTGAGGGTTAAAAACTATCAATTTTCTCGTAAAATCTCCATAAATTCCAAAAGTTGTCCAAAAATTGTGAAAATACTGGGGATAAAAGAAATTACTTTACAATATCGTTCAGAAAATCTTAGTATTATGGTATCACTGCGAATGCATATTTTGCATAAAAAATATTTCCCCAAATACTTCTTTTTGGCGCCAACGAATTCAGTTAAATGTTTTCCTTCTTTATTTTTTCTCTCGGCGTGAAAAAACATATATGTTCATTTTCAAGAGTTATGTTAGCAACGACAATAAGATTTTTATGTTCAACGTACCGGAAGAACATTTTTATTAAATCTTACATCATCCGATAACATGTCAGATAGAAATGAAACATATTTTACATGTTTCAAACTTGAAAGGAGGCTCAATAGCGAAAATAGAAAAAAGTTTTGTTAGCTTTTCCATCCAGACGTTACGTACAAAAGTAAGATTTTATGTTGATGAAAGCTTCTTATTATAGTCACCACAAAACCCAACTTCATCAAATATTTAGCTATACAAACGTTCATCGGCGGTTCTTTCAAGTTAAAATAGATGACGAGATACAAATTAGTTGGTTTCAAATATAAATTTGAAGTCAAACGTAAAGATGCGACTTGCTTTTGTTCAACGATTTTATCATAAAATGATGTCAGAAAATTTCTAAAGAGAAAGAGATGAAATGGAGTGACGAACTTAGGAAGTGGAAAATCTTTTTCTATTCAGAAATTGCTGTATATAGTTAATATTGACATTGTAGAGAATGAATTACGGCTTCCAGAAAGTTAATTATGTGATGTTTTATTTGAATCAAGCTTTGATGCTAATAATTTTTAATTATTATCAAAATCAATCGTTTCATTGGCACAAAATCTTACAAAATTACGCAAACAAGTTTGGCGACGCGACGTATATTTGATAGATAGGTAGATAGATAAATTTATTTAGCGTCAACCTAATCCAGACTGACGAATACAAATACAATTGCACAATATTGAATTACAATCAAATAAGTATCACATATAGAATTTTGTTACACGAATTTCACTATCTGGTAAGTCAGAAAGCTTTTGTTTAAAAACAGCACGAGGAAGGGTCGGATCGATGAGATTTGCTACACAGTTGAAGATGTTGCAAGCTTGCTCTAAGGGGGAATGCAATGAGTGGTCTGTTTTGAGATTACGTGATTTGGTTTTGATGAGCTTAGCATTTCTCAGTATTCGAGGATTATCATTTACTTCCAATTTTGATCGAAGAAATGGTGAACTTCGTCTCCCAGAAAGCAGATCGTACATAAACATTGCGGCAGCGTTGAACCTGCGCCTGATCAAAGTCACAAGTTTAGACATTACAGCTCGAGCCAGAGGCGAGGAATGCATCTAATATGTAACATTTTTAACAATAATCCGCCGTTACAACCCATCCGGGTCAGAGGTTAGATCATTTTATTTTAGGCTATTGCTATTCGCAAAATGTGCGAATAGTTTTTCTTGGGCACTATTCGCAGATAAAAATAGTAGCAGAACAATATCTTACCATTATTTTGCGCAGCGCAAAATGACCTCTTAAGGCCAGAAAAATTATTATCCAGAACTACTGACGAGTTGAAATGACGACTTCTTCGTCACTGCTTCCAAAACTAGTCATTTCTTCTGAAAGTCGTCGTTTCTTCTAAAAACTGTCATTTTTTGTGAAAGTCGTCATTTCTTCTGGAAGTGGTCGTTTCTTCTTTCAAACTCGTCATTTCTTCTAAAATCTTCTTCAAACATGGGTGGTGACCCTTGTCTCAACCGTCCCAACCCTAGTTTCGTCATCCACCTATGTTTTAGTGACATTTTGTAAAAGATAAAATTTCTTAGTTTTGCGTGACAATTCGTAAAAGGAAAACTTCCTTTATTTTGGTTACATTTTGTAAAATTAAAAATTAAGTTTTGTTATACATCTGGGCTTTCGTGACATTTTGTGAAAGGGAAACTTCACTAGTTTTGTAATCAGCCTAGTTTATTAACCATTTAGTAAAAGGAAAAGTTTCCTAGTTTTCAGTCCAAAATTCCGTACGAAACGTCTGCTTAAGTCTCATCTAAATCCCGTACATGGTGTTTGTGAACATCATTGTCCTAAACCCCGTCTGAGACCCTGTCTCAATCCCCGTTTAATCTCGTTCCACGTCGTGACTCAAATCACGATTGACATTGTGGTCTAAATCCAGTCTCAAATTCCGGTCCGAACTACTACCGGATCAGGTTTCCCACAACTTTCAGAAGAAATTATGAATTCCAGAAGAAGTGACGAGAAGAAATGACGAATCTTTCGGCAATTTTAAATCGTCACTTCTTCTGAAAGTCGTCATTTCTTCTAAAATTCAACATTTCTCAATAGAATCGAGACATTTTTCGATAGAACTCCAGAACTACTTTCTTTAAAAGTAATTCTCTACTACTTTGACTTTGGAAGCAGCTTTCTAACTGCCACAGTTTACGAGATCTGAGTCATCCCAAAAAATTCTGCTGTGGCTAAAAGCAGAATTGGATTTTTTTTCGGTAATTTTTTTTGACTACATTTTCGGAGGTACGACTAAAGCATATTACTCCCGCCTCGATTTACCCCATGTTACAATAAAGTGTCTTGTAGTTAGCGAATAGGACTTGTATCTCGTACGAGTCAAAAAAAAAAATTGATACAAAAAATAAAGATAATTGATCTGTTACAATTTTTTCAATTATTTCATTTTCTCACGGAGGTAGAATGTTCGAATAGTGCCCAAGTAAAACTATTCGCAGAATGTGCGAATAGCAACTGTGTTTATTTTACTAGTTCCGCAATTTTTTATGAGCTTTTTTCTGCTCACATGGATTCTTCTTAGAGTTCCTTTCGTTACCGAAGTTTTTCACTGTGTCAGTCAGTGGTAAATTGCACACAAACCATCTATGATGTACTAGGAGAAATGCATCTACTCCAGTCTAAATAACAAATAACAAATAGCAAGATTGTACTTTTTTCTGCAGCGAGTAAAGAAATATTGCGTAAGAACATCTTATCGGGAATTCCATGTTCCCTACCGCGTTACGTAACAGATTCAAGTTAGCTTTTCTAGATTGTGAAAACTACATGCATTATTCAGGATTAACAATGCAAGCAGAAATTAATGCGGTTGAAAGGAAACTAAAAGTAATCGCAAGTACAAAGTCCATTTCAATAGAGCTTGCATGCTTGAGAGTATGTGCACCAAATTCTGTTTGTTTGTCCCGACGATCGATACGTTTTCCAGATCAAAGTGAAATGGTAATGCTGGTAATGATGGAACAACAACCACAATATGCCGCAAATGAACACCATGATTGAGTTTAATAAAGCTTATAAGATTAGTCCTTTTTTGGACTGCAAGTAAAGAGTTACAGCAAGCTCAGAATTTTCTTAAACAAATAGCCGCAATGTACACTAAAATGGCAGAGTCGCTTTTAGGGGTAATGGTCAACAAAATATTAACGAAACATCTGCTACCAAAAAATCTAATTATTTTACTTTAATGTTGCTGTTGTTGTGAAATAAATGTAAATGCTTAAAGTACAGAAAGCGTTTATTAACAATTAAATAACAAACATGAAATTCTAAACGAAGGGAAATGCCGGAAAAGCTTATTTCCATGCTATTTCTATGGAGGAAAAAATTATGTATTTATTGAATTCGAAAGATTTAAAAACGAAATATGTTGAGATTTTGATCGGATAGTACGAGCAATCACTATAGTATTATAGGTATACACAGTGACGTTAGAAAATATTATCGTTACATTATTCTTTAGGTATGTAAATCGGTCTACTGCAGAAGAGTCGTCAAAAATTTAAAGAAATATAACCCACAAGATTATGTAGTCATTCAATAAACATATTACGCATTCATCTGTCTGGATCTACACTGATGGATGTTATAAAAACCAACTTTTAGTATATTGGCTGCGGAGAAAGTGCTCCCACTGAAGCCATTATTACTGGGTCATGCAATATTTCATAAAAAAATCTCATTTTAAAATGATACGTTGCCATTATAGAATACTTAGCAGACGTAATAGCACATTAAGTTCATGCTAGTGAAATGTGAACACGAAAAATCACCTCCACGTAATGACTTGTTTACACTGCACAAGCACATAGTGTTTACAATAGCACATGTAAATGGCTTATTTAAACACACGCACTTACGCGCATTCTGTGGGACGAATCCTCTCATTTTTGATAAACCTAACATTTTTGGTTTCAAGTAATTGCGTTGTGTACACTAATGAAAGTCAATATTTACGAATGAGTGAGGAACATCGGATCATTTACGTACTTATTTCACTACACCACATTCGACTGTAAGTCCATGACATTTTTCTCAAATTTTCCGTTATCTAAAACTTCTTTGATAAAATAATTAAATTGAATTTGGAAAATAGAGGGTTTCTTCGAGGATCAAATCATCTCGTTGACAGATAATTTGGTTGCGCGTTGTTTATCATTTCGTGATGACAACAATAAGACTTTCTGATTTTCATGATTTTTTGACTATTTCACTTCTGCTCAAGTCGTCTCCATAAACATTTTAGAATCATTATGCTTCAACGGATTTGTTCATCCTTGAGAATCGTTTGAGCGCGACGACTCCATACCTATAGTTTTCTTGGACAACCCTAGTGGGGAGGTAAATACAACGTCTAAACAAATGAGGCAATTAAACTTTAAAATGCAAAACATTTACTTTGTTGAAGTGAAAATCTTTTCGTTATTAAACTTTGCTTCAAGTGTATGATTTATGTGAGTAATGTTTACTAAAATGCATAACAATTGCGCTAGACCTGATATTGTAAAGGAATACAAGCGAAGAAAAACCTTCTACCGTATTATAAAGGACGAAGGACGCTACCAAAATGTTTGATATATTTGAAACGTTAATGAATGCAGTAAACATTATTCGGATTTAATAAAAAGTCTCATAATTGAAGTTTATTACAGCAATTCAAATAAAACTAACAACTTTGTGCCCACATTTATGCAGAAAATGTAATAAACATTTTCTAAAAAGGCTTTTTCGATGTAAAATATTGGCAAATATTACACTTCAACGTAGCTACAAAAAATTAATTAAGTTTTAGTCATGTTTTTTTCGTTTCTTCGAAAAGTTTGCGTATGAAAAGTAATTACGACCAAAGAATATATTTGTGAAAACCGCCAGAACTCTGCGGTTTTATTCAGGTTAAAAAACAATAAATTGGAAATTATCACTAATGCGATAGCATGCGATGCATCAAAAGTACTGAAACTATGCACTCATGTTATGTAAACTCGACAGCGAACTAACTTTTCACTTTGTGTAATAGTATTTTATGCTACAAGAACTGTAAAATGGTATCTCGGTTCGATGTGGAGTAAATGGTTCGAGACGAAGTCGAAGACCTAGTATACGACACCGAGAACTGATATACCATCTTACATTTCGTGTAGATGAATTGGACATTACGTACGTGCTTCGAAATTGGTTGTTTTGCTGCATGAGCCGAAGGCGAATGCTGTAATCCTACGAGTCAAAACAAATATTTGGAAGCACTTACGTACAATATTTTACATGTTGATGCTCGGTAAATGCGTTTTCCGAGACGCTTGCGACGAGGTAATGACGCATTTACCGAGCAGAAACATGTCAATAGTTTCATATATCTCTCTACTGTAAAGTCCATTTTACGGTAGAGTAAGCGAACTTTCAGCCGCTCGATATATAAAACTATTTATGCTACACAAAATGTAGAATTATATCCCGGTTCTCGATGTCGTAAACTAGGTCCTCGACTTCGTCTCGAACCATTTACTCCATCTAGAACGGAGATATCATTTTACAGTTCGAGTAGCATAAAATACTATTATGTATAAGGTTCACCTGCTCTACTGTAAAGTGGACTTTACAGAAGAGAGATACATAAAATACATAGAATGTAATTTGTATAAAATCGAATGAAATAGTCGCTCATTTTGACTTTGCAACAATTATAGAACCGAAAAGCTCATCAGCACAATGAGAAAATCAGCGATAATAAATCCCGAAAAGCCACTAAAGGTGTACATTTACGTTATATTCAAACATATGAAGGGACTTATCAGAACGGCAAACAGAGTTGATGTTACGTAAAGACTCGAACGTATCTAAGTAAATATTGCCTTAACTCTTAAGTTTATGAAATTTCGTCCACATTAAATTGTATTGAAAATTGCCAATATTGAAAGACCCTCAAATAGAGAAAAATGTTCTCCTCAATTTTGAAAATCGGTTGAGTTTTACTCGAGTACTGGTTGCAAATGTCGTTCGTTCTTCGCACGGGTCTAAAAATTGCTACATTGCCACTCCTAAACTTGTCTCAATAAATGTCGTTTTTCTGCCATATAGAAATTATCTGATATTTCCTTTCCCTAATGAGAGGATTTGGTCCATTCAATGTTTACTTAATGAGTTTGTATATTTAATGCTACTTTGTAGCTGAAATACTAAAGGTTTATTAATTTCCTTTCGCTGCAAACTTTCATTCTGATCAAAATGGAGAATGAATAATCGAGATTCACGCTTAGAAGTTAATCGTCAAAAAAGGGAGTGAAATTGAATGAACTGTAAGGAGGTAAAAAGTTCACATTGGCATCGTTCGTAATAAAAACACATCTTTCGCATCTTAACTAAAGTCAATCCTATTTTTCCATGCAATAAAACTTTAAATAAATACAAAAGTCAAGCGAACGCAAACATTTTATTATTTTTTTCCTTCTTTTTTATATTTTCCTTCAACTTAATTTGCTCGAAATATTTCAATACAAGTACAAAGTGCCTACTTAAAAACATGATACCGTACAAACAAAATAGACAACAAAAAGTTAGTATGTTCGGGTTTTCTTGAATATTTAAATTTTTTATTCTTGGGAAAAGAAATTCAAAATGAAAAAGTGTTAGGAAGTAGATTTAAGTAAGTACACGGCATTATGCGTTAAATCCGTCAAATTGTGTTGAAGACATAAAGAAACAAAAGATGTTCATTTCTTTCTACGTGGCTTCACGTCAATCATTTTACGTTGAAAGGTTGTGAAAGAATTTTTTGTGTAACGGTCTTTATGTTGTTCAAATTTGGCACTGATGAACCATCGAAAAACAAACGAAATTTAGTCCCATCAGTCACATGGTTCCAATATTCTACGATTGTGAGAAAAGGCACATTCGTGAGTTCTAATCAATTATTAGTTAGGGGAAACTTGTCTTAGGTAAAGAGGCCTTCGATCATTCATTTTCTTTTTTTTCGTAATGTGTCATCCACCCTCTTCATTTTGATTAACATTTCGGCATTGTTTCAGAAGTTAAAGTCTTAAGATTTCAGTGTACTTGTCAGATTAGTTTTTGAATAAATTGACTAATGCTTTGCAAACATTTTATGTATGTCGCGTACACAAAACGAAATAATAGCAAATTTTTGGGTGACATCCATAAATCTAGACAGTCTTTATCTGGAATTTGTAGACATCCTTCCTACGCTTCTTTTTTCTGTGTGTTTACGTTAACGTTGGAAATACACATCCTTTCTCTGCATGGGGTTAAGCGCATACATTTTTTATTCAAACATACTTATGGCGCGTTCTCGAAAATAAAAAAAAAAATAAACTACAAAAGTAACGAACGGGGAATATTTTACCCTTTTATGACAAACCTTTGAATTTATATGAACGAGGTAGTTCCTTTTTGGGGGAGAACAGCGGTGACACACATTAATAATAAACACAAGCTTCAAGTAGTGACATTACAACTCGGAACTGTTGGTTAGAGTTGTAGAGTGTTAAAGGAGTGTTATATTTAACTTATCTCGGGGTCAGCTGTCAAAAATTATGAATGAAATATAGAATTGAGAGTTAGTTTCAGTTCAAACTTGTATGCGATTTCTCTCATTTGACGCGTGACCCCGAGATAAGTAAGAATTAACTGATCAAAAAACACCCTTTAACACCCTATAGCGTAACAGACAAATGTTTCAATGAGGAAAATGGTTAAAAAAGCAAAATCAACGAAAACGTAGGGTCTCGAAAAATAACTAATCTGCCGTAATTTTCATAAGAAACAAGTCCTACAAATAAAACAAACGAATTCTTTTGTTAGATCCGTACGAAGAACGAAGTTCTTCGAAAAGGGGTCTTATGCGTTTACCACGACGTTTGTAACCACCTCAATTTCAACCCGTGAGTAGGGGGAGCATCGATCATGGTTCTTAGATGACGAATCAGCAATAAAAAAAATGTGCGTCCGTCCGTCACCGCGATAACTTGAGTAAAACTAAACCGATTTTCAAAAATATTTTTTCCCTTCTGGGCACTATCGGCCCAAGGTCCAATGAGCTAGGGACGTTTAAGTGGTTTTTGGTCTTTTGTACATAACTCAAGTAAATTTTCTCCGATTTTCATATTTTTTTTTTTTTGTTCAAAAGCCGTAGACATGCCCGACATTTTATGGAACTTTTTGGAATTTTGAGCTTTTGGTCTCAGCCAGGGCCCCAAAACTGAATCTCTACGAGGGTCCAACGTGTTTTTTCTACATAAATCGGGTAAATCTTATCCGATTTTAAAAAAAATATTTTTCCTGGGCAAATTCGTGCGAAAACTTTCGAAGTTACGGTCGAAAAAGTGGTCAAAAACGTGGTTTTTTGAAGGTTCGTGGAGCTTTTTCACTTATATCTCTGCGAAATTAGAACGGAAATCGCTCTTCAAGGTTTTGAATGAAAGATGTGGACATCAAAAAATCAAGAAAATTAAATTAGTGAAAGTCTGTTGAGTGGTTCTGGCTGAAGAGTCTTCAGTGTAGGCCCAACTAACGCTTCGCGACCACATACGATATTTGGTGATTTTTCGTGAATATTACCTTAATTATGAGGTTTTTTTATGCGGTTTTGCAGAGAAAATAGATGCGGACATTTTTGTTCATGACAGTATGGGTCAGGGGTCTTTCCTAAGTGCTCAAGGTCGATTCTAAGATCGGTCCTAGTGCGTTTTTTTTTAAATTTTGAGATTTATTTAATGTTTTAGAGAAGTTTTTGCGCTGTTTCTACGGACGGGTTTTTCAATTTTTCCCTTTCGGCAATTTCCAATCCAATTTAATGTAGACGTAATTCCATAAAGAGTTAAGGCAATATTTCGAATCATCTATTCTGTTTCTACATCTATTCCGATGCGTACGGGTTCCTTGCATATGTTTTTATTTGTAGGACTTGTTCCAAATGAATGTAAGGTATGAACAGCATGGAGTTTACTTGTTATTGTGCGATACTTTGTATCACGCAACTTACAGTCGATTCAAAAAACGTTTTAGCTCCAATTTTTGATATGTCATACAATCGAAATTCTGTACTCTAATCATAATCTGATTTCTTTCTGCCAAGTCAGTTTGAACTTGTGAAAAGGTCTAGTCTAATTGACTTCTATTTCTTTACGGGTCACTTAAACTAAATACCTCGAAGATACATCGTTAGCCGCATTCAAAACATTGACAATATCCGCAACCTCGTCATCGCAGCGCTTTATTGCCGATATTGTTGCATAACATAGGCTCGTTTCATTACAAATTTTGTTCGCTTGCAAGTATTCAAAAAGTTTCGGATATTCAAGACAAACAACCACTTTATATAAACAACCAAAATTGAGGTTTTCGCTTGATATGCTCTGTGTACTAGCATGCAATTATTTATACAAGACGAGCTTACAAGTATTTATCGGATGCTTTGGGAAAGGAAGAAACCTTGGTGTATTCTCAAATAGGGTCTTTTCCTCTTTGATAACAAATTTTAGTAGGCACTGACAATAGAAAATTTCTTTAAAAAAAAAATTGCTAGCAAATTTCACTTGCTAGCAAACCTCACTTAGAACTTTTAAAAATTTTAAAAAGGTTAACAACCTCTCGGCGTTAGTTACTCCTTTTCCACTGTTTCGATGTGGCATTTTGAAATATTCAAATAGGATCGTATTAAACCTTCCAATAAAAAAATTAATTATGTCCAATAAAAATATTAATATAATAAAAATAAATAAATCTAATAATATAATAATAAACAAATCAATTTTATCAAATAAAAAATTTGTCTAAGGAAAATATCATTGTTTATTTTGCATTATAATTTTGTAAAAGGAAAATGTATTTTACTATTGGACATTTATTATTTTTATTGAACAAAAATCATTTTTTTATCGGACAAAAATCATTTTTTTTTTTGAAGGCAAATAATAATCCGTTAATAATTATCTCACAGAATGAACTAGTGGCAGAAACCTTGTGTCTACCCAAGCATAACTTTGTATGATTTTGCCGATTTTAGTTCCTAAAAATTTCTTTGCAGATTTTCTTGTTGCAATGAAAGTCAAGAGCTTAAGATATTAGTGAACTTTCAAATACAAAATTAATCTTTTTATAATTTTGTTCAGAAGTTGAAGCAACTGAAGTAGCACACATTATCTAATAATTAAAAAATCTGTTACCATGATATGTTATACTTATACGGTTAATAGAGCGTAGGGAATTAATGAATGTAATGTCACAAGCACTTTGATTATTACGTACGTGGGCGCATCACTTGCTATAAAAACTTCGCTAGTTCTATACATCCAGACAGCATTTTTACTTTTCAGATGGTTTTATGATGCAGAAACATCGACAAATTTGTGTTGCATGGCCGAATCGGCTGGCAATAATGAATGAGTTTGGTTCATTTTCTCATTAAAGTGACATACCCTTGGTGGTTTATGGATTATGTGACATTGTCAGTTGCCAAGCACAATGGATCTGTGGAAAATGGAATGAATTTTTCGCTTTTATTACTCAGTTCTAAATAATTTAAGCAAGTTTGACGCATTTAAATTCCCAATTGCTTACGTGGTATGTGTTTTATCTTTTCTCCTTGTTTCTCTTATAATTGCTGTCTATAAATCGTTTTTTATTATTAATATTTATGCTTTGTACGATGATGATATTTTATTTGAATTGGTAACATTAATTTTCCCGAACATAAAATAGATAAAATATTGTCCAATTAAGAAGTGCTGTGGAGTGTTAATAAGATTGTTAGTATTTTGTTAAGACTGGAGATTGTATGGATACTAGATGTGTGCAATTGACGATGTCACTTTCGGTTTATTGAGTATTTTCATTGTGCTTATGCCATCCACAAAATAATTTTAATTCATTGTCATTGACGCCAGTTATTGTTACATATCCTCTGCCTCACACATTACATAACCACGGAACGGAAAAATCCCTCTCTCGGTGATCGCCAAAAATAAATCATTGCCAAATAACAAAAATTCGAAGTTCTAAATTTAATGGAACTCATAAAAAATTATTGTAATTTTCCTTATAATATCACTTTGACATAAAAGTTTTGATAGCAATTGTTGTGTACTGGGGGAATTTTTATATTAAATTTGGCCAGGTAAAAAAGGAAGAAATAATTCATTCAAAGCTTTACATTTAGCCACCACAAAAACAATTTAATATGACGATCTGGACCCAAATTAAAATTATAAAAAAGTTTATTTGAAATGGAAGCGTAGCATTTGTTTGATACGGTAAATTATTAGCCTTGTGCTCGATTGCCGAGTGGCGGAGGCAGCTGGAACATTTTGATACACCTCTACCGTTTTGAGGCGAAACGTGCACGTTAACAAGAAACTCATTTAAATGCAACTTTTAACGAAATCCATTCTGCAGTATAAATTCATTTCATAGTTTTAGAGATGTTTATTTTACTGAAAATACTCGAACGGAAATTTGTGTAAGATTGAATGTAGTTAAGAAAATATCATAAAAAGGGGGTTTGATTATTAATTTTCTATTCATTTTCATCACAAGAAATGATTCAAAATTTTAGCTGATGGACTATTTGAGCAATGCAAGTAAAATCTTCTAAAAATTGCTTTGAAAGAATATCGCATACGGACTTGAAACGAGGTGTATTTCGGAAGCTACCTTTGACTTATTTTAACTTTTTCTATTCTGTTCCTTATACTACCATAATGGGTAGTGCAGACAGTACATGAGCGTTGAATAGTATTTTATAATCGCAAATTGAAAGCCTTTTTCACGACATGTTTTTACAAGTATTCTTTGTTTATTTATAGATATCTAGGGTGAAAACACTGGCTAGGAGCCTATTTAGAAATTGCTTTAGTTACGAGCCCCTATTGTATTTTCCATTGTTCTCAAAAAAGAACAACAGAAAGGCTCATAACTAGCCCGGGGCTCGTAGCCGGTGCACTTACCCTATGTGTTACAACATGATTAATGTGCCTGGCACTATGAAAGAATTTCAAAAAAGAGAGAAAAAAGAAGGTACCACTCGAAATAAACTAGAAAATTATAATTTGATGTAAATTGTATAAAAAGAAGAAATAAATGGACAAATTCAGTCAATAAAATCATAAAAAATTAGAATATAGCTAAATACTGAAGATAGGAGCCAATGAATGAATCAATCAGATGTTTGGTAGCACAAGACAACGGTTAGCCAGAAAGAGCCATCAGCTGGTGGCGCGCCCTCTTTGTTCAGCCAAAATATACCCGATTTGAGGATTCAAACGCATTCCATTGCAAATATTATTAACCGTTTTTATTTCCCAATTTTCCAACAGATTCCGCTCACTTCAACGTCTAATTTGCGCCACCCTGCCTGGTCATCTTCCCGTAAATTGTCTCTCCGAAAACCATTCCTTGAGCAAATGCCAGAAACGATTAGCAGGAGCATTCTGAATCTCTTTTGGTAAAGCATTGAACAGTCTCCCTACTAAGGTGGTCTTAATACCCTCTATGTATTCTTCTTTCCCTTAAACACGACGGATCCCAGTTGGGTAGTGATGCATTGTGCGCTCAATAGCGATGGCATTGTGAGTTTTTTTAGCAATGCACTATGCACAAAGGAGCAGACACTGAGCTGGTAAAGGTTACAGCAGGCTACAGATATTCATAGCTCCCGGTCAATGTGTTTTGAACAGATCATCAGTTGGATGGGTAGCTTCAGCTTACAAACGTACTTCAGGCATCGTTTCTGCTAAATTTGCAGCTGTCTTGCTTGCTCTCACCCATGCCCCCACAGCATAGCTAAGGTGTGAGTGCCCAGCGCATAATGGAGAACGGATTTGGGCAGTCTATGTTTAACCCTAATAAGAATTCCACTGAGGGATGCGAGTTTCATGCATAGTTTATAGATATGAAGGCTCTAGTTTAGAGCTTCATGTAAAACCAGGCCGAGGTCCTTGAAGGAGGAAACCACTTCGACTTCGCTCCCATTTTTTTTGGCCAATATCCACCTCCTTTCGATCCCTTGTTCGAAAATGCATGACTTTGGTTTTCCTTACGTTGAGGGTGAAACCATTAATCTCTAGAAAGTCATTAATTAGTTCTGCCTATAAGTTAAGGTTTTGTGGGCCTCTTGTAGGTCATTTATGTTCAGTAGGAATAGGGGAGGCCAAAGCACACTGCACTGCGGTACTCCAATGTCGATGGGTTTGAGACTGATTGCTTCGCGCCTGCACATATTGATGACGGTTATGCAGGTTACTTTCCATAAGCTTGAGCGGTATGCCTCTAATATCCAATACATCAAGCTTATACAAGAGCTTCTTATGGTTGACACAGTCAAATCAAGGAAAAGAGCACTTACCCTTTCACCCAAATCAGTCATTAAAAGACGCGGCTATGTGTAAAAATCTAGTCTGTACTTTACTTTCAACTCAAATAAATTTTATATTCAAATAGAATAATTTTCAAATTGAGATTATTTCATCCTTACCAATAGCCATTAACAAACCTACAACACTTTTTCATGTTCACGATCGATACGCTGAATTTCCTTAGTCGATTTTAAGTTACGATTTGTTGTTTTTGTTACATTCATATTGCTGTACAGTCTACAAATACAGTGTGTATGTAATTATAATGTGAAATCCCAAATAGAAGTCTACATTTGATTAAGATAAATTTATTGACGATAAAACTCTCATTAATTTTGAACTTAAATCTGCGTAATGGTTCTATCCAACTTGTTGCTTTGTGAGTAGATCAAAGCACATTGCTTGTAAAATTCATTTCACCCTTCGACCTTGGTGCATAAAATCATCCCATCAAGTAATTTACTTTCAAATTTATGACAACATATCATGGCAACGGTAATTAATTTCGTTTTGGATGTTAATGCATTTGATCAAAAATTTAATTGACTAGGGGAATTATTTGAACAGTTGATTGCACATTTAAGAATAAAGTAAGGTGAAATATATGTAGGGTCTTACTGCTACGTGAATTTGAATATGTGAAATGTCAATGACACCTTTGCTTCCATTGCTTGACAACAGATTACTACATTTGTGGTGTAGTTGATATATGGGCCATTCCATTGAAAACTTGGAAAATGTGTTACGAGGGAACCGTCTTCTGGCTAAGAATGCAAAGGTTGGACTTCTTTCGCATGAAGGAGTTGTATATTGAACATATAGAGGAATTTTCTTCATACAATACAAATCTCGTATGTGCACGGTTTAGCAAGAACACATGGTTCCCTCGCAACCTACCAATGGCCCATATATTAGGTCATGTGAGTGAGTGCGTGGGTTTGGATGGTTGTGAGCATACAAATGCCTGACAACTTTTTTAACTCAAGTGGTCCTCACGTTCTAGGTGCAACTTTTCATGCTTAACTTCAACGCATGACATGCGACGTTACCAATCCTGCTATCTGGAAAATTTGAGGTGTCTGGCACCTTAACTTATGTCCCATATATGAGAAGTCAATTATACATACTGTGTGGTTAACTTACATACCCGACGTATCGTGAAATTTTCATTTTCAGTGTGATTATAATTCTGTGCTTGTATGAACGCATTACATGTTCTAATGCCTTTAAGATATTAATTAATTATTATTTACATGTGTTGTGAAGTGAAGAGTATCAATTCATTTAACATAATTACACCCATGCTTTCATGGCCATGTGTTTTTAACATAAAAGATTTCATTCAACACACTTTTTACGAATGACGGTCTTGTGAGCAGCTTAATTATTAGAAACACAACAAAAAATAAATTCCGTCAAATTATTCAATATTGAACCAACTCGAGGGAGTTTAGGAGTCTCGTGAATATCTTACAGTCTTTTTGTTTTGAAACTATTTTCTCAGATTTTTTTTTTACTTTAGTCAGCCGCTGCAAAGTTGCAGTCACCATAGAGGAAACCAAGATAAGCAGCAAATATCTAGCTATTTTTGGACCCGTACGAAGTACAAAGATCCTCTACTTTTACTACAAACAATTTTAATGTACCATGGGGTAGATCGAGGTGGGAGTTGGGGGGATGCATCTATTATCGTCTAGAGATGACGAGTCAGCAATAAAAAAAATGTCCGTCTGTCTGTCCGTCTCCACTTTTTTTTCCAAACGGCTTAACCGATCAGCGAGATACTTTTTTTCCCCTAAAAGGTACATGCTTCCCATGATTCAAGTTCGAAGTTGAGCAAAATCGGCTAAGCAGTTCCGGAGATATGGTCGAAGAAGTGGAGGTCGGTCATGAAATTTTCGAGGGTCGATGAAACATTTTCGCAAATATCTCAGCTAGTATAGCACGGAAATTCCTCATTTTGGTGTCAAATGAAAGCATTTGATGTCACAAAACTGTGAAACATTTTTTGTGGGAATCGGGTCAGGGGTCTAGGCACTCGCACCAATGGAATGGACGAAATTGAGTTTCTTGGCCATATACGAAAACAGTTTTTCGTCTATATTTCCTTAACTATGCAATTTGGAAATTTACTGCCAAAGGCAAAGTTGTAGAGGATTGAATTTAAGCGAGCACGTGTTTCAGGGTTTTAGCGAAATATGGCTCAATCCTGGTATATGGCCACTTCCATAATTGGGAGGATGACCCGAATCTCTATAACTATGAGAGTTAGAAAGTTGGATCCAAAAGCGAAGTTGAAGAGAATCAAATTTTAGAGAACATGTGTTTCAGGGTTTTAGGGAAATATGGCCCAATCGTGGTATATGGCCACTTCCATAATTGGGCAGGATGACTCGCATCTCCAGAACTGTGAGCGTAATAATTTTTCTATGCTTTCAGTTTTTTTTACACTGCAAATTTAAATTTTTGTGTGTGAAAACTTAAAGCGTTGAGAAATTATTACGCTGTAGGGTCTGGCATTTGTGGCGCAATTTTTTAAAAGCACTACGTAACTTCGCTTTAATTTTTTTTTTGCGTATCGAAGCTTAATGCGTCACCCACCTCTGATTTCAGAATTTTTGTAACTGGAAGAAATTCGTTTTGCGTTAGAAGCTTAATGCGTCACCCTTTTCTGATTTCAGAACTTTTATAAGGCGACAAAAAGACTCGCGTCACACCTCCTCTGTAAGAGGGTTTTTTGGCGGATATAAGTATTTCTCTATTGTGACTGAAACTCTCAATAGTTCTCCACTAAAAAAATTTTGTTTGCATTAGGTTTATGAAGATTGGTTGTGTCAAATTATTTACGGAAAAGCTGAAAAATTTTCAACGTAAAGCATTTTTTTTTCCTTTTCTAAAAATGGACAAACCGTATCTTTGGTATCTTAGCAATAGATCTGAACAGAGAGTCAATTATATTTAATTCATTGCATCAAAGGCGCTCATGTTATCGTCGGCTTCAAATCTTATTTACGTTTTTTATGAGTTATAAATGTCTGGATATATACAATGATAATCTCTCAGCATGCAGATCATGAGAGTTTGATGGCACACCAACAGGCCAACAGACTTACTATCAACATCTTGTATGAAGGGTTCTTACTTAAAAATATCTTTAAATGTTTGGTTTTCTTTAAACAATTTGAATTTTCAACCATTTACTTCAATGATGTATGAGTTCGAAGCTCTCAATCAAGGTTTAAAACTGATATTCGCAATAATTTATTGGGATTTGCGAGACTTATAAGATTTAAATGGAATTGATCTCTTACCTGGAACGATCGCTACCAAATGATAAGTTTCATGAATTTATTCGAAATGAGATTTTTTATAGCAATCACACGTTTCATGACGCTGCACTTGTGACTCACCTCAATCAACGTGTAAATTTCTATAAGTGTCATGTCTATTATCTGGTTTAAGTGGTACATGTACACATGATGATTTCATGATAATTTTAATCGGTCTTGAAATGTTTCCATTTCTAGCCTCATATCACGCATATGCAGTCTTGTAATGTTGCCATGCTCTGTTTATGTTTATTGCATGGTTTATTGACTTTCTGCATTATGCCAATCATTCAAATTCGTTTAAACTGGCGTATAAGTTAACAATCTTAATGGAACTGTGCATGATGATGTAGATTTTACGTTGTTGTGCATTACAGCACGTCAAGTGGAAATTCTCCGGGGATATTTTTTGCTGTTGATGTTTTTGATGAAGAGCATAAACATATTCACATAAGCTGTCAGCAAAATGGTAAAATTTTCAAAAAGGGTTGATACTTATCGATAACTGATATACTGGCGATGACGATAAATCAAGAGCAGCAAAAAATATTCTCATGAAGCTGAACAGGCGGGCTGTTGTTGTGGGAACAATTTTTTTTTCACAAGCGTTTCCAGGGAACACTGTAATTGTGAACTATGAGTACAACGATACATATGATACGTAGGCCTTTTCTCTTTTAAAGGTGTTTTCAATGACGGTCTAGCAATAGAAAATTGATACTTTTGTTTAGACACTGGTTTTTAAAATACTTCATTTGTTAGAAATATTGATGTTGGAACAGTGGTCATTTAGCTCACTGTTGTCAGTCGGTCACGAGTTTAAACTTTTCGTTGTCCGAGGGTGGAGAATCGTAATTGTCTTTCATTTCAAGAACTCTACGACAAAATAAATCTGGATATCATTACCCAAATTTCGAGAGCTTAGTGCTTCTAATCGTATGGATTTTCATTTACACATCCACTTACCGAATTAAGAAGCCATTTGCATGCCCTATGCTGTAATGCGCAATTAACTAATTTGTTGTATATATTTTACAAAAATAAAATAATTTATGTCGGTTGGCGTGTAGAAGAATATGAAAGTAACCAAATATCCAACGACTATAAACAGATTTTTTCTTCTTATAATTGCTTAGGCTAATGCCGTTTTTATGTACAATTAACTGCTTGTGAATATGCAAAGAGGAAGGTGATAATGGCAATGAGTATGAGCAATAAATTTAAAAGTAATTATTTGAAGAAAGTGTATGATTACGAGAAACTATTGAACTAAAAAAAAAGAATTGACGGTTTCTATGAGTATGTCCAGTCCATATGATGTTTTTTACATCACTTCAATAGAAATTATCTTGTTTTATGATCTACCGATTCTAAAATGATATGATGTGTAGATATCCGATTTGTATTAAGGTTTTAGTAAAGGTAGAAGGGGTCGAGCGGCCGACGGTGGAATTCTTAGAGTTTCGTATTTCCATTGACGGATAATGAAGTTTCTACTGTATACCGTAATGTAATAGTTATATGATATGTTTAAGTCGAAATACATTTCTTTTTATGAGATTTCCTTTTGAAAGGTTAAAAAATAAACAATACGCTAAAGTAGCGAGCGAACAAATCTCACATCAACGTTGAATTAATAAAGTAATCGGTTAGGAGGAAACACGATATATTTTGGTGACACGCCGCGAGGCGAGCGAGAATTTTGGATAATAAATCCATAATTATAGTATTTTATTCTTTGTTGGGAAATCATTTAAAATTAGATTTATCAGATTTATCATCTCTGCAGTAGTGGAAGTTTATGTCTCGCACCTTGATAATATGATAATAAAGCAGAATTCATAGCACAGGACTAATTATCATGCCCGCAGCGGTAGCGGAGGGCGTGGTGCAATTAGATCTCGAGAACCAGTCAGCCGATCTTCGTGAAATTTTCACTGATCGTCAGTCTCGGCCCCAAATGAAAAAATTCATAGGCCGCTTTTCCAGGAAAATTCTGGAAAAACCGTGGCATGTTGAAAAGTGGTCAATTTTAACGGTTTTTCATGTAATGCTCGGAGTTTTCGAATTTTAGCTTCGGAGTGACAATACTCGTAGCTAGAGAGTTGGTTTCTTCGGGAAAGTTATAGAGTTTGGTATGGAGAATTTTTTGGGATCTTAAGAAAATGCCTGCCAGCTGTCGAGCCGGTGTCATCTTGAATTTTCCGAAGTAATAAATTAGGATTTTCGTTAGTAATAAATTATGCTTTTTTGGGTTTTCGAATTTTAGCTCCGGAATGAGAATACTTAGGGAGTTGGTTTCTTCGAAACGGTTATAGAGCTTGATCAGAAGAATTTTTTGGGGGTCTTAAGAAAATGTGTGCCAGCTGTCAAAGCGGCGCCATCTTGGATTTTGTGAATACTCAAAAATGTTATTTTCTGAGGTAGAATAGCTAGACAGTTGGTTTCTTCGGGAAAGTTATAGAGATTGGTGCGAAAAAAAATTTTCAGAGAAACATTTTTTCGGAATAAATTTTTTTTTAAGAAAAATTTTTCAGAGAAAATTCTTTTCGAAGAAAACTTTTTCGGAGAGAAAT
>CM055406.1:14679672-14747097 GCA_029228625.1 Pseudolycoriella hygida | reverse complement strand
AAATTTTTTTCGAAGAAATATTTTTTCAAAAAACAGAAAATTTTTTTCGTGAAATTTAGTTTTGACAAAAGCAAACTTCCTGAACGGCTGATATCTCATACAAAAACCTCTTAAAAGGTAAAGTGTGACGCAGTCCGTAAGTCCACTTCCAAAAGTAATGATATCGCTTGAGGTGACGCTATCGCTGATAATACGCAAAAGTTTCTTTGAATCGAATCTTGTGTTCAAAGTTTTAATTTTCTGAAAAAACTACAGCACTTTTTTTAAAACAAAATTACGTTGTGTTAGAAAAATTGCGTCACATAAATAAAAACTTACACATAAGATTCCATTCAAACAAACTTTTGCGTATTATCAGCGATAGCGTCAGCTCAAGCGATATCATTCATTCTAAAAGGTGACTTACGGACTGCATCACGATTTACCTTTTAAGAGGTTTTTGTATGCTGTGTTATTGCAAAAGTGTTTTGTTTTGTGGAATTTCCTTAATAAGTGCCCAATTCTTCGCCTTAACCAACAGTTAAGATTACAGGTCCCCGACGGCGGGAATTTTGGTGCATCTATTTCTTTTGAGAAAATAATGTAAAGTGCCGTAAGTGAAAATATTTTCGTTCAAAATGCAATATTTCAGCAAATACCACCCCCGTTGAGTAATCGAGATTTAATGTGACCCTAAAAATGAGTGAAGGCTCTAAGGTTTAGTAAGTGGAATTCCCAAATAGCGAATTGGTTGAATTTTGGTGACTGGGATTATCGTAGGAATGATTTTGCTCACACTTGTATGATATAAAAGGCACACCCGTGACCCCATTTCCAACCTGTCCTAACTAGATATTCTATCCGAAAGATCGATAATTGTATTTTATGTAAAGTACACACGAAACATCTCAAACTCGCAGCTTAAATTCACTTTTATTATTTAGACAACTTGTAAAGCATTTTTTTCACTTTCCGATTTCCTTGAATAACAAGAAAGGAAAATCGGTACTGTAGGTAGGTTTATTTCCCTAACAAAACTGTTGCTTCATATTTGTTGCATTTAGAACTTTAAGTGTGAAAATAAACAGCACTTCCCATACGGAAATCGACCTTGCAAAAAGCATAACAATTTATTGTTAGTTGAAACACTCAAGTCCCATTTTGAATTTCAACCAGAACGCTAAACTATACACACTTGTACAGCTTCTACACTTCAAATTTATGTAGTTGATTTTCGATATTAGGTTGGAAGTGAATTATTAATGTGAAGTGGGAAACTGAAAATTGAATGAATATAAAGTGGCTGGGCGTTTCGCTTGCATTGCTAGTTTTCGGTGATCATTCATGAAATACATGGAATAACCACCCTCCCCATTTTGTATGTACTTCTTTACTTCTTCATTTTTTATGAAAAGAAACTTAAAAAGAATAAGTTTCTATGAACTAGCCTCATGTACTTTATTTATTGTCAGAACCAATTTGGGAATTTTTCTTAATCTCTTAAGTCCACAAGTAATTTATGAATGAGCCCTTGCAATTAACGCTATTTAGGAACTAAAGCATACGGAGAAGCAAATTAATTAGTCAAATCGAAAGTTATAATAATAATAGCTTTTATGGAAAAATAGTAAATACGAATTCCCTTTCCAAATTGGTAGACCATTGGTTACCGGGTGCCAATCCAATAGTCACTTTATTTTACTGTGGCTAATAGAACAGCACAATAGCATTTTCGTTCCAATTTTTATTTGATTTTACAATTTAAAATGAATATTTATTATGGATAAGAATCAAAAAACTCCATTCAAAGCAATGTTAAGAAAACGGATGCTGCATTTCCTCTTTTTATGTCCATACTAAAGCCTTGAAATACATTTAAATTGTTGGTTGTCTCATTAATTGCCACTTAGTTTTTGCAAAAGCAAGGGAAAATAGCCGAAAACTTATAATGCAAGTACGGTTCTGATTCTGGCTAATTTAGTTTACAGATTTTTTAAATAGCTAGCGACACGAATCTGAGTTCAAAAGCATCTGAAAACAAGCTGAGAGTAGCACAAAGAGATATGGAACGGAGTATGCTTCACATTTCGCTTAGAGATAAAATGACCAATCAATGGATTCGTCAACAAACGAAAGTCGATGACGTAATGGAAAGAATAGCATCTCTGAAGTGGAAGTGGGCAGGACACATTGCGAGGATGACAGACGAACGTTGGACCAGAAACATAATGAATTGGAGATCACCCGTCGTGTCGTGGGCAGACTGCTAGAAATATGGACGAATTCAGGCAAGCGAACAGCAGGGACAAACTAACTGCAAATGGCAATGGACCGTTCAGAATGGAGGAGGAAAGGGAAGCCCTACATCCAGCAGTGGATATCAACAGGCAAACGAAGAAGAAGAAGAAGAATTTTTAGCTGGTCAGATAGGGCCGGTAATGCTCACATCCTTGACTAATAGTCAAGGTCTTACGTGACGCAACGATAATTTCAGTAACTTCTTGAAAATAAACATTTTATGTTTCTTTTGTATGAATACATTGAAAGCAAACTAAATAGGAATCTTTCCTTCAGCGCACCGCAAAAACCTGTGCAGCAAAAAAGGTTCCTATTTAGTTAGGCCCACAAAAATTATTTCGCTCACTCCGCTCGCGATTTTTACTTTCTTTTTGAGAAATATTCACTCAGCTGAAATCAGACACACAAAAAATTTTAGGCTCGCTACGCTTGTGTTTTTTACTTTCTTTCTAAGAAATATTCACTCGACTGAAATCAAACCCACAAAAATTGTTTCGCTCGCTCCGCTCGCGATCTTTACTTTGTATCGAATCGCCTCTCAAAGACAATTTTACGCGTACGCGCGGGCGAAGCCCAAGCGAAAAGTACACATCGAGTGTGTATCGGGGTATTTTGAAAGATATTTTTCTGCAATAGTGTCAGTGTGTTGGCGCACAAACCGCGGAAAGCAACTTTTCGTCCCAAATGATGGGAAAATATTTTCCGTCACAACCAATACACTCTCACGTATACAAAAAAATTATTTTCAGGAAATTTATAGTTTCTACGAAAATATGAATGTTGAAGAAAATCCCAAACAAAAAGAGAACTTTTTTCAAGAGAATTGTGAATGGTATATAGTAAATTGTATGAAGACACACACTTCACCGAGAACTTACATTTGGTTAGCGTGTTATAACCTTTGTAGCAATACCGATGGAATGAGCCATAATCATAAGCTAAAAGCAGTAACACCAAAATTGATTGTTTTCATTGTGATGGCTTTTAAATCTCAAAGATCTGTTACCACCAACAACTTGCAAGAATCGTATCAATGAATTGGCTAACTGTACAATTTCAAAGATACATTTGACTTAAATATACCCATGCATTTGCGTTCGCGAAGAATCATGAATAATAAATGCTACAACGTGTTGGCGTTACTTACGATAAATGAAAAAGTTAGAACAGATTTGTTTTTTGTTGGGCGTATAGGACTTTTTGACGAAATTTTTTCAGGGGTCGCCATCCCTTAGCTTGATCACAACATGACTTTTGTAGCACCAATAAAATTTTCGTATTTTTTTTATATTGTTTGAGATATTGTATTCAAACATTCAGACAAAGAAAAACAAAACAGTTGGTCGGATTAATTAAATTGATGTACAATTATTAAATCTCAGCTTGTTTTTTTGTATTGTCTTTACATTTAAAATTGTGCAGAGCCTCATTGAGATTTTAAGGATTTTATTTTTCTTTCCTGGAATCATTATAAGCGGAAACAATACGATGCCAGACAATAGAATGTGTCGTTTTGTCTGATAAATTAAAACAATGTAATTATGGTTCGTAGCTTCACATTAAGAGTTTTTTAGTCGAAAACTGAAATTGATATCATCCAATTTAGCCGCTGAAGCAAATATAGAGGGTAAATTTTCAATAATGCTTTCCGAAGCTGAAAATTATTAAAAATAATTTGATTATTCATATCATGAGAATGAGTGTTTACAAGTTTCTAAGTTCTGGAAATTCGACAAGTTAGTTAAAGAATTTGAAGAAAGAAAAAATTCAGCGACTAGTAGGTCGAAGTCGCAGGTGCTCCTGACCCGCAGCTAGGGGGGGGGGAGCAGCAGCCGCAAAGTAGTTTTGAAAGTCAAGTAAATTTACAAAAATAAAAAAGCTCCATAAATAAAACATATGGAAGGGACCCGTACGTATCAGAATAGATGTGACATACAGAGTTGATGTTACAAAAAGACTCGAACGTATTGAAGTAAATATTGCCTTAACTCAAGTGTTTGAAATTATATCCACATTAAATTGTATCGGAAATTGCCGATAGGGCAATATTGAAAACCCCGTCCGAGGAAACGGTGTAAAAAACCCTCCCGAAAGCACAAAATTGATCTCCAAATAGACAAAAATGTTCGCCTCAATTTTCTCTACAGCATAGCAAAAAACTATTTTTTTTGTTAGCGGCCGACCTTAGAGCCATCTCTGAAACATACTTCAATAGACAGAAATGTTTCACTCAATCTGCTCTGGAATATGGCAAAAAAAATGTTTCTTGTTAGGGCCGACCTTAGGACCGACCTGAGCCCTGAGCACAGGTCCAAATTTGTTATTGAATATAATTCGGTACACGGCTACCTCTCAAATAGGAAAAGAATCAACAAAATCGGTTATGCTTTGCCCGATTTATGTAAACAAACGCGTTGGGCCTAGTTTCAGGGTCCTGGCTGAGTCCAAGGGCCTCTAATCAAAAAATTTTCTTCCATAAAATGTGGGACATTCCTAGACCTTTCGATTAAATTTTTTTTTTTTTTGAAAATCGGAAGAGGTTTATACTCGAGTTATGTACAAAAAAAATGTAGGGCCCTAGCAGAGACTCGTTTTTAGTCCAAGGGCTCAAAATCAAAAAAGTTTCTTCTACGAATTGTCGGCAATTTTCAATCAAAAAAAGTTTATGAAAATCGGAAAAGATTTACTCGAGCTGTGTAAAAAATACCAAAAACCACTTAAACGACTCTAGCTCGGCGGCCCTTGCGTCGAAAGTGCCCAGATTCAATACCATAAAAGATTTTGCTATTACCTTTCAGAGAAACAAGTTTTTGAAAATCGGTTGAGTTTTACTCGAGTCATCGTGTTGACGGACGGACGGACATTTTTTTTATTGCTTTTTCGTCATCCAAAGATCATGATCGATGCTCCTCCCGTACTCCCGGGTCGAAATTCGACTGGTTACAAACGTCGTGGTAAACGCAATAGACCCTTTTCGAAGCACTACGTTCTTTGTACGGGTCTAAAAATGTTCGCCTACGTTGGCGTGTAAATACCGGAACAATTGATCACTGTTAGGTGAAATTAAATCTAGAACTTCGATTTAATTTCACCTAACAGTGATCAATTGTTCAGGTATATTATTAATAAATCTTAAATTGAATGAACTGATATTCAAAGCATCGTAGCTCTATTGTGGCAGAGCTCTAAAGAATGGACTGGATATTTTTTTTGCTAGTGCTTTACAAGATTGGGTTATCTAACGGTATCTAGCGACGTAATAGATCATCAGGATAGACTTCTGAAACTGCTCCAAGTTTCGGATTGCCGTCGATATCATAATTAAGTTAATTTCTAGTTGGGTTTATCGCAAAAACACATTCACTAAGTATTTTTGCGATTTTTACCCAAAAAAATACAATTTTTTAGCTTGAAACGCAAATAGTTTGTTTCAAAATCGTCGATTTCTGCATGAGAAACTTAACGAACGAACCATTGTTCAAAATATTAATATTTGAGGAGTTCAAAAAAAGTTTTTGAATTAGAGTAATTTTAGCGAGTAGCGACTAGCGAGGTTGGGTGTTCGCTAGGATTAGGGATAATGCCCTTCTGAAAACCAACTCTGGCTATAGGCCTAAGGTGTTCCAACAAGAAGCATTTGGTCATTAGTTTTACAGTTGCGTTGGAAGGAGTAGACTATAATTCGATTGTTACTACACAGAGACCTCAAATCTCAAAGTGTATGCAATAGGCTACAAAGTAGGATAATGTTGTTGCCACGGTAACATCATGACAATGAAATGATGAAATGTTTCCTTGTTAACTTAATTCGAATGGTAGTCTCCTATGTACGCAAATATCATAAACTGAACGCGCTTTCTTCATTGACGATTTTTGTTACTTCCAGAGCAAACTGAAAGCACAAAAATTACTTGAAATAAAATAAACTCGGTAATTGGAGCAGCTTATCGGAGAAAAAGAAATCTATCGAATGTATCTTCTACCGCAGACATTGGCGTGAGAGTAGAGTAGGTTGAAATTACTCTTTAAAAATGTATCGTTGTTGTTAATTGATAATTGAAAAATATTCAATATCACATTTTAAGCGTAAAATTGAATCCAGTTTTTATTACTTGTAGTCACCATTTCATATTTTTTTTTTAATTTTGCCTACCTAATGATTGGTTACACTTGTCATGTCCAGTGTTTATTATGCCATCACATTAAATAATTTCTATTTGTTAATTACAATATTTACTGTGTCTAAATTTATTCAAACATTTCTACCGTACTTTTTCAATGATTAACAACCGCAGCAGTGACAAAATTTACATACAACGAATCCATTATTGTTCCACCAAAATTTCTTATTCACATGTTGATCATGTAACGTATAAAGTCATATATAACTCAGTCATATTTTCTATAGTTAAAAAGTTCAAGTAGTTGCACCAGTCACCGACAGTTAAAGGAAATTTTTTAGTCAACACAAGTAGAGTCAACTCATTCATCAACGAAATCACCAATCCTTATGTTCATGTATTTAAATTTTGGTCGAGTTCAATTGGTCTTAAATTGTAGTAAGAAAAATATTATGAAATGAATGAAAGCAAAATTAATAATAAAAAAAATGAAAAAAGAAAGTAGAGATAATTGAGTATTTTAATGGGTATGTAAGCATTGAAAAACACACTGTCCGACCAACCACATATCATTATGCATAACACATTTACTGCATTTTTGTCCATACAAAGGTGTACCTAACTCACCAATTTAAAATCATTCGGTAATCCAATGTTTTCATCAAATTTGAATAAAATTTCAAACAAAAAACGTAAACATTTTTTGTAATTTTTTTATATAGAAATCATTTAAACGAACAAATTTGAATTCATTGTTGCGATGGTTGCACAAGAATGCATACACTCGAGTTGCATTTTAAGTCATGTGTTGATTTCAATTCAAAAAGAGAGAGAATCGACGACCTAATTTTATGTTTATTAAATGATAAACGATTTTTTGTTGTGTTGAAGACTATTGTTTATGTTATATTGATTCCGTGTATTTAAATAAAATGTGAACGTACCTCATCAGCCTTCGGATGTTGATGGTTGCAATGATGATCATTATGACTATATCCCTCGATAAAACACGTTGCACTCAACACTAATAGTATCGATAATAAATAATTTAAAAAGAACTTAAGCGATTGTTTTCTTTGTTTACATCCGTACGCCATTTTTACACTGTTTTTGTATACAACGACTCGGTCATTATTCGCCGGCGAACGTATATCAACTGAATGTGGAACTGTTACTTCAACAAACCAAACTCAACCAAAACCGTCTGCATACTGACATTCGTATAGCCACCAGCTGATTTTTTGGCACGTTTCATTGAAGGAGAGGTTCAATCGTATTTTCTCACACTGAGCATGAGCATAAAGCAAGCATGTTGAAAAAGCGTGTTGTTGTTCCCCACGATGCTGTTAGTCTGGGTGGTTATCGGTGGAAGTGCGAATTTTTTGTTGCTAGCTAAGGTCCATTATATGTTTTTCGATTAGTTTTTGTTTCACTGGTCAAATGCTTCAAAAGAAAAATATATTTTTTGTTAAACGTTTTTCGTTGTTTCGATAGGAAATGTGCAAAAAAAAGTAAGAAAAAAAAACAGTTGGCTCATAAAAATGGATCATTGAGATGAATTTTGTGAGTTTCAGATATGTTTTAGATGGACAAGGGGGGACAGGGAACATTGAAACAGCATGTGAAAGAACAATATCGACTACTTAGTACTTGTGCCTCTGCGAAAATTGATGAAGATCGTGAAAAGTTCAGCGTTTTCCAATTAAGACCCTTCCTTAATTTTCGTGAAATCAACTTAAAACAGTTACATTGGTTGATTTGTCATGCTCCACTCCGCAGCGACTTTTCTTATTCCGAGGTTGTAACATTTGTGGACGTGGCCTAATTTAAATGCTAATTTAAAGTACGTAATTTACGCACTCCTTTGACGACTTATCAGATGCAGGAAAGATTTTTAATTCATAACGAAAAAATAACTTTTCAACTGAGATGAAATGAGATGCGAGAATTCGCTCATGGCAACAGAAAACAAGATTCTCTCACCGAGTAACTATCATTTCAATTAATTAAATATAATGTTCTATTTGTTTAACTAATATCGTTGGACAACTTGTGTGTGATTCTCTCAATCATTCAATGTTAGTGTGAAAGTGACAAACATAGCAGCTTGTCCAGTTTCATATGAATAGGTCCTGCATATGCAAGTCGTGCTATTTCACCATAAATAATTTTCAATTATCCCGAATGCAACCTGACTAATGGAAAATACTACACCTGCTGGCTATCAACAATTGGAATCAGTTGAATATACTCTAAACTGCTGATGGTTCGAAATCGCTTTATGATTACTTACACATCGAGATCAATCATTTAAACATAAGATTTCGAAAAACGAATTATTATCTATTTCATTTTATTGTAAGACAACAACCTTGAAATACATTTGGTGGATGAACTTGAAGAGTCTAACAGAATATAGAGCAAGATGTTACACTCGCAGAATCTTAATGGAAGAATAAACCTTGGCTATTATTTTATCAATGAAATAAAAATGATTTCGGCGAACTTGTCTCCAATCTGATTACCTTTGATTTGAAAAGTGGAATTACGAAATTGACGATGAAAGATGATGGTAAAGAAATCACTGGGGCGGTAAAATAATTGTATCAATTTTATTTCAGTTACTTCCAATGATTCAATGAATAAAATAGGTGGAAATCAAAGGAAAAGACAGCCATTATGAGATTTATGTTTCGGAGAACGTTAAATGTTTTATGAAAAGTAGAATAAGGTCTGCAGTGTAAAACTGAATTTTCTTTAAGAACAGCAGTTTGTTCTAGTAATTACAACCTGTCATGTTCATTCGTTGACTTGATAGAAAATTGGGTTATTTAGAAGGAGGAAATCCCTTTCAGCGAATGCATAAAGGAATGTGCAATGCACATTGTGCATAAAGTAACGTAGGGCAAGTATTTTCCACACAGTTCATACAACATTTTCCTTATTTTTGAGATAAAGGAAACGACATGTATCACCTCATTAACTTTTCATTTTACGGAAATTCACTGTTTCAAGCTGTTAAGAATTTAGAGTATATAATTTGTTTTCTTTATTCATTCACAATAGACCACATCAGAGCCTATTTTTGGAAAATCGAATTTATTATCGAAATTATTATTTGGGAAATTTTTGGAAATTTTGGAAATTATTTGGAAAATTTGGAAATTATTTGGAAAAAAATCATTGGTCCACATCGCACTCTGCTTGCAAAGAGAAGAGAGAGAGAGAGAGGATCGGGGGGTGACAGTCCTTTGTTTTTACTTGTACAAGTAACACTCAACGTGAAGTCAGCTGCAGTTGCGACCGAAGCTAACTTCATTGCAAACAAAATTAGCTGATTATTGAAACTTTCAATGAAATCAGCTGATCTTGTTTGAAATGAAGTTAGCTTCGGTCGCTACTGCAGAAAACTTCACGTTGAGTGTTACTTGTACAAATTAAAATAAAAGAATGCCTCCCCCTGGAGAGGATGAAGCATGAAGAACTGCAATAATGAAATGAATGTGTGGAAATATGAATTTCGTACCTCGAGTATTTCAAAAAGAATAACATGACGATTCAGCGTAAATTGTGGCGAGTTTGACAAAAATGAAATCCTTCAATGTCGAGGTAGATCGTAACGAATTTGTTTCAAAAAATTCTCTCGAATCGAATCGAGAAATCCATTAAGTGAAACCGAATAGAACAAACATTTCATAGCGCATGAGTCGACTAAAGCCAAACCCAAGTTGATGTCTTTTCCAAGATTCGATTTCACGTCTAGTACGAACATCCCGTGTGTGTTTGTTCACTCTCTTATTTCAAAAGTCACAAGAATATCTTCTCTCAACAAGAATCACCTTCACAAGTAAGTGGACAATCTGTCCTTCTTGCAATGTGGCCAGCCCAGTTCCACTTTAGAGATGCTATACGCTCCATGACATCCACGATCTTTGTTTCATGTCTAATCCATTGATTCGTCTCTGAGCTATATTCCGACCTTTCCATGGCTTTCTGAGCGACTCTAAGTTTGTTTTCTGATGCTTTTGTTAAAGTGAGAGTTTCAGCTCCATATGTCAGTACCGGAGGAACACATGAATCGAACACTTTACGTTTGATGTTGTTATTCATTTTGCTTTTAAAGATTAAACTGAGATTTCCAAACGCTGCCCATCCAAGATCTATTCTACGCCTGATCTTTGCCGTTTGATTGTCACGACTTTCGTTTTTGACAAACTCATCTTGAGTCTAATTTTGCTTGACTCTTCGTTCCGCTCTTGTGGCATCACTAGGGCTTGGTGCAGGTTCACCGCAATCAAAACAATGTCATCAGCGAAACGAAGGTGACTCAAGTACTTTCCAATTCAATTTCTTGAAAACACTTTCCAGAGATGATGTGGACAATGCTGCCCTACAACGCATAAAAAACGTAGCGCCGTTATCAGATGAAAGATTTTCATATATTTTCTCTCATAAATTCTGCTCGCTGAGTTTTTAATGCTTTGTATGGCAGAATGGAGCCAAGCTGCCTATCAGATGAAGGAACTGTGAGCTTTACTGACGGCTCTAAAACTTCAGAAGGCACGGGAGCCGGAGTATTTTCCCCGGAACCGTTGGCGGAAAGATGGTACCACCTAGGTGGGTACGCCGATGTTTTTCAGGCTGAAACTTTCGCGGCACAATCTGATAAATCTAAAAGAAATTCTAGAATGGACATTTTAAAGTAAAAGACTAGGGCGATTAAAAAAATATTTAAATAAATTTTATTACTGTAAACAACAACTTGTGAATAAAGTGAAAAACGAAAACTATTTCTGCAACAATGCCAACAATTGGCTGAACTTTTCGTCCTGTTTCTTCTCTAACTCACTGAATCTTTCGTCAATTTTATTTAACAATTTCTGTTCAATGTCACGGAATTTACTGTCAAAGTATGTTCTCACCAGGTCAATACTACTTTCAAGACCTAAAGAGTCCATAGTGAGATTGGCACACGTTTTTTGTTCACTGTTTTCTCCATTCTCAATTTTCGTAGAGGCAACGATTTCTTCGGTGGCATTGACATCGATTTGTGAGAATTTGTCTTCAACTTTTCCGTTAATGAAAGACATCAACGCTGCCATATTCGGTGGGCCAGATGACTTGTTGGCATTCATGTGCATCTGTATGAACTCCTTGCATTTGCTCGCATTTTCCGACAAATCGCGCTTCGAATCGGACAGATAGTCGGAAACATTTCCAATATTAACCGTTGGCTGGAAGATGTTGATTGGTTTCTCCGTTAGGTACATGTGAACGCCATAAATCCACAGTTGATCAACCAATGTTATGAACTAAAAACAATTTATCGTCATTTCAACCGATTGATTCGCTCCAATACAAAATTACCTTCAGCGATAAACTATTAGTGTCCTTTTTTAATTTGATTTCAAACAAGTAACTTTTATTTCCATCGAATTCGTCCAAAAGTTCGCCTCGATATGTTTGAATGTATTCTTCATATGTTCCCGTAAATAACTCAATCACGTCACTATCACAAACAATTGTCACTTGTGATAGGGAATTTCTTGGCCCAGCATTTATTTTCAATTGACAATCATCATCGTGATCTAGTGCAGTTTGTGCATTTTTGATGAATAAGACCGCTCGATCGGTGCCGGTTATATCGTCAATGTTAATACTGTAAGACGTTGTGTATATTAATTTTCACAAATATTCAATGAATGGTTTTCACTTAATTTAACATACACATTACACATGTGGTGTTTTAATGAAGTTAGATTTAGTTTTTGTGATGTGGATTGGTTAGATTTTACAGTCACTCACTCACTGTCCTTCAAAAAAAAACATGAAACATTTCCCATTTTAACTAGAACGGTGCAACGATTTCCAAAGACTGTACAAAATTAATGATCATCGAGAGGGGTCATCCATAAAGTACGTACGCAAAATTTGACAACTGTAATTTCAGAAAAATAGTCAAAAAGAGCGTTAAAAAGAGCGAAATTACTGTCGTAAGGCTTTACGTACGTTCTTTACGGGCGGTGCCTTATCAGCAGTTTGTTATAGCGAAAATTTTACTGTAATAAATGTTACACACTTGTCATGAAGCAGTCGAGGTTCACCGTGACAATTGTGTATTCTTTTTTATCACATAAGCGAAAACGGGACGACAACATAGAAGAGAAGGGAAATTTCGTATTACACTCCCTATTTGATGTAATTTGACATCCGAACGACGCGCGTATCTGATAAAATAACTTACATTTCTGTAGGAATAAGGGAGATATGGGTAGAGATTCTTATTAAGCAGCGATAGTTAATTTATGTTTGCACCCTTCCTCTCCGTCCGTTCGACTGAACTTCTACTCGTTTGTTCGTCTACCCGTTCGTTTGTGTAATTCTCACGGAACTCCTCGGTCTACTGTTGACTTTCTTTATCCCTGCCAAGAGTTTATTGTCTTTTCATTCATAAGTTCGACAAATGAATGAGAAGAAAATACAGGGCTCGTGGCGTTCTTACCCTATATTCCAGCCGACTTGTCATCGGGGTCTTAATTTAGTACTAGGACGACGAAAATTGTTGAATCCCTAGGAGGCCATCCATAAATGACTATTTTTAGACCTACCTCCCCCTCGCACGCCAAAAGGTATGGAGAAAAATGATGAAATGTATGAAATGTACACTTTCGTCATAGCTCCCCTCCCCTATAAGGATGCACGTACTTTATGGATGTCCCCCAGCTATTGTTAAGTTGCCTTATTTTTCACAATATTTTACAATTTCAACTATTTTTCGCTTAAATAAATACACTATTCCATTAAAAAAAACTATCCGTGTTGCCTCTTTGAATACCGTTTTATAATAAAAATAATGGAAAAGTCGTATACCTCGTTAGCTATGATTTGCTGAGAGACATTTATTAGTCGAACTTTTAAAAATTTACATTTCAAAATTGTAAGCGGAATGGTACTAACAAAGCGTGATAATGAATATGATTTCTATGGTAATTTGGTTAGTACTGGGCATTTCTCTGTGCCGAAGGAGAGAAGAGGATTGAAAGCTTTATAAAATTACGTTAAGTACAGAGGAATATAGTGACAACTTTTGAGGCCTGGAATTGAATGTCAATTCGATGCAAGAGAAACATTTAACATACTTTGAAATACTTTGAAAACAAAATTATAAACACAACGTTCGTGTCGGTTTAAGATAGCTTGGGTCGTTGCCTTACTTCGTTTATTTGCTTCGGAGTAAGCATACTTCTTTGATTTGTAGGCAACACAACGATTTCGTGACATACTTTCATATTGTCATTAAGAACACAATTATTGATTTACCTAAGAGTTACGGTTCGAGCTTTAGGTTCTCTTGAGTGAATGCGATTTCAACAAGAATTTCTGTTGACGGTTTGGTGTATTCATCAAATGAAATCTGTTCCCAATGTTGACATTTAAATGAATGTGTACCAAAAACAATAAAATTCGAATTTGAGGTTTTTTCATTATGAAAGTTTCATGCAACCACAACATAATATTAACTTCAATACTCAATAACCAAGATATGGGTATGGGAAACATCACACGCATAGCTCAAAGATAATTTATTCAACTTGACTCGGTTATACAAATATGTAGCCAAACATGTTTTTTTTCTTTCTTTTTCTTTTTTGTTAACGAAAGTTCACTGAACACACAAAAGCATTCCGACCGACTTACCTTTTCGGCAATGCATTTTTTGTTATCTCGTCCACCGTCACCAAATTATTTATGTCATTCCCGTGTCCAATAAGCCAAGTGCAATCGATAGAGTAAATCTTACGCGGCATTTTTATCTGTTTCGAGATCAACTTTCATTTAATATTATGGCAATTACATTACTTTAAACCGAACTGAAAGGTCTACCAAACGAATTCAACATTCTCAAAACAAAATAGATGTTTGACAGATGCAGTGATGCTAGAGTTTATTCAAAAAAATGGCCTAGAGTAAGGAATGCGTTGCATCATTAGTGTGATACGAGATTTATAGAGGAATGCCCGAAGAAATCGCATCTATATCGGTGTCCCGTTCGGAAGGTCTTACTGGAACGGGCGAATGCCAGTTTTATCATATATTTCTATTCTCAGCTTGTAGATAGTTACGCAAATTTATCCGCTTTAAATTGCTGGTGTAATGCATGTCGCCACGGCCACTCGATTATGATGAATTGTATGTTACGTAGTTACATTCTTTATTGAAAATTTTGAAATTTTCCAAAATTTTTCGAATGAAAATCTTAAGCTGGTTGTGTTTTCGTTTTAGAATGAAAGTCTCTTGGTTCAGAAAACTGTAATTTGCGGGCCAATGATTGGGTTTTCGTTTTCACGCAACAGTCTCTTGTTAGAGAAGTCTGAATATAGTTGGTACTTGATGTTTATCTCTTCCGGTTCATTCAGTCCCCACTTCCCAAACAAGAAACTCACGAATAAATGGAAACGACAAGAGAATCGTCCCTAAAAAACTATGATGTATATATACATACTACACTCAATATACGGATTGGAGTCTACGATACTTGTTCAGGCCATTCAATTTATGAATGTTTGGATGACGAACAGGATAAAAAACAGGGACTTATACCTATGCTTCATCGACTTGGAGAAGGCATTCGACCGGGTAACCAATGCAGAAGCTGTTCGGGGTAGCGAGTGCTGTATCAATGGGGGTTTACTGCGTGCCATTGAGAGTATATACTCAGGGAGCAGGGCCGCGCTAAGGTAAGATGATGAAATTAGCGAGTCTTTCGATGTCAATGAGTCCGTTCGTCAGGGTTGTTGTCTCTCCTCGCTTCTGTTCATAATTTTCATGGACAAAATTATTTGGCAGGCCAACTTGCAGGGAAAGGTTGAGGTGGGTGAGGTAATAATGAAAATACTGACCTGTGCGGATAACTTCATTCTGCTGGCAGATAATTCCAGGGATTTATAGGATAGAGTAGACAGTCTGAATGCCGCATGTGAGGACGTGAGGAGTAAAGAAAAAGATAAAGGGAAAAACTAAGGTTATTCATGAAGGAAAACCTTGGAAGAGGATTGCTTGCAGTTTGCAGGAGGAGTTGGAGCGGGTTTCTGAATTCAGGTACTTAGGAACAAATTTTTCAGATGATGGCGAGCTAGTTAGGGAATTTTGGGAAAATAAGAATCGTGGTAGCCAGTCAATTTAGGTAGCGCGTGTTCAACAAACAGGAATTAAGTAATTGTGAGCCATCCACAGGTCAACTTTCAGACCGATAATTCTGTATGATAGTGAGAGTTGGTGGGACTACGGATATCTGGTGCATGACCTGGAGGTTTCTGATATTAGGGTTCTTGGGAGTATAGCGAAGGTTAATCAGAGGGAGCAACGTAGATGTTGCAGATTAACGTGCGTACTTACCATTGCTTTAGCGCGAGCGTACTAAGCATAAATCTTTTAGCTCTACCTAAAATGACATCTTGCGTGAACTGTCGCAGATCCTAGGTCGGGACCGAGATACCATCATCTCTCTACTAGTGTTTCCCGAACCTGGTTGCCCAGGAAGGAGAAGGGGCGTACTCATTCAAATAGGGAAAACTTGGGGCTTTCGTCCGTGGAAGAGGAGGCAAGAGCTAGTCGTCTGCATTGGTTCGGGCACGTTCAAAGGATGCGTAATTACAGGCTAGCAAAGAAGATCCTAGATGCACATGTCCCGGGAGTTAGGTCAAGGGGTAAAGCAAGGAGAAGGCTTATAGGTCAAAGCAGGCGATAGGAGGGCATGGAGGGGGTGGTAGACGCCTTCCTAGGGTTGTATTCTTTATGATCACACCGAACATAATTGTCTATAAACTTTGGTGATGATGAGGGATAACGAATGGAGCAGCAGATCGAAATGAATGTTGATGATTTTAATAAAGATTTTCAGTCATAGAAAATCTAGGGTTTTTTCAAAATAGTTTAGAAACGCTGCACACAAATGACCTTTTCATTGAAGATTATGACGTAACAAGGTCATATTATTAAAAGACGAACTGACATCGCCAAGAAATCTCTACACTTTTCATTCAAGTTAAAATCACTTTAAAATTAGGCGAGCATTGAAAATGGCCGGAAAATATAAGATTGTGATGGTCCGTCATGGCGAGTCGGAGTGGAATCAGAAGAATTTATTCTGTGGCTGGTTTGATGCCAATTTGAGTGAAAAAGGTGCCGTAATTTTGTGCGATTGTTTTTGCTAGATAATATTTTCCTAACTTTCTTCCTGTGAACTCTGTTCAGGCAAAGAAGAAGCTCAGGCCGCTGGTAAAGCCATCAAAGAAGCCGGACTTAAGTTTGATGTGGCTCATACTTCAGTGCTCACCCGGGCTCAAGTTACATTGAATTCAATTTTGACAGAGTCCGGTCAAACTGGAATTCCAATTGAGAAAACTTGGCGATTGAACGAACGTCATTACGGCGGACTTACCGGATTGAACAAATCTGAAACAGCTGCAAAGTATGGTGAAGAACAAGTGCAAATCTGGCGTCGTAGTTTCGATACACCACCACCACGTAAGTCAATTTCTGTTGTTATACAATGAATTATCCGAAATTGTTTGTAGCTATGGAACCGGATCACGCTTACTACAACACCATCGTTCAGGACACTCGATACGCAAACGATCCGAAACCAGAAGAATTCCCAATGTTCGAATCGTTGAAATTGACAATTGCACGAACTTTGCCGTACTGGAACAATACGATTATTCCACAGATGAAAGAAGGCAAGAAAATAATTATTGCTGCCCATGGAAACAGCTTGCGTGGTATCGTCAAGCATTTGGATAATTTGTCCGACGATGCGATCATGGCGTTAAATTTACCAACTGGCATCCCGTTCGTTTATGAATTGGACGAGAATTTCAAGCCGGTGGTTTCTATGCAATTTTTGGGAGACGAGGAAACCGTTCGAAAGGCCATTGAAAGTGTAGCTGCCCAAGGCAAGGCCAAGTAGGACGGTAAGCAACGTGCGTAGTTGATGGAAACTGTTCAAAGAATCCAAGTGAACCTTTCGCCAAAGGTTACAAAAATACAGATTATTTATTCAAATTGTAAGAACGTCAAAAAGTCAACCAAAAGTTAAATAAATTCGAAGCGACAAGTCCAGATGTTGATTGCTTTTCATTTCGTTGAGTAACTGAAAATATTATTTACACGTTATTGATCAGCGATTTTTATTTTGTTTATTTTAACGAAAATGACAAACTTTGTTGTTAGTAGTTGCTAAAATGTTTCAAACGAAATAGTGAAACCTGCTTGTCCGTATTGCCGATGGCAAAGTAGCCGCTTTGAGGGGAAAACGATAAAACGGTCGGTCGACCCAATTTCGACAATATACCTGGAAAATTGTTGAACACTGAGCCGCTAGATACATGCACTATTCTGACGGCATCTTTGATACAATTGGAAGAAATTGCAATCATTTCCGATGTTGAGTTGAATTTGATTGACGAAATCGCTGTGGTCAGATTCATAACAGCTTTCATTGGTTGCGGTGTTGCTGTCGTTAAACAGTGCCGTGTATCATATATGTTGACGACTCCCTGTTCACTTCCTGTAGCAAGCAGTTCACCGCCTGGGCTTATGGCTATCTGGGAGCCGTTGATGCAACCATCGTCCCAAAATCGATGGGAAACCTGTTGTTTTTTCATATCAAAAACGGTAATCTCGGCTTCTGTGCTATGTGAAAATAGTTTGAATGAGTCGTTAGAAAATGCGAGCCCAACGGATTGTTGTTCTTGTTTCATTGTAGCAAGTTTTTCTTTTGTTATGGCACACAAAATGTGGACCTCACCGAATCGTCCCACAACGGCCAAATATTTTCCACAAGGTGAACATTTGAATTTAGACAATTTTGTTATTTCCTTTGGAAGGAAAATTCTTTGGGTGGCTCCGCTTAGCAGATCGTAGGTGTAAAAAAATTTCTTACTCCCACCGATGATTGCTTGATTACCGCAATTCACCAGACTGCACTGTTTGATGGGAAAATTTTCAAATGACATACTGTGCAGCTTCTCATTTTTCTTTCCGTCGATAGAATAAATTGATACGATGCCAGAAAATCCTGCCACGATAGCAGCGGTTGAGGTTGGATGAAAGTCAACGGACGATATCCCGGGTCCTTCTGCATATGATGCTCGGTTTAAGTCTTTCAATCGTTTGAACTGTATAACTGTTGCAGGCAGATTTACCGATGTTGTACGCTCTTTAACAAGACCAACCTTACGACTAACTATCGCATCATCGTCATCGGAATCACTTTCCTTTTTCCTGTCTAAATCAGCCCATTTCGGCGCTCCAAGAACGTTCTGAAACGTGTTCTCTAAATGTGCTTTGTATTTACCAATCTTTCTTACCATTGGGGCGCCCTTTCTCTCATAATCAAAAACATCGTCAGCATCCAATCGCTCGTCATCTGAATCTTCCCAAAGTGGTTTTCGCTTCTTTCGTTTCTGGTTATCCGTTTCATTGACAGCTTCCGATAAATTCAACAAAAGTTGCTCTTTGTTGCCGAACACTTTGAATGCGAGTTGTTTTTCCTTTTCAGATATTGTGTAGTGATCCATGTTCTCGTTTGAAACAATTGCATCGGCTTCCTCGTCTTGCAAAGATTCCAGATCGTCATTGTCGCTCGCCATTTTAATAATTAATTTAGTTATATCAAAAAAATAGAAACAAATTATAAATGGCTAAAAAAACACACACGACTTTCTTGACATTTATAGCGCACACGATGATCGAAACACGAACCAATGACAGTGGCTCCCAGCCGAAATATATTTTTCTAAATTAAATGTTCGAAGTTCGAAAAGAAAAATTATTTTTAAATTATATACACAGCAGACACACTGAATCTCAATACACTGAGTTATTTGGACGGTTTGCGTTAAAAGACGCTCTGACGTAAAACTGATGAAGCTAACGAACAACCAGAAATACTTTGCCTCCTTGATTTCCTTAAAATCCAGTCCTAACAACTAACAACTTTGACGTTTTAAATGTCATTTGGACAATGAGCATGGACCATTGACCACAACTCATTGGACAGTTGTTTAAAACTTTGTATTTGAAATTTTTTGAATGCGAGATGGGCGAGAATGAAGGATGCGAGATGGGCTGAGTACTTTAAAGAACTGCTTAATCCGATGGCGCAGGCGATTCAATTAGAGATTATACACTTAAAGAAAGAGGAACGTGAATAAGCAACATTCAAAATTGTTAGATCAACAATTCTACTACACGTGAAAGTTGCATTTTCTACAATTTCGAAAAGTCAAATCAACTATTCGAAATTGCAGAAAACGCAATTTTTATGTATAGTCAAATTGTTGGTTTTACAATCTTCGATTGTTGCTTTGATTGTGACACTTATTAACGCTCCTCTTTTTTTAAGTGTAGATAGCCGGATATAGGCAGAAACACTAAAGTAAACCGTCACGTTGGCTCGATCATGTACAACGAAAGGAAGATCATCGTATTCGGAAAAAAATCCTTAAAACCAGACCGGAGGGCAAGAGAGGTGCAGGGCGGTCAAAATTCAGATGGTATGATGCAGCTCTTGCCGACATAAGAACTGTGGGAATATCCAGCTGAGAGACGTTAGCTGTGGATAGGCCCGGTTGGAGAAGCATGTTGGAGAAGGCCAAGACCCTTAATGGGTTGTAGTGCCGGTTAAGAAAGTAAGTAAATACATGCAATTGCGTCCACATTAAATTGGACTGGACTGCCGAAAGGGTAATATTGAAAAACCCGTACGAAGTAACGGCGCGAAATGGAGAGGTTCTACCCTTAAAGTAAGCCCAGAATTTAGAACCGACCTAGAGCACTTAGGAGAAGCATCTACAAAAAAGCTTGCGCGATTTTATCTCGCACTAAGAACACTACAGCCCGAATCACTGTTATATTTTCACTAATTTAATTTTTTTGATTTTTTGACGTCCTGATCTTTCAGTCAAAACTTTGAAGAGCGGATTCCGTTGTAATTTCGCTGAGATATAAGTGAAAAAACTCTACCAACCTTCAAGAAATCACGTTTTTGACCACTTTTTCGACCGTAACTTTGAAAGTTTTCGATTGATTTTGCCTAAATTCAATTCCGTAATCAATTTTCTGATTATCTTTCAGGAAAAAAAAAAGTTTTTGAAAATCGGATAAGATTTACCCGATTTATGTAGAAAAACACGAAGGGCCCTAGTCGAGATTCAGTTTTAGGGCCCTGGCCAAAAGCTTAGAACTAAATTGTCAGGCATGCCCAGACCTTTCAGACAAAAAAAAATTAAGAAAACCGGGAATGGTACAAAAGACCACAAACCGCTTATTGCTGATTCGTCATCTAAGGACCATGATCGATGCTCCCCCCTACTCCCGGGTCGAAATTGGAATGGTTACAAACGTCGTGGTAAACACATTAGACCCCTTTTCGAAGAATTGCGTACTTCGTATGGACCTAAAGAGTTGGCGTCCATAAAAACTGTCATGATATAATCAACGTTTTTCAGATCTATTTCCAGCTTGACACTCCCCTTCACATCCCAAGATTTCATATTAAAATGTCATTCGCTTTCTTTTGAATAGTTACAGTTGCAGAAAGGTGAAAACCAGCTTATCAAGCTAAAATTATGCTTGATGTGCTGGTTTTCATTTTTCTGTCTCTGTATCATGGTTATTGCAAACATGTTATGTTTACTCCAATTATGAAGGGGAAATTTCCCACAGTTGGCCCCTGAGGTAAACAAGACATTTCTTTATGTCTACATTCCTATCGCTTACTACTTTGTGACATAAAACTTTGTGTGAGATCTGGCAGTTTACCGGCTGGGTATTAAAAAAAAACGCCATTTTTATTCTTCTATACACCGCACTAGCTCCACCTTTAGAAATATCGACAACCCCTTGAAATTCGAACTTCAACTGCCTTTTACATTCATCGGTTTTGTGTATTGCTTAAGGCTTCTTATAAATTTGTTTTTGAAAGTTTATTTTGAATTTATCATTATATTTTATTGTTTTACTTCGTTTGTAAAGTGTGATTGAGGTCCATGTGATCGTTTGTTGAACAATGAGTGCATTTGAGGTAAAAAAAACACTATCATTAAGGTTTATGGCATAGCTACGGGAACTATGAACGATTGGTGCAATCATTCAATTTAATAAAAGAAATAACGGATTTGTCTCAAGGTCGTAAAACTGTCGAAAAACTATCTGTCGAGTCCGTTTTGGTGTCGCTGCGGGTCTGCTCCTTTTTCGACTCCTTTTTTGAACCTAACTCATCAGTTGGCTAGTAATCATACGCTTAATGTTGGGTGGGCGCTTCCGAAACAGGAAGCGATTTATCTTTTAACTAGTAATTTGTGTTACACGAAGACAACGTGATTTGTTTGTATCATTTTCTAATGCATAATTTTTATCTTCAAATAATGACGGTCTCAGGCCTCTAACGGGATCAAAATACACAACTTTATGAAACATTTGTTTTATATGTATAACGGATTGTGTTGACGCGAAATTGGAGAAATAGTAATGCACAACCACTGCATATAAATTGACTGTTGTCGTTGAGCAAACTATTGTAAGCAAATTCATGAACTGTTCTCAAAAATGAGATTTGGAATAGAATGTGGTTACACTTGCTTGAGACCGTAGGAATGCTTGAAATCTAGGAATTAGCCTGGGCACTTAGGGACGAATCGACATCACAGTTATAATGTCATAGTCGTGATGTCACATCCCAAGATCAGGTGTGATTGGCTGTCGATTTTTAGCATCATTTTTGACGTTTTCAATGTCAAAGAATAACGGAGTTTGTTGTTGACGTTTTCGTAATATTTACTGAAACTTGACTGACCGCATTTGGAGCACCGCAGCCGTCCTACATAATATTTTGTCTCTCTTTAGGTTGTCGTTACACCAACACGGGTGAAAAATGCACGACGCAAAAATGCAGCTAGGGAGCCAACGGCAGTTGTTCTGGCGCCATTCGCAGCTAAGTCGGTGGTTACATTCGATGATATTCCTGTAACAAAGACTGCTAGGCGATTTCTTAGCATCACAAATCCTTCCGATGATGACTTAGAGGTACGGTTAATTGTTTCATTTGTAATTAGCGCTCGTTATCGAAGATCTCGTTGCTTAGGTAACATTGAAAAGTTCGATTGATTCATCGTTTGGCGTAACATTTGAGTGGTCAACAAATACGATTCCAGCGAACAAATCGGTGTCAATGGAAATTGTGTGGACGCCAAAGGTTGAAGTTAAAACTAAGGACACGATAACCATAATCGATGACCGTTACTTCAAGAAAGATGTGGCAATAGTATTCAAGTCGATTGACTCCAACTGTAGCAACAAGGTAACAAAACCAGCAGCAACGAAATTGAAAAATGTAACTGGAAAACTAAAAATAAAATCGCCATCGCCTCCTCAGGCGTTATTGAGACATACGATGATGTTGAATAAACAAAGACAAAAATCAATGGGAAAAGAAACGATGGGTGGAAAAAACATCCCTCCTCCTCTTCCAGCAGCAGAACAAATGCCTTTGAATGAACTAAATATTTTCAATAAACAGAGCAGATTGCACCAAAACCACGGAAAAGAAAATCACAGTCCATCTCGTTCGCCTCTGTCGGCAACAGCGTTATTCGACGACATTCAATTTACTCCCGTCAATCTTAACAAGAAAAAATTCGGTGACTTGAACAAGGAAGACATAGATTACATGGCTTCATTGCCGACTCCAGTCGCAAAACCGCCTCATAATTTCACCTATGCGCTTGGAAATCCTTCGGATACTATGGAAATTACTTCTTTCGAACCGAACATCGCGTCGACAATCGGAAAAGGAGCTATCCAATTAGAGTCGCTAAAATTGTCGCCAGAGTCGGATCCTCGTCGAAAATTATTCGACATGACTGCCGCTTCGCTGTGCCAGGAAAATGTAACTTTACCCACAGCAACCGGGCAAGTGTTAAATGTGACTCACACGATAGTGCCTGCATTACTCACTAATATTAAAGAAGAATGTCAGGAAATCTCAGATTCGGAAGATCCTTCCGCACGGCAAAGCGATCAACAAGGTAACGATACACTACACAAAAAGTTTCAGTCGATGCAAAGTCTCGATGATTTTTCCTTTGAACAAAAAATGCAACGACATTATCTCGGCTCAATGCCAGCACTAACGGACTCTGAGGCTGTGCAATCAATTGAACGAAATCGATATTTTGCTAAGAGTGTGGAGAGTGATCTTCAAACAAAGGAAAATCGAGTCCATTTGAAAGAAACTAATGCCCTAAGTAGCAGTCTGTGGAGTTTTGCGGAGGGAGATTTTCTAGCCCAGTCCAGTCGATTCAATTTAAATGAGTCACATGGCATCGATGTACCACTGATTAACGTAGACAGACGCGAATTCGCCGTACCACAACCAGTGGATTCTTATCGGACGAAGAGACCCAGCGACGACGATTATGGTAAACGAAAATCGAAATGGTCACCACCGAAACGCACCAAATTGGATTGCAGTTCAAACAGTAGCATCAGTTCGATTGGCAAATCGTCCGTTCGTCGTAACACATCTAATTGGGGAGGAGTTAAACCGAAGAAGTTCCCGTATGCCATTCCGAAATTGAATTTAACGCGATACAAGGAGGAGGAGAGAGTCGTTTTCTTCGATCCGGAACATCATTTCAAGAGTGGGTGTAAATGTAATGTGCGTGTAATTTCGACATTAAAATATTTCCCTTTACAGCTGTCATAAATCCTGACGTGTTTGCAGCTACGACAACCAATGATCCATTCCTCTGTGCAACGATGTATTTGGATGACGAATGCATAGAAAAACATGAAATGAATTTCAAGAAATGGTTGAACGCTTTGGTTACAATCCCGTGGGACGTTGACAGCGATAAACAACAACAAATCGACTTCGGTAAATTGTTTAACGACGTTCGTGGCAAAAGTTTAAGCATGGCCGAAACCAAGGAGCAAGTGTCATCACATTACCTAACGACCCATCGAATGCAAAGTTTGCGAAAAACGGCAACCGCTTTGTACATGAGTGAAAATATGACCAGCATGCTGCAGAAGTTGTGTGTGCAAATCGAGCGAGGACAATTGAAAATTCGCGATGGCGTCGATTTACATTTGGACATCGTCTTGCAACGAGAACTGCTTCAGCTTCTCTTGTATTTCAATCCGTTGTGGCTGCGTATCAGTCTTGAAGTCATCTACGGTGAAATAATTAACATGAGTCACAACTTTGACATCATGTCCCTCAGCAGCTTCATCGTTAATCGATTATTTAAAAACAAACATTTGGAGCAAAAGTACTGCAAGGTCTTCGCCCAAAGAAGCGATCAATTAAAAAAATTCTCCCTCAAAAAATTGTTCATGTTGCTGGTGTTTTTAGATAATGCAAAGCAGCAAAAAATCATCAAACACAATCCGTGCCTTTTCGTCAAAACGTCCCCGTACAAGGAGACCAAAGAGATACTTTGCAAATTTTCCTCACTCATTTTGGGCAACATGGGTGATATACAACGAGATTTGAAGCGAATTGGAATTGTTTTAAGTCACAAGCAAACGTACATTGAAGAGTTCGACTACGCATTTCGCAATTTGGCTGTAGATCTGCGCGATGGAATTCGCTTAACGAAAGTAATGGAAATAATTTTGCTGCGAGACGATATGGTCAATTTACTTCGCGTTCCTGCTATTTCCAGACTGCAAAAAGTATACAATGTGGATTTGGCGTTGAAAGCGCTCAATGAAGCTGGCTACGTTATTTCTGGTATGTTAACAAGAGATCTGATCGGAAAGAGCATAGAGAGCTAGACTCAAAAATTGCGTCAATAAAAAAACGACTGAAATTTGTATGTTCCTACGATAAAAGAAACTTTATTTTTCAGGTGGTATCATCGCAGCAGATATTGCAGATGGTCATCGTGAGAAAACGCTGTCATTGCTTTGGCAAATAATTTACAAATTTCGTGCTCCGAAATTCAATGAAGCTGCAATCTTGATTCAATCGTGGTGGCGGCGGTCATGGCTGAAAGTGATCATTAAAAAGAGAATTAGAGCAAAATTGGAGAAAGCGAGAACTCTGGCCGCGATTTGCATTCAAGCATCCTATCGTGGTCATATGTCCAGAAAACGTACGAAACTTTGGCACGAGAAGCGAACAGACGCTGCGATTGTATTACAGTCGCATATTCGACGTTACCTAGCTCAGAAAGCGTTCAGACGTCAACGTATGGCTGCCAGATACATTGAACAATGGTACCAGCGCACGTGTCTCTACAACCGAGATAGAAATCTGTTTCTGCACAAACGCAATTCGGTGATAATTATCCAACAATGGTATCGTCGCATACGATTCGCCCGAAAAATCGAAGCTGTCGTTCCGCTGATTGTTTCGCTCCGTAATGAAATTGCGCTAAAAAATCGATATGCTGTTATTCTACAGGAACGCTACCGCGCTGCACGCCTGATGCGCTTAGAAAGAAGTAAATTTGTAAGACTTCGATCATCAGCAATTGTCATACAACAACGGTATCGTGCTTTGCTGCTAATGAGAAAGGACCGAGCTGAATATCTTCAAATCCGTGAGACTATAATTTCCGTTCAACGACGATTGAGAGCTAACATTAAATCGAAGGAGATGCGAAATAATTTCCAGTCGAAGAAACGGGCAGCATTGTGCATTCAAAAATATTTCCGAGCAAAGCTTGAGGCACGAAAAGTAAGAACCGAATTTTTGGCAGTGAAAAAAGCTACAGAAATAGTGCAGGTCCGATACCGAGCCCGTTTACAAATGTTAAAGGCTTTGCGAGAATTTCAAACGATAAAACTTTCTGCCATTGCAGTGCAACAACGCTACCGAGCACGAGTAAAAATGTTGGAGGCGATGAGATCGTTTCATGCTGTCAAACATGCAGCAAGTGTTTTGCAAGTACGTTACCGGGCAATTGTTAAAATGCGTCAGCAGCGAGAGAAGTATCTACGAATAAAATCGGCTGTACAATTTGTTCAATTGAGATGGAGGGCAACGTTGATGATGAGAAAACATCGCGATGAATACATGAGAATTCGTATGGCGATTGTGTTCGTTCAGAGGCGTGTAGTTGCCAATCGACAAATGTTACAACAAAGAACTGAATACGTAAAATTAAAAGCGGCAACGATATGCATTCAGTCATGGTATCGAGGCAAATTGAAAATGCGTGAGGAAAGAGCCAGCTATCATCAACTACGTTGGGCTTGCATATTTCTTCAACAAAAATACAGGGGCAACAAAATTGCTCAAATTGAACTCCAAACATTCCTTCGCCTAAAAAATTGTGCGATTCGCATCCAGAATCGATTTCGTGCCAACCAATTGACGAAGTCAGAGAGAAAAAAGTATTTAAATTTGCGACAAGCAGCCGTTTCCATGCAGCAAATGTTTCGCGGTAAATTGAAGATGAGAAAAGAAAGACAAAATTATTTGAATTTAGTCAAAGCGGCCACCTTCGTTCAACGAAAATATCGAGCGAGAAGAGCAATGGAAACAGAATTAGTGAATTTTAAGGAAATGAAATGGAGCGCTACAGTTATTCAAGAACGATTCAGAGCTCAAATGCGAATGAGAAGAGAGCGTGTAGCGTTTGTGCAACTGCGGTCCAGTACGATAACAATCCAACGTTGGATAAGATCATTGAAACTGGCAAGAGACAATCGGCAACAGTATTTGTCGTATCGTCAGAAAGTTGTCAGCGTACAAAGACGTTACAGAGCTAAATTACAGATGCGAGAAGATCGCTCCAATTATGAAATGGTGCGTTGGGCAGTTTTATTAGTTCAACGAAAGTTCCGTGCTCAGCGTATGATGCAATTGCAACGAAAACAATTCGAGCGCATCCGCAATGCAGCTATTGTTATCCAACGTAGATTTAGTGCAAATCGTTTGGCAAACAAGCAAATGATAGAATATCAACTAATCATCGAGTCAGTTAAATTAATTCAAACACATTTCCGTTCATTCAAAGCAATGAAAGAACAACGAAATAGATTTGTAACGCTTCGCACCGCAACCGTAACAATTCAAAAATTCTTTCGATCGTATCAATTGACGAAAACTGTTCGTACAGACTTTGTGGTACTAAAGGAGTCGACAATTTTCTTGCAAAGATTGTACAGAGCTAATAGAGCAATGAGAGCGCAAAACGCTTATTATGTACAGCTGCGTCATGCAGCTATAGTTCTTCAAACAGCTTATCGAGCAAACGTTTTGATGAAATCTCAACGCGAAATTTATCAGAAGAAGCGAAACGCTGCATTAACCATTCAAAAGTATTATCGAGCTGTGCAAGCGATGAAAGTTGAACGTCGTCAATATTTGACGCTGAGAAATGCGGTGCTACTTTGTCAACGCAAGTTCCGCGCTAATTTACTGATGCTGCAACAACGATGCTCTTTCCTTATCTACAGAACGAAGGTAACGCTCATACAACGAAAGTTTAGAGCGACGCTTGATATGCGTACGCAGCGTACCGATTTCGAACGATTAAGAAAGTCGGCGATTTGTGTTCAACGTCGTTTTCGAGCAAATATCCTGGCTGTAAGTCAAAGATGTTCATATTTGAAATTGAAATGGGCTGCTGTGTTCGTGCAACGAAAATTCCGTGCCAACAAAGCGATGAAAATTGAACGCGATTCTTATTTACAACAAAGAAGCAGTTGCATTGTTCTGCAGAAACGCTTTCGGGCGATGGTAGCAGGAAGAAATCAACGGCTAGAGTATTTACGCATTCGAAGCGCTACGTTAGTCATTCAAAATCGATTTATTGCCATCAAATTGATGCGAGAACAACGGACCCAATTCCAGCGAAAGCGGAATGCGGCAACTGTGATTCAAACAAGATGGAGAAGCTTCTTAGCCATGAAAGAGTGTCGCGCTAATTATGAACGGTTAAGAACGGTCGTCATTAAAATGCAGAAGCAGTATCGAGCCAAATTGTTGATGCGAGCAGAGCGTGATGAATTCCTCAAATGTAAACGTAGTGCCATTGTAATTCAAAATTGGTTCAGAGCAACGTTGCTTATGAGAAATCTCTCAAATCAGTACAAGCTCATCAGATGTCTAGTCGTTTGCATTCAACATCGTTTCCGTGCCAAATTAGCAATGAAAAATGAGCGAAAAATGTTCCTTCAAATACGGTCAGCTGCAATTGTCATTCAACGAAGGTATCGAGCTCATAGAGAAATGATATCAGAACGAAATGCTTGGATTAAGACACAGTCGACGGTACTTGGTCTTCAATCAAGAATTCGTGGGTGTATTGCACGAGAAGAGTATCGGAAGAAATTAACGCCTGAATATGTGTTGCTTATGAGGCAGTCTAAATGTGCCCTGAAAATCCAAGCTTTCTGGAGAGGCTGGAATTTGCGAAGAAAACGAGGACCGAAGGCTTTGGCTTTGAAAAATATCCGATCGAAGATTGCACATATTTCCAAAAATGTTAAACAAGATGATAGAATTAGTAACATAATGACCAAATACGTGGCTGTGTTAAACAATGACAGGAAAGGCAATAGAGTAGACACCTTGAATGTACTGATACACATAAGTGAGTAATTTCATTAATTTTTGCTTTATTAATTAGCGATAGCTGCTTTATGTTTCCACCCTTCCTGTCCACCTGTGCACGTTCATCGGGGATTTACCGATGATTCCCAGGGGAATCAACGATGATTCACAGGGGATTTACCGATGATTCCCAGTGGAATAAACGATGATTGACAGTAATTTCAACGATGATTCACAGTGGAATCAACGATGATTCACAGTGGAATCAACGATGATTCACAGTGGAATCAACGATGACTCACAGTGGAATGAACGATGATTCACAGTGGAATCAACGATGAATCACAGGGGAATGAACGATGATTCACAGGGGAATGAACGATGATTCACAGGGGAAGGAACGATGATTCACAGATGAATTACTGATGATTTACCCGGGAGTCATCGATGATTCACATTGGAGTCACGAATCAACCGCAGTGGATCATCGGTGACTATACTGTGAATCATCGGCGATTCCCCGATGAATTATTCTTGATTCTCCAGTGAATCATCAGTAATTCTCTGGGGAATCAACGATGATTTACAGTAGATTTACCAGTGATTCAAAGAGAAATTGACTATGATTCACACACAGGGGAATCATCGATGATTTACATTGGAATCACCGATGATTCACAGTGGATTTACCGATTATTCATAGGGGATGTACCGAATTACCGATGATTCACAGGGAAATTACTGATTCACCGGGGAATAATTGATGATTCCACTGTGAATTATTGGTGAATCATTGGCGAATCATCGGCGATTCCGCGGTGAATTATTGGTGATTCACAGTGGAATTACCGATGATTCACAGGGGAATTACTGATGATTCACCGGGGAATCACCCATGATTCACTGCGGAATCACAGATGATTCACCAATGATTCACAGGGAAATGATCCAAGATTCACCGGGGAATCACGCATGACGCGGTCATAAGTGATTTGTCATCAGTGATTGGAATTTCAGTACATTCTATCGCTACTTTCCTATACCCATTTCAATCGCTTCTTTGACTTTTTACTTTAACTTGACTGATTGTTGAGGTTCTCTATGTCCATTTGAATCACATCTTCTGTAAGTGCACCGCTCAGCGCAGATACCAACAAAGCTAACTGACGAAGTTATCTCTAATATGTTGGTTGCTTTGCTCAGCACTGGACAAAATTTCTTAACTGCCTCCTCAACCCCAAATTTTTCGTTAAAATTCGTTCTTTTTCATCTCAAGCTTAAAACGCACAGATAAGAAAAAGTGGTTCGAACCGAAAGTAAAACTTTCTGTCTCTGATCACAAGGACGTTCTTTTCACATAAAATTCCAATAAAATTTCAGCAAGAATATCGCGGATGGTGCCACATCTCCTCATCAATGATTCAGATTTTGTTGTTAATTTTTGTTACGGAGTAATGTCGCAGGCGATTCGTTCCGAATTGGACAAGCAGATTATAGAGCAATGCAGTTACATCATATTAAATTTAGCGCGTTACGAGCTCACAAAAGCGAAGGTCTTCCGAGTAAGTCAGCTATTAAATAAAATAAATAAACTTTTTAATTTCATTTGTAACTTTATTAGTTAAAGGGATTGACTACGATTGCACAGATGTTGTTACGATGGTGCGACAAAGACTGTCAAATATTCAACACCCTGTGTACCCTAATTTACATTTTTTGCCAAAGTGAGCAACTCACCAAGGTTTGTGTGTTTTTTTGAGGAACTAAAAGAAAAACAAAGATTGAGAGAGCGTTCAAAATTACAGGAAATTCGTACTTTCATGACGTCGTACGACGCTGAGTTATTCACTTTACATGAAATCAAACGTCTTGTCAAACGGAAGGAGAATATGCGAAAAAATAAGATCCAACATTCTTCGACGCCGTCAAGACTCGATTCCCGGCAGAGAAGTCAATTACCGATGTTGAAACCAGATTTTGGAATGAATTCGACGGAACCGTACATATTTCTCTGTTCCATATTCGCCTTCGACACAATTTTGAAGAAGTTGAATATTAGAAACATTTAGTAGTAGACGATTCTTCAAGAAGAAAAACATCTTTATATTTTGTAACATTCTTGATTAGTCGCTGTTGTGTTTTAATTAATCGAATTAAATGGTTTATAATTTGTAACGTAAACGTGTCACTTTACCACACTGACTGTCCAGTTCTGTATGCAGCAGCTTTGTATATTTTGTTCATCTCACTGCTACTGTCCAATCATTTTTAAATAATAAGAAATTTTTCATTTCGGACGGATTCGAACATCCAGGTGGGGGATGTATTTGCAAATTCTTTTACTAGGGCGCCTGTGTACACTTTCAGAAGCGCATGAACGTTGGATTCCAGACATTCCCTTAGCATTGCCCGTGTCGGCACCACAAGTTCATTCCTTATCTCGCTGTTCGACCCACAACGAGGGGAAGAGATAACTACCAGATGTGATGAACATACGACTTACGAATTACGGCAAGTGTACCGTTATCTTCCAACAAAAACTTCAGCCGCTCGATCATGTGGCCGGACTCGCTACTGTTTATATAATATCAGTTACATTAATTACCTCGTGTCGTGGATTATATCGTTACATGTTCCGTTGGTTGATCTATTGATTGTGTCTTGTTCCTTCCGAATGGAGCTGGGGTGTCTGTGCCCTGGAAGCGATATTTGAGCTAGGGGATTTCCATATCTTGTGTTTTCCAATAAAAGTGCCATCCAAAATGTGTGCGACTTTGTTGTGTGTATTTAAATTAACAATCGTCCAAAATATTAATGGTGGTGTCCCCATGCTCACTTAACTATTTATTTTCTAGTTTTCAGCGAGAAAAAAGCAGACAAAAAAACTTTTTTGGTGTTTTGGTATTGGACAAAACTTACGTAGTCTCAGGGCCGTAGCCAGTCCGAAATTTCAGGGGGGCGTGCGCCCCAAAGTTCACTAGTATTAGAAAAAGTAGATAAGTTGTCCATATCTACCGTGGTTACGTTTGTGTTTATCAAAATCTAATGTTTGAGTTCTGACATTTGAGTCATGCCACTCTTCATGCCATCCCGTGCCAGTATCAAAACATTTCACGTGCAATACTCTTGCAGTATTCATCGATGGTTTCCTCGACTTGAGTCGATGTTCTGTGATTGTTTGAACTTTGGGTAATATTACAAGTCGCGAGCGGGCCAAAAACCACTTAAACGGCCCAAGCTCGGCGGCCCTAGGGCTGACAGTGTCCAGATTCAATCCCATAAAAGCTTTTTCGATTACATTTCAGGGAAAAAAGTTTTTGAAAATCGGTTAAGTTTTACTCAAGTTATCGCGGTGACGGACGGACGGACGGACATTTTTTCTATTGCTGATTCATCGTCTAAGGACCTTGATCGATGTTCCCCATCTACTTCCCGATCGAAATCGGTGTGGTTACAAATGTCGTGATAAACGCATAAGACCCCTTTTACGGGTCCAAAAACTTCGGCTAGTAAAGACAAATGTAACATGATGGTATCACACGGGAACTAGAACCTAAATCTGCTAACAAAAAATTTTCGGTTAGGAGTCTCTTACTTATTTTAAAATTATTTACTGCCATTTGATTCTCTATACACTTTCGCGCATGTCTTATTTTTTCATAAAAAGATTGATTTTGAATGACTTGCAAATAGAACGGCATAGGCTTCCGTGCAAAGCGGTCAAAATCCAAGATACAAGAAAATCTTAATTTTGAACTATACGAATACGTTCCAATTCAAAATTCGTCGTTATTTGTATATACCATTTGTTAAAATTAAGGTTCAAAATCGAATGCCTACACCCTAATTTTCAAATTTCGCTCTTCGTTTGAACTGTGATTTTGTACATGCATATGAGTATACTATGCATGACAGTCAGTCGATTTGGTACGTTTTCATTTCTCATAATAACCTTCTCTATTATTCTCTGTTATTTTGGCCTGATTTTCACTCTCTTTGCAATCTCGCAAATAAGCTTCGTTCGACACAGTGCAGCACAGTGAAACGTCAAATAGAGAAAATCCACACTTCACATTTCTTCACAGATTTGATGACGATTGTGCTGTTTTGTATCCCTCTGTTGTGTCTGTGTGTATGCCTGCACATGACAGCCGAGAGAGCGCGATCTGTCAAACAAGCAAACTATAAACTTTTTTGTTGTTTCATAGTGAGAGAGCTATGTAAACTAAATAATATGGTGACTTTTTTTTATGGAAATGAGACATTTGACGTTTATATGTTCTGTGATTGAGATGTGTTTTGAAATTGAAATCAATTTAAGGAGAAAATGAGAGTGGTTCTAACATTAGGAAATTTGTTAAATTTCTAAATATTTTGGAGAAGCTTGTTCTAAATTTACATAAAAGTGAACCACGAAATTTTCAAGAAGTTATATATTTATTAAGGTTTGCATTTCGTGTAATGGCGGACTGTCTCTTCATAAATACGTTCTGTACCTTTCTTTTAAAACACGGAAAATGTTGGATGTTTATGTGGAAAAGTGTGATTTTCACATTGATGGCTACATTTTTCCTATGTTCGATTCCAATATTCATGTTTGACAAGGGAGTAGAACAGGAGAAAACATTTGTATCGTTGCAAGAGGTAAAACTTTTTTTCTTTAACAATAACAAATACAACAATAGATTTGTTTATTTATGTACAATACTAACAAAAATTATTCATACAACGTACTGGTTTCTTGGCTATCTTCGTTTTTGTTTCGAAATTCGGTTAGTGGTTTTTAGCTGCGGTTTCATATTTTGATAGTCAGCCTTTTGTTTAGTACTTATCTCTATCGCAACCATAAATAATTCATAAATTCCGGTCACGATATACACAACGCAATAATATTCTCTTCTGATATGAGATGATCTATGTGTTGATTCATCGAATATAAATACATCGCTGCAACACACAAAACAATGGTCAATTATTTATTCTACTTCCGTTATTAGTTATTGAAGATACGCCCAACTTTTCGAATTTCACAAAAACACTTCGTTATCTTGATGAAAAAACTTATCTACCACTTTCAGTCACATTATCAAGATTTTACACTTCCTTTCAACTGATTGCAAGAATAAGTTGTTCAAAAACAAAACACTATCTATGACTCCCTATAGCAACGTTCAAAGTAACAACGCCCGTACGATTGATCTTGAAAAAACTGACATGGCATATTCCGGCGTTACCCAGTTTACTCTCTAGTTGTATCTCATAAACTACAGCAGCTACAAAGTTAGTATGTAAAGAGTAGTCCTATTGGTGTTGGGTATGTTGTATCCCTCACACCCCTAAATGTTATTCCGCAACTTACACCCCCTCCCCCATAATCATAATTTCATTCAGTGTACGTTGGAAGGATTTAAGGTTTTGATGGTGGAAGAAGCGGCTGAGGCTACTGTCTTGTCAGTTTGTGCACATTCAAAGGATGGGTGGTAGCAGACTGCGAAAGAGAATCTTGGGTACACACTGAGAAAAATATATGCAAACGACGCAAGAATTGTGTTTGTTATAAACGCCGCCGACCAGAGCTGTGCCTAACGACCCTATTTCTAGCGGAGCTACTAGCGCTAGGGCCGCTAGTTTCAAAAATTATTAGCGTTAGGACTAGCGCGCATTTAATTTTAGTAAAGCACTAGCGCTAGTATAATGTATTATAAAATTGATCACACATTTGAAAATGTCTATACTTGGAATGGCCCTTAACTAAAACGCAGCAACTAGAAGCAAAATTTACAATTGAACTTCACATACATTTTGCTATTGAAATTGTTCTATTCTGTGCAATTGTTTATCATACAGTGTCATAATTTATGGAACTCAGTATCGTAAACAGCGAAATCGCCTTTGTTGCATTAAATATTGTGTGCCACTCGGTTCAAAATGCTCTATTAGGCTCGGCCTGTGGCCTCGACTCATAATGACACATCTAAAGCTAACGAAGTACTTGGCTCACGTTTGCATAATAGTTATTTATGCACCAAGAATCATATCGTCGTTTCCATTCGTAAAGGATGTAAGTACAACTGTCAACTTTTGACAGCTGTCAGATTTGAATTTCGGCACCAAGTTTTTCTATAATTATTTGAGTCCTTAAAATTCTTTGTGTTTATGACAGTGTGAGGAATCGCTTTTAAAACTTTCGGCCAAAATTCGAATCTGACAGCTGTCAAAAGTTAACGGTTATACTTACTTCGTTTACGAATGGAAATGACGATATGAGGGTATTTTACTGCACTAGGTGCATACAACATTTTACGCAATTCTATGTCGCAAATCAACTGTTTCTGCTCAAAATATTAAATGGAAGTCAGAAAGCAATCTAAAATCGATGAAAGTAAACAATAATTGTTTTGGTGTAGCATTTTCTTCTTACATTGAATTTTATTTCAAATCAGCGCTAGTTTCGATCCAAAAAACAGCGCTACTAGCGAGCGCCGCTAGTTTTTAGATAGCAGTAGCGGTAGCGCTAGCGCCGCTAGAAAAAATCACTAGCACGCACAGCTCTGCCGCCGACGTATTTTATCCACCGTGCACGTACTACGAACGCCGTGTACGTACTATGTGATTTCATAATACGTTCGTTACGTTTTACATTACACAATATTTAAAAAAAAAATCATAATACGTTCACAGCGTATACAAAATGTCGGCGGCGTATATTACAAACATAATTCTTGCGTCGCCTGCAGATGTTTTCCTCAGCGCACAGCTTCGACTCTATTAAATCAGTTTTTGAAGTTGAGGAGACTCACCAGCTGAGCAAACTATCTGCTTAGATATTAGGTAGTAGACGTGGAGAGGGTTGGCTGATAGCATTTGGGCATAAGGTCCTTACACCGGAAGGTACTAAATGGTCTGTGATGATGATAATGAATTCGGTTAATAAATAAAAGAATGAGACTCAAATTCCGTAAAGTGTTCCAATGCGAAACTAATTCCCAATTATTTTCAGAGTGAGCTACTTTCTTTTTTCCCATCCGGTCAAGAGGATGGTCTACTGTATACACCAAATTCAACGTTCAATGACAAACTTATTGAAAATCTGCGTCATAAATTACAGATCATCGAAGAAAGTAAGTTTCTAATCAAAATAGTGTCAATGGATAAGTCTTCTTCCAAACTTATGTTGTTTCGCTCTAGTCTTCTTCAACTACAAGCACTGAAAGAATGAAGATGTTGACATCTACGATAATGAAAAACAGAAGATATTAACATGTTTCTGACTAGCATTCGATTTAAGTTTGGAAGACATGTGAGGAAGGGTTCACCCCATGTTTATTAGGAGTGTCCAAAATACAAAAGTGTCGAAAAGTTTGGGCACCAATCGAAAAACAAAAGGTTTTTGATCCCTGATCAAGATTGTATATGGGAGTTACTTGATCTGATCGAGTTACCCCGAAAGCGTTAAAGTCAAAAATTCAACGACTTTCAAAGGCACATATTCACTCAATTAATGAGAGAACACATCGGTTGTTGCGATGCAGTCGAAAGGTTTTAGGACACCATTAAAGTCGGCATAAAGAAAGTAGATCAGAGAGTGTTTTCGGCCATATGTCCCACATGATTCAAGTGGTGCAATTTTCTCATAAATTTCAATCATGTGGGACATATGGACGAAAACACTGACTGGTCTAATTTTTCTATGTTAATTTGAAGGGTGTCCTAAGACCTTCCAAATACACCACAACAACCGATTAATTTACTCATTAATTGAGTGAATATTTGCCTTTGAAAGTCGTTGAATTTTTGACTTTAACGCTTTCGAGCTACCCCTAAATCGTCTCAGATCAAGTTACGCCCATATACAATTTTGATCAAGGATCAAAAACCTTTTGTTTTTCGGTTGGTGTCCCAAACTTTCCGATACTTTTATTTCCCCATACATTTTTGGACCTCCCTAATGTTTATGCTTCGATTGTATGAGCATGAGGTCGCTCGAGTGGACTAATATTTCTCCTTGTACCTAATAATCGACCTAACATCTTATTGTTCGATTCTTCAGGAGTTATTTCATTCCCCAATGAAGAATTGCTTCTTCACTACTTCGAAAATCATCGCACGAACCGTGATTTTGCTATCATTTTCGAAAATACCGAGAGCGACGAAAAGGAAATACCAACGAAGTTGAATTACACGATTCGGACAAGAAACAACAACTTCCGCACAGGTGAAATCTACGCTAATGATGTTTTCGATGTAGCTATGAAAGATGTCGATGAATATGTTGACAGTGGATTCTTGGCGTTGCAACAAAGTATAGATCGTTGTTTTCTTGAACTGGTCGGTATTGACCTAACATCATACGAGGTATCTTTCCCCATTTGTTACGAATTTTCTTAAATTCTAAGTTAGATTTCCGTTTCAGTTTGAATATCAGAAAAGTCCATTTAACGCTCGTAACTCTTTGTTTATTGGGCTGGAACCAATTGGATTCATGTTGCTGGTGTGCACCTCATTCGAGCTGATTGTGATGGTGTTAATACCTCTGGTGGAAGAAAAAGAGAGCGGAGTCAAGGTAGGTACCATTCCCACCAATACATTCGGTTGACTGTTATAGGGAAATACAAAAATAAATGAAGATAACGCGACGCGTCCGACGGACTTGCCAAGGAAAATGTGCGCCAATGGAAGAAATGGCCCGTTACCTTCGCTACATTTCTCCGGAATAACTGTTTCTAAATTCATTTCCAGGAATTCCTTCGCATTGCTACCTCGTACAGCTATCTCAATGGCATTGCGTTGTTCCTGCTCGCCATTTTAATTGCAATGATTTTATGGATAATTGTTTACGTTTTTGCTAAATATCATGGTTTTCTTGGTCACGTCGACGTTCTCAGTCTATTTGTGTTAACCGTGTGCTACCTGTTGTCAGCTGTGTCGTTTTCGTTTATGGTGTCTGTGATGTTTCCTTCTGTTTTCTACGCAAAAATTGGCTCGATATTGGCGTTTTCATTATCATTTTTGGCTTGTTGGCTAAATCGCAAGAAGGCTTGGTGGCTGATGCCGTTTTTCCACAATGCTATGATCTCCGACACTTTCAGTATGATAGATTCATACGGAAAGAGAGGTGAGTTCATCAATTCGTTGATCGATTACAAAAGCATTTTCCGATTTATTTGCAGGTCTTAAGTTCAGCTTTTCCGAAAATGCAAATGATCACTTCGAAGACTTCTTCAGTCTCTGTGAAACGTTTGGCTTCTTTTTAATTGACACTGTTATCTATTTGTCTATATATTGGTACTTCTCGCAAGTATTTCCTGGCATCTATGGAACTGCAAAGCCATTTTACTTTCCTTTTAGGGTAAAGTGATTTCATTTCATGAGCAACAGAGTAAATTTCTATCAAACTCTTTCTTTTTTGTAGTCATCCAACTGTTGCCGCAACAGAAAGGGAGCAAAGTCATCCGTTGACGCCGAGGAAGGGATGGAACTTTCAAAAAATGTTGCGGTACGGATTCATAGGCTAACGAAGGTTTTCCGCTCGTTATTCGGTCGGAAGAACAGAGTAGCAGTAAATGAGTTATCGATGGATATTCTAAAGAATCAAATAACAGTTTTGCTTGGACACAATGGTGCAGGTAAAAATATTAATGAATTCATCACATCTATCATTCTCTGATGGGCTTGAAGTCTCTGGTGGGAAACCCTGCGACCAAACGAGTATTGTTAATTGGGAAGAGTTCTATGAGACGCATTCCCCAAACCTCAAGAAAGTCCACAAACTCAAAAATCACCTTGACCTTGACCTTGCAACATTCGCGCTGGTATACCTGTGTACAGTGTACAATCCCAGATAGCTTGAAAGTGCAAACGTTAGCAGTAAAGTAGCCACTTGGTTTGTCCTTTATACTCACAGATCCCAGTATACATGTCGGTTTGGAGTATTGGCATGTATACAAAAAGCTGCACTGGGGGTTTAGTCCACATGCATAGAACTTAAAGCTAACAACAATCACCGTCGCTTGACCAAGTGATCGGAATAGTTACTTAATTTAGGTTGATATGTTGTTTTGTAATGTAGACTTACCACTCAGCATGTATACAAGCCGTTTGTTTTTGTTCAAACTTCGGCATTTACCAATTTTGGTTTGTTTTATCCACTCCACATATGTATTCTGTTAGTTGATCATCTAGTTCTAATATATGCGTATTTCCTTGACCAGGGAAACGGAAAGCGGCAGTTTCTCTTCACTGACTTTTCAATTAAATTATGATCTTTGAAAATTCCACCTTTTGTTCTACCGCCGCAGAAATGAAATAAATTCATCACATCAAAAATTCAAGTAACGCCATTTGGCATTTGGGCCGACGTTCTCGGGGACCCAGATAACAGCACCAACTGTCGGCAATGAGGGAGATTCAAGACCTCCAAACTCAAGAAATGCCATATTGAGTTTTTCCCCCTGCTCTCCTCCCCTCCAACTTGTTTAGAAAAAATACGTCGCAACAGCTTGCAAACGAGCCCCGACTCATTAAAATCGGTTGTAATGTATTTTCAATTTTCCTATTAATCTCATTATTATATAAAGCTTTGGATTTGAGAGAAGATAGCGTATGAGAGAGCTGGCGCCTGAAAAGTGAACGGGCTCCAGAATTGTTTGTGAGAGTAATAATCTCGCTGATACCCTCTCCCTAAATCTCTTTCTCTAATAGCTCTGAAACCGGTATTTTTTTATTAAAAATAGTTGTTCGTTTTGCGAACGCGCACGGAGGTCACCGTTTGAGCCTATTGTGAAACCGGTATAGTGAGAGCTGGGTACGAGGCTGCCTTCTGGTAGCTCCCGAACAGTTTTGAACGGACTTCATTTGAAAAATTATACGTCTTCATACTGCTTCGTACATCAAGTTTACATGCGTGAGCAATTTACCTCAGAAATATTTTCGTGGCTTGATGAACCAGCTCGGTTCTAGCGACAACAATTTTTTATAAGTAAGGAAAGTTTCTCACTAACAAAAATGTTAACCGCAGATTCGAACTCGGAACCTCCAACACCACAAGCCTGTACAATTCCTCTGAGCTAACCCGTCCCTGAGGATGTAGGAATTGGAGAAAGAGATTTGGAGAGTGAGTATTAGAGAGATTATTACTCTCACAAACAATTCTGGAGTCCATTCACTTTTCTTGCGCCAGCTCTCTCATGCGCCAACTTCTCTCAAATAGTTTTAGGAACTATTTTTATTTGCACTAGTTAAAAATTCACTTTTGTCCAAGTTATTTTGTTAATTTGTCTGAAAAAGTGTTCTGTCGGGGCTTAATAGAAATGTCATAACTTGTTAAGTTCTAACTTGAGAAAAAACATTTTTAATTTTACATTTAAATAGTGAACTTTTTCCTAATCTGTCGGCTTCTATCTATCTAATATAAATTTTTTTTTTCGAGAACTAAGCATAGAGGTGGAAAAAGTATACGAACGTTTGCAGGAATTTTTGTGGCCAAAAATTTTTGTACGCGGGATTTTAATGACTACAGAACGGGAAATGAGTAGTGAACGGAACATGACATAACACTGCCTCGAACACCCCCTGCGTGACATACTTTATGAACGGCCCCTAATACGCCCAAATTGCATTCCTTTCAAAACATACGTCAGTTTTTTTTAAACGGAATTACGTTTTTTGTTACTGATGGTTACATGTTGTTGCATCAGCTCTGTTGTGTTTCTCACTACTAACAAAAAAAAAAAAAAAACAGAAACTGCTGTTCGAATGTTTTTATTTGCCGTGCATATCCGAGTTGTCTTCACGGCTACATGAATTAAACAAACAAACTCAAGTTGAAGTTACTTTCCTTCATTAACAAATTCTTTTGAAATTGGATACAATCCATTTTAAATGTGGACAACAATCAAACCACAGCACTTTTTCGTTTTAAATTGGAAATAAAATTCAACATTTTTAACCTCCTATCACCAGTTGCTTAATGACTTGCGTGATCGTAGATATTGAAATGTCAAACATGCAATAATTGACAGCCACTTATCGTGTGCAGATCTGCACACGATAAGTGGCTGTCTGCACATAGACACACACTATTAAAACCACAATGATGACTTTTAACCAAAATAACTTGTAACCGAGACATGTGTTACCAAATCAGCTTTCTTCGGTGTCTTTTCTCGGTTTTCTACATTCTTTGCGTGTTGTGAGTAGGGAATGCAATTACGGCGCCGTAAAAAAATTTCCGTAAAACCGTAAAGCAGTAAAACTTTCATTTTTACAGGCAATTTTCCGTAAAATTACGGAGAAAAATGTTTTATACCTGTCTCAGGCTTCATGTTCATAACATTAATTGTTAACAATGTGAAATACTACACACCATCAGTGGCGCAGACTTTAGTGGTTCTCGCAAGCACCGCTACGAGCGAATTTATCGCTTCCAATAGAAGAATTTTGTTGTTCAGAGTTTTAGTACACCGAATCTGACAATTGACTGTCATTTTTCCAGCTTCTAGCACGATAAGTTTAGCGGTCATTAGTATCGGAAATGCCCGTCTTGTATAGCTTACAACAAAATGTTTTAGACTACAATTTACTACATATGGGGAAAATTATAAATAGAAACATTTTTCGACAGTCCTATAGGAGTTTTTCATGCAGAGAGTCGGAGCACATCATTTTCAATTGTTTCGCTCACGTTCGCTCACGTATGACAAATACTATTATCTGATTGGCTTAGAGCAATTCTTACCGCTTACGTGTGACATTGTTCAATCAGTTGTTATGCTGTTTTGGCTCTCTGAAAAGCTCCCATGATTTCTGAAAATGTCATTCTTCGAATAATGAAATTCTCTCTGCTGTCAAAGAATGTTCCTATTCAATTATCTACGATTGTGTTCTAAGTCGTAACTGAAAATGTTAAATTGATAACGTCCGTCGCTATCGAGTTGTATGGTCATGCAAATAACATAATGTTTCCAGGGTGGGCAATGCCCAGCTTAGCCCGTTAGAAGCTACGACCCTGATAGATGTAGATACCAACCAAAAAGAATTGTGGAAAACTTTTAGAATTCAAGAAAATCTGAGGCCCATTCTAGAAATTCTTAAAAAATATTTTTATTATTGGCGTAAATTCATTTGAAGTAATTCATTGAAAATATGCAGGCAAAACCACAACAATGTCAATGATCAGCGGAATAATATCGAAAACCAGTGGAACTATATCTGTGAACGGTGAAGAGGATATAAATCGATACAGACATATGATTGGGTACTGCCCACAGCACAATGCATTCATGCATTACTACACCGTTAAAGGTCATCTGATGTTTTTCGCTGCTGTGAGTACAACTGATCCGTGGATAGTTCTGATATTTAACATTTTTTATTTATCAGTTGCGTGGACTGAACAAAACGGAATCTGAGAGTCAAGTAAAACAGCTTCTCAACAAATTGCATCTTACTGATAAAGCGAATGAATATGGAAACAACTTATCTGGTGGAATGAAACGTAGACTATGTTTAGGAAATGCAATAGTTGGCAACACTCAGTAAGTATATACTAAAGGTTAAAGAGGAGGGGGATTATTACTCAAACGTTCATTTCTCCTCCTCCCACAGAATTGCGATTTTAGATGAACCATCATCTGGGTTAGACCCTCAGTCACGCCGTCAATTGTGGACGATCTTATTAGACTTGCGTAAAGATCATACCATTCTATTAACCACCCACTATATGGAAGAAGCTGAGACGTTGGCTGACAAAATATTTATCATTGCACATGGTGAACGACTGTGCAGCGGAACATCCATTCAGTTAAAGAAAAAATATTCTGTCGGATACATTTTGAAGTTACTGACGAACGATAATTTCAACCAAGACAGGACAATGGAATTGATACACAAAGACATTCCGGAAGCGGAAATAAAGGTTTGTCGACTAATTCTCAATTGTATGAAAGATAACGGTGACACTTTGTTAAGTAGCGATAGCTACGTAATGTTTTTATCCTTCCTGTCCGTACGTCCGTCTCTGCACCGTCACAATTATGACGTCACGAAAATGACATCACAAAAAAGACGTCAGAAAAATGACATCACAAAAATGGCGTTACAAAAATGATGTCACAGAAATGACGTTACAAAAATGACATCCAAAAAAGACGTTACAAAAATGACATCACAAAAATGACGTCTCAAAAAAGAAGACGTCTCAAAAATGATGTTACAAAAATAACGTCACAGAAATGACGTCACCAAAAATGACGTCTCAAAAATGACGTCGCAAACATGACGTCGCAAACATGACGTCACAAAAATGACGTCTCAAAAATGACGTCACAAAAATGATGTCACAGAGATGGCGTTACAAATATGACGTCATAAAAATGACGCCACAAAAATGACGTCGCATATATGACGTCATACAAATGACTTCACAATTATTACTTTACAATTATGACTTAACAATTACGTCTTCAAGAACATGACGTCATATATATGACGTCACCAAAAGGACGACACAAAAATGACGTCATAACTATAACCAAGAGTTTCTATATCCATGTTAATGGTTTATTTTACAGGCATTCATTGCACCAACATTGAGTGTCACCCTACCGCAAAATGATTTTCACAAATATGAAACGATGCTGAAAAATTTGGAACAAAATTTAGCTGAATTGGGAATTTTATCAATCAGCGTCACCAATTCGTCGCTGGAAGAAGTGTTTTTGAGTTGTGATCCTCGAAAAATGCCAAAATGCAACGATTCGGTGGATGAAGTTGATTCCACTGCATACTTTCCGTTAGAAGGTAAATAAAATTTTTGCTTAAATTTTTCATTTGCTACGTAAAATCGTACATTTCAGGGCAGTAGGAAGTCTCACATATCTCTCTGAAACCCTGAAAATAAGATGAAAGTTCTTAAGCATCAATCTTTCTGTCAATTTCTCAGTCTCTCTATCGAGGCTTTCCCGAGGGCTTTCCTATGCTTTCAAAACATATCGCAGCAATGTTGGTTGCATGGGTTGGTGACCATTGATACGCTACTTTCCTTTATATTCCTTGGATACTATTGGATCTTTAGATAAGATTTCCAGATACCCTCGGTACTCATGAAAAGATTTTGCTGATCACTGACAAGATGGCAGCGCTTTTATCGTTAACTCACTCTTTCTGGATATCATTACTTTCTTCTTCGATACTACCCTGTCGGTTAGCTTTAGAAGAACATACCTCTCACTAATAGCCAAAATGTCAGAATATACATAGACGCGCAATGATTCAGAAGAGTCGGACACCTTTATGCCCAATAAATGTACAAAGCGTTGACCATGTTTTTAATAATTTGTAATTTGAAACAGCCAACAACTATGAAAAGATTAAGTATCGTATAAAGCAGCGACAATGTTGGGCAATTCTTTATAAAAAACTGATCTACATGCGTGAACAATGGCTCTACTGGTTGATATTGGTTTGTATGAATTTTGTTAAGCTTTGATTTGTTGTAAGCGAAATTGTTTTTCCAGTTTATATGTCCAATGATTTCGTTCGTTATATGCTTTAAAAGTGTTCATTCCAACATAACATACAAAGTTCCGACGCAATTAATTCAGCTGGATTTGGCTCATATGAATCACCCTGATGTGCTTATGATAACAAGTGGGAGAGATCCGTTGTATCATCAGAGTTCATTGGAGAATGTTGTAGAAAATTACAATTCCACGGTTCGATTCTTAGAATCATCGGCACGATCAGTTAGGAACGGTTAGTAGACCCTGATGTTACAATTAGAAAAAGTGTTATTGAAAATTGTGTTACTATATTTCTAGAATTGCTGGCAATTGAAAAGTCGAACATCACGTATTACAATGAGAAATTGGCTTGTTCAATTTTCATGCAATTCGATAAACAAATTGGCAGCTACTTCATAAACATTTTGTATTCCGGGAACTTCCTTCACAGTTCATCGGTTGCAGTCAATTTGGTGTCGAATATGATTCTTCAACGAGCGTCACGTGATCAATATGAAATCCACATAAACAATAATCCACTGATGAGGTTTGCACCTTTTTCTTTTGAATATGATTGACTAAGATGACTAAGTGGAAGATATGTACAGGGACAAATTGTCGGTGAACAAGGGCGACCTGGACATATTCGTATTCCTTATACCATTTTCGATGTTCGTGTACATGTTGTTCTATGTTATGCTGCCATTCAAAGAAGAAGCATCCGAATTTAGAAAGCTACAAAACATGTCATCCTTTCTGTTTTGGTTCACAAATTACTTCTTCGACTTGTTTATTCACACCATTTTCTGTGCGTTTGTCTATGGAATGCTAAACGTTTTGGACATCCATCACATATTTGAGTCTACAAACTATGGTGAGACCCCTAGTCAATTTAGTTTCGTAACTTAATTTTTTCCCGTCTTTTAGAAACGATAACGAAACTGCTTTTCTTCTACGGCATTGCGTACATTCCATTGTTATATATTTTTGGACAGTCGTTCAAATCAATATCGAGTTTGTTTTCATTTCTGTCGTACTTCTTTTTGATCTTCAGTGAGTTGATGCCAAAAGTAATGAAAAACACATTTTAAATCATCTACTACTTTACAGCTATTTTGGCTTCGTTCATGTCAAGTAGTGAAGACAATATGAACAAATACGAGTTCTACATTCACTTGTTGCTGTTCTTCCCTGATTATGCATTGAGACATGGTTTTAGTGCCATGTTCATTATGTACACAAAAGATCAAATTGCCAAGCAGAGCTCACATTTCGGTAAGGATATTCTTACAATTGTTTCAGTAAAAACATTTTTCTATTGCTATTTTAAGAGCATCACTCAAATGTTGAATATTTACCATCACCATACATTGATGCTGGTTGGTCGCTAGATTTAACAACAATTTACTGCTACTTTACATTCGTTGCTGTTTTTGGAATGGTAAGTGTTACTTCTATTCTTCAGGTCTACTGAAGTGATTTTAATGAGTTGAGCAGCATTTCTGACTAGAGAAATTGCGGTATCGTCGATACCAGGAAGTCTTGTATCTGAAAAAACAGATACCAAAAACGAGGTACCACACAGAGGGTATGTCTAAAAACTGGGAAATGATTAATGAAAAATGTTAAAAAATAGGGAAATTTCTAAAAATCGGAAAATTTCTAAAAGTCTAGAAATTTCTTAAAATCGGGGTTTTTACAGTTGAATATTATCACTTTATTAAAAGTTAGTCAAGATTACATTTTCTGCAACAATAATGGCTTAATGGCTTGATGTGTCGGTCGAGTCCAGTTGTGTTATGAGAATTCAGTCTCTAGCTTTTCAATTCAAATGAAGTACTGAAAAGGGGGGTCCTATTTTAGGATATTTTGGTAGGTTTGGTGAAGGAGGACAGACTGCAACCAAAAAACAAGGTACGTAGGTCGGTTTGAGAAATATGGGCGTCCGATTTCGAATTCGGACTATACAAGAGGATTGATTACTTAAATTGAAGATATAGATTTGGAAAGGATTACCCTGCTACTGGGGAGTGTAAAAAGAAGAGTCTGATAATTTAGTAAATCTCATCTTTTGTATGAAATTCGTTTTTCCTTAAATATGGGCGTCCTACATGGCTAGGTACTTTCATTGAAAGTGGACAAATTGTGACAGGCTATGGCATTTGCACATAAAATTTGGTTCGTAAATTGGAGCTTTCATGTTAACTTAACACGATATATGTGGACGATCTGTGAATCATTCTTTTTCAAATTGTTCGTACGCCTCATTCAACGTTCGTCGCAGATTATTTGTCGATTTGATTATCTAAAATTGAACATGTCGACCGATTTGCGTGTAATACAAGTTACCGGTAATTTACCGGTAAATTTACTCAAAAATTTCTGTATTACCGTTACCGGTTTTTAAAAAATGTACGGTAATTTCATTCGCTAATTGGGAAAAAACTAAAAGTAAAAGTTGAGAAATGAGTAAAATTGGAAAATGTTAAAAAATCTCGAATTTTCTCAAAATTGGACAATTTCTAAAATCGGAAAATAACAAAAAAAAAAAACTGGAAACAACTGAAAATGGGGAAATTTCTAAAATCGGGAAACAACTAAAAATCTGGAATGACTAAAAATCGGGAAATTTCTAAAAATTATGAAAGAACTAAAAACCTGGAAATTTCTAATGATTGCGAAATGACTTAAAATTTGAAAATGGAAAACTTGGTAAACGTCTAAAAATTTACAACTTAGAGCCATAAACTTCCATTTTTGTGTTGTTTTCGTCTGCAAAATCGGTTTCAAAATCGGAAAATCTGTCCTTTTTCAGCAGATACCTGGGACAGAGCACAGAGCCGCCAAAAATGGCGGCTGAAATCAGCGCCGCTGACGTTAACGATTTTCGAACGGCTAGCCGCCGTAGTCGACGTAGTCGACGGCTGACTCGACGGCTGGAGTCTATTTTCCTAAATGAAAAATACAATGAAATTTTTTGTTTAAAAAAAAATTTGTACAAAGGAAGAAATATTTTTTGGCCTAATAGATTGTAAAATTTGTTTTCGATGCCTTAAAGCGAATAAACGAACCATCGCGTATGCTCTCATGCATATATATACGACTGTTCGTACGACACGCGCACGCGTGCGAGGACGACAACCATCTAAAAGGATATGAAAGCACACGCGGTGGTTCGTTCATAACCATCATCAAACTTTATAGACCATTATGTACCTTTCGGTGTGAAATCTTTATCACACAACGCTAGGAAAGTATACAACCCACTCCATGCTCTCCTATCAACCGCAAAGAAGATGGTTTGTTTGCCCAGAGAAAGTGGCTCGTTAATTCCCTAAAAAGTTCTGAAAACAAGTTTTGCAACATAGTAGGCCTCCCTTGTAGTACGAACTTTAGGGCTCGGAGCGGATCAAACTCGGATCTGTGTAAAGAAGGTTCTAGCTCCCATGTAATGAAAGCGAAAACGTTGAAACTTTGAGACTAAATTCTTTGAACGTTTCTCAATTTATGTTTTAGTTGAAATTGTCAGTCTTATAAAATTGTGCTGACAATTTAATGTTAAAGTGGTTTTGATCCGATCCGACGATTCGATCATGTTTTACCCGGTGACCCATCATTTCGCCGCGTATGTTTCGCCGCCGAGCATTTCTCGCTGATCATTTCGCCACCGATCATATTGCCGCCGGGAACGTTTAGCCGCGGACTCGTTTGGCCGTAGATTCATTAGGCCGCAGACATTTCCTCAGTGTATGTGGTTATATGTGATTAATGTAACCAAAGCGAGTGATTCATCCTTCTACAAAATGTCACGAAAGCGAGTGATTCATCCTTTTACAAAATGGTACGAAAGCAAGTGATTCATCCTTTTACAAAATGACATGAAAGGGAGTGATTATTTTGATGATCCTTTTACAAAATTTCACAAAAGAGAATAGTTCCCCACTTCAAAAAATGACACGAAAGTGAGTGATTCATCATTAATTGATTGTCCAACACTCCGCGGCGCTGGTGGCGATTTGTTTGGCAGCGAAAAGTTCCAGCGGCAAAATGTTGCACGGCGAAAAGATTGGGCGGTGAGTTGGCCTAACGGCGAAATGATCGCGAGGCTAAATGATAACGCGACGAAACGTGCGCGGCGAAATGTTCGGCGGCGAAACGATCCTCGGCGAATTGATATGGAACCGTTTTACCCAATTCTTTAAATAGTTGTGGTCGCAATTCAAGCAGAAAAAAGAAATCTTTTAAAACGATTGTTAAGAAATATTTGAAGAATCACCCCCAAAAGTTTCAGAGTGGCAGCTTTGAATTTGTAAAAGTTAAAGCTCTTTAAACACAATATCCGAATTGATCCGAATTTGATCCATTCCCACCCCTAAACTTATATCACCAATGAAATTAAATTAAAATTTTCAATTACTTTCGAATAAATTTTGAAAGTAGCACGTAGTGATTTTTTTTCGGTTAACCGAATTCAGCCGCCGCCGCCGAACATTTTTCACCCTCGAGCCTTGTTTTTCCGACTGTGGACTCTGATCTGGGAAAATCGAAAAGTCGAAATTAGAAAAAAACATAACATAAATTCCACACGCGCAGTATCCACAGAATTATACAAGAGATCAAGAGAGCAAAAAATTTCCTGCATATGCAGTCTACAAAAAAAAGTCTACTATGTTTTCAATGTTTATTAAAACGAAATGTCAATTCCGCTTCTATGATCACCGATCCATCCAAGTTTCCGTCTGACCAACAAACTCCGGTTTTTTTTATTAAGCCCCAACGAGCTCCGCTTTGTTCATTTGTGGACTCACTGACTTATTTACATTTGAGGAACGACCAACTAATTCCGATTTATTCAATTGACTCGCAACCAATTCTGCTTTGTTCATTTGTGGATTCACTGACTCATTTACATTTGAGGAACGCCCAACAAGTCCGTTTTTGTTCATTTGAATAGATTGTTCGCCATGTCGAGGACGAGGACATGGTCCTACGGGAATCCATTCGCCATAAATTTTTCGTATAACATTGCAATTGGCCTGAAATTTCGCTTGCTTTTCAATAAATTCAAATGAATAAATAAAATTTCATACCACTCCAATAGTCAAAAAGAATAAATTGATTACTAAAAAATATTTCATTTCTGTAAATGACTTTTTCGTACGCTGACTGTTTTCATAATGTTCTTTGTGATTCATATTGACAATAAAAGAAGACTTTTATTTTTTATTGTCGCACACGTTTTGCAAACATTAAACGAATGACAAACAAACACAACCTGCGAATTGTAGTACAAAATTCTTAAGAGGAGTGCTTCACGATTGGCACTATTGCGGTTAGAAGTGTAGGATATAAATTCTTCCAAGAAAATATTCACTGTCACTGTCAGGTTTAAAAGTTTCTGATTTCGAGCTTGAAAATATGTACTTTTGTAGGAAGAACGTAGAGAAACGACGATTCATTAAAACGTTTGACTTTTCTTCTCATCGATATATAAACTTTATTTAAAACGATTTTATCCATCAACGGTTCGTCTACGAATCATACACCAAGCGATTGGCACAATTTTCAATTCTTACTGTACCAATTACACCGATCCCACATTTTTGGCCAAGCTGAGGTGTTTTTGGTACTCGAGTTAACCCTACCCGATTCTCCAAAATTCTTTTTTATTGTATAGGTGAATGAGGGCGAATGTCCTCAAAATGATCGCCATCTAGCACCCTATGTGTTTTTTCCATATAAATCTGGTAAATTCTATCCGATTTTCTTGTGTCTTTTTCTATTTGAGAGTTAATCAAACCGGGGCCTCTCGTTAGTGGGCCATATCAGTTCTTAGGTCGCCCCTATTTTGCTGCAGATTTTTTTTTTTACTTTCGTATTGGTGTGGCATATTAAAATCTTTTCTTTTAATTTCAGGTGATTCTTCTATTCATATTAGAAAATATTTATGTGAAGGAATCGATCATAAATTTCGTAAAATGTGTGCGCTGCCGTAGAGGTGGCAAAACGACAAGTGAACGCTGTAATGATGATGATGTTAGAGAAGAACTAAGACTCACCGAATCGGTTCTAAAAGAAAATCATATCGACGATTACCCAGTTGTCGTTGCGAATTTGCAGAAATGTTATGGCAACGTGGGAGCAGTCAATGGAATCAATTTTACGGTGAAGAAAGGCGAATGTTTCGGTTTGTTGGGTATGAACGGCGCAGGTAAAACGACAACTTTTAAAATGATGACCAGAGACATTACAATGAGCGATGGTGAAATATATTTCAATGGAGTAGCATGCAAAAAAGGGGCCAATCAGGTTGGTTCGGAAGGGCTTTGTAATTTGTACCGATGTTTCATATAACAATATTTTAGAATGTTTTTGGATATTGTCCTCAAGTGGACGCTTTAGATGATTTTATGACAGCGTATGAAAGTCTCAAGTTTATGGGACTTTTACGAGGGCTTGACTATAGTCACATTGACAAAGAAGTCAAACGAATCATAGAAAAAACGGATTTGAGTAAATACACCGACGTTCGTGTGAGCGAATACTCTGGCGGCACTAAACGAAAACTCAGCACTGCACTAGCAATGGTGAGTGCGGAACAAAATCATTTCGAGAAATATTTTCTGAAATTCCCTTGAACAGATATCCCATCCGTCGCTGGTATTTTTGGATGAACCGACTACTGGAGTCGATCCAACATCTCGACGCTTCATGTGGTCGTGTATACAAGATTTTCAAAAGAATAATAAAAATATTATATTGACATCACACAGCATGGACGAATGTGAGTACCTTTGTAATCGATTAGCGATTATGGCTCACGGTCAACTTGAATGTATTGGTCCTGTGCAACATTTGAAAAATCGTTATGGAAAGGGATTTTTGTTGATCGTAATGCTTAATCCGGATAGCGAACCATTAGATGTTTCGAGAGTGAAAGCGCACCTGGCCGCCAAATTTGAGGACAGCATTCTTAGAGAGGAGTATGCTGTAAGTATAAACATCGTTTTTCTCAAATTCATATGACATAACATAAAGTTAAGCGTTAATTATATTGGACGCGAGAAGCAAATATTCGCTTATGTCGTTGTACTGAACGCGATAAAAATTGGATGGCTGTAGCTTGAACAAGTTTCTTATTGCACACATTTAACAAGCAAATAGCATCTCCCGTGCATTTTTATCAATAACAAATGTCTTATTTCAAAAGAATTTATTTAAAAGTCCCCAAAACGATCGCAAATAATTAGTTTGTCAACAAACACAATAAAAATCTACGCGATGTGTTTTTATGTGACAGACGATTTTTTTTATTCGCAGAACTGTTGAACGTAATCGCGAGCGATTTTTTTCTATTCCACATTTGACATTTCACGCGAATTTTTTTGTTTACGCACGATTTTTCGGTTTTCGTTTAAAATTTGTTTTAATTTACGTTTTTTGCGAGGTTTTTTGAAACAAATCTTAATGCAAATCGCTAATTCAAAAGAGTGAATTTGCCAAAATTTCGCACGGTCATGCTTCAACGTGTCGCGGAATTTTAATCTTTATGGATTATTCGATTCTTCATTCCAATAGAAGACTTTCCTTACTCTCTCTGAAAAATTCGAACGATATTTACAGTAAGAACAAAAGGCCTTACAGCTATATGACGTTGAATATGTGGTTTCCAGGTGAATTGCATGCGTCTAGAAGTAAAACTAGCATAACTAGTGAACTTTCTAGGCGAGTTTGTTACACTTCGAACCAAAGAGGGTACCTCGAACATGAGTTTTTCGTGAACATTTCGGAGTTTCTATTCGAAAACATTTTTCTTTTTAGACCCGTACGAAGAACGAAGTACTTCGAAAAGGGGTCTTATGCGTTTACAACGACGTTTGGGAGTAGGGCGAGGGGGAGCATCGATCATGGTCCTTAGATGACGAATCTACAATAAAAAACATATGAAAAGCCCCGTACGTATCAGAATAGATGTGGCAAACAGAGTTGATGTTACGAAATGACTCGAAAGTATTAAAGTAAATATTACCTTAACTCTTAAAACTATGAAATTACGTCCACAACATTGAACTGTATTGGAAATTGCCGAGAGGGCAATATTGAAAATCCCGTCCGAAGAAATGATGTAATAAAAGCTTTCCGAAAGTACCAAATTGACCCCCAAATAAACAAAAATGTTCATCTCAATTTTTTCTACAACATAGGAAAAAACCATTTTTTTGACTAGGGCCGACCTTAGGACCGACATAGGGTCTTCAGTACAGGCCTCGGACATATACTTACATAGACAAAAATATTTCCCTCCATTTTCTCTACAACATAGTGAAAAACCATATATTTGTCTAGGGCAGACCTTAGGTCCGACCTAGGGCCATAGGGGAATGCCTCGGACACATACTTCCATATACAAAATGTTTCCCTCAATTTGCTCCGCAACACAGCATAAAAAATATTTTCTCGAATTATGTACAAAATACACGTATGGCCGTAGCATAGCCCCGGTTTTAGTGCCCTAGCTAAGTCCAAGGACTCAAATTTAAAGAAGCGTCTTCCATAAAACGGGAGACAGTCCTAGACCCTTCGATCAAAAAAAAAAAAAATGAAAATCGAAAGAGATTTACTCGAGTTATCTACGAAAAACATGTAGAGCGCTAGCAGAAACTCGTTTTTAGTGCCTACCTATATCCTAGGGCTTTCATAGACCTGTTGATTGAAACAACAATTATGACAATCGGAAAAGATTTACTCGAGTTATGTAGAAAAAACACGTATGGCCCTAGCATAGACTCGTTTTTTGTGCCCTAGCTAAGTCCAAGGACTCAAATCCAAAAAAGTTTCTTCCATAAAATGTCGGCCATGCCCATATCTTTCAAACAAAATAAAGTTTATGACAATTTGAGAAGGTTTATTCGAGTTATGTACAAAAAACACGTATGGCCCTAGCATAGACTCGGTTTTAGTGCCCTAGCTAAGTCCAAGGGCTCAAATTTAAAAAAGTTTCTTCCATGGCCAGGTCTTTCAAACAAAAAAAAAATTATGAAAATCGGAAAAGATTTACTCGAGTTATGTACAAAAGACCAAAGAGTTTCTACTAGGGCCCAACGTGTTTGCTTACATAAATTGGATAAATCCTAACTGATTTTGTTGATTCTTTTTCTATGTGAGAGGTAATCGAGTACCGAATTATATTCAAAAGCAAATTTGGGCCCAGTGCCTAGGGCTGAAGTGGGCCTCAGGTCTGTTCTAAGGTTGGCCCTAGCCAAACAAATTGTTTTTTCCTATAGAAAAAATTGAGAGGAACATTTTTGTCTATTTGGGGGTCAATTTTGTACTTTCGGAAGCCTTTTTTTACATCGTTTCTTTGGACGGGATTTTCAATATTGCCCTCTCGGTAATTTCCAATACAATTTAATGCTGACGTAAGGCAATAATGACTTGAATACGTTCGAGTCTTTTGGTAACATAAACTCTGTTTGCCACATCTATTCTGATACGTACGGGTCGCTTCATATGTTTTTTAACTGTTCTTCAACGAAAGTCTTCTACGAGGGGCACCCTAAAAGTTTCGGGAATCGGCTATATCGGCTCGTGTAAACTTTTCGCCAATTTACACAAAAATTAAATTGGTCTTTCCTGATTTAAAAATGATCATCAAAATGAAAATCGATCGTAGCAGTCAAAAGATACAACAATTCCAAAAAGTCATTGCAGAGAAAAAATAGAAATTTTAGAGCCATGATTTTCTACGACTTTAAGTCTGGCTTGACTCCCAAATTGAGTATTGATCGTTTGCAAAAAGCATTTGGAGATGAGGCTCCATCCAAGACCACTGTTTGTCGGTGGTTCGCTTAGTTTGAATCAGGACGCACTTACCTCAGTGACGACTTTCGTGAAGGTCGACCTTCCACAGCCATCACCGATGGAAACATTGACCATGTCCGGAACATGATTGAAGCCGATCGACATGTGACCTATGCTGAGATAGCTGGAAAAGTCAAATACAAACAATTTTACACGAACATTTACGCACACGGAAGCTTTGTTCTCGGTGGATCCCACACAAATTGACAGACGACCAAAAGGAGGCTCGTGTGAAATGGTGCCGAGATTCTCTCAAAAAATTCGACAATGGGGCTTCTGATTCAGTATATAGCATCGTAACAGGTGACGAAAGTTGGATTTACAGCTATGATCCCCAAACAAAACAGCAATCCACCGTTTGGGTGTTTCAAAATGAAGATTTACCAACAAAGGTAATTCGCGCTCGAAGCGTCGCCAAGAAAATGGTCGCTACTTTCTTCAGGAAATGTGGTCATGTGGCTACTGTACCACTTGAGGAATTCAGAGTGGTATACTAGGATTTGTTTGCCAAAAGTATTTGAAGAACTACGTGGAAAGAGTCGAAATCGCAAGATCGTCCTCCACCATGATAATGCAAGCTCCCACACAAGTGCTCTGACCACGACGTTCTTGGAGAAGGAAAAAATCAATTTGATGCTGCATCCACCTTACAGTCCTGACTTGGCACCGTGCGACTTTTATTTGTTTCCGAGTGTCAAGAATAAGTTGCGTGGGAAGCGATTATTATCTGCGGAAGCTGCTGTCGAGGCATATGAACAAGAAGTGGCCCAAATCCCAACTTCCAAATGGACTCGATGTTTCGAAAACTGGTTTTTAAGGATGAAAAAGTGTATAGATTGTAATGGTGATTATTTTGAGAAGCAATAAAATCGTTTTATAGCCAATTCCCGAAACTTTTAGGGTGCCCCTCGTATTGGAATTAAGAATCGCAAAGATGTAAAGAATTAAATTTTGGGACACTTTTGATTCGTGTTTCATACAAGCCGTGCGAGTTTTGGCAAATGCACTCTTAAGCGATTGCACTCGTTTCCCTTCTAAAGTCACTGTTACTTATTAAGAAGAACCTAAGAGCGGGTCCAACTTTCACTTTGTGACAATACCGAATCTTGGTTACGCCATGTTGAAAAAATTCGGCTACTTCGGCTACTTTCGTGGCTTTTGTCTAGACTGTAGAAAATTCTGATAAGAATACTCAACTCACAGTGTGAATTTTCTGTTCTTTTCAGGGTAAACTGAGTTACATCATAAACAATGACAAACATACGTGGTCACAAGTGTTTAAAACACTTCAAGAGTTTTTAGTCACATTCCTAAAAGTTGTTTACGATATATCGGTTTTGGAGACATCACTAGAAGACATTTTCCTGCAAGTAGCTAGAAAATCATCATCGGATACAGAAATCGCAATCAGCAACATTTAATTCATTTTTTTTTCATGGATATCCTTAGCTAATCCATTCTTTCTCCGACTTACTGTTCCAAAAGAAATAGAACAGATTCGGCGATTGCAACAGCGATTACTGGCACTGAGTTACAGGTGCATTTAAAATTAACTAATTACCTAATTTACATGACACTTTACCCCGATGAATGGAAAATTATCATCGGAACATTTACTCGATCATAATTCAGCTAATGTTCAATTTGTTTGCTCTGCAATATTTTTTCGGCGCATAGTTTTTGTAGGCTTTGAACTTCTTTTGGAATCCATTGAATTTTTGTATTTTGAAAACCGAATGGGATTTCAAAAAGAAGTTCAAAACTTTTTCAAAAATTACCTTTCTAAATAAATTTCTATTTCGTTAAATAAGTTTGTATGCCTCATATTGAGGTTAGTGTGTGAAAATGTTTTGTACATGCAGTCCAAACTTGGCTTGTTTTCGTTTTTCGATAAACAACATGTTTAACTTGATCATGGGATTCACAAATTTTTTAGAGAAATGTTGCCTGAATTTTTCGATCATTGATAAATCGTCAACTACAAGAAAGTATTTGAGTAAAGGATTTTACTTAAAAACTGAAGAATTTTAATCGAAAATCGTCATAGTTCTCTGAGCGGTCGTAGAGACGCCACTGTAGCTATAATTTTTCGGTAGGCACGCATGGCACAAACAGTTCAAAGCAGCCTCGAACGGATGATCGGATGTTGGTCACGGGGGACGACCAATGTGGGACAGGAACAGTTCTCCATCGTTGACTATCAGGTAGTGTAAAATGGTTGATGGTTTGTTTATTTGTACTCTAAACGTAAACGACGGTTTTACGGGTCACAAAGATGAATTAACAGATATAACTAAGGATTGTGGTCAACGTTGTACACGTTGTGAAATTTGGCATGCATTTTTGTATGAAGAAATCAATAAGGGGCCGTTCATAAAGTATGTGACGCAAAAGTCGACGTTTTTGTCACATGATCTGGAACCCTCCCCGATTTTGAAACGGAACGGGAAAAAATATTTAAAAACCGCAGAATAGCTTTCACAAAAACGTCAAATTTTTGTATATGTGAGAATCGTGAATTAGCATAAGGATGATATCACTTAATCCAAGTTTGAAACGCAGTCTGGTATACCAAAAAGTGATTTCAGTGAAATAGTTTTCAATTTGACATCAGGCTGCGTCCTTTGAGACATAAAAAAGGAGGCTGCGTGCTATCACAACTTTGAGTATATAATTGTGACGGCAATGCAAGGAATACGGACACTATGTGAATTGAAAACTTGAATATAAATTAAAGTTGTATCGAAGATACGACTGGCGAAGCAAACAGCTACACACGAGCAGTGAAGATCGGGCGCCTAAAGGCTCATCGCTTTCGAGTGTTTGTAAGAATTACAGAATACACTTCCTTTGTAAATATTAGGAGGTTGGAGATATTTAAATATTGCGTGACGTAATACGGGTCCAGACCCACTCCCCTATGTCACACTGTATTACGCTACACACCCTCACAACTCAACTCAACCACAAAACACAAAAATGTGTCGGTTTTCACTTTTCCGTGAGTGTACGACATTAGAACTAAGGGACAGTGGGAAGAGCTTAAAGGATGAGGAAGTTAGGGCTCGTTTTTTCGCAACGAATGTGGGACATTAAGCTTGAGAAATTTTAAGAAATTTGTCTTGGGTGTAGCGGAGGAATGCCTGGATAGTGGAAACAGAAAGACGGGTTCGTGGAACGTCGATATCAAGAAGGCTGCATTGGAGAAAAGTAGGTTATATCTGGTCTGGTTAAGGATGGGACGGAATAAGCCCTATAGGGTTTCTAGTCAAAATGTTAAGGGGGTGAAAGACCGGAGGTGAAAGAAATTTGGGGAGGAACTGGTAGAAGCAGGGAAAGGAAGACAGTTGAAGACATTAGGAGAGATCACAAAGAGTACATAAAAATGACGACCTGATTATTACAAATTATTACTTCGAGAATCGATCTCTAACCGGGCAGGTCCTGGTTTGTAGGCTACGAAGGGAATTACGCTAGGGGTGATATCGCATAAGTTTAGCAGATTGTTGACAAGGGGCATGGAGGAAGACGGTCCATCAATCCTAGGTTTGCAGCATAAAGAGCTCACACCAAAAGCTGCAAAAGCTCTATAAAGTTTGATGATGATGATGATGCGCATGATTTTTCCGAACTTGGACATTGATACGTCTAGGAAAAGAGTTTGTGACAAGATTGATCACGGCCCAGGCCGTCAACAATTCCCAGTGATTAATTACAATGAAGAAATTTATAATTTGCACACTAAACTCTTTTTCTCTTTTTTAGATGTTTTGCTATTGTTATAACTACGGCAGAACAGCTGAAAATGATGAAATGTCTGAATGTCTAGAATGAGCAAATTATAAATTTCTTCATTGTATAAAATATGTGGCAGAGATGCTACTAATCCGAAAACAAAACTTTGAGCTACGGACTTGCCAAATGAAATATTCTTTTGTTCGTCTTCAATTTGAATGTTTTTGCATCTGAGCAAATCCGAAAATAAAAAATTGAAATTTGGTTTTTCAGTAATCGCGAAGGTTCGCTGCTCTACTGACTACCCAAAGTCATAGAAAGTATAGCAGTTGTGTAATTTCAGATTCAATTTTTTCAACTTGGTAAGCAACTGTGCTAGAGGTAGTCGCCTAGATAGCGACTATTTACACTCTGCATAGGCGTACAATCGAAACTAATTTACGATAGTTTATTTGATCGACCGCAATGGTGATCATTCGGAAGACTAAAATTCACATACTCGAAATCCAGACGAGACGTCAAGAGACGTCAAGAGGTGCCAAAATATGGAACAATTGTTCTAAACGCCTTGCAGGTTATGAACTAGCTGAAAAAACTTAACAGCAGAGTATTAAAAGCAAAGCCTCTATCAGAAAAAGTCACAAAGCAGCACAACGTTACATATTATATGGCTAAATCCCTGGGTGACGAATTTCATTTCTTTCACTCTTTCAACGTGAATTATATTAACATGAGACAAAACACACTCGTTCCCCAGGTGACAAGATATCTACTTTGTAAACTTTGTGAATTTGGTTGCGTTAACCATTGTTTTCATTACAAACTGGGACACTATTTTTATTTTCTATTTACATCATTTATAACGGTAGATTTTTACGTGGAATGAGCCATATAAAGATTTTGTAACAAGCCCTAGGGGGCAGAGCCCTCTAGTTAAGAAAATCAATAGAAATTCCTTAATAAAATTGTTTTTCTGCAAGGGAAAACATTTACAGCGAGCGGAATTTTGAGAAATTTAAATATATGACCAAAACGAACGAAATTTAACAAAGCAGTGTAAGCACATTGTGATGAATATCAACAGCGCATTGACTTCATGTCTTTTTTATTTTAATAATAATTTTTATGCAGTCCACCTTAACAGACTAAACGTGTTCACTCATCCTATTTATTTAAAGAACCCGGCACACTATGGTCTCAAGTGCTTTGCGTTTCTTAAATTTCCACGAAGTTTTGGAGCAGAATAATCGATATTGTGATTAACCTGAAAATTCAAAATATTCGTAGCTCAGTTCAGAACGCAGGAAGTTTTGAATTTTCAAGTTGCTCACATTATCTTTGCTCTATAATTTTGTAGAACTTCACATTTTTTAAGTCTAAATATTTTGAGACATATTATTTTTCACAGAACAGCATTTGGGACCATTGTATCGCACAGAAAGTTTATTGACAAATATTTGTTTGATAAAATCAATCAGCTTTCTCGGCTAATAAGATTTTACACGATGTTAGTTGTAAGAAAAATATGTACATAATTTTTGTATCACTTAGAATATGACAAATAATAAAACAAATACGTTAGTGACAAGTAATTTTTGTTCCCAATCAAAAACCAAAAAGCCTAAGGAAATCCGATATCCGCCAAGTGTTTTTTAGACTATAACGAAATATACGGGGCTTAAGGTAATCGAAAATGTGAAGTCGACTCTAGCATTCGACAGCACGTCTTATTTGGGGAGGAGGATTTGGCGGGTATGTTTTTACACTAGTTTCAATATTGCCTTTTTAGCATTTTCCAATGCAAAAGGTACTTTTTTCTTATGTTAAAGCAGGCCTGCCCTTTTATTTATATCGATAGGGATGCGTGAAATCAGTAATTTATTAAAGAGTCATACCCAGAGAAATGATAAGTTGGTACACCTGTGCCGAGGTAGAACGCTTATCTACCGTAATTTGCATTATAAACTTAGTGAATACTTTTTGAGAGAGAAAATATATGTAATTCTCTCTCAAAAAGTGATCAATAAGTTTCTTATGCAAATTACGGCAGTTGTTATGTGAATGACAGCTTGGTTCCATGGGAGAGAAATACGTACAAAATTGGGCTGGTTCTCTCCCATTCAGTCAAGCTGTCTTTCACTGGTGGTGTACCACCTTATGGTGGTGTAAGGTGGTGTACCACCTTATGGTGGTGTAAGGTGGTGTACCACCTTATAATTTCTCTGGTCATACCACGAGGGTGTCACTTTCTGTAAAAATTTACATCGTGTTCACACCGATTTTTTGGAGTTTTTGAATTTCGTCTACATTTTACAGATTTCGTTTTCTAATTTTTAGTTTGTTGTAGGCCATTCTCAAAGAACTGCCGTACAACGCATAAAAAACTTAGCGACGAGATTTTGTGAGAGAAAATATATGAAAATCTCTCATCTGATAACGTCCCTAGGTTTTTTATGTGTTGTAGGGCAGAGGGCGTGCGACATCTATTATCCTCGCAACGTGAATATCATGAACTAAAGATAATCTGCTTCGAATGTTCAAATTCTCGTTCATAGTCTGCTTCAAATGCCAAGTGTATAGAATGTGGTGCCATCTAATTTCGTTGAAAACTGACTATAGGATTCTGCAATATCGACAAATTTGGGTTGCACAAATGTATTGTTTCTTCTTCGGCAATAATGAATTATGAGTGCATATAGAAAAATTCCAAAAAGGGAAATGTTTGAGCACCGACTTGATTTTTTCATACAAAACTGCGTCACCGGCGCAACTTTGTATGAAGAAATCAAACCGGTGCTAAGACCTTTTTTCCTTATGGAATTGCCTTATAGAAAAACACGGTTGGCCACCACAGAGCTGGGATTGAATCTAGTATAATCATCATGTCTGCACTATCTCGGTTCGTGGCAACTTCACTCTAAATACTGTTATGGTAACCTTATTATAACGAAGTTGGTTGCAGTTGAGATAAGAGCAACGAAGTGAAAATATGTCCAAGATTTTCAATGAATTTGTACTGAACGTACCAGTTTTTCAAATTTATTTTCCAAACCATGTTCACCTATTGGATGAATAACTACATACAAACTCGATATTCCATTCGACGCATCACAGCAGATAAAAAATTGCTATCTTTGGGTTCATAAATCTGGTACTGTTGAAACATAAACATTTTTGACATAAGCTTTAAGGTTTCGCTGAAATTACTTTACACGCTTCATATCAAATCATGCCCGCAGCGGTAGCGGAGGGCGTGACGCAGTCCCCACACCCAAAAAAAGAATCTACAAACTCAAAAAACGCCATATAAAAACCTTTGGGACAAGACACGATGTATAGGGGAACTTTTGAAATTTTCCCCCTGCCGCCCCTCCCCCTCCAAATTATTTAAAATAAACTACATCCAATTCTGATTTTGGCGTTTAGTATAGAAATTCGTCAAAACTGAAAAAAGATTCTTGACTTTTCCAACAATCGATTTTTTTTAAATTATCCCATAATCTTCGGTGAGTATGTATAAAGTAATTTTAGCGAAATTTTTAAATTTATGTCAAAAAAGATTCAACAGTGCTAGATTTAATGATATTTCCTACTATGGCGACGGTTCTAGAGGTTGTAGATCTCATGAAGATTCGTAAAGGTCTGATAAAATAGGCAATCGGCAGTAGAACACTATACGAGACTTAAGGAACCTTCAATTTTGTATAGGTGAACATAGTTTGGAAACTAAGTTTGAAAAACTAGTACATTCAGTACAAATTCACCGAAAATCTTGGACATATTTTCACTTCATTGCTCTTAAAACAACAAAGGTTACCATAACAGTTACCAAACTGAAGTTGCTACGAACCGAGATAGTGCAGACATGACGATTATACTAGATTCGATATCAGTGCTGTGGTGGCCAACCGTATTTTTCTATATACGGCCATGGCAAAACAAATTTGAACTTTTTACTTCTGTGCATGTTTTTGCAGTGTTAAAAACCTGCGCAGAATTACAAGATTTATTTTGTCATGACAGTATGCGCCAATGTCCAATCTGCAGATGTTCACGTCTCTAGAAATCTTATAAACTTACCTTCACCGATCGTTTTGGTCGAAAAAATTTGTAAGAGCAGGTGACTTCGGACAGGCACATAAAGACGATCGATTCCTGATTTATATTTTTATTGTTCATCCTAAATTTTATTGAAATTATGTACAGTCGACTTTTTAGTAAATGTAAATCCTAACTTGCTTTACGTGTGATCTACAACTAAATATGCGTTACTTTATATTGATAAACGTGCGATTCTACGGTAAAAATTTTCTTGTTATATTTGTTATCCCCAATGAGGATTCGTTTCAAATTTGATGAAGTGACGATGTTTGCAATGTCCTTTCAATTGTTAACATATTTTTGATGTTTTCCAAGACTTAAAAGTACTCTAATTTAACTACATTTTAAACTCATAATATTTAGCAGTAAAAAATCAGTTCCAAATCAGTACATTCGTTTGTTTTAAACAATAATAAATATATCATCTATGAATTAACTGGGAGACTACTTTGCAAACATTATTTAATTCAATTCTATAGATAGAAACTGTTGATCTACGAAAAAAGTGACTGCTGAGTGTCATCTAGAAGAATATTGTGGAACTGAGGGAACTGATCAAATGTATTCGTCCAATTGCGTTGTATGCCAAAGGAGTTGTGGTAAGTCTTTCCCATCGTTTCTCATAACTGAGGGAGGGGGAAGGAAGCTACTTAATGTGTAGTCAGCTCAGAGGAAAACGGAATTAATATAAAGTTAGTGAGAGTTAAAATTTTTGTTTATGTCTAGTGAATGTTATCAAGGCTATCAAGAAAATGACGAATACGGAAATTTCGCTCTTTGGAAAAACCCTCCTGCGCAGAAGTAGAAAGCTCATATTTATTTAGCTATGACAGTCCCCCATACGAAGAACATTGTAAAACCCTTTCCTAAAAAACAAACGAAGTTAAAGAATTCCTTTTTTCATTATCAACTCACAAAAATATTCTTTTTTCATGAATTGACAAAAATGCCCATCAATTAAATAAAATGTAAAACTCGTTTCTCTAAACGCATTGCATCGGGAGAAAAATTGCAAACGAAAGATGAATTTGTTTTGGAGAATCATAAATAACTTGCTGTTTTACGGACCAATCCTGTGCCCATAAATTCAACATTCGTTTACATGAATTAATGAGCAGCTTTGATCCTATGGCCACATTTGTAGTTCGACCTAACATTGCGGCACGTATAAAGTAAAAATGTGCGGCTACTTAATTCGAGTGCTGAAGTATTTTAAGCCAATCGATTTAATTCTTTCGTTTAACTCGCTTGCATTTTTCGCGATGTTTATTTGAGCATCTAAATACCACCACAATAAATAGTTAAGGTGTTAAAAAAGTTCTAAAAGTTTTAGTTTCGAGTGTAAAAATCGGAAAACTGAAAAAATCTACGCAATTCGATTATAAATTCGATTATAGCACATACAAAAAACACGTACACTTTAAGTAACAGTATAAATGGTTATCTGAATCGACTGCCTGCTACAAGATACTTAGTCAAATTGTTCGGCGGATAATTTATTGTCGGGTTGATGTTGATCTTCTTTCTTGTATTTCACTTTGTTGTAATTGTCGTACTCGTTGTAATCGTCCTCATCCTCTTCATTATCCAATTTGGCTACATAAATACTTTTTAAATATCCAGGGAATGGTGTCACCATTTCTGAATCTTCGGAATTCATTTCTTCACTGCCCTCGAACGGATCGACTGAAACATATGACGCTGAGAATCCTTTGAAAACCATTGTACCATCGGTTCGGAATCGAACAAGAAGTGCCTCATTTATTGAAATTATGTCAGGCGGTTTCTATGTGAAAAAAGAAACGGTTTATTGTCACATTGCCATTCTACCGAAATGAGTTTGTACTGGTTTTTGAGATATTACTTACCGTGCTACCACAATATCGACCGTACAAAGGTCCGCTGTAGTCATCCAGGCCGCTAAACACTTCCACATAGTCATAAGAACATGTTTTTTCATCCTCAATCTATAAATTTCATTTCAGTAAACATTTACTGTCCGACGTAATCAAAATTCTTACGTCAAATGTTAAAAAGGTCAATTGAACATTTCTACCGGGTTCTGCTTCGATAGCCCAATCACAATCCGCATTATTGTCGTAATCAAATCCTCCGAATTTCGCATGGGAATAGAAATGTTTCACTCGAGATGTAGCGGTTAGATGGCCACCACAAGCTAGTCAATGGATTAGGAACAATTTTCAAAGATCTTTGCACAAAAATTACCTGTCGAATGAGTAGCTGCAAATCCGCCTCTTTGAACACTTACGTCCGATTTGAATACCATAAACATTTCATTGCTGGAAGCAGATATCGGATGGGGCAATTTGTAACCACAAAATCGTCCTAATGTGAAACTGTCTGCTGAGTCTCCGTTATAAATTGCGATGTGGTCGTATGCACATTCCTTTCGTAAGGAGAAATGTACGAAATTATCGAAATATTTAACAAAATTTTCATTTATTCGTGCATAACAAACTTCCTGCAAGACACAACACTTCTAGGCTGACATTGGACATATAAGCGGATAGCCTTATTGTACGAATACCTGCAGATAAACAGACTGTCATTAAACGTAACGAAAACTTCCGCAAGAATGCAAAAAGAAACTGTCTATGTACACAAGCAGTCATGCTGAATGAAGTAATTTCAGTATACAAATATCTAGGGCTTGTGATAGATGAAAACCTTATGTATTGGACCAGGCTAGCAAAAAGTGTTTGGGTCATCTGCAAACATTGCAGAAAAGGTGCTTGAAACAGGTTTGTAAGCTTTCGCAGCGCAAACCCACTGCTGATATGTTCAAAGTACAGTGCCCGGGAGTCTTGAACATCAATGGACTATAAACAGAGCATCTGTAACTTCATTCATAACTCGATTTGTGGACAGTCCTACAACACGATAGCATTTAATGAAACTTCTCCAAGTATGGAACCAGAAATCGTAAATCACGATGTTGTGCTGCAACCCGAACGAAGCTAGGGGAAGGTGCACTAACCATATCTGGTTGTGCTCTGTTCAATTCTCTCCCGGAATTCATTACAACCTTAAACCCACATTCGTTTAAGAAGAAGCTAAAAGATTGGCTTTCGGAACAGCAGTAACCAGGCTGATTGCTTCGCTTTGATGTGTCCTTTCTAGCTCCGTCAAACATTATTCATGGTATGAGGGTCAATGAACGAGGAATAGAGTGGGTGCCTTTGTTTCCAATTGGTACTTCTCCATCCCAATTCTCCGAGTGTGAACCCACAAATGAGATTGATGTGGAACGACCTGGTTGTTAGTACGGGCCCATATTTTATTTCTTTCTTGCTTGTCAGGTTATAATTCATCGAGATTTTGGAAGTAGGAGCAGCTCGCACCGATTCGGGTCACCACTGCTGCCAACTTCGACATCTTGACATACTTTGCCAACAGTTTAGATTATTTCGTATTTTTTTTTTAATTTTTGTAAATATTTGAAAAGCCTTCTCCTTCTCCCTATCCCCTTCTTTCCCATTATGTTCTACTTTTAGTTTATTTAGTTCTACGTGGGAATGATATTTCCTCAAGTCCAACGCACACTGGAACTTAATTGATAATTTAAAATATAAATATTAATCGACGTATGGACAAATATTTACCTGATGTGGCTCCATTTCGAAAACTGTAAATGTTAGTCTTATTCGATGCCCTGGGGTCGTACTGAAATGCCAAATGCAATCTTTCTTTGGTGGATAATAGTCCGGGTAGTTGGGACTGTATATTTGCCCATGCGGAGCCGTAATTTCATATTTGCAGCCACCTTCTTTACAGTCCAATTCGTTGTCGTGCAAAACATATCCATTATGACAAGAGCAAATGTAAGATCCTACGGTGTTTCTGCATTCATGCATGCATCCTCCATTGTTTACCGCACATTCGTCAATATCTGAGCAGGAAAATTAGATTAGATATCCGGTGGGGAATAAAATGCTTCTTTCTAGTCATGTTAGGTCCCGCCCTAAGGCCTGTTTTCAACAAGTGAATGGAATACGCCTGTCCCAGTTTTATCTTGCTTCTCAAGTAAGAATTATCTCGCATCAGCAAAGACAATCTGTGAGAAAACATTGCAATTTTATTAACAGTTGAGGATTATTCCCTTTTCCGGAGGACTAAGGAACCACATTCCCAATAGTTAAATTTTTCCAATTTTTTGTCTGCAAATCTAACGGTCATGACAATATAAATATGAGTTTTGTAATTATGCGCAGGTTCTTGCGGTGTCAAAAACCTGCGCATGGGTACAAAACTCACATTGATTTTGCCATGCCTGCAACTGTTTTTGAAAGTTTCAGTAGCCATAAGCCATTGTCATGGGTATAGAAAAGTACAGATAGAGTGTAGTCAAAGAAGTTAGTTTTGGACCTAAATCATCGGTGATTCATTATTGAATCATAGTGATGCATTAGTGGGCACAGTGATTCATTAGTGAATCAAAGTTATTCATTAGTGGAATCACCGACTACTCACCGGAAAATAACCGATGATTGATGGGGAAATGATCAATGATTCACCGAGAATCGCAAATGATTCACCGGGGAATCACAAATGATTCACCGGGAAATCACCAATGATTCAACGGGGAATCACCAATGATTCACCGGGAAATCACCAATGATTCAACGGGGAATCACCAATGATTCACCGGGGAATCACTGATTATTCGCCGGGGAATCACCAATAACTCAACGGGAAACCACCTATGATTCATAGGGAAATCATCTATGATTCACCGGTGATTCAACAATGAATCACCAATAATTCAACAATGAATCACCAATGATTCAACGGGGAATCGCAGATGATTCACCAATGAATCACTGATGATTCCTCGGCGAAAAATCAGTAATTCCTCGGTGAATCATCGGTGATTCCCCGGCGAAAGGTGCACAGACGGACAGGTTGAAAACATAAAGTAGCTATCGCTATTAAATAATTGGTTTAAACATTTTTGAGATATTTTTCATTAATTCTGAAGAATAACTTTTTTATTTTAAATTTTTCGGAAACAAATTTTCCAACTATAAAGCCCAAGCATTCGTAATGATTTACCTGTGAAAAATACAGCAGCAAATCCGCTTTTTTGAATCGTATTATCCGATCGAAACTCAATTCTCATTGCATTTCCTTCAGATGTCACCAACGGTAATATTCGAGAGCCACAAAAGATTCCATGCTTTTTGAGATTATCTTCATCCAACTTGGAATAAATACTCAGCGAATCGTAATC
>CM055406.1:14646889-14669772 GCA_029228625.1 Pseudolycoriella hygida | reverse complement strand
CCGCGCGCCCATGATCAACAGTAACTCAAACAATAGTAAATGGTGGACAAGTCGACACCATTTATACCGATTTTTCCAAAGCCTTCTATAAAGTCAGTCATGCTAATCTTATCAAAAAATTTAAAAATTTCGAATTTGGAAGTAATATGTTGGCATGGTTCGAATCATACTTGAGCGATCGGGCGCAATTCGTTGTGATTGGAGGGTCATCATCAGAAATATAATATCATCACCTGGGGTCCCACAAACCTCCATTCTGGGACCGTTTTTGTTTATTCTTTTCATCAATGATCTGTTACTGACGCTTTCATCTTGTTACGGATTTGCCGATAATCTCAAAATATGCCCTTCTATCAAAACTAAATATGCATTGTGCACAACACGATTTAAATAAGATAAATGAATGGTGCCAGATCAATGGAATGTTAGATACACGTCAAAAATGTGCGGTAATGTCACTAACTAACAGTCAGGATAAAATTGTCTTTCAATATAGGATCGTGTAGAGTCCGTAACAAGAAAATCCCATCAAATGCTTGGCTCATTTTCCGATGTGACAAATACTCCAATAAACAGTCTATAAAGAACTGAAGCTTTTGAAATGTTTGTGTCTAGAGGGAAGGTTTGTTTAGGTTTTTAAATATATTGCTACAGCTAAAGGAAGACACAACTCGATAGCGTAGTGGTTAAGCACGTCTGCTTGCTACTATGAGATCGAGTTGCCAGTGCGTTGGTTCGAAATTCAGCCGCAGACAGATTTGTTCCGATTGTTAGATTTGTAAACAAAACAAAGCTATTGAATCGGTTCAAGTCATGTGAAGTTGAGTGTAGCGCCATCGTACGTCTTACCGGTGAAAGGCATTGTTGGGAGGTGCCGGTATTCTACTCCTACTAGTTTCGTTCCTAGTACATCTCATGGATGGCACTGGGTTTGTCGCACAGCTTACCACTGGCACAGTAAAAAAAAACTTTCCGCTAATGAAAGGATCTCAAATAGTAGAACCACAAAAAAGTAGCGAAACTAGTAAATAATGATCTAGCCTCTAACCCTTCATGGGTTGTTAAGGCAGATTATTATTATTATTATTAAAGGAAGACACTCTGGACTCTGGAGCGAAAAATGATTTGGTCCCATCTACCACCAAACGACGACGTTTCGAAATACATTCAATTCTTGAGCGAACACATGTGAAGAAAACGATAAAAAACAGAAACAATTTGAGAAAGAAAACACGTTCCACTAACAACTGGATAGGGAAAACATAATTTATTCAAGTATCAAACAAACATAATTTTGCAACTTGTTTTTATTCTTGACATACAAATGGTATGCATTCCTTGAAAAAATACCGTTCATATAAATATTCACATTTAATAATCTATAATCAAATTGCGTTTAACTGTTTATCATATTGGTGCCTTTAACCGCCAATTATTGCACTGAAAACTGGGTTATAACCGAAATGTTACAGTTGAACTATCAGTTAACTGTAATTTGATAATAATGAACGACCACACACAAAAAATATCGGTGTTTTCATAGGACATGATGTAAAAACTACAATCAAATCGGGCTCGAGTAAATCTTAAGGGATTTTGTGAGGTCGGGCTCTTGGACCTACTAGTACCCTAAAAATAAGGGTCGCGTTTTTCTTATATAAATGCGGTAAATTCTATCCGATTTTCTTAATTATTTCGGTCGCCAAGCAGAGTAGAATCCTTACCTGATTATTATTCTACTTAAGAGGTAATCGAGGGTCTAACAGTATTCTAGAAGGGCCATTCCACGAAAACTCCGTTCCCACGCTCGAAATGCTCAGTTGTTACGAAAAAATATTAATAGAAAATGGTGTATCAGACCTATTGATAGAAGATAGTAACTTTTCTATTGCTTTCATTTTGCAACTACTGAGAATTTCACGCGTGGGAACGAAGCGGACCGTGGAATTGCCCAAATAACAAAAAACTGGGAGTAATGCGAGGTCGTTGTTTTTTCAAAGGTCATAAGTTCCACTGACCTCTTTGGAGAAAATTAATGAAAAAGATGATTTTTTCCACACTTTCATAGAAAATCCAAAAATTTCTTTGTCCATCTGATTTTTTCGTTGCCCAATTACATTACACAGACACTGTTTTGTTTGAAGGTAACATGTACGGTTTCTGGAAAACTTTTGTAAAAATAATTCTGAAGGAAAGCGTAGAGGATAGTGGAAGATACACTGAAAGCGTTTCGATGACAAACCGTGAATTACCTATACCCTTTGTTATATCGTCAGTGAATTTACAAGATTATTGAGGGTAAGAAAACATTAACCTTTTTCGCAATCAAAAATCATATCCATATAACGATAGGAGGAAAACAAAATGTAAGGCAAAAATTGGCGCGTAGTAAACAAACCGTCTTGAATATTAAAATTGTTGAAGCATCATCTGGAATTAACTTTTTTAATGTGTTGCTCTACGGAATAGTGTAGAGGGCTAGGTCCAAAAAACGTTTACATCTCAGGCAGAGGCAATGTGAAGATTGAAAGTTGTTGCCCTATCCAAGATCGTCACTCCGAAAATGGTGTCAGTAATAACTTGTTCAAAATCCACGAACATTTGAAATGAATCGTTACTTACATTCCCACCGCTAATTCTAAGGAAGTAAAAACTAATTTGACAGAATAAAAAAAGATGATCGGAAAGACCAGAAACCAACAATTAAAACAAATTGTATAGCAAAAAAGAAGCAACTTATTACGAGCATCGTTCTACAAAAGTAACATATTCCCAATAAAGTATTGTCCGTTGAATTGGTAAAATTAAATATCCGTCCACAGAATGTAATTGGAATACGGGTCGCTGACACACGTTTTGTATCAGGTGAATGAATGTTTTTTTTATAGTATTCTGTCTAATGTAGAACAAATTTTATCACGTACAAATTAAGTGAAATTTATCAAGTTTTTCTATGCGTAAAAATGTTCCAAGTGAAGCGAAGAGAATGATTGGAATAAATGAAAAATTATGTGGTCAACCACAAGGTAATTCGTTAAAATAAGAATTTAAAAATCAAATCAAACTAAGTCCTTTGTGTAAACAATAATAACACTATATATGAAAAGTAATTAGCATCCATATATTACCATCATGCATACACTGTATTCCATTTTTTCACCAAACACTGCAAACAGCAAAACTTATGTCGTTAAAAGGAATTTCAAAATTTCTATTTTTTTTTTCGTTTCTTTTTCAAATTATAACTGACAATTTGTACTTCTTCAAATGATCATTTCATATTACAATTATTGTCACATTAACTCACTTCTTGTAACACAACATAAGCAAAAACTATGTTAACATTCCATGTAATCGTAACAAAGCCATGCACCTGACTGAAGAACTCAAGAAAGACTGGTATACAAATGTGTTTGCAGATCTACCACAATGATCCAAAGCAATGAACCTGACTTTCTGCAATTATTTATAAATTAAACTGTAAAGTGCGTATAATTCAACATTTCATCACAGGGTGACTCGCAAAGTATGTGTGACGAGTAATTTCGTTATTTAATTGATTCAATCTCACACCTCACAGGAAAGTCTACATTGCCCACTGTTCGAGATTGCGTCCGACAATCGCTTTAGGAAGAAATAATTGGTTATCTTAGGGATGCAATTTTGTGTGTTGCTTTTAAGTTTTTACATTGAAATTACCGCATTGGAAGCTCGAATTCTAACTTCTGGCTGAGTTCCACATTCGCTCTTTTGAGACTTTCAGTCGCTCCCGAAGATTTGCAGCCATAAATGAATCTTTGAATTACTCAAAATTATTTGGTAAATTTTGGTAAACTTTAGTAAGTTTCAGTAATTTTTGATAATTTTCAGTAATTTCTGTAATTTTAAATTCCTTAAAATAGGCCCTGCTCGATTCTCTTCAGATTTGTTTGTGTAGTTGATGGGAATGTTCATATAACCGAGTGCAAAGTTCTCTCCTGAGCCACCGGCCAAGTGTCACGATGTGTAGCGTATCCTAATAAACTTCTTTGCACCGAGTTATACATAACTGAGGCGTCTAAAGTTTCAGTTTATGACACTCGGTTGTTTAAAATATTTTTTGCAATTTCTTTGTGAGTTATTTTGGCGTCGCGTGAGGTCATTTTCTCGCACTAGAGCGTATGCTTTTTTACGGACTAGTGCGTTAAATTTGTTTATGCAACGCAGACTTGAGAGTGACAAAAAATATATATGAAATTCCATTATGCAACTTGTTGCGAAAAGGAATTTCATATATACTTTTTGTCACTCCCAAGTACTTTTTGCATAAAAATTTGTATGAAACACGTTGCGGAACGGAAAATTTTTGTCCCACGATGTGTTTATCATACTCGCTTCGGCTCGGGATACAAGCTTCCTCCTCGAAGATAAATAAATTTTCCCGCAGATGTGTAATAATTATTACGCACTGAATGAAAGTTGACGAAGAGCATTTTTGTTGGTGAATTGCAAAAAACGTTGTTTGATACACGTTACGTATGCTGGTAGTTTAACGCACACGATCACAATCGACAATCACACATGTAGTACTACCTTTTATACTTACTTTACTTTACTTTACTTTTTCGGCGCTACTTGTGGCCTTGGCCTGCTCGAGGATTCTGATCCAACTCTGCCTATCCCTTGCCGTGTTTTGCCAATTCCTTACTCCGAGCGGGCGAAAATCTTGTTCGACACCATCAATCCATCTACTTTTTGGGCAATCAACTCCTCTTCGCCCTTCTGGATCGTTACGGAATTATTTTTAAAGGGCTCGGTTTTCATCCATGCGTGCTGACTGCCCCGCCCACCTCAACCTTTGGACTTTCACCACCACTACTATATCCGGCTCGCCAAAATCACGTTCCAATTCAAAGCTATATCGCCGTGTCGCCACCTCTCCATGATAAACGAACTCATCCAATATCTCGAGCTTGAACCCTCCAATGCGTTTTTTGTCTCCCTGTTGATTGGCTACCGAATTCGGCTCAGTCTTACTTAGTTTTAGATGCGTTTATCATCGAACCCATTCTCTCAGCTTGGATTTCAGATTTGTGAAAGTGTCAACTGCTGCTACGTACAACTAGTGAGATCCAAGTCATCTGCAATGCCCAGAACTTGAACTGTTCCATTCACCAGCGTTTTGTTTACTTTGTTGTATCGAAAAGTACCATTGTCACATATTAACTTCCGGTAGGGGATAGACCAAGTAATAGTAAACACGTAAAAAATTGGAACTGAATCACTGAATGGGTCCAGTCCTGCACAAAATTAGCATCGCATGAGAACTCACGAGGCAAATGCAATCTGGACAGACCAACAAATATGTGGAAGCAAAGCCAGGTGGTTAAAATAGAGAAATTGTGATAACGTAATCAAGTCAGATGAAAGTGTTTGTAATTCTGAGTGAGATATTTAAGTGCTATGATGGAGTTCCGCCTTAGATTTTCAAAGTTACCTCCGAAAATGCATAAGTCGCAAGGCTCGCATTTTTAACTGCATAATTAGCTTGTTCACTTAAATAGACCATTATCGTTAGGTTCACCTCCCAATATCTCGAATCTTCTCCTGTCTCATTAATATTAGAGATTTTCGGCAAGGACATCGAAACGGTGTGGTTACCTTTCAATCTTTATTTTTCTACGCGCTCCGGCGGGAGCTACTTATAGTTAGCTTAGCCGCTTTCTCGTTCCTTTGGACATCAGTGTTGACACCACCGTCTTCCGAGAGAGAAAATGTTTTCTTTGGTTCGAAAATTGCATACATCTATGTGAACGAGCAACTTTTATAAATTCATACACATGCTCGTGAGTTCAGTGAGTTTCTGAACGAACAAAAATACTTCGTCGCAACTGTTTATTCTCTTGCCATAACAAGCTACACTTTTATCACTTATGCAAAAACAAATCTCAAAATTTTCCTTATAACTCTTTCGGTGGAGGTGCTGCTTCAAAAAGCACTTGTAGTAGGTACGTAAACTTGTCTGAAAAAAAAGTTGTTTAAATTCGGCAGCCAAAATCACAATGCACGTCTTACTCATCCACCGTGGCCGAATTTTATAATAAACGAATGGCGTATACACCGCAACTCCACCAAAAATGAATGCCAACGCCGCGAAGTATTTGATGGAAGGCTCGCTAATTATCGGCATCACCGACAAGAAAATTGCCACAAAAAGTGCGAAAATGGGAATGACGATTGGTACTTTGTATGGTCTTGGAATGTCTGGTTGTGTTCGTCGAAGGACTAGAAGACTAACAAATGCTGATCCATAAGCAACCCAAATCAAAAATGAAGCAAACTCGATGAGAGCTTCGATGTCACCTACTACAATGAACAGGAACGATATGATTCCCTATAAAAAGTGAAAATGTTGTTGAAACGATTTGCACAAAAGACAAAGAAGTCTTACTTGTAGAGCAACGGCAGGACCTGGAGTGGAGCGTTTTACGTGAATGTAGGACATGGGCTCCAGGAAATGGCCTTCTCTTCCTGCTACGAAGCACAGTCTTTAAAAGTTGCAATCAATTAGTTTGAAAGTGTTTGTCGAGGATATTCGTGTTTTACCTAGTCACTCCGAATTGTATGCTCAATGCGCAACCAAATGTGGATAGTGCTACACCCAGCGGTATTAGAAAAGCCATCGGTCCAAGTATTCTGTTACCGAATTCAACTGCAACCGCCGGTGCGGACATCATTTCACTGTTAATTTATATAAATTAAAAATTCAGATTTTTTCTACGAAATTCGGCGTAACCACCGAAAAAGAAATGAAAGGAGCGGGCAGCAGCTTTAGAGGAATCTGCATTCAGTGATTTGATTAGGAGTTGGGATTAGAAAGGTACAGAACTTCTGTGATATGACATAAACATCTGTTCAATATGAAGATGCGACTTCATTACAGTACCCTTCATAATTCCTTTATGACAAAAAAAGCGTCTTCATAAGATTTAACAAACTAAAGTGCTGATTTCGTCTGATTTTGCCTACTAGACCATGTCTACCGTGCAAATCATAAAAACCTTGAGATGAAAGAGTGAAAAGTACTTCAAAGCGTTCAAAACACTATTTCACCTAGTCGTTCGTTTCGATTTAGGTGGTATATAAGAAAGTGCGCTGTGCATAGGAGTCATCATTCTGTGACCGAATGTGCTTATAATATACACATGGTCTAGTAGGCAAGGTGTACTGATGAGTCGTAAACGACAAAATCATCATTTTGTTTGATAAATCTTATGAAGACGCGTTGTTTGTCATAAAGGAATTATGAATTTGAATAAGCGGTAAGAAAAATATCACTCCAGTGCCGCGATGAAAGGGTAAGATACGACTGTTTCGTTGATTTCTCTTTGTTGGAAGAAAAAACTTTGGCTTTTATTTGCCCTCAATTCTACTTAGGACGAATTTTCGTCAAGTCAACTGACAAGATGCCATGCCGAAAAAATGATAGCTTCATACCTTGGTGTCAAAACTGTCATGTAGGCAAGGTTCATGAAGACATACAACCCTGTGATGATAGGAACGCCAATCTGAAATGATTAGTTTTGTTTATTTAACGCAACAAAAGCGAATGGTCAGCACCGATCCAACGGCCGTTTTCCTTTTAATTTACCATTATCGACCTTGGAATATTCCTAAAACATTTTCATACTATCAATAAAAACAAGTCCACGTTTCGAATTGGCAGCAAGTCACTTACTTTTCAGGGTTTTTGATTTCCTCCGTTACTGTTGTTACGCTGGACCAGCCATCTAAACGAAAATGTACGTTAAATAATTTTTAGTCACGGAATTCATTTATGTTCCATTCAAACGCACCGTACGCCCAAAGTCCATTGTAGAATGCGAGCGCAATGTGGCCCAAACTGGACGTTGTCCCGGTGAAACCTGATTGAAGATTCTCAGTTTTTCCGATAGCCAGTTGATAAATGCCGCCGCCAATGACTATTAGACATGCAATCACTTTGCATATGCTGAATATATTATTGATTCGGACATACAGTTTCACGCTGCTGAGATTAATGTATGTTATGATACCTGCGAGTTCACACGATGGAAAAATGGAGGGATCGATTGTTTTAATAAATTTGTATTCATTTACCTAGTCCTAGCAATGCAACTAACTTAATTACTTTTTGTTGATCTTCTGACGACATGTATGTCATTCCTAGAACAGGCACTAGTGGTTGAATCGAGTATTCGGCAAATGTTAAAACAATCACAGCTATTTCTGCCGGCCTTAGTACTGAAAAGAAATCAATTTGTAGACATTTTGTAACAGTTAGAAACAAATGAAATCAGTTGAGTTCTGAGTCCGTAGTATTATATAATAATAATCCGTCGCTACAACCCACCCGGGTCAGATGCTAGATCACTTTTTATTTACTAGTCACGCAATTTTTTCTTACAGATGCTTTCGTTGCAGAGGTTTTTTACTGTGTCAGTGGTAAATTGCGCACAAACCTAGTGCCACCTATGATGTACTAGTTTCGGAAACTAGAGGGGCTTAGAATGCCCCAGAATGTTCGGCCCATCAATGTGTTTTACCGGTAGGCATTTTTTGGACATGTTTAAGCATTTTACCATTAGGATTTCTTCTGGTGCTAATTATATCTCCGCCTAAAGTTAGACTCAGATAAAATAATCTTACACGTTCGTTACGTCGAAAATAATTGACTACAAAAGCGAACTAAATGAGTTATAATGATGATGATGGCATTAGCTGTCAAAACCGGTCGGGTATAAGTAAATAAATTGACAAATTTTAAAGGGCAACGTTTTATTGACTCAACATCTTTGTGATAGGTTCAGATATTTGTACACAGAATTGGTCGAATATGGGTGACGTCATTCTTCTATGTACGAATCGTTGCGGCACCAAATTCACAACTACCCAAATTATGAGGCCTGGGTGTGCCTAGAAACGTTACTTCCATGCTATACAGTGAAGATAAATTTGTCCCCAAGGGAATTGAACCCGGAGGAACTGGACGTTACCACTGAACTAACCCGTTCCTGAGTCTGTAGGATGTCCCAACCAAAAGTTAGGATGTATCTATTCAACATAGAGTTTACTAGGGTACTAGGATTCCGAATTGTGTTTTCAGATCAGATTACTAAAATATTCAACAATTGTTTTACCCATGACAAATACCCATGCCTGTAAAAATGCTGGCAACGGTCCCCAAAATTTGTTTTGTTTTGCAAATGCTTCGAAAAGATATGCATATTCAGCTCCACTACGAGGTACCACAGTTCCCAATTCAGCAAAGCAAAGTGCTCCTAAAATTTTCATGATTATTTCATTGTTAGCAATAGTTTACGGACTCGAAAAGTTACCCAACAAGGAAACGAAACCGCAAGCGGTCCACACAACCAAACAAAATCCGACGCTTCCGGAGTATCGTAATGCAGCAGTAGGTGAGACGAAAATTCCTGAACCTGAAATATATGCAGAGATTGACATTTCCAGAGGTAATTTAGTGCAGTAAGGACTTTTACCTATCATAACGCTGATTATAATATTAACGGCTGCCATAAGTCCAATATTTCTTTGAAGGCCAGGCGCCTTTGGCTTTTTTTCACCGCCATGACCTTGCGAACAAAAAGATTTTTCCATTAAAAGCTTACCAAAGTTAACAGTAGAAATATCACATGGCAGAGTTTTGAATTTTTATTAAATTGAGTGCAGTACGCTTCTCGATGTCAAAGGAACGCTAAACGTAAGAGTTCGCACAGTAAGTAAGCCAACACAACAATTTACCAGCAAAAGTTTACCATATTTTACTTACATCTTTGTGGAATTTAGACACGAAAAACCGCCTCGAAGGTTATCAGTAATGACGTGTTTACATGCCACAAACATGTAAACTTTTTTTGTTTAACATTGAAATGCGTGAAAAGCAACTAAAAACAAAAGATACCCAGAACCTTGCGATTTCTTATAAAGTCTGAGAAGAATGTACATGTCCTTATTATGTCCAAAGGTAAACATTGAACCATAATGAAGGGACCCGTACGTATCAGAATAGATGCGGTAAACAGAGTTGATGTTATAAAAAACTCGAATGTATCTACAATGAAAACATCTATAATTTGCACATTCCACACATTTACGCGTTTCATCACTTTCAGCTGTTTTGTCATTGTTATAACGATAGCAAAACGTCTGAAAAATAGAAAAAGAGGTAAATGAGCAAATTTCATTGTAAGTTAATATTGCCTTAACTCTTAAGTATGTGCGATTACGTCCTCATTAAATTGGATTGGAAATTGTTTAAAGGGCAATATTGAACAACCCGTCCGAAGAAATAAGCCCAGAATTAAAAACCGACCTAGAGCGCTTAGCAAAGGCCTCTGACCCATAACTTCAGGGACAAAAAAGTTCACCTCTTTTTTCTCTACAACACTGCACAAAAAACCTCATTATCAAAGGAATATTCACGAAAAAAAAAAAAAAAACAAATATCGTGTTGGGTCGCGTAGCGTGAGCCAACACTAAGGACTCTATAGCCCGAACCACTCGACAGATTTTCACTAATGTCATTTCGGTTATTTTCTGATGTCCATATCTTTCATTCAAAACCTTGAACAGCGATTTCTGTTCAAATTTTTCAGTGATATAAGAGAAAAAGATCCACCAACCTTCAAAATTTTTCGACTGTAACTTCGAAAGTTTTCAACCGATTTTGCCCAAATCAATCCCGTAATCAATTTACTGATTATCTTTCAGGAAAAAAAAAGATTTTGAAAATCAGATAAGATTTACCCGATTTATGTAGAAAAAACACGTTGGGCTCTAGTAGAGACTCAGTTTTAGGGCCCTGGCTGAGTCCAAAAGCTCAAAATTAAAAAAGTTTCTTTCATAAGTTGTGAGGCATGCCTAGACCTTTCAAACAAAAAAAAATTTGGAAATTGGAGAAGATTTACTCGAGTTATGTACAATGAGCCCTAGCTCATTGGCACTTGGGCTGAGAGTGCCCAGATTCAATCCCAAAAAAGATTTTTGATTACCTTTCAGGGAAAGAAAAGTTTTTTAAAAACCAGTTGAGTTTTACTCGAGTTATCGTGTTGACGGACGGACGGACATTTTTTTATTGCTGATTCGTCATCTAAGGACCGTGATCGGTGCTCCCCCCTTCTCCGGGGTCGAAATTCGACTTGTTACAAACGTCGTGGTAAACACAATTGACCCCTTTTCGTTCTTCGTACGGGTCTAAAAACCCGTCTGAGTCTACGGTGTAAAAAAACCGTCCCAGTCGCCTAATTCTCTTTCCAATATGTGTCACAACTTTTCCCATGGAACGCTTCCCTGCGAGGCTATGAACATGTCGTGCTCTCTTTCGACGTCAACGAATTGGACGATACTATTGTCTTGTAGTGATATTGTCAATCGGCGCCTTTTATTTTATCGTTTTGAAATCTACTACCATCGAGTCAAATAAGGTATCGTTCTTATAAGACGTCGAATTTTTTCGATATTTTAAAAGTCCATACCAGCATGGAAGACGTCCATCCCGCCTATTTAATAGGACGTCTTTTATGAAAGATACAAATTTGAAAGCGTCGTCGTACATTTCGTCGCAAATCGTAAAAAATCAAGGGCCTCAGCGTTGAAACGATTCTTAGTTTCCATGAAGCCAACTAAAGAGTGACCGAAAGTTGTTCCTGTTTGGATCACCCTATAGACGTGAAAAAAATTTTGAATGCTAAAAAAACGTTTTTTGACTTGGGTGGTGAGACAGGAAAATTTTAGCCATTTTGTTGTGGGTCAATCTTTGAAATGAGGGTTTCAGCATTTCCGAGCTATCTTTACTCCAGCGCTCTTCACCGAATGAATTGAAATTCATTGGAAATATTTTTTCCTTAATGCTACAAAAATAAGCTTTCAAACGACACCACACAATCGATATTTGTTAGGAAATGATAGCCAGAAAATAGCGAAAACGTAGCTTGACTCTGCCATACCTTCTAGACCACTTCAGATTTATTTGGCTTCAAGAAATGTTTTTATCAGTAAGCCATTTGGAATCGTTTTAATGCTGGGATGCCACACTTTTTCTGACCAACCTTACTGACGTACTTGAGATTGATATAGAAGCGAAGTTAACATCGAACTTTACGTTGGGCAAATCGTTTGAATCTGTCCAGGTACGAGCCTCCGAAGCGCGCTATCCTTAATCAAGCAACTTGAAATTAAGTTGCACAGTAAAAAGTGTTCAATCTCCCCTCATAGTGTATGCGTGATATTTGACCTGCCCCATGGATGAAAAGGCCCTCTGCTCTATTTCAAATCTTACCCCCGGAACTATTTAATTTTACTTGTTATCTTTTCGGATAAATTCAGAGTTAATCACTTAACAACATTTTATTGTAAAATCATCATATCTCGCGTATACAACATGCTACAATACATTTTGGGTATCAGTCAAAATTTCATGTAAAATTGATTGATTGATCTGCCGATGGTATGGGTTGATTTGATTCTATAATATCAGTACAATGTTTATTACAACAAAACGTTTTGTGTTACTAAAGGTCAGTATGAAGCAAATTATTCATAGGAAAAATGAATGAGTTTCACTATTTTCTTCTGTGCTTCTCAATGAGTATATCTTATCCAAGTTAGATTGCATTTTATATCAATCGGTGATAGACATCACAATAATCTCATTCCACACCAAGCTACTCTAGTTTCATAAATTACAATAACTGTAAGTCGTACTGAAAATAATGTAAAACTAAAAAATGCGCGAATATTTCAAAAAAGTAAATAAATAAAACCGGTAAACTTAGGTGGTTTCGTTTATGACAAATCAATTTGGTCAAGTGTAATATAGCAAATTTTAGCAATAAGTGAATTTACTTACTCATTTTACGCTCCAATAGCTCAAGTTCAAGCAACGATACCAATTATTGAAACACGATACACTCAACATACAATTCTTAATAACATAGCAATTTTCAATGTTTATGTATCACTTTGAATATAAAACTGATTGACTTCAATGAAATTTTTACACACTGTGTGATCTTACGCTTTCTTATCGAATGGCCATGCTCTTCGTTTCAATAGGTTCTTATATACATACAAACTAAAGTGTAAAATCTCAACGGACGGCTTCACTTTGTGACCAAGTAGACTTAAGAGTCTAAAGTCTAAATATGTTTCACTAAATCAATATTCTTTCTGAGACTTTGGAGAATTTTATTATTATGGCAAATTAGATAGAGCAGTACAATTATACGCAATAAGAATGGCATATTCTGTTAACTATATTGTGAATACTGTATTCGTTTCGGCTTTTGTTAAAAGGATTAAAAAATAACATAAATATGAATGTGACTAGAGACCATATCCACATACTCGTACGACCGGAAAGATAAGTAAAAAAACCCAAGTTTCCACAACTTCCAAAGTACATTTTGACGTCATTAGATTAAATAGTTGAGAACGCTTTTCGCAATATATTCAAAGATCAACACTTGAATATTGTGTGGAGAATCTACTTCGCAGATTGACGTAATTTTATTTTATTTCTTTTCCTCTCAAATTTGATTAGTGACGTGAAAAAAGTGACGTCAAGGAACATGGCAGATGATTTATCTGTAAACAATTTTAAAAAAATTCGTTTTCCATATCTTTGTTTCGAGATATGAAGTTTGAGAATTTTTATTCTGACAATTTATGTGAGAAAATGATTGGGTAAAACGTTAAGAAAAGAGATCCAAAATTGAGCGATTTTCTCCCACTTATTATTTCCCTCTCATTTTCTACTTCGACCGAATTTAAGTTTATTTCTTGCCCGAAATCATGTACATTTGGGCATATACCAACAATATTCTTCGTTGTAATTTTCTGTTCTTTTTTATTCGATTGTTACTTCGATAGTCCCTTATAACCGATCACTTGAAGTCAGATATCAACGTGTTGCAACCAGTTTGGTTAAGTAGTTTCTATGTTTCCTATTCTCCCAGTGACGCAATTATTATTAACCTTTTAAGATACGAACCAGTCAATGCTGTCGATGATTTGAACGAACAATGCAAGCCGTAAAATATGACAGAGTAATTAACTATGCAGCAATCACTATTACTTCACCTCGTCTTCGGCTCAGATCACGCGATAACGCACTTATGTTATTTGACGTTGAAATATTCATTGATGTTTTCTACACGCCGAATCTATGATTTACTGAAATAAATATTATTGCCCTCAATGCTTCGTTGGTAGCAAAAATTTCGGCGAAAAAAATGATAAAATTGTAACATTCAAATATTAGAATATATTTAATTGTTAAGTTTATTTTAACATTTATCAGTTGAGTCACACTGAACTCATTTCTGATTAGAAACACAAATAATTTACATGAATATTGAATGTTATTGAACGATAATCGATTTGCTGCAAGCCAATCGAAAGAAAAAAAAGATAAACTGAAAATATCTATTACACAGACAAGAGGTTATTATCTTCATATATTTTGAATCGTATCACCACTCACGAGTTTAATTTTGATTGAATATTTGGTTCTGTTACATAGTTTGTTGAAAATATATGGGTCAAATGAGGCTCGTTCAAATCAAACTTATTATTCAAACGTATAGTGAAGAAAAATTGAAAATTTACGTCCTCTTAGGTTTAACTTTTATGGCTTACGTTTGACGCATGTGGATTACGTCTGACACGTATAGCTTTCATAATGTACTGTAGCTGATACTCTTGGCAAGCGCTTAACTATTATCGAATTGTCTCAACAACCGTAACCTTTATATTTATTAATTATTATCGTTGGTATTTTTGGAGTTATCCAAATTCATTTCCTAGCCTTTCATCAGTAATATTCACGAAGGACTGTTCGTTCGCAAATATTCGTTTGTAGCCTGGTAGAAAATTAATTTTGCTTCCAAATTGCCATTTCGAATGTTCGAGTCGCTTAAAGTACACTATCATTCTACAATCCTAAATACGTATTTTCGTGGTGTATTTTTCCTCTCATGTAGTGTATTGTTTGAGCGTTTCGGAAATGTCGACACCAAATTCTAATAAAAAAATGTACTCGTGATAAGCAATAACGTTGAGTAGAGTAGGCACTTTGGTAATTTAGCTACAAAATAATTTAAAAATGGATGTCTTTGTGATTGTGGGACGGCAATTTTAGATTATGAAGATTTTTTTCTGCGATTTCATAAAAGATTTTGTAACAAATCTCCGCCGAAAAGTGCATTGACAAAACTCAACAATAAAATGTTCAAGGAAATTGAATTAGATTTTAACGGTCACAATACATCACTTATTGTTGCCGGTCTCTAAATTAAATTGAAAAAAAAAATGTAATGAAGTGAAAGAGAATTAGAATAAAAAACATATGCAGGGGACCCGTACGCATCAGAATAGATGTGCCAAACAGAAATACGCGTCCGAAGAAACGGCGCAAAAAACATCTTTAATAATTAAAAAAGCCCAAAATTAAAAAAAAAATGGAAAAAATCTGAAAAAACAAATTGCACTAGGCGATCTTAGAAGCGACCTTGACCACTTAGGAAAGGCCTTAGTTCCACGAACAAAAAAGTTCACCTCTTTTTCCTCTACAACGCGGCACAAAAAACCTCATTATTAAAGAAATATTCACAAAAAACCACCAAATATCGCGTAGCGTGAGTTGGGTCCACACTGAGGACTCTACAACTCGAACCGCTGAACAGATTTTGACTAATTTAATTTTCGTAATTTTCTGATGTCCTTATCTTTTATTTTAAATCTTCAAGAATGATTTCTGTACTCATTTAGCGGAGATATAAATCAAAAAGTTCCACCAACCTTCAAAAAACCACGTTTCATACCACATTTTCGACCATAACTTCGAAAGTTTTCGACCGATTTTGCTTAAATTATTTTTGTAATCAATTTCCCGATTATCTCTCATGAAAATTTTTTTTTGAAAATCGGATAAGATTTACCTGATTTATGAAGAAAAAACACGTTGGGCCCTAGTAGAGATTCAGTTTTAGGGCCCTGGCTAAGTCCAAAAACTCAAAACACCCCCCTAGTCCCGGATCGAAATTCGACTGTGTACAAACTACGTGGTAAACGCATAAGACACCTTTTCGGTGAACGTCGTTCTTCGTTCGGGTCTAAAAAATATTTTTTGTTTAGCTTTAAAGAAAGCCAACGGGAATGAATCGAAATACATTTTTCAAGTATAAATTCAAAGGACCTACCGAAGTACGTCTCAGACCATTCAAATCTAGAAAAGCTTATATCCAAGGACTGAACCATTTTCCCCTAAAACCCTGAAACACGTGTTCTCTAAAATTTTATTCGCTACAACTTTGCCTTTGGAAGCAACTTTCTACCTCTCATAGTTCTGGAGATTCGGATCATCCTGCCCAATTGTGGAAGTGGTCATATAGAAGGATTGGGCCGTATTTCCCCAACACCTTGAAACACTTGTTCGCTTAAATTTAATTCTCTACAACTTCGCCTTTGGAACCAACTTTCTAACTCTCATAGTTCTGTAGATTTTGGTCATGCTCCCCAATTATGGAAGTGGCCATATACCAGGATTGAGCCATATTTCCTCAAAGTTCTGAAACACTTGTTCGCTTAAATTTAATTCTCTACAACTTTGCCTTTGACAGTAAATCTATATATTGCATAGTTAAGGAAATATAGACGAAAAGCTGTTTTCGTATATGGCCAAGAAACTCAATTTGATCCATTACATTGGTCCCAGTGCCCAGACCCCTGACCCGATTCCCACAAAAAATTTTTCCAGTTTTGTGACATCAAATGCTTTCATTTGAGGATATTCCGTGCTACACTTGCTGAGATATTTCCGAAAAAGTTTCGTCGACCCTCAAAAATTTCATGTTCGACCTCCACATCTTCGACCATATCTCCGGAACTGCTTGGGAAAAAAAGTTTAGGATGATCGGTTGAGCCATTTGGAAAAAAAGTGGAGGCGGACGGACAGACGGACATTTTGCTGATTCGTCATCTCTATACGATAATAGATGCAGCCACCCCACCCCCCCAACTCCCACCTCGATCTACCCCATGTTACAATAAAATTGTTTGTAGTAAACGTATTGGATTTTTGTACTTCGTACGGGTCCAATAATGGCAACAGTTAAAAGTCCAGTTGTTGTGGGGTCGTACAACGTCCAACGAGTGGGCCTACATTTGCTTAAAGTAAATCGTTTGAAGTGATAAGTACAAAGAACAAAAAAAATTGCTTAGTGTGTAAAAGCGTGTATGCAAATGAACGAAGATAATATATTTCAAACAGTCTCCGTTTAGATTACACACTCAAGTGACTAATAAATATTTTACTGTAGCTCTCATTTACTTGCTCTCAACTTGACCTGCTGATTTGACGCGTTAAATTTTCGTACTTCTGGTGCTCTTAGAATAATGTATAATAGTCTTGTTCATAATAGTAGTTCCAGTTTGTGTAGAAGGTACACGAAAGCCTCTGTTGGGCCTATTGTTCGTATTGAAAACTCTTTGTTACAGAATTACCCAGAAATACCCAAGCCAGAAATGAAATAATCGCAAAAATCTGATTTGGGAATATCGTCGATTGTAGCCCACCGTGGCACATGGAATGTTCAGCTGAATCATTGTGATATCCGCACAATTGGGAATGATCACTGAGGAATCTATCCCCCACAATAATTCTCCAGAATTATCACCTAACTATGCAATGAATTTATGGCCTATAACCAAGGTCGATGAGGAAGGAATTTCTGAAACTTGAACACTTTTTGAAAACACCAAACACTTAATGCAGCTAGGTGATAATTCTCACAAAGCTGAGCAACAATTTCCCGGTTGAAAAAGTTCACACTTTTCAGGCATTAAGAGAATGTTATACAAAGAAAAAATACCTCAACCACATGTCTCTTAACTTCATGCTATTATAGTTTGATGCACTGCTGGAGCAATATTATAGAAATTATGTATCGAATTCTTCATATACTTTAGGGTAGGTCGATTTTCGGACTTTTTTTTTTCGGCAAGTGGAACCTTGGTGCCACAATTACTTATCCCCATAGAATCTCATTGATAAGGTCGTAAAATTTTTTTCGTGAAAAATAAGCTTGCGGGGCCTTTTCTAGTGAAAATTTGCGACTTTTTCGACATGGCCCTATTCAAACCTTCGCCAAGTCCACGAAAAGAAGCTGATCATCATGGTTCTTATTTTTCCCAGATTCTGCACTCTGTTGAATCTGAAAATTGAAAAAAGTTTGATGAGTTTTTTTGTGGTGGCTTCAAACTTACCAGACGGTCACTTTTTGGAACATTTCTAACTTTTCATTAGCTGGCGTTATACGAAAAAATCGCACAATATTTTTTTTTCTTGCTGATATGATAGATACATTAGTTGTGAACACAGGAAAAAGGAAACCATTGAAAAGGAGCGACTATTATGAAGGCAGTGAGAGATAACGTAAAGGTATGAGAAAACACGAATTTTTGATATTTCAATTTTTACAGCTTTTATTAGTAAATATTTCAAAGTTTGATTTTATTTTGTTCAACAAAAGTTATTGTAATCTTTTTTAGATTGAAATTGTGGCATTTGGGCACGCGAAAATAAAGTTGTTCTTATATAGCCGTCTCTTTTTTCAGCACCTGCTACCTTCAGAGAAACTTCCGTAACCAGTTTAACACACCGTTCTACAGCTTGTGTATGAAGTGGGAGGGAAAATCCTGCATAATTCCACAAATCTGATCGCGGTCCTTCGTCCACCAGTTCCTTCAGCTCTTATGTAGAAAAATGCATGGTTAGAGGTGGTTCGGTGACTTCTACATTTTTCCAGTCAATTAGATCCATATATGTTTTTGCATTGAAATTAATTGGAGGTATTTAAAATATACGGACGTCCTCAGACATTTTTTGCTGATTTCTTTTCCCTCCCAAGCTGTAGAACGGAGTGTTAAACTGGTTACGGAAGTTTCTCTGAAGGTAGCAGGTGCTGAAAAAAGAGACGGCTATATAAGAACAACTTTATTTTCGCGTGCCCAAATGCCACAATTTCAATCTAAAAAAGATTACAATAACTTTTGTTGAACAAAATAAAATCAAACTTTGAAATATTTACTAATAAAAGATGTAAAAATTGAAATATCAACAATTCGTGTTTTCTCATACCTTTACGTTATCTCTCACTGCCTTCATAATAGTCGCTCCTTTTCAATGGTTTCCTTTTTCCTGTGTTCACAACTAATGTATCTATCATATCAGCAAGAAAAAAAAATATTGTGCGATTTTTTCGTATAACGCCAGCTAATGAAAAGTTAGAAATGTTCCAAAAAGTGACCGTCTGGTAAGTTTGAAGCCACCACAAAAAAACTCATCAAACTTTTTTCAATTTTCAGATTCAACAGAGTGCAGAATCTGGGAAAAATAAGAACCATGATGATCAGCTTCTTTTCGTGGACTTGGCGAAGGTTTGAATAGGGCCATGTCGAAAAAGTCGCAAATGTTCACTAGAAAAGGCCCCGTAAGCTTATTTTTCACGAAAAAAATTTTACGACCTTACCAATGAGATTCTATGGGGATAAGTAATTGTGGCACCAAGGTCCCACTTGCCGGAAAAAAAAAGTCCGAAAATCGACCTACCCTAATGTACTTATTTATGAATCCTTGTCAGACATGGAAAATATAAAAATCTAAAAATTTAATTGAAATTAATGACGATTTGCTTTGCCTGTTTTCACATCATGCATTTTTGATACGTCTAGACAAGTCAATTAACTTTGTGGGGTTAGGGTTACTCTGCCTTCTCAAGAAATGGCCATTCGAACTCCAGCCCGTGAACATTTTCTTTGAGAAATTCTGCTACGGTCTCCCCTCCACGTAACACCCAAACGCAGGCCTGGACCCATAAGTGAGTATAGTCAATTGAAAAGTGATGTATTGGGCTACCTAAGACATGATGTTCAGGGGTTGGAGTTCAAATGGCCATTTCTTGAGAACGCAGGTTTGGACTCATTGGGCACCATGTGCCCGAAACACCAACTTTCGGAAACATCAATAGATCAATAACAGTTTATGAATCAGATACAATCAACAACCGTAAGGTCAACATTTTTCATATCATGTTTTTGACGTAGAAGCGCAAACATGAACTTTAAATATTCTTGTGGGTGTGTATACATTGTGATAGTGTTATTTCCTCTCTTGTGCAAACAAAAATTCTTCATAAATTAATTACACGGAGTCTACTCATCATTCTTCATGGTAATTTATTTGCTGTTTCTTCAAGTTTTATCTAGAGACAACGTGTGCTATTTCTCTAAACCATAATAAATTACTTATACTGAAAGGTTTGTACGATGGTACAATAATCCGTTGAAGTTATCACTTTATTAAAAAAATAAATAAACATTCAAAGTATTGGTTCATACACGTGAAATTTGTTAATCTACCATTCATATACGACACTAGAAACGACACTAATAGAAACGCCAAACTTTCTTAACGCAAATTTGAAATCTCTGATCAATAAATTCTTAATCTTGTAAACACTTCATTCACCAACACCACGTTTGAGACTGACTGAAGATCGCTTATTTTTCACAACTTTGCTGCTCATTTAAAATTTTTGCTCTTATCATCCAAGCGTTTTTTTTTAAGATTATGGTCGGACTCACATTTTCTGATTAGTGAAAATTACTGAGTGTTTTAAGAAGACATCCCAATTTTCGTTGACGCTTGAGTGAAGTAGGAAATTAGTCGGAAAGGGATTTTGGGTGCAGTTCAATAGATATCTACAATTGAATAAGTGGGAACCATTAACGAAATTGTTTTAGAAAACGAATGACAACTTACGAAAGCAAAAGAAAAGTGACATGAATTGATTTCAGTTATGTATCTCGTTATCAACAAAATTTGAATACACATCTTACTACTGACTGTATTATTTCAGTAAACATTTTCAAATTAATAAAGAAATTAATAATAAACAAGGTCTGCGACATATTGACACATTAGACGGTGTGTGTGCGTCTGAATTTAAAACAGTATCACTTGAAACAATATTAAAATATTGACAACACTCATTTTTATCACAAAAACCATATAATTACATGAATGTTACGATTATGGAAAAGAAATTGTCAAGGGAGTGTTCATAAAGTACACTTGCATAATCAGATCAAATATTTGCTGTTTAATTTTTCTTTGCAAAGATAATACTCCCGGTGCGATTGATTCCGTACCAGCAGAATAGGGTACCAGTATTAGATACAAGAGCTGGTCACCGCAGATGTGACGAAGGTCGTTGAGAGGATTTTTGCTGTGCCCGCCGCTAGTTCAAACTGTCATGAAATCAAAAACATTCCCCGTGGAGGACTGTCTGGTGTAAAAAACGTTCAACCGGGAATTTTGAAAAGTATCCGCCGGTAAAACACATTGATGGGGCGAACCGGCATTCTAAGCCCTACTAGTTTCCGCCCTAGTACATCATAGATGGAACTAGGTTTGTGTGCAATTTATGACTGACACAGTGAAAACTTGGTAACGAAAGGATCTCTAAGAAGAATCCATATGAGCAAAAGCTTACAAAAAATTGCGGAACTAGTAAATAAAAATGATCTAGCCTCTGACCCGGACGGATTGTAACGGCGATTATTGTTCATGGGAAGATATCAGAAACTCAGACACCGTATGACACTGTCTTACCGGTGTAGATCGAATATCTAGTCTACCCACGACGACGTCAGCAATGAAGAGAACGTCATGCCAGCTGTTTCAGACCTTGATTTTTGTCTCGATGAAAAGGACTGACGGTTGCTTCCACCCGAGGTGAAACGAAGGAGCGAAGATCGATGCAATTTATTCGCCAGCTAAAACCCCCTAAATTAGTAACTAGACCTGATAAATCACATCATTTTATTATTTTATGCAAGACATCCGATTAAATTGTGTTCCTTTCACAAATCTAAAATCTCATTTTATTGTCGTTTGAAAAGTTTTTTGTAAACATGAAATGAAGTTTCACTATAAAATTGTTGTAAATAATTTTGTAATTTTCATGTAATTTGAAATGTTACATGCGATTCGCACAAAATAAGCAAAATGCAATACTCACATCACAATAAATGAATAAATATTGTGAACAGTGATTGCTTGTATGAAGTCTTTAACGGGTATGTCACTTCAATAAAAAGATTCATCCAAAAGTTCATATTGCCGAAAAAGAAACAATCGATTTGTAACTCGATTCGGCCATGCAACGCGTAGGACAGGATGAATATTTTTATAGCAAGTGAACCTCCTCTGCTTAGAGTCTTTACACTGGACTTTCTAGGCCCGTACGAAGAACGAAGTTCTTCGAAAAGGGGTCTTATACATTTACCACGACGTTTATAACCAGTCGAATTTCGACCCGGGAGTAGGGGAGGAGCACCGATCATGGTCCTTAGATTACGAATCAGCAATAAAAAAATGTCCGTCCGTCTGTCAACACGTTAACTCGAGAAAAACTCAACCGATTTTCAAAAACTTTTTTTCCCTGAAAGGTAATCGAAAAATCTTTTTTGGAATTGAATCTGGGCACTGTCGGCCCAAGGGCCAATGAACTAGGACCGTTTAAGTGGTTTTTGGTCTTTTGTACATAACTCGAGAAACTTTTTTGAATTTGAGTCCTTGGACTTAGCTAGGGCACTACGAACGAGTCTTTGTTAGGGCTCTACATGTTTTTTGTACATAACTCGAGTAAATCTCTTCCGATTTTCAAAAACTTTTTTTTTGAAAGATCTAGGCACGGCCGACAATTTATGGAAGAGCTTTTGCCTGTGCTTAGGGTTCAAGTGGGCCTCATGTCGGTCCTAAGTTCGGCCCTAACCAAATA
>CM055406.1:14633681-14646389 GCA_029228625.1 Pseudolycoriella hygida | reverse complement strand
TCAAGTTCGAAGATGAGCAAAATCGATCAAGTAGTTCCGGAGATATGGTCGAAGAAGTGGAGGTCGGACATGAAATTTTCGAGGGTCGATGGTGTCAAATGAAAGCTTTTGATATCACAAAACTGGGAAAAAGTTTTTGTGGGAAACGAGTCAGGGGTCTGGGCACTGGGACCAATGGAATGGCGAAATTGAGTTTCTTGGCCATATACGAAAACAGTTTTTCGTCTATATTTTCTAAACTATGCAATATGGAGATTTACTGTCAATGGCAAAGTTGTAGAGAATTAAATTTAAGCGAACACGTGTCTCATGGTTTTGGGGAGATATGACTCAATCCTGGTATATGGCTACTTCCAGAATTGGGCAGGATGACCCATTATCTCTAGAACTATGAAAGGAACTATGAAAGTTAGAAAGCTACTTCCAAAGACGAAGTTGTAGAGAATTAAATTTAAGTGAACACGTGTTTCAGGATTTTAGGGAAATACGGCACAATCGTGGTATATGATCATTTCTAGAATTGGGAGGGATGACCCATATCTCTAGAACTATAAGAGGTAGAAGGTTGTTTCTAAAAGCAAAATTGTATAGAACAAAATTTCAGAGAACATATGTTTCAGTGTTTTAGGGGAAAATGGCCCAATCCATGGATACAACCATAGATTTGAATGGTCTAAGACGTACTTCGGTAGGGCCTTTGACATTACCTTGGGTAATTTCTATGGATCTTTGAAACTCTTACAGTTATAAAAGAACATAAAGCGTTCGATTGTTTGCTTATTTGTATCTTTAGATACGTTCGAATCTTTTTGTAACATCTATTCTGTTTGCCACATCTATTCTGATACGTACGGGTCTTTGGTTATGTTTTGATTTTATTATCAGTAAACTTAAGTCAGCCACGTCTTAAAAATACAAAAACGATGCCTTTTGGAGAAATGTCATAAATATAATCGAATGGCTAATTATGTTCTGAATCAATTAAAATTAAAAAGTTGAAATTATCAGCGAGAGTATATGTAGATATTATTTATTATTTAAAATTTTTATGTATCTTTCGCCCAAAATGTGCCATTTTTCGCACTGAAAACTAGACTTAATTTGACGTTTTTTGGTCAAAATTCGAAGTCGACTAATAAAACCATATCAGTCTACTTCGAAACGTTCGAACTGGACTAATATGATTTTATTAGTCGAGTTTCATTCATAAGTTGACGTTTTTCAATGGTTGCTTCATGAAATGTTCAAGTTCATTTCGAAAAAATTGAAGAGAACAATTTTCGTGTTTTGTGGTCAAAATGGCTTTTTGTGCGAAAGATACATAAAATTGTATATCGAACATGTACTACATGTCGTTCATATGTGCTCTATTGGTGAAAAGTCCACGGGCTACCGTCCTGGGATTTTTCACCAATCTCGCACAATATGACCGACATGTAGTATACATGGTGCATAAATAACTATTGTTTTGACAGGAAGTCGCTAAGGCTAGAACTCTACGAGTCTGAACAAACATTTAAAAGTAATTGAGTAACAATGCTGAACCAACCTAAGCAAAATTTTGATTTTGATCACACATCACTTATTTCATTACATTACTACTTAGCTGAAGCATGTAAAATACGTAGTCGGGTACCAAAAAATTTCGTCAAATACTTCGTAAGTTTGATATAAAAAAAACTCTCCTGATTGGCTCATAACTTGAATAAATAAAATCAATTAAACTTGACTTTGAATTCATTGTTTTCACGACCAATCACTTCACTTTTTTGAAAATCGAAAGCATTGGCATTTTCAATTTATATGATTTCAATTACACAAAAATTTTAGAAGTCGCTGTTAATTGAACTTGAATTAGTTCGTACCGACGGCACTCTGTCTTGTAATAGCTAGACGACTCTACTCTACATTTCATATTTTATTTTTAAAAATTTTATTCGAATGGATGGATAACAACGAGAAGAAACAATCAAAATGAAAACTTTGTACGTACGAAAAATTCTCGAAATAGAATTGAATGAAAAACTCTTTTGTTTACTAAAAACAATAGAATTGTGAAAATACTAAATTGTTTCAACTAATCCAACAAACTCAAGCACCTTAAAGTAAATGATCGAAAATATTTTTATTGACGCATTCACGTTTTATTTTATTTAGCTTGATTAGTTGAAATACAAAAGGTTTCATGTTGAACATAGCGTCAGCTTTTTGGTTAAATATTTATTCACGTTCTGAGTATGAGGTCATGCTTTCCAATCATTTTGAAAGCGTGTTTTGTTCAGTCATAAAAATGTCCGAGAGTGACAAATAAAGCTGCTGAAATATTTTCCAGTGTATGCGAAAATACGAACGATGGGAACACTGATACACGATCGAGGGGCGGATTAACGTAGAAAATCCTTTTGCACTCAAAAGAAACTCAATTGTTTAAAAAAAAATCCTCAAATTCATTGAAGATCCTCAAAAAAATTCTTTGAATTGCAATAAAATCGTTAGAAATCAAGAAAAATCATTGAAAAAAAAATCCCTAAAAATCGTGTAGAAATGCTAGAAAATTCTCAGAAATTTACAAAGAAAATCCTTGAAAATCAAAGAAAACCATAGAAAATCATTGGAAATCAAAAGAAAATTAAAAAAATCCTTTGAAGATATCCTTTAAGAAAATCATTTTCACTCAAAATACATGATTAACTGCCTCTCGCACACAATAACAGAAAATTTGTCGCTTTTCAAACTTCCGTCCCTGTTTTCAACCTGAAACCTTCAACCGAAGCTAAGCTTGTGTTAAGGAGAATCATAATGATAGCTGTCAAAGTAGTTCAGTGATGTCACTATGTTCGCAAATTTTCCTCCTAAATTTACTTTCGAAAATTGAATACTGAACAGTAAAATGCTATGGAAATAAAAAAGAAAATTCTACAAGTTGTAGTATTAATAAGAACGCTTGTTTAAAAACAGCACACCCGGATTTGCACTTAAATGTCTATGTTTGGTTACTCTCCGTTAACCATTCATAAATTGAGCACCAAGTGTTTTTTGCTTAAAGTTTCATACTAACTATACACGCCCCAAAAAAGGAATATGAAACCTATAATATCAACACAGCTTGACTCATTTAATCTTATCTCAGGTTCACTAGATCGCCACGTATACACTCAAAGTCATCTTCTTGCCTCGACACAATTCAATTGTTTGTCATTCGCGACCTTCCATCCAGAGATCATTGTTCGTCGTACTCTTGTATACTCAATACCGATTTAAAAGCTCTGTCGAAACGCACTTCAGCACAAGAGTTTGCATTTCACACACATAGCTGAAATGCGGTATAGTATGGGTATCGCCAGTATAAGCCGCGTTTTTAAGTGGGTCGCAGAGACCACAGACTTCGTAGGCCAACTCAAACTTTCCCTGTCACGATTTCTGCCTGACCCATACACAGGGCCTTTACAACATACAAACTCAAAGGAAAAGTGCATCCAAGGTCCATGTAAGTGTCCAACAGTGAAACTACAAGGCACATAGTCCCGTGTCATTACTGCGGCATTTCAAAAGTTTCATCCGTGGTAATTAAAAGTCTCGACTCGAATTTTCTCTACAAAATCTCATTGAGTCCAACCTTAGGGCCCTACGAACCCAAGTTCCATGGACAAAAATGATCACCTTACACTATCTCTACCACATATCCGCCCCTGCCTCAGGTCTTTAGCTACGGAAGATATGCGTGGCCAGCCCCACCTGAATGTCTTGAACCTTCCTAGAAATTTCAAAGAATTTTTCAATTCAATATTTTCATTTTTGTTCGCGAGAGGCCTCGGACAAATACTTACTTACAGACAAAAATATTTCCCTCCATTTTCTCTACAACATAGTGAAAAACAATTTTTTTTTGTCTAGGGCAGGCCGCAGGTCCTACCTAGGGCCATAAAGAAATGCCTCGGACACACACTTCCATAGACAAAAATGTTTCCCTCAATTTGCAATCAACATAGCAAAAAAAATGTTTCAGTTAGGGCCTGAGAGACCTGAGGCCCACTTCAGCCCTAAGCATAGGCACCGGGTCCAAATTTGTTTTTGAATATAATTCGGTACTCGATAACCTCTCAAATAGAAAAAGAATCAACAAAATCGGTTGGGATTTACCCAATTTATGTAAGCAAACACGTTGAGCCCTAGTAGAAACTCAGTTTTAGGATCCTGACTGAGTCCAAGGGTTTCTAATCAAAAAATTTTCTTCCATACAACGGGAGACATTCCTGGACCTTCCGATCAAAAAAAAATTGAAAATCGAAAGAATTTACTCGAGTTATGTACAAAAAATATGCGAAGCGCTAGCAGAGACTCGTTTTTAGTGGCCTAGCTAAGTCCAAAAAAGTTTCTTCCATAAATTGTGGGCTATGCCCAGATCTCTCAAAAGAAAAAAAAATTATGAAAATCGGAAAAGATTTACTCGAGTTACAGGAACGGAAGAATGAAAACCGACAAGTTTCTGATTTGTATGGTAAATTCGTATGATAAATCAGAAACTTGTCGGTTTTCACTTTTCCGTTCCTGTATGTACAAAAGACCAAAAGCCACTTAAACTGCTCTAGCTCGGCGGCCCTTGGGCCGATAGTGCCCAAATTCAATCCCACAAAAGATTTTTCGGTTACCTTTCAGGGTCGGTTGAGTTTTACTGAAGTTATCGCGGTGACGGACGGACGGACATATTTTTTATTACTGATTCGTCATCTGAGGACCACGATCGATGGTCCCCCCTACTCCCCGGTTGAAATTGGGGTGGTTACAAACGTCGTGGTAAACACATATAACCCCTTTTCGAAGAACTTCGCTCTTCGTACGGGTCTAAAAAAATATTCGCCTGCGGCGCTAAAGCCCCCAAAAAACCCTTATTGTAATTAACCGATTTTGTTAAGCAATAGGTTGCTTACTGTAGAAAGAAGCATGAAAGCCCGAGCTTCTTCATAGAAATTGGGGCCCCCTCGTTGAAATTATTGGGTTCCCACACTTAAAATCTCCCCAGTCCAAAATCCCTATAAAAGGCGCTGCCCATACACGCTAGCTTTGAATTACCAGATCCTTAACACAGACCGCTACCATTCTCTCATGTAAACGAGCGGAAAAATGCCACCCACATAACAGCCTGCATCTTCCCATGTCCCACTATTGAATATTAGCTGATTTTCCTCTACCTAATCGCATATTGCCTTGACATATCAACCCAATTCGTAATTCCTCCTTCAAACGTTTCATAGATCTGAACATTATCTGATAAGAGATGTGAACACCTCGATAAACACTTATCGTAACCAAAACTAAATCGAAACGGAAAGTAAACAAAGTCAAGTAAACAATTTGGAGTGCAAAGGGTAATACTAAAATGATATGACTGTCTCATTCAAAAATGTTTTCTAAAACATAACAAAATGAAATGAAAAACATATGCAGGGGACCCGTACGTATCAGAATAGATGCGGCAAACATAGTTCATGTTACGAAGCGACTCGAACGTATTTAAGTAAATATTGCCTTAACTCTTAAGTGTATGAAATTACGTTCACATTAAGTTGTATTGGAAATTGCCGATAGGGCAATATTGAAAAACCCGTCCGAAGAAACGGTGTAAAAAAATCTTTCCAAAAGCACAAAATTGACCCCCAAATATAGAAAAATGTTCTACTCAATTTTCTTTACAACATAGAAAAAACCATTCTTTGGGCTAGGGTCAACCTGAGTACCGACCTAGGGCCCTAAGTAGAGGCCTCGGACACACAATTCCATAGCTAAACACGTTTCCCTCAATTTCCTCTTCAACATAGCAAAAAAAATTTGTTTGGCTAGGGCCGACCTTAGGAGCCCTAAGCACAGGCAAAAGTTTCTCTTATAAACTGCCGGTCATGCCTAGATCTTTCAAACGAAAAATTTTTTTTTTTTAAAATCGGAAAAAATTTACTCGAGTTATGTACAAAAAACACATAGAGCCCTAGTAGAGACTCGATTTTAGTGCCCTAGCTAAGTCCAAGGACTCAAATTTAGAAAAGTTTCTTCCATAAATTGTCAGCTATGCACAGGTCTTTCGAACAAAAGAAAATTTATGAAAATCGGAAACGATTTGCCCGAGTTATGTATGAAAAACTCATCGAGCCCTAGTAGAGACTCGATTTTAGTGCCCTAGCGAAGTCCAAGGACTCAAATTCAAAAAAGTTTCTTCCATAAATTGGCGGCTATGCACAGGTCTTTCAAACAAAAGAAAATTTATGAAAATCGGAAAAGATTTGCCCCAGTTATGTACAAAAAACACATAGAGCCCTAGTAGAGACTCGATTTTAGTGCCCTAGCTAAGTCCAAGGACTCAAATTCAAAAAAGTTTCTTCTATAAATTGTCGTCTATGCACAGGTCTTTCAAACAAAAGAAAATTTATGAAAATCGGAAACGATTTGCTCGAGTTATGGACAAAAAACACATAGAGCCCTAGCAGAGACTCGATTTTAGTGCGCTAGCGAAGTCCAAGGACTCAAATTCAAAAAAGTTTTTTCCACAAAATGTTAGCTATGCCCAGTTCTTTCAAACAAAAAAAAAACTTGAAAATGAGAAAAGATTTACTCGAGTTATGTACAATAGACCAAACATCACTTAAACGGCCGACAGTACCCAGATTCAATCCCATAAAAGATTTTTCGATTACCTTTTCGGTGAAAAATGTTTTTGAAAATCGGTTGAGTTTTGCTCGAGTTATCGTTTTGACAGACGGACGGACGGACAAACATTTTTTTTATTGCTGATTCGTCATCTAAGGACCGTGATCGGTGCTCCCCCCCCCCCTACTCACGGGTCGAAATTCGACTTTTTACAAACGTCGTGGTAAACGCATAAGACCCCTTTTCGAAGAATTTCGTTCTTCGTACGGGTCTAAAAAACTGATTTAAAATTGCCTGCTGTCCAACTCTTGGTGAATAAAACAATTGAATTTTAATAATATTTTTTAAAACAATTTTTTATTTTAAAAAATGAAGGTAATTTTTAAATTCTCTAACACCTAATTGCAAGATAAATAAAAACAGTTAAATAGTTTTCAAAACTATTTTCGCATACACTATTGGTGATAACAATTATATACAATCATGTTAGTTGTCTTCGTTTTTTTTACTTTGTATATAAATTAGCATGTGGCAGGGTGTTTAGATTTGTTGTTTTAATATATAAACTCCTAAATATTGTTAATATATTTTTTCCTTCATATATTCTTTTATTTATTTTGTCTATATATATGGATTAAATTTATTGTTCTATTCATTTATAGATTAAATTGCCATTTTTATGATAAGAATTTATGAATTCTATGAATCGTCTTTATATAAAAAAGTCTCACACATACACCCGATATTTACAGAACAGACATTTTTCTTACACAATTTTTTTTAAATGATTATTTTTTTATTTTTATTTATTTATTTTTTTTTTTTGTTTTTTGTTTTTTTAACTTTCTATAATTTAGCGAAAAAGCTCGAATACCGTTTTCTTAAATATTTGTGTTTCGTCATTTTAAATTGTAATGATTACTATTACGCGATTTTTGTTTATATGCCACTTTAAGAACACGATAAGGACACTGGAATAATAATTTTCTTTTTTCTACATAATTTTCTTTTTGTTCAATTTTTTTTTTGAATACTTTTTCCGTTTCCGTTCATTCTTCTGCATAAACATTTAAAATTGATTCGAAGAAACAAAGACTAACATTTACACACCCTCCCAGATATCAATATAATGCTTCTTAATGTGACGAATGTAATTTTTTAAATGCTCTATTTGAAGTCAGTTTAAAAACTGTTTTTTACCATTTTTTTTTCGTAAGCAATTTGAATTAATATTTGTTATAAAAGTTACAAGTAGGTATATCCTTTGATTTATTTTTATATCAAAAATGAAATTAGTTATTGTATCACAAATTTGTTATTATGATTAATATGAAAATTAATTTTAGGCAATACCTTCAATATTCTATCTGTTGGTTCTTGAATTTTTAAATTGTAATTTCATTGGTTGAATTGTCGAAACTTGTGCAACGATTTAGGTCTTCTTAACAAAAAAAAACTAACTACAACCTGAAGTTATTCACATTCATTGGTCAAAAACATTTTTCCCTGCAAAAGAACTGAATGAATGTGGTCAGACAAATCACTGTGCATAAGCTAATGTTGTGACCCGTTGGGGAAGTTAGGCCTAACGCTTCCAAATTTGATACATTTTAAGAAGGTCGCTAATTTATACGAATCGATGTTTACATTTAAAATATAGGAAAAATTGTAATTACAGTAACGGCATCATAAGATGGTGCAACATTTCATTTCACTAGTAAAATTTATTCCTGAAGTAAAAAGTTGCACAATCTTATGATTTCCCTACTGTATTTGCGTTGCGTCAATACGGAAAAGGGGGATGGATCTACCAGAAAAAAACGATGAAATACGGGAAGTTGCAGTTGCAGCATGTCAAGCTAAAATTATGCTTGATGTGCTGGTTTTCATTTTTCTGTCTCTGTAAACTGAACTAAAACTTGAAACAAAAGAAAACAAATAAAACGAAAAAAATACTCGTATGAAATTTATCCTCCAAAAACACATCGCAAATTTGATTGGAATTCCACCTGCGACATACACAAAGAAAGTAGATGATCAAGGTAAGTCTAAACCTATATTTTTACAATTTGGAAGTTTTCATAACCAAGAAGAACGCAATAAATGAAATCTTGTGTGTCAAATGAAAGATGTAAAAAAAGTTTATTTTATTTGATGGAAGAAAACGGAATCTTCGATTTCACCTCAGACAAACTCTCATAGAGTTAAGATAAAAATTTCCACTTACCAGCATTTCAACATTGTTTATATCCACTAAGGCATAGAATTATTTCACAGTGAAGTCTTCCCGCCAAAAAAGTTGCAGGAAAATAGCTTCGCTTATTAAAGTGACTGAAAATCGATGATGCTCAAATCCTATCTTAAGTTACTAAGTTTAAGTTCTGAAGGTGTTCAAATGTTAGTCGTCCTGAAGATGCGTCCAAGGAACCCAATTGATACACTTTAAGTTTGGAGTAAAAAATGGAAGAACGCATGTTCACACTTACTCACGAGAAAAAATTATGCCACAACTCTGCTAGGTGGTAGCAAAACCAGAGAAACTTAGCTCACACCTACCCTCACTTCAAACTTTAAGCCATATTTGCAGAACTTTACACGGTTTACACGAGTTTCACTCCATCTACAAAATTGAAATCTTGTCTTAAACTATTTTTCAAAAAGAAACTTCTTGTCGAAATCGTTTTCCCAAATTGTGTAACCGACATACGAACTATGACGTTTATACGTAAAATGTTAGAAGCTTGGAGAAAAATGCAGAACAGGAGAAGAATACTTCGGTATCCCTTTAGCATTTTAATGTATTATTGTTTATTTATTGTTAGAATATGATTGACAGTGAAAGATTGCTAGTTTTTTATGGAGTCCTTTACGCGATCGTCAATCCATTTTCTTATGAAAGTCCGTCAATTCATTGCAATCATCTTAAGAGCGATATCGCAAAATCTTCAGGTGGTTTCCATACATGACATTTCCGAAGCAAACAATTTATGGCTCATTCGATTCTCCTTCGAAAATGAGCAGACTCTTCTGTCGTGCCGCGTATGAAAAAATCCATACAAAATCTTTTGTCTCTTTCATCGCAAGGTATTTGCACGGCAGTCGTGTCTTTCAGTTTTTTTAAAATTTTCATTTTCGAGTATTTTAGGCCGAAAGTGGTATACTACAAAAGGGCCTGAAAATTATTTCTTAGAATGTAGTTGATGGAATGTGCTGATATTGTGATTGTGATGGCTTAATTTGGTTTCTATGGGAAATATTTGATTCAATAGTCCAAATCGATATGTCGAAGAAATTGTTTCAATAATTGGAAGTCTTAGATGGGTCAATGTTGTGCAACTAAATTCAATGTCTATGATTTCATGGAAGAATTAATTATTCATAGGATTCTCATTAAAAGTGACCCGAAAAACACTAACTAACAAACACTGACCAGCCGAAATAATACGTATCAAGTTCTGATATTTTACACTCTTTACATAAAAAGAATATCCTTAATGTTTACTGACCACTGTACACCGCTTGTAACACCGACAACTAGTGGAATTGCAAAAACTTAATGACATTTTTTGAGTCATGCCTGAGTGATGATCGAGGTCGTTGAAGGTTTGTTCCTAAAAAACTTAAAGTTATTGTTTTTGCTGGAAAGCGCACTGGAATGATTCAATTATGGTATTTGAGGAACTAGCCTTTTGGTACTTTAATCATCACTCATAGCAGCTCCAAATCTCCCATTCTATTGGTACGCATCGAGGGGGAAACTACTCTGAAAAACGGCGCGGGCCATGACTTTAATTTTTTTCTGTGATTTTTTTTTATTTTTGTTACTTTGTTTAGATCCGGATTTTTCCGGATGTCGCTGAATTTTGATGACTTTATGATTTTTCTTTGACTTTTTGTCGGACCTCATGATTTTTATTAATTTTCCTAAACCACGACTTTTGCAATTCTCACGATAATTGCTGGTTACATTGAAACATTTCGAACGTTAATGCCGAGGGACAGGCCCGTAACCAGCTAGCGTCCCCACTTCTTTTTTCTGTCCTTACCCCCTGGTATTTTGATTTTAAAAATTAATAACACAAGTAAATCACACTTGTGGCTACCAATACATCCACAGTTAATCTTGTGATGTGCCCAGTCAAAAATGTCAGTGACTACAATCTCCACACTCTTAGATTTAGTCGATGGAGCAATATTCCTAGAAAGAGTAAAAGTTGGAACGAGTGTCATACCAGTTCGAAGGGTGAACCATTAGCCCAGAGTTATTAATTTGTACTCATAATCTCAGTTATTTCGTGTGGGCTCTACCTCCTCCTACCTCTTCTCGCAACATATTTTTAACACGAGAAATATTACTTTGTAGTACCAATACAATAAGTACTTTATCGCATAAGAAAAAAACCGACCATGAACGTTTTCGTCGAGGAAGAGACAACTACAAGTAATTTATACTACAAGAACTATAAAGGGTATTTTATGTTCGAGAAATGGCCATTTTAAGAACATAAAATACTCGTACAGTTCTTGCAGTTTAAATAGCTTTATATATTGAGCGCTTAAACGCACTTTATTTGATCGAAAACAGAACACACATTCGGTTTGCATATAAACAATGTAACTTTACAGTTATACTGTAAAGCGTATATACTTTTACAGTTCGAGTGTAAAGCTTATATATGTGTATGTATACTTTAGGTGGTGATGTTTATACACGAATTGCAAAGCATTCTTTATATCAAGTTTTTCGCTCAAATAAAGTGAGTTTTATATGCGCGAAACATATAAAGTGTATTGTTGTCGAGCTTCAAATGTTTGAAAAATTAAAAAAAAATGTGACTTTCTGATTCGCGATTCTGACGGTGAATTTACGACGTGACTGACTTTCCACGATTTTTTGTGAATTTTTCTGGTTTTTTGACTATCCGGATGACTTTGTGATTTTCCGAATACAATGTGATTTTTTTCGGCTCTCTGCCACGACTTTCCGGAGCTGTTTCCCCTTCGGTACGCATAAGCTTAGCTAATGAGAATCGATAGTGACTGAAAAACCGGTTCCTCGTGTCCCAAAAAAAACTTTGTTACGATACAGTATATACCTAAAAATCCAAAGTTTCTTGGCGCGCACGGGATTATATAACGAACCGGACTATGAATGAATGATTCAAAAAAGGAGGAAATCATCTACAAATTCTTCAACACCCTATCGAAACCAACTAACCCACAGGCGAAATTCAATATCCCAACGTTAATAGCAATAATTAACATGTTTTAATGATAAAAAATTCAATTTCATTTAGTTGTTTTAGTTCATTTGCTTGATAATTCAATTTTCTTTTATATTATGCAACAAATAATTAAATCCATTTGTTTTAGAATATCTTTCGGTTTTATCGTTTTTCTTTCTTTTTTTTTAATAAAAAACATGTAACAACGAACTTATTTAACACATTTGTTAAAAATAATTATTTATCGTTAACAAAATTATCCTTTTATTGGAGAAATCCTATTTGTAATGATGAACAACCTCTTTTTATTAAATTTTAAATAAATAATTTATTTTATGTCATTTTAATAGTTAATTTGATTTTTTTTATTTCCCTCTCGATTTTTTTCTTTAATTTGTTTTTCACTGATATACGATTTCTTATAAATTGGAATTTTTAAAACAAATGTAGCTTTTCTTTTCTACTGGTTTTTGTTTATCGTTTTATTTATGTATAACAATATAAAACTGACAACTGTATAAATGTTTATACACAAAAGATTTAATGGTAGCGCCAATTTTCTTTGTTTTCTTTATAAAATAAGTTCACCTTATTTAATTTATTGATTGAAGAGTGTAGCGAACCTTACGGGTGGCTCCCTCATGCTTATACCACACCACAAAACTAAAAACAAACTCGGAACCTAAACAAAAGTAAAAAAGAGAAATAAAAGAAAAATTGTTTTTCTTAATAAGATTTTTATTTAAAAAATGAAGATTCTAAAATTAAAACAATAAATAAAACTAAAATTAAATAAGAACTAAGAGGACAATATTAAAAATCCAATCAAATCAGACAACTCAAATCA
>CM055406.1:14576790-14626610 GCA_029228625.1 Pseudolycoriella hygida | reverse complement strand
AAAATTGTAAAAATATTTGAAAAAAATTGAAAACTTTGGATAGAACGTCATGACCAAAAAATTAAAACTTCTGAAAAAATGAAAAGAAATCAGAATTTTTGAAAAACTGATTTTATAAAACCTAAAATTTCTCATAATTTCGAATTTCTTTACGATTTCTCCGAAATTATTAGAAATTTTATGTTTTCCAAAATCAGTTTTTCCAAAATTCCGAATTTTTTTTTTCAGAAGTTTTAATTTTTTAGTCCTGACATTCTATCCAACATTTTCAATTTTTTTAAAGGTTTTCACAATTTTAAATCCCTCAAAAACTTTCGGTTTTTTCAAAGATTTATTGTTGTTAGAATTTTCGATTTTCAAAACAACTTTAGTTTTCCAAGAAATTTAATTTTTCTAAAAATTTTGAGTTTTTTATAAAGAAAGCCTGGACGTATTAAAGTCTTATTATGTATCATAAATATAATGCGCATCAGAATGAATAGTCAAGTTCTCTTGATATAATGTTTGTCAGATTCAAATTCCTTTAAAACTATAAAAGTTTGAATGACTCATAAAAATTAAGGTAATGTTGAAGCCCTCCCGAAGTACGTTTAAAATTTAATTCTCTACAACTTTTGTCTTTGGAAGCAACTTTCTATCTGTCAGAGTTCTTGAGATATGACTCATCCTTCCAAATTCTAGAAGTGGCTGAATCTCGGGATTGGGACGTTTCTGAGGGAAACCCTGAAACACGTGTTTGCTAAAATTTAATTCTCTACAACTTTGTTCTTGGAAGCAACTTTCTAACTGCCATAGTTCTAGAGATAGGAGTCATCCCTCTGAACTCTAGAAGTGGCTGAATCCCAGGATTGGGACATTTCTCGGAAAAACCCTGAAACACGTGTTCGCTAAAATTTAATACAACTTTGTCTTTGCAAGCAACTTTCTAACTGCCGAAGTTCTAGACATATGAGTCATCCCTCTGAATTCTACATGTGGCTAAATCCCAGGATTGGGACATTTTTCGAGAAAACCCAAAAACACGTGTTCGCTAAAATTCAATTCTCTGGGCCATTCCACTCAAAAGTTGAAAATAAAAAAGTGGATGACCTGGGAACCACGCTCTCCGGTTAAATCGTTCGTCTGGCAATGTTTTTTTGCATGAAAGACTTATAGATAAGGTTTTTACTGAAAAACGTTTCATACATCACAACTCTCACACCTTTGTACGCTTCAGGAGACCGACACGGTTCCCAGGTCATATACAAAATTCATTGCATGGAATTGCCCCTCTACAACTTTGTCTTCGGGAGTGGATCTCTATGTTTCATAATCATAATAAAGCATAGGTTGATGAAAACCCATCTCGTATTGTATATGGCCGAGAAATAAAATTTTCTCCATTCCGTGGGTTCCAGTGCCCAAACCACTAAACCGATTTCCACAAATATTTTTTCCCGGTTTGTGACATCTAATTCTTTCATTTGACGTTAATTTGAACAATTTACGTGCTGTACTTGCTGAGATATGCATGAAAAAGTTTCACCGACCTTCGAAAAACCACGTTTTTGGAAACCTTTGCGACCATATATCCGGAACTATTCGACCGATTTTGCTCATCTTCGAACTTCACCTCAGTTTTTTGACAACCTTTGAAAATCGGTCAAGATTTGCTCAAGTTATCGTGTTGACGGACAGACAGACCGACAGGCAGACGGACTTTTTTTTCGCTGATTTGTCATCTGGAGGCAAAAAAAAAGTTTCCCTCTTACTTCCGGGTTCGAATTCGCAATGTAACAAACGTGGTAGTAAACGCATCAGACCTTCGTACTTCTAACGGGTCTAAAAATTCTGTTTTAAAAAAGCTTTTATCTACTCTTTCAAAAATTTTGAATTTTCAGAAAAAATCAGTTCTTCAAAAATTCCAAAAAAACTTAAAAATTTTGTTTAACAGTACGGGTATTCGCAACATCACACTTACAATATCTCTTTAATATTGGCTGGCCGTATGTTCTCAATCTGTTCAAGTATACCGAATGTGGCATATGTAGCATATTATACGAGATATATTGCAAAATAAAAATCGGAAGGTCAGAAACAACTGCTCGTCACTGTATCAGAAGTCTTTTAGTCGCTAAATCGGAAAGCTTTACAATTTCCAACAGTAGCTGCCCCTAATTAGAACATTTTTCGGTTGTAATCGATAGAGCGCTGGCGTATGGGTCTATTATATTCATTAATTGTTACACTCAGAAATTGTATATTTGCGAAGCTTTCGAAGATCTTTTGTCACAGCCGAAAGATTTTTAAAAGTTGCACAAATGTTAAAATCTCTGACTGTATGAAATCTCTGAAAATAGACTGAAGCTTTTCTCATCATTTATAGTAAACAAAAGTAACTTCGGATTTTTATTTAGTTTAGACAACCGCCTGTCGAGATGATTTTTCCGAGTTTGTTTTGTCGAGTGATTGTACCGGGAAGATAAATCTTCACAGAGAACTTCATGATTTCAGGTGTGCCGCAGTGGTGCTAGTGTAAACCAGCCCTTGTCACTTTTTGTTCGGAGTTATCAATAGGCAAGAACATTATTAGCTGGAAAGGTAAGTTCGAAAAGTGTTATGTCTAAAAAAATGGAAATTTGCAGAGTATACACGATTTGCTGGTAAAGTATAATTTACATAGAAACATGGCAAAATTTCACATAAAAATAAATTAATGAAGCATTAATTGCATGTAACAGCTTGTGAAAGCGTCGGTTTAATTTTATGAATTCGGATTATTTTGTTATTATTTTTTTTAAACAGTTATTCATAAATTTTGTGTTAATGCCAATGATTGTAATATGTATTGTAAAGAAAAAAGATGTGTCCACAGACGAGGACAAATTGTTTACCTGTTATTATGCGTTGCTGGAGATACAGCATTTTCAGGTGGTTGTCTATTTACATTTGGTTTGACTTTGTTAACTTGTTTTATTGAATTCATATGCGAATTCGCCTGCTGCGTATTATTCATTTGTAGTGCTGATCCCGATACACCTCCATTTGTTCGTCGATTACGATCGTTACGATTGATTACTATATCAAGGAACAAAACAAAGATATAGAGACATGAAGACTCGGTGAGAGAGATAGAGATGTAAAGTATTTTTTGAAGAAAAACTTCAAACTTACAATTTATATCCTCTCTGTCACGAGTGACGTCGCCTGAAAATTACATTAAATTTAATTCAATTCTATCACATGATGATCTTGATTGCTAATGTCATTTTGTGCAATTGATGAGAAATTTGAGGTGTCACGTATGATAAAGGGTGTTATATGCTAAAAAGGTGTTCGATGTGTGTTTTATGTTTCAGGGGTATATGTCACTTCCCACAAAAAAATGAATTATGTCGAAACTATTAAAACGTGAAAATTCGTCCATGAAACAAAATGCTGCCCAACACGAGGGTGTCACTTATTTATCCATTTCTTCATAATTCATTATTGCCGAGAAGAAACAATCGATTTGTAACTCGATCACGAACGTAAAACTTTGTTGCCGAATCCTATAACAGGCTAATTAGAAAACCAAATCTTCAAAATTTAGACGAAATTCAATAACACCAAAAAATCCGTGTAGTTGTTGTACCGGCCGTGGACGACAGTGGACTTTTCTTCAGTTGTTTAGTGTAAAAAATAACAAATTAACATTAAAGGCTAAAATTTATTTTTTCTAAAACATCCCGTTATTAGAAAGCTGATCGGTTTTTGATTATTTTAAAGCATTTTATTTTAATTGCTGTAAATGTGCCAAGGTCGCACGTTCTTCCAGTCTCCGACATCAATACATAAGGGGTTACAAAGCGGTTGATGCCGATGTATGCCGGATACTGGAGAGTGTCGTTTACCGGTACATCAACGTTAAAGCACGATATAAATTTTTATAGTGAACCCTCGTGCTGTCGAATCCTAACATTCTGAAAATGAAAAAACGGCATCTATAAAAATAACTGAAATTTTAAACACGAAAAAACTGTATAGGGTACTGAATTCTTTTATAGCAAGTGACACGCCTATTTTATTTACAACAATAATTCTAGTTAGTTTGAAAATTATGGCGCAAAACTCGATCAACTAAACGATATCAATTTATTGATATGAATATTCTAAGTTAATTAACTGTTGATTATTTAAACACATCGATAAATGAAATTAAATAAAATTAGAATGCCAAACGTTTATTACTGAATGTGCACTCAAATTAATTTTTGGTTTGGTAGGATGAATGGTACATGTAATAGAAAATTTGTATATTTAAAATTAACACATGCAAAAAATTATTCTCATCTTATTATTCGAAACAAACAAATCAAAAGATTAGAAAAATTTAAAATTGACACAAAATCCTAATTATGTTATGGGTGAATTGCTTCCATTTTTAAGTGATTTGTAAGAGACGAAATCTCACAATTCAACAGGCGACTCTCCACAATATTCACAAGAAAATAGTGATATATGTGGCAATTCGCACACGGTCTATCATTACAAAATTGCCTTATAATCATGGCCGTATTTATAGGGGACCGGCCCCCCTGGGATTTCTTATGCACCTCCTGGGAAAGTCTTGTTTCTGCGAACTTGTTATTTACCCAAACTATAATCAATTAGCACTTAGTCTTTAGATTATTGCGCTATAAACGTAATTAACATTAAATCGATTAAGTAACCATCCCTCGAACCATCCGCACCATGTTTGTTCAAGTTTGCCTTTTATCAATGATAGACAAAGTGATTATGATGTTCAAAGTAATAACCCCATTAAGTGTAGGAGATTCGCAATAAACGTATAAATTAATTTCGTTTCAACCAATTGATTTCGATTTACAGCTTTGGAAATTACGAAACCAGAAATCATGTGCTATTCATGTGCTTCACATACATAAACATAAACGATGCAACATTGGCATGGTATGTGCACGACAAGAGATTCGAAAGTATCGTATGGTATGTATGGTTCACATCTATATTTATCTATGGAATGGTTGTACTCTGAATTGGATTGAAATTAAATGTATTTGCTGGTTTCTAATTTTCCGCGGCTGTATATCGTGTTTTTACGTTTTTTACTTTGAGATTGTATATCATACTACAAGAAATTCTGAGGTAACGGTACAGAAGTGGCCAAAAGAATCTCTGCACAGGGGACGTTGAAAATGTGTTTCTTTAATATCTCTCCGAAAGCCGATAGCATTTGGCTGAAATTCACCACGTGTTTGAATATGACAGAATAAATTATTTAAAAAATATAATAACTTAAAAATATCACGTGGTATGGGCCGGTAGAGCGGTCTAAAGTTAAGAAACGCACTGTTTTCGGAGGGCTCTAGAGAACGCTAACGGCGGGCGCGGGCAATGAAACCTAATATGTGTAGAGAATCGCAATGATTTTAAAGTCTTTCAGCCCGAGCTGTTTGTGGTTATGGTAGCAATTTTTGTGAAAAACACGAAATTCGTGTGATTTTCTCTAAGTCTACAAACACTTACACAACACATAACCAAGTCTACCTCACATAACCAACCAGATTTTCCTGAAAGGAATTTTTTTCGAAAAGCCACTTCAAATACCCGAAAAGTTGTTTCAAAATGGAATCTGGTTCCCCGTTGGAGAAACGGTCTCGAATCTCACGTCTTTCAAAAAAATGGCTATCAAGCAACACACATTGTTGTTTTTGCATATAGTTTTCTGGTACTCTGCCGTAAGCTACCGCTAGAACCATTCAAAAATAGTGCGTTTTACATCTTTGAACCGTTGCGTTGTAGTGTCTGACACATTTTTAAGATATTTTGTTTTTTGAGAAATCTAGATATTGAAGAAAGATGTTTTAGGCTTCCCTGGTGCAGAGGTCTGTTTCAGTACCTTCGAAAGCCGAACAAAATGTCTTTAAAAAAAATCTCTTTCGATTTTGTCACAATAATCCGCAGAGTCGATTGACACCAAATTCGTAAAATCGAAGAGGTGATGTATGTGATCTTCAAAGAACCTGGTTGAATTATTCGCGAATTCATTCTTAATAACAATCCGAAAAGAAGGCGTCGTCATTAAAAATAACTTTTTATAGAAAATCTACGATGAATTTCGTGGAATTTGTTTTGTGGCAAATGCTACCCCTTTGAAATTAGCTCTAGATACGGCCCTGCTTATAATGTTGCAATAAAGGGCTCATTATATTGGACGCGATGTGAATCGCGTCGTGTAAGGTTTGTATGAAAGCTCAACTTGATAAAAATAATTTTTTTGACAAGTTGAGCTTTCACACAAACCTTACGCGATGCGAATTCGTATCGCGTCCAGTATATTGATCCTTTAATTACTTTCTTTATATTACGAAATCGCTTCATACAACATTGCCAAATTAATTCTCATGTGGATTTTTATAAGGTATGCAGCAGATTCGCAGCCTAGTCAGAATCAAATCTATCAGTTTCGTGGTTGCGGGACGTTTAAAAGTTATTTGATAACTAGGGAATCAAATAGAAAAACGTAGTGTTTTCCTATTCTCTCGACGCTTCGCGCGGCCGTGAATATCATGACTTTACAAACTTACTGATAATTTCTCACAACCTTAACTGCCATACAAGAGTGTAGAGAGTCGCTTATTGCATTACTAGGCTGTGGATGTGGGTACATAACTCTACACCCGAGTGGGTGAAAGTGATCCAATTCGCTGGTTCATTATGGTAATTAATATTAATACCACTACCAGTTTAATGCAGAAGATGGAAGCTTACGGATTCATATCTAGTTTGAGGAGACGCCGAGAAGACGCAGCACGAAAGTATAAAGAAGACAGTTTGAAAGTCTCTTCGTTAATAGTAAAATTTAGTTAACACAATTAGAATCGGAATCAGCGTCAGCGGAATTCACCAGCTGGTAGATGCTCCCATGCATGGATATGTTTATTATACGAATTGCCCCACTACGCGTTTGCATATGATCAGTAAATTTGTGTATGAACACATCCAAAAGTGTACCTTGTGTTGATCAACTGATGTAAATTTTGACACGAAATTACATTATGTAAACCGTATCGAAAATGTACATAAAATGTTGAGCAGCACAATTGATTTATTTATTTTTGTTGATAAAACACGTACAATGAAATGAAATGACGTTAAATTTTTTATGACAAACTTAAAATTTGGAGATGAATACCGTCATATTTGTGGATAAATTTGTAATCCGTGATTCAAAAAATGTCTAAAAAAAAATGATTCGAAAACAAAATCTAAATTTACCGGCAGTAATTCCGCGCACATGTACCCTTTTTGGTAGTTCAGGTGGCGTAAATGTGGGTGCCGGATGATGATCATCTGAAAAATGGCATAATATTTCTCAGAAAACCGATCCACTTGGCACGGTGCCATTTATTCAATTTAACGAAGAAGCAATTTGATCAAAAGATTTCATTTCTCTACTTCAAAAGTTAAACGAAAAAAATTATAAGGTAAGTGGTGAAAATATTTACAAAATCGCTTCGTGACCTGACTTTTATTAAAAAATAAAAAAAAAAACCAAAACCAAAAGAAAATCAAAACAAATTCTCTAGAAAGATAGTTGCAGCTGAATGTAGCTGAATATTTACAACATTTTATTTACACTACACACAACGAGCTGTACACAATAAAATAAGCGATCTAAGCGCCTCGTCATGCGAAGAACTACGAAGCAAATCTATGCTTTCTTGCGGTTTATCGAGCTACAAAATAGGGAAAATTTACGCAGAATAGTTTGAAAAACAAGCAAATGTGAGCGAAGCAGACAAGCAAATTAAGCTAAAGTTATGAGGCAAAATGCATAGCATACGCTAAAGTAGGAACAAGATGCAGTCTTAAGCAGTAGTTATATCAGCGTGGATGCGAATAAATCGCGCAAGGTTTGTTTGAATGTTCAACTTGACAGAAATAATAATAATTATGCTAAGTTGAGCTTTATTCGCATCGCACCGCTGATATAACTTGGGTAATCGCACCCGTTATCGGCCATGTAGTAGTCTCCGGCCAGCACCAGTAATCGGCCATATTTCAATGCGAAATGTGGCCGGTAACTAATGAAACTATGATTTGACCGGAGACCACTACATAACCAATAACTGGTGCATTTACCCTACTCCTTTAAGTAATATTTATTATTGGCGTGCACTGTAAACTTTTTGTTTCACCACATCGAACATGAAAAAAAGAGAGAGAAACATATTGTAGAGATTTTTTCTCTAATCTATTCTTTCACTGGTGAGGAAAACAAAAAAAATCTAATCGCACGCCAATATAACTACCCCTTTAATGTTTTGTAGACAATGTTTTTTGCAGTAATTCGTCAAATTTCAAACAGTTATTCCAAGAACTTCCAGTATTTGGATGCATTTTTATGTATCAATTATCAATCTTGTTTGGAATTTTTAAGTTATTATTTTAATTACTAAGGAGAAAAACCGCAATTTTCCACAAGGGGAGAAATGCTGTTTTACGTAACTAGGGAGACAACATTTTTTAGGCTCGTGTGATTTATGGTTTTTAGCTCTCAGCTCTTCCATTACACAAAGTAATGTGTATACACAACACAATCGATACTATTTGCTACTTTCGAAAACTCCATGTCATAGGCTTTTGCCATAAAACACAAAGAAAGTTAAAAAGCGTCTTACAGCCAAGGAAATTTATCTTTGCAGTCGTAAAAACGTTTTCGTCATATCTCTTATGCAAAATGAGTTTTTTCCTTCAGCAAGTAATATTTTGCAAGTCGCTAGACGGAAATATAAAATTATTATATTGACGTGTGAGTATGGCGATTCGAGCCGAAGGCGACTTGTAAAATATTACTTGCTGAAGGAAAAGACTCATTTTGCATAAGAGATATGACAAGCCATTATAATAATTTTAGCAAGAGGTTACATACAATATTTTATCTATCTAGAACGATATTCTCGAACTTATCCCTCTAGGGCAAATTGACTTATCTCTGGCCCATTCCACGAAAACGCCGTTCCCACGCTCGAAATGCTCAGTTGTTACAAAATTGTGTATCATAAAGATTGATCCTTCAACTTGAGGTTAGTTACTTTCCTATTAATATCATTTTGTAACTGCTGAGAATTTTAATAGTGGGAACAATGAAGTCCGCAGAATTGCCCCTCGATATATCTGTTCTCGATAGATAATAGTACTTTATTCGTATTACGTAGTATGTATATATTGTATGTAACAAGCGACGAAGACGTGATTTGAAATTTTCCACACATACGAATATAAAGTTTTATCACGTGTAGTGACATATCACATATCACACATTCAACGTTTCTGTATATAAACGAGAGAGAAGTTGAGAGACAGTATAATTTTATTGTAATAGCGACGATAAGTTGAACACTATGTAAAAGTCCTAATGGCCGAGCGGGTAAGCGCGCCACAGTACTACATGTTTTGAAACGCGTGGTCTGGGCTTCGTTTTCTCAGATGAGCAACATTTTATTTAGAGCGTATAATTTCGAATTCGCTTTTTGTACTTTTACTGCTTGCTAATGGATTTGCGTATACTAATAACCGCTGACCGCTGATGTCTTGATGCCAAAGAATTAAAATCGGTGGTTTGGCGGTTTTTTTCAATAAAATACAAAGCCTTGTTGTAACAGGTTGTAACAGTCAGTTATGCGACCGTAGGATTTTTCGTTTGTTCTTAATAAAATTCTATGACGATATGCGAGCAACAAAGAAACCCAGACACTTTTGAACTGAGCAAGTAGTCATGAAGTAGCTTTTGAAAACAATTTAATTGTAAACGCATAAGTAGAGTAAAACATACGTAGAGTAAAACATTTTTACTAGAAGTTGTAATAAAATTTATCTCTCTAGATATAGACGTATAATTTCATAAGTAACGTATGTGTTAGAGTTTATATTATACAAAAACGTTTAATGTACGATATAGTCAGTTGGACGTGATAAAAATATTTACTTAATCGGCTGTTCAACCTGCACAGTTCATGTGCAAAAAACTAATGTCAAAGTCGATAAGACAATCACGGGACTAAACGCACGCGATGATTTGAGTCAGATCTATTTTTAAAAAATAATGTACAAATATCATCTGGTGTGTTGTTCGGCTCGCTTGTATATACCTGCTAGAATCAGCCGAAAAAAAAACGCATAGGCCTCTTCACACGTGTTTAAAAATTGCCTACTCCCAATTATTACGCGACGAAGTAGAAACAACAAATCGGTTTGAAATGATTGTGAAATGGAATAAGAACATGTATTCTCTTTCTTTCGACGAAAATAAAAATGTAAGAAAAGAGAACATAACGCAGCATATCAAAACTATTGGGTGACAGCCACGTAAATTCATTGTTCAAATGTTAACGTTCGCTTTGATTTATCTCATTAAGTATCGTAATGTATTTAATGTTCGAATGCTGAAATAAAAATGACGTCATTAAGTATTACACATTCTACTTAATTCCTTTTTTTTAACTTTATCACTGAATAATTTCAGAAAAATATTCCGAAGCCAATGAGCCAATGCACTGTCTAAGACCCTTGGAAGACCATAAGACATCATCCGACACACATACACGCACACGTCAGTGAGCGCAGTGCTTCTTTATTCTGATTCATGTCTTTCGATGATTAAAGGCGATCACGTCAATGAAAGTCATTGAAGACATTTAAAAAATGTGCTGTCAAACGTTAGCGATAGTTCACTGTTTAATAATATCAACATTCATTTTTTGAATCGACGTGACGTCAACATCACCATCATCATCAAAGAAATGAATACAAACAAAAACTAATGCGATGAAAGAGAAAAAAGATTTTGTACGGATTTTTTCATACGAAATCTTTTCTCCCTTTCATCGCAAGGTTTTTGTGCGTTGCACGTTAACTTAGAGCAGCTCTGCATATTTGACAGTTCTTTACAGTTAAATTAGTGTTTATCGTCAGCGAATACCAACATTTGAACAGGGAACTGTGAACAAGGGCGTCGAAATAACGATGTCTGTCGAAATGTATTGGTGCGAACAATATTTGTCGTGTAATTTTTTATGTGATGAAATTTGTTTGCTACATTTTATGTGTTTTAGTTTGTTTTTCGTGTGCTGTGAAATCACGTGATTCAATTTGTAAAGTGTAAATTTAACTTATAAATAATTACATTAAGATTTATTTCTTTTAATTTGCATTATACGTCTAAATATAATTATTTTTATTGTTCTGTTCAATTTATTGTTGGTCGATTTTTTTTTTATATTCATTGGTCACATTACACAAATTAAACACGATTAAGTACAGTAGTTTCTATGTCTGAGCATTTATTTTTACAAACTTACTTGAGTTTGAGTAGTCATCATCTATCCAGCATAAAATATTGACCCAATGAAATTATCGAAATGACAGATTCAAGGGTAAAGAAAAATATAATTATGATATAGTTAATACGATCTTTGAAATAAAGAAGGATTGGGTTTATTGTAAATGTTATTTACTACCTCAATTAAATGTGTAAGTTTCAAACAATGACATAATAATTTATAGACTGGATTTACGTAACCATCAGCTGAAGCAAAAATGAAAATGCGTAATTTGTGTACAGTGTGCATATCGCTAACCAACACATACACAATTCACGCTGATTTGAAATACGTAATCCACATAAATTTTCCGTAAATTACCAACACTACTAAACATATCGCGTTTCACTTTTACTTCGATTTTTGTCAGAGACTGCCCGTCTATATTTATACTGTGTCATTGATTCCAAGAAACACATCTGAACTGTAAACTGTCGCAATCTACGTCAATCACAATCAAGAAATGGTAAGTTTAGGTTATGTTGCTTGAGACTTTCAAATTGTCTATGAAGTCTAATTTAAATTATGGTTGTAGAATGATGAACTGACATTTCTTTTATTTGACTCTAAAAATGATACCTTAATTTAAACCTAAGGAGATTAAAAAAGAATTGAAAAAGGAGTAAGATTGCAGAAATACCATGGAAACGAAAGCATCACTCTCTTGAACAGAGAAATTATAAGAACTGCGACTATATAGAAGGAACATGTGAGTGATACAGTTAGTTTCTATAGAAGAGAATCGAACAAATTTTTGAAAAACTCCTTTCTTATATACAGTTGGCATTGACATGTTCCATATATCTAGCCACATTCGTTACGAACTTATCATTTCTCTGCTCTTGAGAAATTTTAACATCGTCGAAGTCGTTTAACATCGGAAGTCGTTTAACATCGGAAGTCATTGTTTTGAAATTGATTTTTTGCCTGAATTTGTGCGCCTAGTTTTCTTGGAAAAACAAGGTATGCCTAATAGGCGAACACATATTTCAATAACGGAATTTATTAATTTTGCGATGTCCTTTTGGCGTCTTTAACTATAGCAAACTATGAATTTGAATGGAAATGCGTTTGGTAAGCTGGAAAATTGTGGCGACATACAAATACTTTCAAATTGCAACAATTTTGTAAGTGAGAATGAAGTGAGATAGAACAACTATTTGAAAAGAGAAAGAGTAGTGTGAGGTGTGTTTTCACTTCAGATATTTCCAGCAAGTTGTGGTCAGTTTCACATGGAACCATTCCAACAACCACAAATCAAATACAACAATTTCGTGTGTCGAAATACCACTTTGGAATTAATTTTCACTTTTTCGTTTATAAACGACGCATTTCTTCAGGCTTTAAAAAAAACTTAAGGTAGCTTTCATTAAGACCACAATCAAAACAAGTAAAAACGGAGAGTTTTGACGTTTGCTTTGATCAATTTTGAGAAGATTTTGATGATGGTCAATAAGGACGTCTTGAGGAAATAAAATTCTTTCTGTAGTGTAAGTCACATGTTGCGATGCATGTTCGTAACCAAGTCGTGATTTCGAGATTACTGTTCACGGACGCAAGTTAGCAAGAGGAGGGGATATTTACTCAAATGAAAAGGGCAAGAATGAAATTTAACTCGAAACATTGACTTTTAGTGGCGGAATTTTCTGTCTAGATTGGCAGTCTTTGACAAAAAATGTACGAAAATTGAAGCAAACATGAAATGCGAAATGTTAATTTATGTGGATTTCTAATATTCAGCAGCGTGAATTGTATATTCTTCGTGTGCAATATGTACAGTACACACAAATAAGGTATTTTCATATTTGCATCAGCTGCCTATATATTATTATGTCATTGGTCTTGAAGCACTAAGTAGAAACCTTTTTTAATATTTAATAGGAGAAAAAGAAGACAGAAAAATTGGTCATTTTGGCTATCACTGATAATATGATGCTTCCAACTATCTAATTGTTGATTAAGCACTCTATCGGAGAACAGTGATCCTGATTATTTTGCAATAAAATAAGATTCGATTGGTGGGCGCTATTTTAATAAATCACACGGACAATACTATTAAAGATTTCGAAAAGAATTGCTAGAACCGCTGGAATGGAGTAAAAAACAAATGCACAAGTTCTTTTTTAGGCTTTTAAGAGAATTTTAAAGTTCAAGTGAACTTTTAAGCAAATAATGATTGATTTGAATTAGATCGATTAATCTTGTTATGAGTTGGTTTATTGGCTTCGGAGATGCAGTAGCGCACTTTATTATTAGAACACATCTCGAAAATTGAAAGACATGCATCGCAAATGTCCCGTTAGAATAAATCATATGTTTCGTAAACTTGGGCTATTACGTGAATGTAAAATTGTTCAATGTTAGATAGAAACACCAATAAAATGTCAACACATTTGTAAAAAATTGATTGATAAATTCTAACACAAAAAAACATTTTTGTAAATATTGACGCTTCGCATCCACTATTCGGTTTTCTTTTCAACAGTTATGTTTAGATTACACTTTCACATTATATACTATATACAATTGATTACAAATACAAATTAATTTTGTTCATTTCTATATGTAGATGTATTCTTTTCTAATTTAATTTTGAAAAACATCATTCGACACGCTCATCTGAGCGACACCGCTCCCATTTGACAACGCGTGGCTTTGCGTAAACTGCATTGACCACGTTTTTGTTAATATAATGTTATTAAATTGGTTCACCGTTTCAGTTGCGCCTTAAGCTTTGTACTCTTAGGGGCAGATAAGCCTTTGGAAAAAATTTCATAAACAGACAATGCCAAGGTGTTTTGACTAATGATGCAATTTCAAAGTTCATTAGTTAACACCAAAAAAATAATTTTTTTCGGCGGAAATGCACACATAAAATCGCTTCAAAATAATTACGAACATATTGGCCACAGAGGGCGCCCCGAGTTTCACCTGTTCCGTCGGTGACAAAACATTAAATTTGTATGGAAGAAATTCGTTTTTTGTAACACTAAACATTAACATTGATTTGGTCCGCCTAATTAAATACAGAAAATGATTAATTCGCAAAAAACGATGCTTCCCCATACAAATTTAATGTTTTGTCGCCAACGAAACAGTTCAAACTTATGTAGTATTGCCTGATCAGACGTGACGCAAGACTTGATCTATTCAACAGAATGTTGTCGTACACGCTACTCAGCTTTGTATTAATGTGTTTTTATCCGGTTGTCTCACCTTATCGCGTGCGCGTTAGAGTTAATACTTATCTGAATAGATACTATACACGCTCACCTTTTTGAAACGTGTGGAATCAATGTTCTTTGAAAATTCGAAAAAGTTCGTATATATTTTGATGCGAGTTTATTTGAATAAATGAGTTTCCATTCACAATTTGCGGAGGTTTTTCGGGAGTTCCAAACATCATTTAATCTAGTTTTGATGTTCTAGACAAGAGTTTCGTATTCCATAAAGAAGCGAAAAAAAGATTTGCGTGAAGGTTTTGGTCAACTTTTTTTTTCACGAGACTGAATATTCTTTTAGACAGAGCGTTTCGTTATTGGCTATCGTTTTTTTGCCAAATTTATTATTTGTATTTGCATTTTAGAGACTACACTAACATTACACTATAACAAGTGTTGTCTGGACCACCACCGACTTAACGTGACTTCCGAACCACTTCTCAGAGTAATGCGAATGTAGCATCTTTGTTATTACTCCGAGAGTTGTTAGGCGTTTGACGATTATCTCGCCTAAATATAGGCTAAGATATTTATTATTTATATGAAATAAGCGTAGCGTTATACGATTCATTCAGTGTGTTGGACAAAAAATACACCGGAACTACCCAAGAAGCTTGAGCGAACTTTGGGACGTTCCTAAAATGCGCTTTGATAGAAAAATTCCATGTAAAATTTGTCCGACACGGGTTTCGAACCCTGTTCATTTTGGTGGAAGGTCAGTACGCTTGTTTTATCAAGAGAAATGAAGTTTTTTTTTAATTAAACGATTATATTATTGTGAACGTGGTCATATAATAGCTTTTTAAAATGTAGGAAATATTTTGATGATGTTTTCAAAATCAATAAAATCAAACTACAGCCAATTCGGTGATCAAATGAAAATTAACTTCTTTTACCAAAAGAAAATTCTATTCGAAATTAAGAATAAACATTTACAGATAAAAATACACACACGACATCACATCCAATTCAAAATTTTTGTTTCTTTGTGTTGATTTTTCTTTTTCTGTTAGATGAGTTGAACTTATTTAAAATTAAAATAAAACAATAATGCAATACGTACTTGCACGTCCTACCATTTGAAGGGCTCGGACGCTTTTCCTGAAGGTGGCCACTGCTTGATTAAACAATACAAAAAAGAGTAATAATAATGGAATGACTTACAGCAACACAATATGATGTTACATTCTTAAATATGGGTTAGGCAGGCATTTTTAATAGGCCCTACCTATGCTCTTTTCTTTCATTCACTTTATTTTTTAGTTGACCCTAAAGCCAAGAATACGACACTGAGAGAAAATTTTGGCGAAAAATATTTGACCCAATGTCCATGTATTTTCTGTCAAAATTTTCACAAGTCAAATGTCTGAATACCCAGCTTGTATGTATATTTAGTGATTGAATAGTGTACATAGACTTAATAACGAACGATAGAGTTGTCTGCAGTAACGTTCTGCACTCACAATTAACTTAAAGCTTTAAGCGCCGTACAAGTTTTCAAACTTTCATTTTGACTCGTAGAAAGTTTGCTGCATGAGCCGTAATTCTGCTAGTCAAATGAATCATTTGGAAACACTTACCTAACGATTTTTTACATGTTCATGTTTGGGAAATGCGTTTCCCGAGTCGCTTGCGACTTGCGACGACGTAATGACGCATTTACCGTACAGAAATATGTAAAAAAGAAAATACATTTACATTTTGTGAAAATACAATTTGACACACACTCGCTTTAGGCTCTCATTCGTTTATTGTGAAGTTAGCAAAAGTTGACAGGGCGCCGTATTACGACAAAATTTTGCTTGAAAAAGGAATAAACAGTTTCATATTTTGGAGTAAAAAAAACATTGAAAGCGTGTTTTTCTTTTGCTTAAATAAAATTGGCAATTATGTATATATAGTCCCTAAAAAACACTGCTAAAGCACTTAAGCATAGCATATTAATTTTATTGTTCATATTTTCAAAGCCTCGGATTTTTATTAATTTATTTTTATAATTTCGTTTAACGTTTTCTGATGAAAATTATTGTTCTCATCTTTATCTTATTTAATTAGCGCTTAGGCCGCAATATACAAAATATAATAAATCGTAGCCGAGCAATACTAACATTTTATTTATGCAAATTGTTTAAATATTTAAAAAAAATTTGTTTATATTTAGCGGAATTTTCAGTGTAGGTGGTTTTCTTTTCATTGAAGCTGTCACATTAAACTTAGTATTCGCAATCATTTTTAGGGCCGGCAACGGAAAATGCGCTTTTCAATAATTGCGAATCGTTCATTTAATGTTCAATTGATCGTTTCTATCACATCGACTTACTGATTCCATTTTAGCGTTTTCTGATTTGTTTAAATTGGAAAAATTAAGGTTTTAATTTAAAGGATGTTCTCAACAAAACATAATTATTACAGTAAAGTAACATAAATAAAATTAAAAAAAAAAAAAAAAATAAAAAAACATTGGCGTATTATTATGTTAAAAATAGTTTTTAAACTGTACCGTCGAGATAAGTGTGACAGATTGAATTAAGACCTTGTTTTACCATTCCCGTCTGCATCATAATCATGCCCACATCTGAAAGTCGCAAATAATTCATTTTAGATGGAAAAACAAATAAAGAAACATTACGTCAACATAAAGAGATTTTTGCACAAAAACAAATTAATTAAAAAAAGACAAAGAAAAAAAGTAAGAAAATCGCAAATTGATTCTTTACTCCTTTGAATTCTTATTATGTCGATATTTCAAATCGCGTGCTCTAGTTCCCGCATATTATGCACACAGCCATATTTATTGCTGAAATCCAATTAAGAAAAAGGGTTTCGTGTCGATGCCTTTAAGCGGCAGTAGTTGCTGGGCATGAAAAAAGCTCGCGGAGAGCTCTCTTACCGGGGTTCGTTGTGAATCCTATGTACGGGTGTAGAAGAGTTTTCATGTACGTCATACACATACTGGGGCACTGTCCTTTTACTTTTTATCAAATCCTGCCCGTTTACAGTTCAAAAACAGGTGCGTCTACGTAGGTATGTATTTTCGATGTACATAATCCCTCTTCAATACCCCAATTCGAATCCTATGTACGTAAACTTCATTTAGACGTTTTTGTGCGAAATCCCCATTTATGCACAAAATCGTTTTTTTCGATAATTCGGCGCCGGAGCTGCAATAATTTTACATCATATTTTGTACACGTTTTCAAAAAAATTGCAACAGTGCAAACGCCTTCGTACAACACGTTTTTCCACTTGCTATATATACATTTTTTGCGATGAATATTCTATGTTCAATGATTCAAAGCTTCTTAAATTTTTAAATTAACACCTTTTAGCTAATTAGAAAATAAAATTAGAAAAGAAATAATTGATCAAAATAGTCGAGACTTTCGGTTTATTTTCTAAGTATTTTGTAGTTAGTTTTCGCTTTCCTGTGTTCAGTAAATGTCGATAGACACTTACATCTATAAAATCTGTACGAAAATAAAGACAATCTCGTCGAATTACCGAAAAAAGTGACCAACTAAAAAAAACGGCAAAAGAACCGTCCGAAATAAAAAAAATTGTTATGAATCGATCTAAACCACTCGACTATTTTGGTTATACTTCTCTGTTTGTTCTTTGACACTTGTCTCTGCTGTTTTTTTTATTACCATAATTAATCTAATACAAAACGAGTACAATTTTAAATTAGTTTCCTAAGGTGTCATTCACAAAGTACCCACGCTAAAAAAACATTTTATCGACTCTTTTATCGGCCCTCTTTGAACGCCTATTTTCATAGAGTTAGGCACCCTTACTATGTGGAACACCAAAAATAGTAGTATAAGAACTTTTCTTTACTGCTACAAAATCAAGAGTTAAGTCATTTTAAACGCAATATTGAACTGTTATATACTATTCTAGCCAATCGCCGACTGTCTTAAGTACTCTAGTTAGGAATAATTCGACTATTTTCAAAATTACTGTATTTCGGCCATGGCTACAAATTAAAAGGGCAATAAATTTAATTTTATGGCAGTAAAATTTTAATCCAAAAGCAGTAAATTTAATGGAGTGGCAGTAAAAATAATTTTTGGCAGTAAAAATAATTTTCGGCAGTAGAAATAATTATGGGCAGTAGGTTTTTGCAATTAATATTTTGGCAGTAAATTATTGTTATCATATAATCAATTGTATCATACGATTGCAGAGCGCTAGCGCCGCTAGTTTTAGAAAAAAGACTATCGTTAGCGAGTTTTAAATTTTAGCAAAGAAAATGACACAATAATGGTTTCGTATGATTATTTGTTTATCATAAGGCTTATTTACCTTCTGATTTTTAAATACTCATATAGACTCATATATATAACACACTCACTCCATTTACACATCTACAGATTTCAACTTAAACATGCAAATTAAATACCAGTTAATCTGCAATTACGTACATGTGTTTAAATGCTTAGATGTGTAAATGTCATTATCTGCCTAGAACGATAATTTCCCACTTATCCCTCTAGTGCATTTTTACTTATCTCGGTAATTCTGTTCTCGGTAGATAGAATGCACCTCTTGCCAAAATTGTTATTACGACGTGTGGGCATTGCGAATTTAGCCGCAGGTGCATAATCTTATATTAAGCAGAATTTCGTGTACATACACTCCTCGCCGGTGTTCATTTTAAGCTACTCGCCGAATGTTGAAAATAGGGAGTTGCGGGAAATTTGAGTTTTGAGCACATACCACTAACTTCAATGAAAGTTTTCCATTAAAAATTTCCAATGAACACCGCTGTAATTTGAAATTTTAACATACGATACATGTCGAACTTATTACTTCCGAGCCTGCGTAGCCGTTTGGTTTCGCCTAAGAACCGGCTCAACTTGCTTAGTTCAACACCTGAGTAAATGTCGGAAAATGTAGAACACGAATGCGATCCTTAAAAATCACCTATATGTGGTCACATCTGTGAAAATCTGTGATTTCGCGATTTTCGAATGACATATGACACATTTACCGAAACTGTTGGAGAATGTCATCCAATTTTTGCGCATCTACAAAATTTTAGTGAAAATGTGCCGAGATGTGCAAAAAAAATTAGAAAATAAAATACTTTTGTAGGTGAATTCGACGAATGATCTTTCACTGATGTGAAAAAATCCCACAAATGTGAAAACTCAATAGAAAATTTTTGCTCTGGATATTCCCAACTGAAACCAGAATTGTCCTGAGAGAAAAATCTTTATTTATACAAAATATACAAAATGCCTCTAGGATATGTTGTCAATTGTTGAGCTGAGTGGTAAGTAGAAATAATGCCTGAGAAAACCTCGCTGTCTACTCAAGTTTTTAGGATGAACAAAGTAGAAATTTAAAAAAATTAATCAATTATCTTATCATAAATAGTTTTCAGAAGGTGGTAGCGCTAGCGCGCACAGCTCTGTACGATTGTATGTTTTTTCGAATGTTAGGTAACCGACTGATGATCCCTTTTTCGAAATGTTACGTAAGCGACTGATGATCCCTTTTATGAAATACTACGAAAGCGAATTATGTTGCGCTCTTTAAAAATGTTAGGTAACCGACTGATGATCCCTTTTACGAAATGCTACGAATGCGAATTATGTTGCGCTTTAAAAAATGTTAGGTAACAGACTGATGATCTCTTTTACGGAATGTTACGTCTGATGGGTTACGAAATGCTACGTATGCGACTGATGATCCCTTTTACGAAATGCTACGAATGCAAATTATGTTGCGCTTTAAAAAATGTTAGGTCGGTCCATAGCGACGTTGTTGTGACGATTCATTTTACTGCTAAAGTAATTATTTTTATTGACACTACATACAATACTATAATAAAATTAGTTAAATGATAGCAACGATTTACTGCCAGAATATTAAACTTACTGTCAAAACATTAAATTTTTTGCCAAAATATTAATTACAAGAACCTACTGCCCATAATTATTTCTATTGCCGAAAATTATTTTTACTGCCACTCCATTAAATTTACTGCTTTTGAATTAAAATTTTACTCACACATTATTAAAATTACTTACTAGTTAAATACTAGCCTTTCGGTCATTATAAAAATGAGTCCCTAATATAGAACACTATGGTCCCTAATATATATTAAGTCATGAAAACTTGTCTGATCGCGCTCTGAAAGGCTTCTCACCCAAATAACCAAATCCTTCGGGTGTTAAAAGTCTGCTGTCATTCGGACGTTTTCTGAAAATCTGATGTCCTACGGATATTTTAGCCTAATACTATATATCGCTAAAGGAAATACTTATGCCGTCCTTTTTTTAAAAAAGGTCCAAAAGACATCAGACTTTTAACAGCGGAAGAATTTGGTTATTTGGGTCAGCACAGTTAAATGCAACAACAGAAAATATTTCTTTCCATGTTAGAAAATCTAGCTTTTATAACAAATTAGTTGAATAAAGACACGAAAAAAAAAACGGTGTTCCACTTTAGGGACACTCCTCTTGTTTCAGAAATAATTTATATTTCTAGGCCAATTCTTTATAAAATCTAGAAGTAGTCACTGAGAATAAAAGTTAGACAACTGTGACGTGTTTCTATCATTTGAAACGTTTCTATTGATGTGAAAATTTCAAAAAAACAAAAAATTAAATTTTTTTTTTAAATGACCAAAAAGATGAATTTTACTATTTCTTGTAAGATGAGAATACCAAAATTTCTCTCAATAACAATCTTGAAGTGCTTACTTCCAAGCAGAACATCAAATTTCTGAGACTTAGTGGTGTTCTATATTAAGCACCTGTTCCACATAAGGCACCCTTACTCTACATTAAAATATATTATGGCAGCACGCTTTAATAGTGTGCGAACCTTGTAAATGACGCCTTTATGTGTTCCACTTAAAGCATATTTCAATGTAAACTATTCTTGCTGTACAAGCCCACTCAGTTGAATAAGACGGGAAGAATTTGGGAAAAAGTTTCCTTACATCGCGAATACGAATGATATTTTGTGGCAAATAAACTTTTGTTCCGTCAATAAAGCATGAAATATATATAGAATGTTAAAGGGAACATTTTTGCCTTGAGCTCATGGCGTCTTTATCAGGTTTGCAAAAGTTTGATTGGAATTTTAGTTCAATTTATATTCGCTGCGAATTCCTTATGTAATTTTCTCAATCTTCAATCTCGCATGATTTCGTTGCGTGAAAATTTTCCCCGTCAAATTCAACAGAAATTCTTGACTTTAATACAAAATAAAATTTTACAAATTCGTAAATTATACGAAAATAATGAAAATCTTCGTTATGTTTTCTTTTTATAACGTTTCACTCGTTCATATTGTTATGAACTATTTGTTTACTGTTTTAAAATCTAAGAAACATACGATTTTCGACAAAGAGCAAATTTATGAAAATATGAAGCAATCTGTACAGTAAATCACATCGGATAAATATGCATAACATCCCTGTAATACAAAGAGATAATAATTAAATAATGATCTTAATATTAACCCGTTAGTTTACATGAAAATTGAAGCCTTTGAGCTTTGCAAAAAACTATCGGTACCCATATTATCCTAAGTCTTCGCAAAAATCGCAACTTCATAAACATTCAAGTTGCGCATTAAATTTTGCACGCCAAGGGTGTGGAAAAGGTGTATTTTCCCTCCCTAGGTGTGCAAAGTATAGTCAATAAGTTTATTCAATTGTTCGCAATCCCTTTTACATCACTCTCATCAATTTTTTGTATAGTTTTTCATTTTTTTGTTTATTGTGTAAATTTAGTCGTTTGTGTTCCTTATGATGATGTTTGAGTTAATGTTTTTCCATGAAAATAATTTGAATGATTGAAAACTCATGCTACACTTTTTATTGATTGATTATTTGTTTAGGGGGAGCAAAATTGGTGCAAATTATTAATTCAGAGGGGCTGTGTGAATGTCGTTATAAAAACGTAAAGCTATTTTATATTTATATAAAAGGTATATATAAATAGTTAATCAAACGGATCGATGCAAATTGAATAACTTGTTGTGCTGCAGTTAATGTCGAAAACCATTTTCTTTTTCGAATTTGCATTTATCCCCCAAAAATAAAAGGAAATGTATATATATAATATATTTAAAGCCACATAACACCATTGTCCAAAAAAATAAATGAACTCAAGAAAACATATTTATGAAAAGGAAAATATTTATATTGGATGTGAATTGTGAAAAGGATTATCATAATATTCTAAAAAATGTGTGATTAAATATATGTATAGAAAGTCACTTGCAATAGCATAGCATATTTATATATAAATATTTTCTTATCTATATCTATATATAATTCATATATAAATATATATAGAAAAGTCCCGAAAAAATATAATATTACACTCTCAATTAATAAAATGCAATTTGTATGTATGATTTTTATTTTCACATCATTCAAGGCGATAGATTACATATCATACTTTCTTTGTAAGGATGAAAATTAGGTGAAAAATCTTTACGATGCATTTTAAAATAATTTCTGTTTTTTAAGCGAGACATATTTTGCAGCAATACTTTGAACATCGTTCAGTTAGTGAATCAATTCAATCAACTTTTGAAAGAAAACTGAAAACAGTAAATTAAGCGCTAAACGTTCAAAGTTCAATTGAAAAAAAATCTATCAAAGAACTGGCTGGATGATGAAAAACCGCTCTAAAATCAAATGTCATCCCAAGCTAACAAGAGGACAGTAATTCTTCTTACAGGAAGAGAAATTCGGTGTACACTAGCAATGAAAATACTCAATGAACGTTTTGCCATCGTGCTGCTTGTAATACTAGTGACACACGAATTGGATATCAAAAATTATCTCTTCTGCCAATGCCAAACTTCATAACGCAATCGCCCGTTTTGTTTGGAATTCTTTATAAATAGTTATTTGAATGCTTGCTAACAGAGCCGAAAGTAAAAAATGTCAATTTGAGGGGCGAAAGTAAACTTTCTAAACGTAAAACCATTTCGTTACTTGATAATGTTATGAACAATTTTGTCATTGTCATGACGCTCAGACATTAACACATCTACAACAGTTGTGTTATGGAGATTATTAGAAGAGATCAACATTTCTAATAATCTCCATAACACAACTGTTCTAGATGTGTTAATGTCTGAGCGTCATGACAATGACAAAATAGTTCATAACATTATCAGGTAACGAAATGGTTTTACGTTTAAGATAAGAAGCGGACTCTATTCTCCGCAAGTAGTAGTCTCAATGAGTAAATTAATTCTTCGGTTTAATCTTTCTATTTCGGCTCTCTTAGAAAGCATGCAAAACGTAACTCGGAAAAAGCTCTTGTCCTTGTAACGTAAATAACTATAAGAAAGATGAGCACAGTGAAACCTTTCCTTATTTTTCTGTCAACAAGGGATCTAAAGTTCAATTGAATATCCATAATGACGACAAGATCTCATGTCTCCTTGACACTCTCCAATTCGACATCGCCTTACACTTGACCTACACCACTCGGAAAAGCGTCAGACACGCTGTTGGTCGTATGAAAGATCTTCAGGTCATCAGCGAACAAGTTGCATCTGGCATTTTTGAAAACACTAGCCACAGTGCGGAATATGTCAATTTATGTGGGCACGTACGAATAACTGTATAAGACGGTGAAATAGAAACCGTTGGTCTTCAGTAAAGTTGTTCAGGATGAAATAAGGAATAACTTTTCTGAAGAAACAATTCGCCGAAAAATTTTATCCCAGGAGTTATCAGCTGTTTAAAATGACATTTCTAAAAATGCAGTGTTCTGGTCGAATGTAACATAACTCTTCAAATCTTCAAAGATAGAAATCCTTATTTTCCTGATTCCTAGTTCCTTATTTTATGCTGAACAACTTTGCTGAAGACCAAAGATTTCTATCTCACCGTCTTATACAGTTATTCCAACTTGCCCACATTATTCACATATTCCGCACTGTGCGACGATGTTCAGAGTATAATATTTTAGGCGAGGCGCCATCGCTTGTACCCTGAAACCGTGAAATCGTTTGAAACAAACAGTGAGGGACCAAAGTGACTTCCTTTAGGGAGTCGAGATGACCCGAGAACGAACGGTTACTCAAAAACAAATTAAAAATACGATAAAGAGTCGGTCGCAAATAACGATTCACTAAGAGTGGATATGTCATCAGGTCTATTAAAGTGGCTTCCATCAACACCCCTATAACAATTCCAACTCAAAAAGCACAAAGCTACGGATGTGCGCCAGCTCCTTCACTCCAAATGCTAAGTGCGGACTGATGTCTTCAGCGTCTCGCCTTGATGCTCATAAAGTGTTTAAGAGAACTTCAAACTTGCTTTCGAGACAATTGACAGAGGAAGGATGGTAGAAAACTTGCATAGAATTGAGTGTTCAGAGAAGACGACTAAGTGTTTTGAAGGGTACCCCAAAGACAGGAATCAAAGAACTAAAGTCAACGGTCAACTCACTTACGTGCATGTCACTGACAGACCGATTGAACAATGATTTGAGGAAACTTAGCCGATGACTGAGTCTGAGCTCAAACAGAAAGTGAAAAAGACGAAAGCGATGATAATATCCCAATCGGCATCGGCACACGTGTCAGCGGTGAATCAACTATCAGTGGATGGTGAAGAAAGTGGATTCGTGAACGAAATGATAAATCTCGAAGTACTGATCGACAAAAAACTACAGTACAAGAATAATGTGGACTACATGTGCAAGAGAGTAGCAAAGAGAGTTGGTGTATTCGCAATTTTGGCACGTAATATTACGATGGGAGCACGGATCACCACATACTATTCGATCATTGCAACACATTTTGACTATTACTCATCATTACTGTTCCTAAGCAAGCAAGAAGCGTTCGACAGACTTCAATTGATACAAAATCGAGCGATGTGTGGAAAACTCATTCGTTCATGTTGGGATCATTAAACTGGTGTGACAAAGAGAGAGTGTACGCTACGACGTAAACATTCATACACAAGTTGAAAAATGTATTACTACCATAATACCTGGACTGATGGAAATAGAGACACTCAACGGGGATATTCATAGATACGAAACGAACGACAAGGAAAGGAAGTGACGAGAGGAAAGGTCTTCTTGTGACTTAAAGGACGAAACGAAATTCAAGGAGAAAATTAGATTGTGAGAGTTATGATTTGATCATTTTCTTTTAATTGTGATGAAATTTATATGATGAAATTTGAAAACAGCGATGCTAAATAAATGTTTATCTTATCTTACGATGAGTCGACTACAGGCGAAAATCATTCAGTACACAAACCATACAATTGACTTTGTTCATAATTTTACAAACTTGCAAAACATTTTCCTTTGTAAATCATCAAAAGCTTTAATAGAATGCTGACATTGAAGGGTAACGTTAGAACGGGCAACTGTGGCAAAAATAAATTCGGGTTTGCGAAAGGAATCGTTAATACCCAATTTTCACTGTTCAAACGACTGTATTTCGTGAAACCAATCGAAATTACAGGAGTGGAAAACTTTTTCTTTCGTTTTATTCGAAATAAGAGCTTAACAATTCCTTTCACCGGATCAAGGTGGTTAAAAACACTCAGTACACACACAGGTTGGCTGTAAAAATCAAAATCATGTCTAGGCTTAAAGTGAAAGTTATTTTAAAAAACATCGTAATTTTTCTAAACAAAAATTAAATATAAATTTCGTAAGAATTACAAATTGGCGAGATTGGAACATATGACAGAAAATATGCTTTTTATCAAAGTGGGATGCATTAATAATTAATATGAAGAAAATCGAAAACTTATCAAAAAAGGAAAAGAAATTTGTAAAAATCGTAAGAGTAAATAAATAAAAAGAAACTTTATATCAAACAGAAGGACATTTTGTCAATACTACAACTTTTAGTTTTGCTTTCGTAGTAGGTAATCAATTTATTTTTACCTAAGTCACCAACTTTGTTCCTCGGTTGAGCAGTTACTGTTTATGGCAAAGGTGACCCCCCGAAAAATATTTTTTTGATTAGAAGTGTTAAAACATATTAGAAATTTAAAACCATTTAAATATTAAAAAATGTAAAAATAGATTTAGAAATTATTTGCTTTGCAGTGTGTTACAACAGGACAAAAATATTCTTCTTTCAGTATTTTGGGTTAAGTATTTTTTTCAGTATTACGATTCATTAGTACAGTTACTTTAAGCTTAAAAATGTCATTAAAACACTCATTCAACAGATGAGTTGTCCTTATTTTTTTTTAAAGTCGAATTGAAACAAAATTAATTTCTATAACACTGACTTTAAGTTGAACGAATGCCTACAGTCAAGGCATTTTGCTCAATGTTATCATCAGAGGATTTTTTTTGAGCGTCTTAAAGTCAAATTTGGTTAGATTTGTATAAAAATTGGGGTAAAAATGATTAGAGAAATAAAAAAACTTACAGTTTTTACATTTACACTTTTTGATCAGTGTTTCATCCTTAATATCGTCGTGGCATGCTTTACAGTAAAACCAAGCCCTGAAAGAGAAATTTCCATCAATAAAACTCAAATTAAAAATAAATTCAAAGTCAGAAATGTTCTCGAACCGTTTCACTTCATCAGCACTCTGAGCAATGAAAAAACCTTGAGTGTTTGCTTGAATTTTGGCACCACGTGGATTTATCGATATTTTGCTGTCTGATCCCTGGTCGGTAGCTTTGATTTCAATTGCCAGTAGAAGTAGTTTCAGTTTGGTGAAACATAATCTACGAAAATAGTTCGATTTTTATATTAAGCGTTTTAACGTTGTAAATGTAACTTTTGTACAATTTTGATGGTGAACGAAAAAAAAAACTTCTTGGAATCGATCCCAAAGGGCGTGTGGTACGGTAATACTCGCTTGCATGAGTGCACTCAAAGTGTACATACAAAAATCTTCAAAGCAAAGGGAAACCTCGAGACCTAAGGATCCATTATGTTTCACAATGCGATGAGATTTATTCCCATACGCACATAAATCACTGCACATATTGAAAATATGACGTGATATGGTATTGAAAAATCACTTAAAGTATGCAAAGTTCATGCTAGCAGCTTCAAGTGTTTAGATTAACGATAATTCGATTTTGACAGAGAGCCGAAACATACGCCCTTTGTAGACCAGCTGTTGTCTTTTTTTTGAAATTATAAACGTTAAATTATTTGTTTTCCTAATTTGGCTTTAAATGCTAAAAAACTTGTATTTACACGCAACGCAACGCCAATTTCGGAAACAACAGACTACATTTCTGCGACAAGGGACATGGCTCTAGGCTAGTTAGAATAATTACACAACTATACCATGTCTCCTCTCGAACTACTACAATAAGCTACAAAGAAACAATGCGAAAAAGTGTACGTGGGTGTTCATTATGTTTGACTAAGACTACACAATACTTCATGCAACATTTACATGTACACCAAACAAAGCAAATAAGTTAATGGTCAACCGTTTGTTTTTCTCTAGATACATTTTGTCGTTGGTCTCTTACCAACTCTCTCTCTCTCTTGAGCAATTTTGAAGAAACAAACCGATTTCCTTGTGAACGAATTTTTAAAAATTCAATGGCGTCAGAAACGACTTTTAGACTGTTTACTACGGGGAATTTACTGGCAGTTCAATAAACGAAAAATAAAACTGATTTTTAGGCTTTGGGTCATTCATAAATGACGTCACGCTCAAGTAGGAAGGGGGGATTATAACAAAACGTGACGGATTAAACAAATTTGGGTTAATTTTGACTCTTTTTGCAAATTCCGTAAAATAGTGTGACGTCATTTGTGCCTTACTGCCTACAAAAAACAATAATTTTGGCAAAGGTAAACCATTATTTATTAAAATCCATTGATGATGATGATGCAAAGGATGTAATGAATTATTTAATGGCAGAGTGATGAATGATAAATGTAGAGAAATCGGGGTTTCTAAGGCTCCAAGCATCTAGGCCTAGATCTGTTGTGCATAACCGTCGGCAGATTGAACCGTAATCAGCGCTAAAATTTTTTGTTTTAAAGTATTTAGTTTTAAATTGCGATATAAAAAAACTTTACGCTCAATGTCGAACCCGTACACCTGCTGATCCAAGGTAGGTAACCTCAGACGCATAAAAGAGAAGAGGTTTTTCGGTGGAATTTAAAAGCTAATAAAAACCAAGAACATTTGATTTTGTGCAGATCGGCAAACGTGGAGGAAGAAGGGAAAAGCGAACTCTCAAGACTAATTTTTCTGAGAAAGAAATCGCAAGAGGTCACAAAATTTCAAAACGCTCGTCTTATTCTTCATTAGAGGACCTCATACAAGAAATGAAAGCTCGATAATCATTAACTTTCACCTCGTTCCTATTTTGTAGCTAAGAATCTAAAAATTAATTTTAACAAAATATTGTATGTACAAAAGAAAAAGTAGCTACCTAAAAACAATTGTAACGTATGCAAAACGAGAAATTTTAGTTTTTCATAAGAGTGAAGGTCACAACACGGAGTCGAATGTTAAAATAATCAGAAAATCAGAAAAAAAACAGAAAAATAATAGAGAGTTATCGCACAAACTTACATATCGTTTAATGCTTATAGAGACTAGAGACTTTAGGAGTATACATTAATGATAAATAAGCTGTGAGATAGCTCTCTATTAGTATATTACATCGCAAGGGTGAAAAACGAAGGACACAGCAGATTTAAAGGACCGACATCTCCCTCACCGAGAAAATGACAAAAAATTGTTTCCGACAATGTATCGAATACGACATATTTACTTGATCGCAAATAGAATTACCGGATGAGCTTCTTACTTCCGCTTTGATTCTTATGGTGGTAGACTGCTTCATTATTGAAACAAATCCGCTAAAGTGACTATATTTTGATGATTGTCTTATTACGATACATTGTTATCGTTGTTTCCATTATTGTTTCTCGGTAGGAAAGTAAAAATTTCTCTCTTACGTCCTAATTTTCCAAGCTCTCTTCTTTGGAAAAGATTCATTCGTCTGCTTTTAAATTTACTTGCTGTCAAATATTAGTTGTTGCGCAGTTTTGCCAATACAAAATACATTGAAAAAAGAGATAATCTTGAAAACAGCAAAACACTTAAAAGCACACGGCCGTACTGTCGGTCGTGTTAAGCCTAAGCAACGTATCGTCAAAAATATTCGTAAGAATAAATTACGTAAAATTAAGAAGACTTTAACGCTTTCGAAGCTTCTCTTCAGCTTCCTTGAAAATTATGATCTGTGAGTCGGAGTGCGGACTTTAAATTATTCTTAATTTTACGTTATTTCAACGGCTTTATGCACTACCCAACTTTTACCATTGTTCTTAAATAGAAAAAGGTGATTGCTACATAAGGTCACCGATTTATTATTAAAGTTTTTGAATGTCATAAGAGTGCGTTTAAAGATCATAATTTTCAAGGAAGCTGAACAGAAGCTTCAAAAGCTTTGAAAGCTTCTTAATTTTACGTTATTTGTTCTTACGAATATTTTTTGACGATACGTTGTTTAGGCTTAACACGGCAGCTTAGAACTAATGCAGAAAAAATTGACTTACGCTGCATCGGTTTACGATGGAAGCAAAAGGGAATTGCAACATGGGCGAACGTTTGCGGTCAGAACGAAGCAAAAGGGCCGCATTTCGCTCGAGTTGGAATTACCAATTTTCTCCGTTTGTTATTACGTTTTTAAGAACACAAATAATGTGACAGCTCAGGTGAGAAAATTTATATTTTGCGCCTATGGGAGGGCAAGAGCAGAGATAATAAAAATTTTCTAATATTTGGTCGTCTTTCTCGGATTAGATCAGAAATGCGTTTAAGTTTCAAATATTGTCGGCATATATTTCGTCTCCTAAATGAACCAGCCTTGGAAACTGAAGACATTAAAGTCAAAGACTATGAACCAAATACTTTTAAGCGAAAAATATTAGAATCCTGCTACATAAACATTTGTGACTCCACTGCCAATAATTTCAAACGCGACGCTAATAGATTAAATAGCAATTACCAAAATATCCTTAACATTTATAATAATAGATTATGCACCGCTGTCCAAGATGCTCTATTTTGACGATTTGAAGGTTATTTCCGAGCCGAAGGCGTGTGAAATAATCCAAATCGTCAAAATAAACCATCCTGGACAGCGGTGCATATGATATTTTACCTGCCGAGACAAAAAATATCGAGAAAAACAATTTTGCCCTAGGGAGAAAACGCGAGATTATCGTTCTAGGCAGATAAAAACATTTAAAGCTTGACATGTAAACCCTTATAATTTATCAATAATTTTTTCATATATTCCCTTCATTAATGACAACCTGACCTACCATAACATCATAACAAAGACTTGCATAGCGAAATGATAAATAAACTGTGATAATTATAACGAATGTGATTTAATGGTAGGACTGGTGAATTTATTTTATTTTATATAATTGAATTAAAAATACAATAATTGTATAGGCAATGACTATATCTGCCGATTTAGGAGACGAAATATATGCCGACAATATTTGAAACTTAAACGCATTTCTGATACCCGAGAAAGACGACCAAATATTAGATTGTTTCACAGATCAGATAAATATCGAAAAAGTAATAAAAATTTTCTCACCCGAATTTTCATCAGGCAAAACGTCCGCACACCAAGGCCTATTTACTTGAATTTAGTTCTTTAAATTCATTAAAATTCAACAATTTTCGTAATTTTTCTTGATCGTCAAAATCTTTTGGAAAATACTGTTAGTGATTTTTTATGATGCTTTTTGTCATTTCCAAGTGATATCTTGACAAGTTCAAAAGTTGACAAAAGTTTTCTAATTTTACATGTTTCTGCTCGGTAAATGTGTCATTACCTCGTCGCAAGCGACTCGGAAAATGCATTTACCGAGCGTAATCATGTAAAAAATTGTACGTAAGTGCTTCCAAATAGTTGTTTTGACTCGTACGAAGGTTGCTGCATGAGCCGAAGACGATTTGGAAGCACATACGTAGTGTACTATTTCACTCTTAGAATGGTAACCTGCCAAATTTGTGTACAATTTTGTTGAATTTTATGAATTTTTCATTAAAATTCATCAAAAAATTCAAGTAAATAATCCCTGCCGCGCACATGAAAATAACGCTTACTTCACCTTTTGTCGTTAATACTTGTCTCACGGGGTCGTGAAGTCATGATTCTTACGAGTGTCACTTTCACGTATAAGAAAGTTTCTACTACAACAATTGTACGCCCAACGGATGGAAAAGCGTTTTTCTCGCAAAAACAGATAATTTCTCATCCAACATAATACAAATTACAATTAAATTTTTGCTCTTATAAAATGAATAATTTCTCAATTCTTAAGCAACGAGAAAATCGTTTTCTTACGAGACTAATGTCAAGTGATGATAACTGCTTTTTATGAAGGTTTTTTTATTTAGGAAGATTGTGTTTGATGAAAAGATATTCATTATATCAGAGTAAAAACATAATTCAAAACTCGGGGGCAATAGAAAAATGCAACTCGATGGGAAAATTGCAACATGCATCTTCTAACTTCGGTCTGGACGCAATTATACTCTTGTTGCATTCTCTTTCGGCCCTTGACACAATATTCATTCTGGTTGCAATTTTATATTCTCTCTCCTTTATTATGAAAAGAACAATTACACTTCCTCCTGTACGATAAAATTATTGTCTTTCTAAGAGTCCTACCACATAATTCTTATTTTTGCTTTTATGATAACCTTCGGCTAAATAATTGAAAATCTAATGCTAATAGAATTGACTTTGACTATTAAGGAATTATAGCTTTAATTAAATTTAGTGTAAAAATGCTCGCATTTTAGATAAAAATGTTAAAAGCAAAATTTAAACCCTTTTTTTACTTAATAAAAAGAAGATTCTAATACTCATGACATAATCTATGTTTGTAAATATTTTCTCTAAATAAATCGACCAATCGATTTAGCTAAAAAAATGGTTAATTTGTTATAAAAGCCGAATTCTATATATGTTCTAGCCTCAATCTAAGTAAAATGGTTAACATTTTAAGAACTTGTTTGTAATAAAAAATATAAATCGTAATAAATTGCTTTCAGTATTATTTTCTGGTTTCATTCTGTTAGTAAAGTAAGGGAATCTTACTCGCTCGCTTGTGGGAATGTCATGCCAGTAAATGAGGGCGATAAGGTTTCAGTATACATCTCACATCCTGTACCCTGAAGATAGTCATTTTGCCATGCCTGTGTATCGGGAGACTGTAAATAACAAAACACCAAAACAATTTAGGGATCACAATATTATAGTTTGCTGATTTTTTCGTTCCTGTTTTTGTTAAAATATTTGTGTCGTATGGGAAAGACTTCGAGCGGTTATCCATAAAGCTGAAACATTTGTGTAAGATATTAAGTTTTGTGTGCAGATGCATCTTCCTAATCGTCAGGATACCTAAATTCCAAATTATACAGCATACACCACAGTCTCGTCGCTTCTTGTACAAATTTCGGTGTGTTCCATTATTTTAACAAGTAAAGCCTTAGCTCGCTGGATGTTTCAAATAAAACTTGCTCTATGAAAGCGAAAATCATTTTTCGACTGTTCTTCACAATTCGCAATTTTCCCCCAAAATATTCCATTGTCTGTTTCCCATGCAGTATATTAGATTTAAAATTTTTCAAGTGAATGTGCTGGGCTGATTCGAGTAAAATACGGTTAAAATCATCTACTTCTAGGAACACAATGCGTGGGAAACACAATGTGAGGAAAATTTAACTGGTAAAAAAAACGAAAAACGATTTCAACTGAAATAGGGCCAGCGTATTTGGACAGTTATAGGCAAACATTTAGAAAATAAGCAACTTTTGTAACTGAAAATATTTACAACATCAATTGAACAGAAATACATCGAAAAGCATTGTATTATTACATTCGTGGTAAAAGAAAATTGGTGGAACATTTACGTTTGAGCTGAAATAATTATGACTTATTCTTGAGTGTTTTATTTGAAATTAAAGTGTTTCGGCGTGATGTGAATTTTTAGAAAGTCTTGTAGAGAAAAAAGTAGTTAGAGACGTAAGATTTTCTTTTTCGACTATGACGGTATTTAAAAAGGATCACACTTTGTTTAGAAACTAACTGCAACCTTTACTTGAGGCTTACCCGAAGCGACGGGACTTGCTTGTTTAGTTTTAAGCTCGATGTAAGGAAAATCTATTTGGTTGTTCAGAAAAATCAGCGAAAAAATGTCTGTCAGTATGATCATCTATTGAGGAAGGTGAGAGATTGGTGGCGCTAGTGTATGAAGGCACGGGGCTGTTGAAAGAGAAACTAGATTTTTTGAAAATACACCCAAAAATTTGTTGTGGTTTTTGAAAAAGAGACTCCAAATTGGAAAAGAATCCGGTAAAATACTAAGAGTAATGCAGGGCATGGGGGAAAGGGAGTCAAAAAACCCAAAAAACTAAAAAAATAAGACGACGTCTGATTTCAACGGGACCTTTCCACAGGAAATCACCACAGTAAAGTTCCTGAAACATCTAGAGATGAGCGGGTCGACCATTTTTCGGAACCCGACCCGGACCGAACCCGATCCGATAAAATTTTTCGAAATCCGAACTGTTTCAAAACCCGACCCGGACCGAATCCGACCCGATAAAATTGTCGAAACCCGAACTATTTCAAAACCCGACCCGAACCGAACCCGACCCGATAAAATTTTTCGAAACCCGAACTGTTTCCAAACCCGGCCCGGACCGAGCCCGACCCGATTAAAATTAAACCCGAAGAAAACAATTCGGGTTCGGGTTCGGGTCGGATTTGATTCGGGTTTTTCGAAGTTTCGGGCAACCCGCTCATCTCTAACTCCAATAGTGTTCAAAACAGGTTTCACTTGATTCCAATCAGATCCTTCTCCATGAATCTATACGAGATTTTCGATTTTTTTTCATTTCTTTTCGATTTCTTCTGGTTTTCCCCACTGAATTTTTTTAATATTTCGGAAACGATTTAGAGATCGCGCAATCGCAGAATGTGCGATTTTGGTCATTTTCCAGCGTTTTCGGCCACTAACTCTCACAAAATCAATCAATTCGACTTTATGATATTTTTAATGAAAAGCCACGTTGATTTCGTTTCCAAAGACGCCCCACATTTGACATTTGATAAAGAATTGGATTTTCGGCGTCGATTACAGTTTGCTGATTTTTGCTACTTTTCAGTCACCTTGTGGTTTTTGAGCTACACACTTCACACGTTAACCGGAAACTTCAAGAAACAATTTTTCCTGGAAAGCATAGTCCGTAACCTTTCCAACGACACGCGTAATGAGACATTTGGTGATGAATCGGATTTTTGGCGACTGTTAGTGTTCGAACACTTTTCACGTTTTTACTGCCAATTTTGAAGTTTTACGACATCCAGACTTCACTCTGAAGCGTTAAATGTCTTAGCGCAATTTTCCCTGGAAAGCCACTCTCATTACTTTTCCAATTACGCCCCATTTGAGAAATTTGTTGAAAAATTGAATTTACGACGGCCATTTGAGTGGAGGTGATGACTATATCAGCGAAATAGTAGGAAAAATTAGCTTCACTCAAATAGCTGCCGTAAATTCAAATTTTTAACAAATTTATCAAGTGGGGTGTCGTTGGAAAGGTAATGATAGTGGCTTTCCAGCAAAAATTCCTTTAAGACATCAATTCCTTCCGACTGAAGTTGGAGGTCGTAAAACTTCAAAATTGGCGGTAAAGACGTGAAAAGTGCTCGAACACTAACAGGCGCCAAAAATCGAATTCATCACCAAATGTCTCATATCTGGTGTCGTTAGAAAGGTTAAGGCCATTGCTATCCAGAAAAAATGGTTTCTTGAAGTTTCCAGTTAACACGTGAAGAGTGGAGCTCAAAAACCACCATGTGACTAAAAAGTAGCAAAAATCAGCAAACTGTAATCAACGCCGAAAATCCAATTCTTTATGAAATGCCTCGTGTGAGGCGTCGTTAGAAAGGAAATTAATGTGGTTTTCCATTAAAAATATTATAAAGCCGATTTGATTGATTTTGTGAGAGTTAGTGCCCGAAAACGCTCCGTAATGACCAAAAAAGCACATTCTGCGATTGAGCGATCTCTAGATCCTTTCCGAAAAATTCCAAAAAAATGTTTTCAAAGTTTATCAGTTTTTTGCAGTGTTAAAAAGCTGCGCAGAAGCACAAAATTCTATTAATGCAAACATATATTTCCGTGAGTGTATTAAAAACTTTTCAGTGTGGAAAACCAGAAGAAATCGAATTTTTTTTAAAAAAAATCAGCCCTACGGATGAAAAAAAATCGAAAATGTCGTACAGATTCATGGGGAAGGATCTGATTGGAATCAAGTGAAACCTATTTCGAAGTCTGTTGGAGTCCCTTTTTCAAAAAAAAACTTTTTTCTCTTTCAGCAGCACCGTGAAGGAAGAAAGGCAAGTTTTCTGGCAAAAAATAGGAAAAAAAAATAATAAAATCGGGCAAGGGAAAGTCGGTGAGATGACAAATCGGTAAGTTAAATAAATCGGAAAATGAGCTTTGGATCTCGCTTTGGATAGGGAAATTAGTTGTTAATCGAGACAGAATAAAACAAATTGGAAGTTGCTAAAAATCTGGAAAATAGTCAGAAATACGATATTTCTGAAGTGAAGTTTCTCGTTAAATATAAACATTTCAAAAATTTTTCCTTACTTCCCTCGTGATCTTAATCGTAGTTCCTCACTTTCTGAACGCATTAAGCAAGAAAAGCTAAGGCGAATGGTACAATGTAAAGCACGAAGTGGAAGGGCGAAAAATTACTAAATTAAGAAGTAGGGACAAAATTAGATAAGGCAAAAGTTTGTTCTACCAAAAATTTTAGTAACACAATATATATCTTGCTAACATGTGCCCTAATGGAAGTGTTGTACAAAAGATGTGAACACTGTCACCCGAGGCGAAGCCAAAGTTGAATCTCCATTAAAAGCACAAGTTAGGAACAAGATTTTATGTACGGCAGTGTTGTGTTTATGAAAATCCATTGCCGCAATAATACTTCGATCGCACTGCAGTACATAAAAGTGTTAAAAGATCTCGAGCTTGAGTGACAGTCCATACATATTTTTGGAAAATCCGATTACTCTTCTCTTTTACATTCATTTTGCAGTTTTTGACATCAGTCCACTGTCCTACTAGTTAACAGATGTTATAGGAAATGAGAAGGTGGAGTAGACTGTCATAAATAACTCATTTTCACAACATGACACGTTGAAATCACTATAAGTGTCTCTCCTAAACTGTAAACAAACATACAGACATTTTATTGACGTTAATGTTTTATGTAGGACATAAAAAATCCGGGGATATTTTTATACATTCGGTAATAAAACAGAACGGTGCAAACATGATCACGTTTTACAAAGAAAAAATCAGTTATTAATGAGTGTATCGTGTTTTTTATGCACATCGCACATGGTTGGTTAGAATTAATGGACTAAATATTTAGATAGTGTGATTGAAATGTATAAACACAATTACTTGAGATCGAGAGGTTGTTTTCAAGTAAACAATTTAAAAAAAAAGAAAATAAAAACGTAACAATTAAACACTAGACATTTTGTTCACAATCAGCTATCGTTTCCAATAAATTTCGAAGCTCGTTGGCACACTTACTCAGTGGCCTGTGCAAAAGGCATGTTGATGAATGACGGACTTAACGTTTCCGTATACATTTCCATTCCGGTTCCTCGTAGATAATCGTTTGTCCAAATTTGCATGTCAGGCGACTAAATTATTTATTCGCACAAATATTTGCATCAATAAAAATCTCTTTTTTTCATAAAGACAAAGATTCTCAATAGCATTATGAATGGTACTTTTTCGAGTGTAAAAATGAATTAATAGACATACCGAAAAGTGAATGGAACAATGTTGTCTACGTTTCTTATGTGACTTACCGTTTTAAACGATCTCATGGCGAACAAGTTAGCCATCATCGTTGAAAATCCGGGTGCTAAACAACTTTGGGCTATGAAACCTAATTTCAATTCGGCCAGACAAATAACATCGTCACCTTGTTTCCAATCCCAGGATGGAATATTTAATAAATAAGCCTGAAAAATGCAATTGTAAACCAATTGAGATCATAAGTTCTCGTCACGTTCTTGTCACCTTATTATGATATTGCATTAATTGAATGATAACTCTAATATCGTCGCTATAGTTTTTAATGGAAATCACTCTCATTATATTGGCAGCATCTTCAGCATCTGGATCCTGAAAAGAGAATTATATATTTTTTCTTACAATGAGCAAGGTTTTTCTTACATTAACTAGTGGGTGAAGGGGGTTACGAAATAATCATTTTCAAGAATTTTTAGGGTTTTTTCAACAACATAACAGACACCAGCCTTTTGAAATACTTAATCTTTTTGAAAGAATTTTCCATTCTCTGATCGTTAATCAACAAATATTTGTAAAATTCAACTTATGTCAAATGTATACAGAGTAAAATATGCTTTGTGCAGTAGTTTATTTTGCGAAGTGGAGAGCACTATTGATAATATAACGTGATATTGATATCGTACACATCGCATAATTTAGTTGTTTTGTTAACAGTGTGCTGAATCGCTGAGTACGCCTCTGATGTTCATTTTCAATATGTCACTGTCCTGCACATTTCCTTGTCGCTGGAAAGTATCATATATCACGCCGGCTCTCGAATGTCGAATAGCTACTCCATGCTTCCCATTCCCACTTTCGGGAAACTTTTTGAGTCTATTGTGTGTAATATTCTGACCGATAAATTCAAAGGAGTTATTTCGGTGGCGCAGCATGGTTTCGTAAAAGGGCGCTCAACAACAACGAATCTTGTGGACTTCGTCAACGAAGCCGTTCATATAGTCGAGAAAGGTAATCAGGTGGACGTTGTATATACCGATGTGCGGAAAGCCCTTGATAAGGTTCGCCACAGCTCTCAGCTGTGTAAATTGAAGGAACTCGGTGTGAATTCAAATCTGTTAAACTCGATCCAGTCTTATTTGTGTGATCGCACTCAGTATGTGAAGATAATGGGTTGGAAATCGCAGAGTTATGCAATGACATCAGGGATACCACAAGGTAGTCATCTGGGCCCCCTTTTGTTCCTCATTTTCATTAATGATGTTACGAGTACCTTTAGGTCGTCAAGATTCTCGTTATATGCAGACAATCTTAAAATGTTCAGTGAGATAAGAAGTCTTAGGGATTGTTTCGCCTTGCAACACGACTTGAACGCTCTGAACATCGGTAAATGTGTATTCATGTCCTTCTTTAGAAAGCGAATTGCGGGTAAGTCCCTTAAAAGGGTAACGGAGATACGTGATCTTGGTGTAACATTTACCGAAGATCTGTGTTTTAACAGACATATGGATCTCATTGTGGCAAAAGCATACTCAATGTTGGGATTTGTCAAGAGAATATGTAAAGATTTCAGCAACATTGTTGCGCTGAAAAGCGTATACATCGCCCACGTTAGATCACATTTAAAATACGCCCTCATCGTCTGGTCGCTCTTCTACCAGAATTACAGCGATAAGATAGAGTCTATACAAAAGAAGTTCATAACGCGCTGAAGAGATCAGAGAGTCGCGCCTGATTTTCGTCTACCATCCTACCCATTCGCGTTATAAATCGGTAGGGATCACGAAGAAGGTTCAACCTGATAGCAATGTTTGTGTTCGACGCACTAAGAGGACGTATTAATTCAACTCAATTGTTGTCGAAATTTCAAGTGAATCAACCAATTAGGCAACTGAGGAACTGAGGAACTCGAATTACTTGTCATTGGATAGACACCGCGATAATTTATTATGGATTGTTCGAACCTACCAACAATGCATCGACGATTTTTAATGTTTGGTCTATGAATTTGACGGACCATGTATTAATGGCGAATGGCTTTTTGTTGTCAACCGTTTGAATTCAATCTCTTGTAAACTATTGTTTTACACGTCTTTAATGTTCTAAAACATCAAATTCTACTTTTATTTTTTGTTTCATGTATACGATAAGCCCGTGCACAGAGAAATGTAGCTGCTGGACCGCCTAACAGGATCGGCAAACAAATACGTTACCAATAAACGAATACGTGAGCGATTATTATGTGCAAGGGTGATTGGAGGCTCCGACGGGTCTACTGGGCTAATTTTCTACTCTCGGTTTGGACATAATATATTCAATAACTTATGTACAAATAAAGCACAATGCCAGTAGGCTTTTTGCTGTTGGTATTTTAAATTAAATAAATAAAATAAATAAATAAAGTTCTACAAACTTTCGATTGTCGAATCATTTGCAAAATCGAAGTGACCATATTCGCACCCGGGTGCAAATAGCATTCTACCTAACAAAATTACCAAGTTACAAAGTGGTATTTTAATGTATGATTGGAATTAGTAACTTCGAAGTGTCTCACCTGGCAATATTTATTGGCCAAAACCAAACAGGCATCAGCTTCGTGTACCTTTAAATGTTTAATTTTAATTTTAGTTAAAGTGTTAATTCGAACATCAAATTTAATAAAAACTTAAAGGTCTAAGTGTATAACGGAAGTTTGGTCCTTTCTAAAAACAACGATCTACAAAAGGCTACTTGATTGCGTCAGGATTGTACGAATGTTGTTATTATTTTTGAAGATAGAAACTGAATTCCAGGAACCCTCGTCAAACAAAATTTTCGGTATGGACAGATTTCCGAAGCATCACTATATGAGTCTGTTGGGAGCAAGACCTGCTCTATTCAAACTGTCAAAGTGACGTTTTAAACGTCAAACAAAAAATTTTTTTCGAAATATTCAAAACCTGTTTATTTTTCCTGAATTCTATTAGGGTTATAAGGGTTAAATTTTTGGATATATTCGAAACCTATTTATTTTTCCTCAATTCTATAACACTAATAGAATTCAGGAAAAAAACTGGTTTTGAATATTACGAGAAATCTTTTTTGTTTGACGTTTAAAACGTCACTTTGACAGTTGGAATAGACCGTGTTTTGCTCCCAACAGACTCATATAATACGTTGGAAGTTGAACTGAATTATTATTACAACCCTAATTTTAAGCACTTTTCTTGTATTTCAATCAATATTTTCTGAGCTTTTCGTTTCCTGCTTGGCATTCGTTCAAGATTAGGCACAGGTCCAAGAAAGCGAAGATTGCGGACAGCCTAAATCATCTGAAATCGTACTAGTTGGATTGCAGCAATTTCAAATTGAAAACGAGCGTTTGAAACTATTTTAACAATTTTATTTATTCTGCCGGAACACTGCACAGTGAAAATAGGTAAATTAGATATACATGGAATATGAAAGACAGTGTTCACGTTTTCGAATACTTTTGATTTTTCTGAGAATTAGAGCACACATCTTAGATCGCCAACATAACCCATAGTTTAAAGATAATATTGAATTAGCGGATCTGAACTGTCAAGTGTCAGCATCCATTTATCCTGCGATGATCAACCACAGGTTAAATTACTTCTTGATTGTGACGTCTACGACGTTTCAAATGAAATTAAATTATATCAAACTGACTTCAAATGAAGTAATTAAATGTCTTAGCTGTAGGTTAAATGTTATGATCAATCGAAAATTGACTAGAAATATTCTGTGTGTTAAAAAAAAATGTGTTGAAAAGGTGCATTCACTAAGTAAACTAATTAATAGATGTTTCCTCATGCTGCCGAAAACAATTTAACTATCTAACGAAAATACGAATAAATTCATCATGTAACTAAAAACAAAAAAAACATGCGTTTAACTAACCCAGAGGTCCGTGAGGCCTTGCAATTCATAGCACCGACTCCAAGTCTAATGACTTATATCTTTTATTCTTACCAAAATGAAAGTTCCATAGGTGTAAGTTTAAGTGAATATTTTTTTAAAGAAAGACAAACATCGCTATTTTAGAGGATTTGATTTTCCTACGAAAGAATTTGTATGTGCTGCAAATGTAGACGGATTTCGGTTCGACAATTTACTATGGGGTATTTTTTTACGTAGTGAAAGTGAACGTACACTAATAATTATAGCTAATTCGTTAGTTGGAGGAGGGAGACATAATAAGTATTGAGTGAGAATATAAGATTCAACGATTCTTACTGTAGGTGATGATGATAAAGAAGTTAAGGATTGGGTAATTTAAGACAAAAATAAGGAATGAGTGTTTGATGTTTGAAATATGTTAATTTCTCGCTTTTGTATTCGTATATCATGCTACATACTTGGTATGTTAAAACATCTATAAGTGAACACAATCAATCCTTATCATTTACATTTAGCAATTTTTGAAAAAAAATGTTTCCATATTTACTTTATTTTAAATGCCAATCGATCTTTTTTTGAGTTTGAGTTAAAATTTGTTTTTTCTTTCTTTTAAAAATGACCGAATTAGTTTATCATTTAGACGACAAATGTATAGGTTAATTATATATTACGTTAAACACCAATGAAGCTTAGAGCACTGATTTAATGGATTTACCTTAACCCGTTGTAGATCTATTGGATTCATTATAGTCCCTTGGAAGAATTCCACCGTCGTGAAATGTCGCTTGAATAAACCTTCTAATTCCAAGTCAGGTGGTTTCCTATTCATTGCACATACCAACATCCCATTACATCGATTTTATAAAGCGTTTTTTTTCGGATTTTCAGGTTTTTATTTTTCAATAATTTATTAATAGATGACGGGTTGGAGGGTCATTAATGATGTTTGTTTGTTCGTGGAAAGTATTTGTAAGAGAAAAAAAATAAGTGCAAATTAAAAAAGAAATAAATTACGTTAAATATATTTTGATAGGATTTTTAGTTGTAGGATTTAAATTATTTAAAAACGTTTTTTAAATTAAATGAAAAAAATCGTTGTAAATTTGCATCGTTCTAGCTAAGAAATACCTAATTATCAGCTTCTGGCAATTCCAAATTTTGACCCTTTTTCTTATAAAAAACTTCTAATTATAAAATAATTACAAAATAGATATACCGCATTACATATTTAAATATATTTCAAAAGAAAACAATAGAATGTATGCTGAATGTATGTTGCCATGCAGAAATTGATCTTTAAAATTTAAAGATTCAACAACAGTTCTTCACTTTCATAGCATAAACGAAACATTGCAACCATATTCTTTAAATTTTAAAGACATTTCAAATTTTGTAATTATACAAAATCTGAGAAGCCCAAAATTAGAAAATCCAACCGGTAACTTTGCTTAGGAAGACTTATACTTTTTCATACCGCTCTGTGAATTTCGAATTACCGAATCAAAACAAAATCAAGTTTGAAGACAGATTTCTAGTCGACGCGGTCAACTGGTCTCAAACACAGATACTTCCTCGTTACTCTTCTATCATGCCATCTAGTCATGTATTCTGTCTTAGTTAGATTCCCACAGCACACGCAATACGATACATATACATTCATCTTCTGGCCTCCAGCACAAGTCGTACACGCCAAATGAATCTCGCTGTTTGGGCCCGGACATTACAATATATCTTCTAGCCTCCGTCGAAACTATGCCCGTAAATGTAGTGTATCACACACAACTGAAATACCTTTTTCTATGGCATTTGTGTGAGCAATCATTAATCTGTTTGTTGGACCACATGCTTAACGTGAATTCCGAACCACGCCTATATATTGTAGCAGCATATATAGGATTTCATCTGGTGTTCATTATATCTCCGCCTTAAGATAGACTCAGATATCTGTACACAAAATTCATCGTGTATGGGTGACGCATACACGTCGTTCTTTTGTGTACGGTTCGTTGTGGACACCACAACTACCCATTTTTAGAAGCTTGCGCATGCTTAGGAACGTTACTTTCATGCTACAAATTGAAGAAAAATCCTATACAGAATTTTATCGTCACCGGGATTGAACCCGGGTATTCTTGGTGGAAAACCAGTACGTTACCATTGAGCTAACCCGTTCGGTTGACATGGATGTATTACTAATCGTCCACGCACTTCGTTTAGCATCACTGTTTCAGATGCATAAAAAGCTGCATCGGGAAATTTCCACGTTATGCTACCCTGGTATACCAATTGTGTCTCCGATCGACAACACGCATGGTACGCCGCCTATGTGCACATTCTGTGAGTAGTGCATCGAGACAAACCGGCTTTATATTTGAGATGTAGTATATCATTTCATACCATTTGCCGTCAACAGTCCAAGGGTTAAAAAGAAATCAGCGTCAAATCGAGAAAAGGGATGCACAGAGTTCGGACGAACCTCGATCTCTCACTTTCTTCTTCCAAAACGATAGTCTGGCTACAGTGAGAAGTGATTCCGTATGTATTTTGGGTACGAATTGTCATTAGTTGAGATAGAAAATCATCAATTTTTCTTGTGTTTGTTTTTCCCCATTAAAATGGAAGTAAGTGAATACTCATTACTTCTCAAACTTTCAATCAAGCATCCAGTTGACGTTGACTTTATCCTAACAGTAGAATCACGTTTAGTTTTTCGAATTACAAGACTAATTGCTAAATAAGGTTCACATGTATCTCATAAATAAGAAATGAGATTTTTAGCAAATTTACCGTTTGGATTCCCTGCCCAAAATCCAGTTCTATCAAAATTATTTGCATTTTAAAAAACTCGTTGCAGCTTTCCTAAAACATCAAAAACTGTAACAAAACCGAAAATATTTTTTAAAACGATGTCGCCTCATCAAATTTTTCACTAAACAATATTTGGATGAATTGAAATATCGATGATCGTTGATTGCTTCATTCACACATTCACACATTTTGAAGCGCATAAGTGAAATCTCTCAGTAAAGTATGAGAGTCTTGAGGATTAATCAGAGAAATTGTCTCGCATGGAGACTATAAATGGTAGAAATGTTCAAAATGTTAACCCTCAGCCTTGTTTTGAGGCTTGTTTGTGACGCATTTTATCAAGAAGATTCGATTCAATATACTCTGAATGCAAACATCAAAGCCCTCATGTCAATTAATGACTTAACACGACATTTTTGCAAAGAGTCATTTCTGGTGTTATCATAATTTATCACAAAATATCAAGGCTTAATGACAGTATGCCGACTTTCAAATTTGCGAACTTAATGTTTAAACAAAAACGACACAAATAATTTAGTTGCAGAGAGTAATATTTATTTAGTAAAAAATCGATGAGTGTAAATTTATTGTATTGTAAAGTTACATTGTCATTAAATAGTAAAAATTCCTATTTGTAAACGATTTACACTCGAGCATTGGGCGTTTTTCGTAAATCTTGTGAAAGAAAAATTGTAATTATCACAAGAATATCACAAAACATGAGATTTCCATAACGAAAAACGAAAGCTAGGTGCGTCGCGGCTCATTCAAACTTTTTTGCGTTGAGTTTAGGCTTTAAAACTTAACGTTCTGTCCTCAATTGGAACTTTTACTATAAAACGAACCACATAAGTTGTTCATATGGTGACAAATTCTGCACAATATTGCAAAGTTGGAATACGTTAACACAAAAATGGGTTATGCGTTTAAAATTCGATCTTGGCTTCCTTTCTTCTAGGTGCTCATTCAACGAAACACCAACGCATATGGCTCGGGATTTCCGCAGTTGTGTTTTTAGTAAAACAATTTTACAAGTCAAATGCATAGAGATGAACCTCAAGATGAATACACACAGCAACCCATTTTTCATATTAATTTCATCAATACACAACAAAAAGTAAAAATACGATCTAAGATGTGAGGAATTAAAAAAGAAAAAAAAATGTACAGCGTCTATCTAATTATCAATAGAAAATAATATCACAATCGATGCTGTCCATTTTATAGTGATAGTGTAGACTGTGAATAAATTTGTACTTCTGTGGTTTGTGGATTTATGTACCTTAACTCGTTCCAAATCCACGGCATTCATCATTGTTCCCTGAAAAAACTCCACAGTCGTATAATGCCGTTTCAAAAGTCCTTCAAGTTCCAGATCAGGCTCCTTTCTATTTTGTTAATGACGATTTTTATTTTATTTACAAAACATTTAAATTAGCTACTCCTTATGGCATACAAGTTCTTTAATTTATTTAAATATTTTGGTATAAAGATTTGTCAACGAATATTAACGGTTGATGACATAAACTAACAGGATTATGTAACACTTTCTATGTGAGTTCCTGCAATCATTTCCCGAGTGATTGCAGCGTTATCATAAATTTCACTAATGCTTTCTTTCTGTGCCTAGTGCCAAAAAAATTTACTTTCCGTCCCTGGTCCTGTCCGCAAATGTTTCGTGTGTTAGGCTTTAAGGTCGGAATTAGTAGGAGGCTTCGATTAATATTATATGATTGTAAGAATACAATCAACACAAAATCATAATTCATTAAAATTTCCTCTATCTTCAATATGTTAAATTCGGGATTACAATCTTCTTTGCGCGTGAGGAAATTATGTTTTTCCCGGTATCCGCTAAAATCAGGCTGACTTTTCCGTTTTTTTAAAGTAAAATTTCCCGATTTTGGTAACGAAATTTCTCGATTTCGAAGATAGGACGTACCTGGATGTACCTTCCTCGCTTAGTTGCGGATTAAGGTATTCAGCACAAAGAACAACCGATAGATAATTTAACCGTTCAGCATATGAGCATAGCGGGCGAAATTTTTTAAAGGGTTTCTTTCAATTTTTTTCCTTGATGCAACGCTTGTCTTTCAATGCTCATAGAGTGAAAAGAATGAAAAAGCTGATAGACTTTTTATAAACTCTCTTGGTAATAGACCACATATAGTCAACACATGTCTTGGAGTACAATATTTCACGTTTTTTGGAACCATTGCGCTACGAGTAAAATTGTCGACCGCGATTTCTACAACGGATTTCAGCAATTTCCCGACTTTTAGTTATTTTGTAGTTATTTCCCGATTTTTACTTTTTTCCCGATTTTTAGTCATTTCCCAATTTTTACTTTTTTCCCGATTTTCGGCCATTTCCAGATTTCCCGCCATTTTCCGATTTTTAGTCTTTTCCCGATTTTAACTTATTTCCCGATTTTTAGTCATTTCCCCATTTTAGTTATTTCCCGATTTTTAGTCATTTCCCCATTTTAGTTATTTCCCGATTTTTAGTCAATTCCCGACTTTTAGTCATTTCCCGATTTTTACTTATTTCCCGATTTTTACTTATTTCCCGATTTTAACGTATTTCTCGATTTTTAGTCCTTTCCCGATTTTAACTTATTTCCCGATTTTTAGTCATTTCCTGATTTTTACTTACTTCCCGATTTCTTCGATGCGTCGTATGTTATTTTTCGTCTAATTTCCCGGTATCCATTTTTTGGCTCCCAAACTTCCCGGTATCTCGGATACCAGGATACCGCACTTTTTCCACACGCGCTTCTTTGTTTGATTTCTCTCAAAAAGAGGCGATTTAAGTGAATCTCTCAGCAATGCATGTACCCAATTTCTCTAAGTGCCGATGTAAGATTCAACTTTTAATTATGTTGGCATGTAGATACTTCAATCAGAATTTTGGAAACACCCGATAAGTCATCAGATAAGTCGACAAAATTTTGTGCCAATTTTCCTCAAATGGCAAAGAATTTTCTGCAGAAAAGTATTCGCAGCAAACGAGGGAAATTGAAAAGTAGAGTGATAGAACTACTCGGGAAATTACGTTTCGTGATGTCACAATAGTATCCAAGAGGATTGTCGAAAACAAAACAGAAACTTTGAACTGGTGGAAATTCACGAACGGCACATAGGACGGCTATTTTCTTTAAACGCACATTAACTGAATCGCCAAATGTTTTGTCAAAAAATGTTACATATTCCCATTGATTCATTTCTCATTTTTACTTTCTTTATCAATTCTATCACGCAACTGCATTTAATTTAAAATTCATTTATTTGCTATTACACTTACATACACTTTTTGTGATTTACAAAAAAAAATTGTTTTTCTTTTTGTTCTAAACAAGTGATTGACTTACCGATGCAAAAATACAACTTCAACGTCAACATCCTCTCTGTCTTCGTGCAGAAAATCCTTGAGAAAATGAGATACAGATTCATATGTAATGTGACCACATACAACAATGTGCCTGCGATGATGACGATTGACGACGGACGATAAAACGTATAAAAAAGAGATACAATTGCATTAGTAACACAACAATAAATTGAAATTAATTTTAAAGAAAAATCGAAAAAGAAAACGATTCGCGAATTTCAATTGTACAATTAATAATTGATTTCCTTTTCAATTGTTTTATTGAATTTCCTGCATCGATTTCGTTTTTTTATGCGGCATGACAAAATCAAACAATTTTTGTCTTGTTTCTTTGTTTTATTAAAAATAAATAAAAACAAAAATAAGAAAAAATTAAAAAAAGAAAATATTGTAAGTCTGCTACCCTCTTTTATGTAAAAATAAAATGAAATTTTGTGAATATTTTTAGAATTGAAAATGAATTAATAATTGATACAAAATTTCATTTTTCTTATTCAAAATTAAATTGTATAAATGCTTTGTTATTTTAATGTGTTAATAATGAATGCATACAATGTTTTTATAATTCTATAATTTCAAACAAAATTCGAAAATGTAAAACCACAAGCGATAAAATCTAAAGTGCAGTATATTTTAAACTAAACATTACATTACATTACCATGTTACATTACGTTTGCTTGTCTAATTTCGACAGAAAATTCATGTAATCAAATTCGTCTCTAAATTATGCAATTATAACGGTTTTTTTCATGCTGAACTAAATATCTTGAATGGATGCGCTTTAAATTGCAATTTCTAATTGACTGTTAAAATAAACATTTGCAACACGTGGCGCGCAAATAACTTTCACTAAAGGAATCACTTGTTCCAAAGGAATTCTTAGCAAAAATATGGATGTGATGGACTTTATTTTGTGGCGTGTGTTGTTTCAATAAACGTCCGCGCATTGCAAGTATTTATTTAGGTGGGAGTATTTTTCGGGGGAGGGAGGTAGATTGACAATTATTGTAGAAACTCACTAAATTCACATTTATAACCCACACTATCACAAAAATTATGTCCTGAAAATATAATGCGACTGTCACAAGAAATGATAATTTTATTTGTTAAAATCATTTGAAGATAACGTCGGTCGAATCTTTTTGGTCACTTAAAAAAGGTATGTAAATGCAGTTCAAGATTGAGAATTTCGGTGTGAGAACGTTAAAATTTCCCACCGTTCCTTTTAGATTGCGTTCATATGAAAGTTCCACGGTTGGGAATTTAAGCGATTTTTACACCTAAATTTCCAACCGTGGCGGCGTATAAGACAATTCCTTGAGTATGGTACCAGTTTCAAAAAACTCAATTTGATTTACGCGTCTCGTGCGACATCGGCTTCTGTCAATGTATGGTGAATTTCATGATGAAATGCATAAACAATCAAGAGGAATATAATTTTACTGGTGTGGATTCTTTTCATCTTCATATTAAATTCGATATGCTTTGACAGAAGCCTATATTGCACTATATCCGTCAGTTTCCAGTCTACGAGTTTGTTGTACATTGGTCAGAAATCCTATTCAAGTTTAAATGTTGTTTCAAATATCAACTTGACGAATTTTTCACGTCTACTTGAGTGATTTAAAGCTGTTCCCGGTTCTTCGAACTTCTGAGTAAATTTGCTTCGCAATCACCCTTTCTTGCTTTCTTCCATATTTCATCAAAATCCGTCGGGCTTACTGGGTTTTAAGTTATGACTAGTGATTGCAAACCGAACCGAAAAACCGGTTAACCGGCCACTTTTTGTGCAAAATACCGAGCATTGAAAATCGGATTAACCGAAATCACTATTCGAACTAATTTTCAACGTGTTTTCAATGCACTGCGAGACAAAAAGTATATTTTGGCACTTTTTCTGTAGTTTTAGCACTCGTAAAAATAAGGCTGGATTTGCATTTAAAAAAATATTACTCCGTTTTGAAACTGCGCATGCGCATAGAGAAAGATCTCTCCATGCGCATGCGCAGTTTCAAAACGGGATGATATTTTTTTAAGTGCAAACCATGACTAAGCCACGAGGGTGTCACTTACTATAAAAATTTACATCGAATTTACACGATTTTTTGGAGTTTTTGAATTTCGTCTACATTTGATAGATGCCGTTTTTTAATTTTCAGTTTGTTATAGGATTCGGGCAACATCGACAAATTTGCGTTGCATGGCCGAATCGAGTTACAAATCGATTGTTTCTTCTTCGGCAATAATTGAAGACTTCGGGAGAAAAACAAGATAAAGCAATTG
>CM055406.1:14467570-14576290 GCA_029228625.1 Pseudolycoriella hygida | reverse complement strand
CTAGTTAAAAATATTACCATAAAATTTCTAGTATTCAATATAACCAAATATTTTATGGTTGAAATTAAAACCAAAAATATTTATAGTTTTATTTTAGACCATTTTCTGTTTTGAAAAAAATAGTGAAACAGTTAACCATGCAGACCTCTGGTCGGTGCTATCTCATTTCATTCATAAATGTGACAATGGTCCCAGAGACTAATCTCACTCTCTGCAACAGACTTATTGTCTCGGTTCTAAAATTGACACCATTATTGCAACAAGTGTACCGGTCGGAAGGCACGTTTCACTGTTTTCTGAGCAAGTACAAACTCAATGTTGTAGAAAGTGTTTGGCGATGTTGGATTTAGTGCGAAAAATTGTCACTTAGGTGATATATGCCTTCAGTACTTCGTGAGATAAGTTCGCTTCCCCGTTACATTCACCAATGGAATTGCATACTTCCATAAAAATTTTACTCTATGGATGTTATCACGAGTCGATGATTCTTCAGGAGAAAGTAATAACTTCTCCCCAACAAGCAATGTTTTTTGGCCAAAGAGCAATGATTTTCGCCGAGCAAGCTTGCCTATTTTCTATAATCAAAATACAGCGATAGCATAGAAAAAGGATACGCACATAAGATCTTTTGGCAGTATTTGACTTGATTTTTCTATATAGTATAATGTAAGTTTATAGTTTACCCATAGATAAAAGAATCAGAGTTTCCATTTCTATCACTTCGGTTAACCGGTTTTCATGCGACCGTAACCGCGTTTATTAGATTCTCTGTTATTTGCAATCACTATTGATTCAACGTTGAAAAAATTTTAAAACCAAGTTGAATGTTTTGAAAATATAATCGATTCTTTAAACTAAGGCTCACGATTTGAACAAAGAATCTTTTTTTGGGCAGAGGCAGTCAGCTTTACGGATAAATGTTTATACAAATAATTCCAATTTTATGACCAGCGGCGCAAAATTTTTTTAGACGCACGGGCTTAGTCCAATTACAACTATTTAATGATCTAGCCTCTAACTCTTCATGGGTTGTAAGGCAGATTATTATTATATTATTAAAGGAAAGAGTTGTAAATCTTCTAAAAATTCAACTACAAACATGTGCTTTTAAATTTACTTGTTATGCTGCTTTCACATTATCGACATTATCTCTGTTTTCAGTGTATTTTTTGTATGGAAAACCTTGAAAACAGCTGAAACTTAATAGTAAATTTATAAGCACAAGACGGTAGATTTAAAATTTTTTAAACGTAGAATGAGGACCCATGTATATTTTATTCGCTTTCTCGAATAATAGTTTTAGGGTAGGAATGATGTTGGGAAAATAATGGAGAAAACTTAATTTGAACAGTAATTTAAACGTGAAATCGTGGCGTCCAGTTTTTTTCAAGTTTTCTTTTATTGAAATTTTTATGGCGAATGAGTGGACTGGACATGTTGTCCTAAAATTGCTTTGTAAGATTTCTGACCCATGTTTTGCTGTAGTATCCACTTTTCTAACTCAGACCATCGCCAATGTGAATTACAATTTAAAATAAAAGTTGACACGTGTCAATGCTTATCCAACTATTTATCAGTATTACATTTTACGATAGTAACATTTCAACATACCGTATGAAGTATTCGCACTTTCGCCTTATACTATACAATAAAATATTGTTCACATATTCGACCCATCAGCAATACCAATATCAATCACCGACTGACGACATTTGTTTCACTTTTACATTACGAAAATCATAAATGAGAGCGATCGACATCTCACCTTTTATTGTGTCCGAAGTTAGCGAAATATTTTTTTTGTTCAACTCTTTTTGATTGTAACTCACGTTGATAATGGTATTTTCTAAACTAATGGCATAGTCAACTTATAGTTCCAAGAATAACTTCGATTGAACGCCAAAAAGTTAAAAAAAAACGTAAAACTAACACCTTAACTTTTAATGTTGAGTTTAAGCCGTGGGCCATGTCACTTCTTGTTTATATTTTTAATAACCTTCTACACCGCGCCGTTTTTCGTGTCTTTCAAATTTGTATACATTCTATAGATTTTCAGATTACACAATTGACGTACAAAATTTTCGACCCGCCCCCCTCGTGTAAACATAATCGAAGGATTAAGAATTCAACTGAATTTTCTTTTGTATATCACTTGTCGTAGAAGAATGAATTTCTTAGAAAAACGAAATTTATCGAAAAAAAGTTTTTTTCTAGCTTAACGCCTAATTTAGTGTACGTCCGAATTCAGTGTATTTGAACACTGTCAAGATTTTCCGACAAATGAATATACATATAATTCGATTCATCGATCGAAAACTGTTACCGATTTTATGGTTCACAATACAAGGAATTGATTTCATTTATCTCGACCGATCTACGAATTTTGATAGCTCCATTGCCTCTTGAGCGCGTACGCGTATATGTACAAACACCCTATTGCATGACCGAACGGAGTAACGAAACGATGTAATTATTGTTTGACAATAATGAACTTTCGGATGAATGATATTCATGTTGTTATTGAAGTGACATGCCCATGGCTTAATAAAAGATTGTATAAAGTTCAATGACAATTGAATTGAAAACCATAGAATTGATTCTCTTTGTGATGTTTTGCTATTTTTGGAAACATACGACTAATAAACTCTTCTGAAAAATGTATATTAAAATATTTGTACAATGAAAAGGTCGAGGAAATAGCAGCTACAGAATAATACAATTACCACGTCTTGTAAAACATAATTTGTCAGATTATTACATTAGATTGTTCATTGTTCGTTTAAAATTACTTCTTCATTCGGTTTATTATTTTGATAATAACTCGTCTTTTATTCGTAGCAATCAATATTTAGTTAGATTCGGTGATTTGATTGAATGGATTGAAGAGTTTAATGTGGCTTAGTGGCTAATATTTAGTGGACCCGAGGAGGTGATAGATAAACAGAAAAACTACATTCGAAACTAAGGAAGATAAAAAAAACTAATTCAAAATTTTAGAAGCAAACAAAACAAAATAGAATAAACTAAAAGAAATACAGACAAAACGTAAGGTTCGAACGCAGTTCATGTTTGTCCACTCCTCGAGTTGACTCAAAAATTACGTGGCTTCAAAAAAATCAAATGACTTACTTCAACTTTCTTTTTCTATCGGCAAAAATCAAAGCATATTTTCAACTTGAATTTACATTTTTTGATGGGCAACTCCCCCTGTAGAGTGATCTTCTACACCGAACTTATTTCGGAAATTAATTGACTCAAGATGCTTTTTCCAAAGCAACTTTCATAAATTGTATATGACGACATAATGATATAAAGTGATTAATAGAATGAATTCCGACGAATTCACATTTATGCTGAAAATTTCGGTGTGCTTTTCCGCAACGCTTCGAAAGTGTAATTGGGATTTAGTCTTGTAGAATAAAGCATGTACATTCTTATTGAGAGCACATAGCAAAAATTTGAACTGTTAAATTTGCGATATTTCTTTAAAATAGAATCCTGCGTGAATAAAAAATTATTCAAAATTATGCTAATGTCAGAGAATGACTGTTTCACGAATAATAAATGAATCAGACTTGAAAAAGTTTCAGTTTGAAGGTTGAGAGTCGCTCTGAAAAATCATCGCATTCCAAGTTCATTTGCGATGTTATTTCAGAACAAATTTGTGCTTTCATTCTTAAACTTTTTGAATTCTGATTCATATATTATTTGTGTAAAAGTCACTCTCTCACAGTACATGAGCATAGTTTCAATACTTGCTTATTTACGCGGGATTCTCTTCTAAACAAACATCGCAAATTTGACAGTCCAGATTTTTGCGACGTGCTCTTGAAAGCTTGAAGCCTTACACTTTTCATCTTTCAGAAACACAGTTTTTAAAATTTTTCTCGCCATTGATGTCAATTTTCCAGTGGGTTAAAAAAATATTTTACTTTGTAACAAAGCTCGGAATCAGGCGACCTCACTTGATCTAGGTCAAAATCAATAAAGACCTCAAAATTCAGGTCAGGTCAGATCACAGAATCACACATGACCTAAACTGACCTGACCTGATTTGACCAGATGAAAGAAAACAGTCTGATTTATTTTAAGACCAAGGTCATTTTCAGGTTTCGAGTCATATCAGGTCAGAAATTTTTCAAATCAGGTTTCAGGTAATTCAGTTAGGTTTCGGGTCGACCTGATCTGATTCCGAGCCTTGATTTATTGTTTCTTAGAGAAGAGTAGAGAAGGGCTCGTAATAGAAACATCGTTTCTTATGGTCAGAGAGGCCTCGTCGCCCGTACAGTGTCCCTCACGGTGAGCTTGCATGAAAATTTAGTTGAAAGTGCGTGCACATGGGATTTCTCTTCGAAAAATTGTTTTTGAGGTCAAAACTAAACTTTTTTGTTCTGGCACTTCATCCGGAGGATTTTAAAGAAAATTTATAAAAACTATGTTTTTCCATACATTTTGATAAAAAAAATTGTTGCGTACAAGCGTTTTGATAATTTTTATCAATAAACAACACAATTGTAAGCAAAAAACTGTTCTACGGTATGTGAGTAACTCTTTTAGGTTTTTTTACAGATCTCCACTTTTGACCAAATTCAGTATATCAAAGTAGCTTTGTATGGTCAAAGAAGATGTGAAATGTTATTGAATGTATTGAACAGTGGGGACACCTATTAATGCAAAAAAGTAGTATCAGTGGTTTTAGTTTAAAATTACCATACTATGGCAATTGTCTTGTAGATATAGGTGTTCTACATATAGTTAAAATGAACGGTCTAAAATTGTATCTGAAAAATGATATGCTCAAGTGGTTAGAGCACCGTCCGGAGAGCGAAGATGTGACGTGGTTCGATTCCCGTCTCCGACACCAAAATTTTATTCTTCAGATCCAATTTGCTTTCAAAAACATTTCATCCAAATTCAAAATTGTCTGTAAGAAATTGTCGCTAATTCGACAGCAATACAACGATACAAATAGTTTTTATAAATTTTCTTTAAAATCCTCCGGACAACTTATGAAGTGCCAGATAAAAAAGTTTAGTTTTGACGTCAACAACAATTTTTAGAAGAGAAATCCCATGTGCACGCACTTTCAACTAAATTTTCATTCAAGCTCACCGTGCCCTATTTTCAACAAGTAAGAAGTCATGCGATGTTTCCTCACCTCTTATCTCCGCTGCTCTAACTTACGCCAAAATAATTTCCACGTGAGAAGAAAGATGTTGCTCTAACTTACGCCAAAATAATTTCCACGTGAGAAGAAAGATGTAAGGATCGGAATAGGTAGACCTGTTTCATACGACCTGTTGGAATTGTATGAAACAGGTCGAGATAAAAATGAGAAAAGCATCATTGCTTGTTGAACATAGGGATCCAGGGTCATATTTACGTCCCTCGTTTTTCAAAAGATGCTCATAGCAACGGAAAACTTTTAAAACTCGTAAGGATTTTCGGAAGAAAACATACAAAATTTTACCCTTAACCCTAAAAATAAAAGGTGAAATATTCTCTTAATTTCTTTAGTGACAGTGGCGATAGAAATAGTGAGATTTTTTAATCCCAGAAAATTTCCAGTGGTAATAGAAACAGTCTAGTTTAGTAAAGAAAGACTCGGTTCATTGCATACAGATTTAAAATGTCTATTTAATAATTAATAGTCAATTAATATAATTAAAAATATAAAAACTAGAAATTTGCATATCCTAATAATCTGCCTGGCCACGCATTTTTAATGTTAACTCTATCTAAACTCAAGTTAAATTATAAATCATTTAACACGTTTATCAGCCGATTTTTATTAAAAAATGTTTATGCTCCAAAAACTCAACCAATCGTATAATTTCAAATAAAACCACATTGAATTACACACTAACATTTAAGTATTACAACGACAAATATGAATAAATAAAAATGCTTTGAAAATTAAATATACTGGAAACAATGAGCTTGGATAACGTATACGAAAACATACTCGTTTTTAATGAAGGAAATTGTGTGCAAAATGGATTTTAATGAAACGTGCAAGGAGATGTTTTTTTTGAAAGTTTAATTTTAGGATCATTTACGGTTAGGACAACGTACAACATACAAATTTTCATTATTTCTCACAGCATTTTCTTTTCACTCTAATTCGAATAAAAGCTTTTTAGTCAGTCGTTTAATTTCATCTTTTCTCTTTTCATCTATTATATTTCATTAGGAAATTGTACTTTATTGACGGAAAATGTAATTTCTTTTGCCTGCTAACTAAAAAGCTTTGACCTTTCTAAGTTAATATGATTCTGGTACAGAAATAAAGTTTTTTTCTTTTTATTTTTAAAATATTTATAGATAACATATCATGTTTATACGTTGGATATTTTTAAAAGAGTACGATACCTAAGAGAATATACAAAAGAGTAATAATGTTTTTACGACACAACAATGTCAATTAAGTATACCTTTTAGCAACACTAAACTCATTTATATAAATATACATATAAGAGTATTTTCAATCAAAGTGATTTTAAATTTTCTTTAAAAAACAATCCTTAAAAAATATATGGAGCTCTATATATATATATTTATAAATATTTTTTTTAAATAAAACAACATTTAAGATTACACTGTTTACACACAAAAAAAAATTATAAAGTTAACGCTTTTTGTGATGTTGGTGTTTGTGTGGTGGTTTCATTTGTGTGTGATATCTTGTGTACAAAATGATTTTGCCAGACAGAATAATTTAAACAATTTCGATCAGTCATCTAAACATCAATGGGAGGATCCTCCACAAATGATGAACAGCAAAGCAACATCTTTCTTTGATTTAACTCCAATCGAAACGTTTAAAATTCTAATCAAAACTAAGAATTTTTGTGCTGAACAACAAATCAATCTTACATGAGAATTTGTATGACGTATCGAACACCTAATCCATGTGTTTAATGTGTCGTCGTCAGCTTTTATAGACCATTCTCAAAGAAAAGTGCGACATCTGTTATCCTCATAACGTCGATATCATGAACTAAAGATAATCAATCTACTCCAAATCTCACAATGGTCAGAATTCTCAATTTTTTTTCTGATGTATAAGCAGACCTCAGCCCTTTGATTAAGAATTCTCAATTGACTTAGTCTGCTTCAAATGTCAAGTATATAGAATGTGCTGCCATCTGTTTTCGTTACGAACTGCCTATACGTCAAAGTATACAAATTATGATGAAGTGTAGCTGACACGACGTCGCTTAAGCATTTGTAAAAGGAACATTTTAATGCCCCTGGTGGGGTGCAAATAGTCACAGCGCTATAAAGGGCTCATTATATTGGTTTGTGTGAAAGTTCAACTTGATAAAAATAAATTCGCATCGCGTCCAATATAATGAGCCCTTAATTGACGCATTGCTAAGTGACACATACATAAGTTTGAGTTTATCTCTGCAAAACAGTATATAAATATATATATATATATATATATATATATATATATATATAAATAATCAAACTTTCATTTTCTGGAAAATGAAAGAAATCTTAAAGCTTCAAAAACTTAATCCTAACAAAAGAAACATTTTTTTGAGTTAAAGAAAAACAGAAACTAGAAATTTAAAACATAAAAAATTGGTTCTAATGGAATTCTGCTTCTATCCTTTCTTCACATTTACTATGTAAAATGTACCCTAACGCCCGTCGCGCCGGTTTTCCTTCTCTAATCCTTTCGAGACATTAAATCTACATTTTCGGATTCGGATTCGCATTCAATTTAGCGTATCCTCTTTTGCCATTTTTATGGTCTGTATGCTTCAAAGTCACTTCAGTCATTAAGTATCAATTTCGACACTCAGAAAATCTGTTTTTTCTCGTTAAGATTGATTTGTATGTATATATGAAAGGAAACTATTAAGCAAAGATAGAAATGATGTGTCGAGGACCAATTTTAGGATAAAAATGAGATGAGAAAAAAAAATAGTTTGGAAAAAAAAGCGAGGAACCAGAATTGATTATTGCGTATACATCAATTTCAACAAAATCATCTTTTGACCGGCAAGATGGAAAAAATAAAATTTACAGGAAAAAAGTTAAAGCAAATTGACAATTTTTTTTGAAAAGCAAAATTAATTTTGAAAGCGAGTTGAATTTTGAAATGAGCGATTTAGATTGAATTGCAAGTAGAATTAAAAGAAAAATATGAAAGGTAAGTCTTGTATTTTGTGTCATTGTTAGGTTATGTTGATTCGTGATCTGTAAGTTCTTCTGTTCAAGTTTTACAGTTCTACATAACTAACTCAGCATTACAAACTGACTTAGTTATGTGAACGGTGCTGTTCGATATCGGATATGTGTGTGTGTGTGTGTGTGTTTGTGTTTTTTTCTTTTATTTTTCTTTATAATTGTTAATTCTTATGTAATATTTAAGGTAAAAAGTGTAGTTATGCTGTGGTAGTAGTTTGTTGTTATGCTCTCACCTTCGCCCTTTTTCGTTCTTCAAAGTGCCCCCATATTTGTTTCTAGTTCCAATCAAGTCTATTATCTCTGGTATACAACTTGCGAATATTGCCTGAGACACACGAGAGCAACACATGAGGATGAGGAGGACAACAAGAAATAAAAACAAAAAAGCAATATAATGGATAAAATGTTCAAATGTATTATTATGTTTTTATGTGTAATTTAATATTATAAATATAATTTGGTTCTTCATTTAAAAAAAAACGTCTAATATTTTCATTTCGTTTTTCTTTTTCTTTATTTCGTTTTTCCTAATTTTGGTAAACTTTGTTTTTATCTAAAAGATGTACTTATTTTGTTGTTTAATCACGCAAACTAAGAACTATGCAGATGGCTGGAAACCTCTTTGTAGTTTCATTTTTATTTATTTCCGATAATGTAGAAAACCGAACCCACACCAATGTTTGCACCATTTCGGTAAATTAGTTAATAACGGTTAGTCAAGTGGAAAAGGCCGGTTGAAGTTTCACCTAAATATCATTCATATTACTATCACACACCATTCGCTCAGCCGATTCATAAAAAAGACAACGAACAATCATGAGATAGTCGAAAATATTCTTTTACTTTTACAACATTTCGACAATTTTGATTTTTTTTCAGGCTTTTCAGATGTTGTTCACTTCAAAAATTTTGAATTAACTTAGTTGCTAAAACAATAAAAAAGAAACAGTTGGTAAAATAATATTTTAAACTAAACCCATTGAATTGTTCTAGGCGTCGATTTCTTGGGATTTATATGTGCTACTCAACTCTAATTTAGCTATTTTTATTTAATTAATTGAATAATTAATTGCTCTAAGATGCGTGGCTGCGGCATACAGGCTGTGCAAGCAAAAAACTCTACGTCCAAAAGAAACTCCAAAGGAAATAAAAAAAAATACTCTGAATTCGGCAAGAATAATCAAAGAAATTGAAAAATGTCTTTTAAGTCAAACGTAAAATCAAATCAAAAATTAAAAATTATTTATAATAATTTATGATATTGTAATAATATTAAAATATAGTAAGTTAGTAAATGTAATACACAATCAGGACAAAAATCAGTGCAATCAAAATGTATAAAAAATATAGCTTTTTAAAATGCATTAATAAATGAGGATGATTTATTTCAGAATCTTCAATAAAAGTGACAGACTACATCTGATTTTTTGTCATCATGTCGCAATTTCTTTTTTTTTCTTTTTTGTTAATTTTACTCAAAAAATCTTCACATTAGTTACTTTGAAATTTTAGTCGTCAAAATACGAAGTAAAACGTAATAAATACTAAATTAATTTGAAAACAAATTAATAAATTTTCTGATAAACAAAGTGTTCAATTATAATAAAAAAGCCTAAATTATTTTTAATGAAAACGTGGATTTTCTGTAAATTAAACAATCAAAACAAAACTCGTCGGAATATTAAATTTTTGTTTTACTTCCGAGTCGCTCGATAAATTAAATTTTAAATCAAAAATGAGTATCTTTCGTCATTTATGATAGAGGAATTTACAGAAAAATTACATTTGCCACGATTTCGAGCTGAGACACATGCCGCCAAGAAACCAATGCCTTTAAAAAAATTCAAAATCTTAGGAGTTTGAATTCAATTCTAGATTAATGTGGTTTTGAAAAATCTCTTCACTTCATATCATTTATCAACAAATAAAAATTCCAATCAAATCTCCTAAAACATTGAAATCAAATAATTAAAAAAAATTGAGTGACTTTTTTTTTGTTTGTAGAATGAAAATAATTTGTTAAAAGTAAAATAGAAAGAAAAACAAATTTTCAGTTAATTTTTTCAAGTTAACAAATAAAAAAAAACTTATAAATATAGACAAAGAGTCAGGTGTAATCTATTAAATGGTAAAATTGGTAATTCGCGAATTCAAGATTATTTAACCAATTGGTTATGTTAAGACAAACGCACTTTTAAAGTCGATGTGAACATTTACAGATGTTGTTTATGGTTTGGTACAGGTGATGAAAGCTCCACAACTTTTATATCAAACCATTGCCCAACTTAACATAAACTTGACATTATATTGTTTATTACACCCTTGCGTGGGTCGTCGCGTCGTCAGCGCTATACAAATTTTTGGTTATTTGGCAGCTCCTGAAATTCTAATAATACGCAGCGCCGTTTCTACTTTAAGCTAGACTGACCTTATAACTGTGAGACCTATAGTTACATAGGCAGACACAAACCCCTTCTTCAACTTTGTGATCGAAAGTGATTCTTCAAATTATTTATATACAATACATAGACCAACTCTTTTTCTTATTTATACATTGAGCGGACTCCGTGTTTGCATTGAGAGGATTATGTGCTTTAAAGTTTCATCGACCGTACACGAACACGGATGGGCAAATATTTCACTGCCGATGATTTTTCAGGATTATTCCTTAATAAGACAGTTTTATGATTCAGCAAAATGAATCAATGCATGAGATTAATACTCCTAAAAATCTAGTATATTACAGTGTTGCAAAGAATCTCACTGTGGGTGTGGGTGCATCAATGTAACGTAGTACATCAACATATAAAGACATGTATCGAGATCGGGAGCTTTAAAATGCGCCTGATAGTATTTAAAGAAATATTTGTTTAGTCCATTTCCAGCTACATTTAAGCCAATGAATGAGAGCACAATGGGCCCACACAGAGGCCTCCGTGCGAGTTCTATCACGAATAGAACAACTATTTTTAATAAAAAAAAAGCCAATGAACAAGTTGGTGCGATTTTGGAATTGTAGCAAAAATGGAGCAATTTTTCGTAAAGACTTCTCAGAAGAACGTGCTACTGTTTATTGTATGAAATTTCTCAATCTGCCATCATTTGCTTTCACACAATTCGTTCAATTGGTTTTTCAATGTGAATTTCGCGGCTCTAGGACCGATTATCCCAAGAAAAAATATCCCCTGACAAATTATCCCCGGACAAAATATCCCACATACACCGGACAAAATATCCCCAGACATTATGTCTACTCAGAAGTGGTGGATGTAGGTACGGTTAAACGTTTTTATTTTGTCACACAATTGATTCTGTCTGACAAACCTAAATTTTAGGTCCCACAAGTTATATTTTGTACAGTAAAATTTCGAATTTTAGCGCGCGGTTCGAAACTTTTGTATGCAGAATATAACTTGTAGGACCTGAAAATTGGATTTGTCTGAAGGAATGAAATTGTGTAACAAAATAAAAACTTTTGTATTCAAAGAAAAACAATTTTCGATGAAAAAAAGATCTCCTTGAATTTTGTATTGCTGGCCGGGAGTGAAAGTTCTGACACTGATGGCAAGATGTTGTGGCCTTCAGTTGTTGTTTTTGGTCGCGGAACGTAAAAAAAACAACAACTGAAGGCCACAACATCTTGCCATCAGTAGGTTTTATTAATTAGATATTATATTGCGCATTGGGGGCTCTGCCCCCGCGCCAGCGACGGGCTTTTTTACGCTCTGCAGGTGGCCTTACGTGAAAGAGGAGCTCCATCTTACCCCGCTAGGGGCTCTGTCACTGAGACCCCGCAAGTAGTAATATTTCCCCCTCGACTCCGCTTTTTTATTTTCGAGTTAAATTCACGGCCTGCGGCGCTGTTACTTCGCAGTAAGTACTTTCTAAATGGATTTTTGTCTGAGGGGATATTTTGGTTGGAGATATTTCGTCCGGTTTTTTTCCAGGTAAAAATTGTGGTTATTATATCCGGTTATTTTGTCTGGGGATATTTTGTCCTAGGGAATATTGTGTCCGAGGGGATATTTGGGTTCGGTATATTATTTTTTCGGGAGATTCCGTCCTAACCCCGAATTTCGCATCTGTGTTTGGCTACTCTCATCACCTGTTTGGAAGTTATCCTTTCAACGTTTAGCCGAAAGAGTCCCTTTCCGATGGAGATATTTAGACTGGAAATAAAACCACACTTTGAAGTTAACTTGCACGTACGAATAATCTTTCTCTGGCAAAATTTGTATATTCCACAAGGTCAATGCTGCCTCGTTACAATTTTGAAAATTTTTGTCCGACTTTTACTCAAGTTGAATTTACCAGCTGGTTCACGTACGCTACACACTTCGTTCATAGTAAACAAAATCAACATGATAGCTATAACAATCGAGACAGTGTATTAACGACTTACACGCATTACGTGCGCACATAGAGAATACCAAAGAGAGCAAAGACACTGGTTTAATTGCGTTTCCTTTTACATAGCTCCTGCTTACTATCAACGAACCAGATGGTAAATAAACTCAGCTTGAGCAAAAGTGACACAAAATTGAAAATTTGCGCTTTTGTTACGCAAAATTCATAAAGCGTTTTTAGTTGCTAAAAAGCTTTTACTTAAAAACCAGGATTTTAGAATTTTTTTATGGGAAAGTGGATAAGATTTTAAATGATCCAATTTTGTTCATAAAGCTAACATTCCGTCTCATTTCCAGATCGGCGATACGTTATAATATAAAAAAAAATCGAAGCGAAGAGAACCGAAAAAGGGCTTATAATAAAACAAAATGAACGAAAAATTATAAACACAAATGTACATTTTTAACCTAAGTGGAGTGATTTATGCAACGGTTGTCTTAACATATAACTCGTTTTTAGTTCGTTCCAATTGTCAATATAAAAACATCCTCTTGGTCCATTAGTTAATGGAAGTATAAATAATTGCGAATTGGTGCAAGTTTAAGTCATTTACTTAAAAAGTAGAAACTAAGAAAAAAAGGAAAATTTAAACAAAATATCAAAAATAAATAATTTAGAAATTTGATAAATGAAAATGGTAATTAGTAAAAAAACTGTGTTAATGCTTGGTTAAAAAATATAATCTTAAAAAATTCTATGTAATGAATGAGTTTTGTTTGTTTTTTTCTTTTTTTTTTGGTACATCAGGTAGGTGTACCTTCTTCGAACATCCTTGCTGTATGTGCCACCATATTTACTCCTTTGCGCCGCCAATTCCGTTATTTCAGGGATCCAACTAGCAAACACCGCCTAAATGTAATAGCATCATAACCCCAGTTTAAATACAAAAGAGGCAACAGAGTTGAATTTGGTTTTTTTTTTTCTTTTTTTTTTTAGAACAGTAAACTCTTTTAATCAATTCATAAACATTTCTTATTTCCCTGTCAAGTCATTTTTCTTATAACGTTTAGTTAGAATAAAAATTAAAACGAATCGAAATTAGTTGTAATTTCATCAGAAAGTCTTTGAAAACGTATTTCGATTCGAATTAAAATTATTTATTTCGTAATATTATCGCTTAATCCTTTCCTAAACATCGCTTTCATTTTCATCATTCATACTTAGGTTCAAACCAAAACGAAATTTTTATTTTATTTTTGTAAAAAAAGATAAAAAAAAATAAAAAAAAAATCTTTTCCAATTGGATCAAATAAATTAACTTTATCACTTTTCGGATCGAACAAAATAATAATTAGGAATTTTAGAGCAAGATGGTGTCTACTTTGTGTAAAAAAGCATTCGTTACAACGTAAAAAATATTTATTTCAATTTGTAATAAAGTTGCGAAAATGACACTTAATGCACACGTTGACAGATCTCTACATGAACATATTTGCACTTAAATGTTTCTTACGTTGCTTATAAAAAATTCGAAAATGGTTTTAATAAATAATCCACACAAACATACATGAAATAAATGTTCATAAAAAAAACGAAACGAAAAGTCTATGTAGGTGGTTCAAATATTAGCTAAAAAATTGATATATCGAAATGATCTCTACTACCGCACACAGAAAAACTAAAGTCTATTTGAAAAAAATACTATATTTTTTATCCAAAAATCAGAAATAAAAACGAATAGAAGAAGGAAATGAAAATAATTTAAATTAAACATAAAACACTCATAGGGTAACAGACTAAATGAATTTCATAAAAAATTGTGCTCTAACGCAAAAAAAATTGTCACAATTAATTTGTGTTTTTTTTTTTTTTTTAATTATAAACTAGCTTTTAAAACAGTTCCGCAGTTTTTTTTAGTTTATCAAAAAAATTTTCATGTTTCCGACCTTGTTTGATTTTCCCCTAATTAATAAATGAGCGTTACTTTAAAATTATTTTAATTATCATTTTGAAATAACAGAACAAAATACTTTGGAAAAGAAAAAACAATTTCTCGTCTTTGACGAACATCTCAAAATGAAGTACGAATTGGAACGAATGAAATAAAAAAGTTCTGTTGTTCCAGAAGTAATTTAAAAATTGAAAAAAGCGTAAGTTAATTTAATTTTATGAGGTATTTCTGGCTACCTCTTTCCGTGTTCCCTTTTTAATTCGCCACCATATTTCGACCCACTACCAACTAGTTCAATAATCTCTGGTATACTGCTGGCAAACATAGCCTATAAAATGTACCAATTTTTTTATAACAATATCATAACATAACTTTATGTAGTTAATACTATTGAAGAATAATAAATGGAAACAATCTGCTATCACTTTTCATTGTGAATTCACAATGGTCATGTCAAAATTGTTTCTATTTAAGATTCACCAACTGTAGTTTTATGAAAATGGTTTCAAAATTAATTCTAATGCATTTTATTTTCTCTTGAAATGAAATGAAATTATTTCGATCACAGCCGTTCACGTTAAAGCCGATTCTTTCAATAAATCAAACAATTATCGAATTGTAATACGAGTTTATTTGATTTTTTAAGAATAACTAAAATTTTACCGTAAAATTTCGTTAAATCAACATCATTCTTTCACATGTGTTCAAACAAATCTATTGTGCAATGTTTAAACAAAATAAATTAAATATTCCTTAAAGAAATGTTTAAACAAATTTTATTATTTTAAATTGAAATGTATACAAATTTCCGAAATAATGTAAATTTCGTGCAAAATCGCCATGCCATTTAAAATTTAGTAACATTTTCTATAAGTTGATTTATATTCGTTACGCTTAAAAACAACCATTTAGAGCACTTATAATTTCGATCTGAATCACATTTCACAGAATTGTTCTTAAAGTCTTCTGCAAAATGTATGGTTTATACAAATTGTTTACTTACTAATCAAACTTATATTCAAGTCAAATATACGCATTATTAAAATTTGAATGCTAACAATTTGATATAAAAAGTAGCCAGTATTTTTCCGTGTTCTGTGCTCAAATGGTCTATTGGCGCTCAAAATATAAAATATCGTATACTAGAAGAGCTCTAAAGGTAATTTAAATGCTTCACATGGTAAACAACATTCTCTAGCTGAAACTAACGATCTATGATTTAAAGAGAAATCTTCAGCACAAGAACGTTGCTTCACCCGAGGCTCTTTAATCCACCGAGATATAAAGTAATTAACTATGGGGCGATGTATCATACGCTACTTTCTAATAGGAAATCAAGCGTTAGTTTTAGGTCTATAACATTCTTATCAGAGACCAGAGTAATATATTTTATCACATTCCAGCCTATAATAAGCCAATTATTGCACTAACGTCCCAATTTCACCCCACCTCGACTATAATTACGCAATTACTCCCCTTGTATTATAATATACTATTATCACATCCACGCGTCGTTCGGATGTCAAATTATATCGACTAGCGAGTGTAATACGAAATTTCTCTTCTGTTCTATGTTGTCGTTCCGTTTTCGCTTATGTGATAATAGTAGATTATGCAACTGCGGGGAAATTTTTTTATCTTCGAGGGGGAGGTTTGCATCCCGAGCCGAAGGTGAGGGATGCAATCCTCAGAGTGGATAAAGAAATTATCCCGCAGTTGCATATATGCTATTTTATTCACCAAAACAACAAATCAACGAAACAAAGTTTGACACCAACAATGTATAATGTATAATGTAATTATAATGTAATGTATAAAGGGAGTTAGGGAAGCACTGCGGTGAATAAAAAAGAATACACACTTGTCACGAAGAGTCTCGGTGAAACTCGACTACTGCGTGACAAGTGTGTAACATATATTATTCGCCGCAGTGCTTCCCTAGGGCGTTGAAAGATGCATTAATTGTTGGTGTCAAACTTTGTTTCGTGAATTTGGTGAAAAAAATAGCATATAATATATAATATATAAATATATATAAAAAAAAATTTATTTGTCTACTCGGGGGTGCAAACTTCCCCCTCGAAGATAACAAAATTTCCCCGCAGGTGCATAATCTACTAATAACTTATTCCAAGCTTGAAAAACAACGGATGTCGACACAGGAAGTTAAAACGTCCGATAACCTCGCTTGGGAGCTTTTTAGTATTAGCATACTTTTAACGAAAACTGGCAATAACTAATATCCAATGTGAATAATAAGTGGGAACAATTACTGTGTTAAGGAGCAGCAGTCATAAAAAGTGTATGTGTGTGTGTGTTTGTGTGTGTAGGGTAAGGTGGTCCAAAAAAATGAAAGGTATGGGGCGCCAGCGCTTAAACGATTCTAAATGTGTCCCTGACAAAAAGTGTCTATGGAGTCGACTTGATCTGAAGTGATTTAGGTGGTGCTCAAGAGCAAAATAGTAAAAAAATCGCGAAAATCAGAAGAATTGCTGCAGCTCCACTCTGCACACTCTGCACTAAATTATCGTGGATTAATTTTTTTCGGAAAGCCACATGTGTCCAACGGCACTTTTCATGACATATTTGAGATAAAAATTGAAAATTTTGTGGCCATTTTAGTGAGGTACGTCTAAAAATTTTTGCGCTTACAGACGTACCTTTTTAAAATGACCGCGAAATATTCAATTTTTATCTCAAATTGGAAACGTTACACATGTGGCTTTCCGAAAAAAATTAATCCACGATAATTTAGTGCAGAGTGTGCAGAGTGGAGCTGCAGCATTTCTTCTGATTTTCGCGATTTTTTTACTATTTTGCTCTTGAGCACCACCTAAATCACTTCAGATCAAGTCCGCTCCATTGGCCATTTTTGTCAGGGACACATTTAGAATCGTTTAAGCGCTGGGGCCCCATACATTACATTTTTTTGGATCACCCTAATCTATGTGTTTTATACCTAGAGAAATAATAGCTGTGGAAATAGAGTCCTCAGTCCAATTTTAAGTATCGTTTCAGGAGAAAATGTGACATGGCAGCTGAAGGCCGAAAAGTGAGATTTTTTGAGAAAATTTACGACAGGAAGGAATAATAACAATAAACGAAGTTGAAAAATAGAGGATGTTTGACACATAAAAATGCATCTGGAATGCAAGCGACAATGTCGCTCCTTTTCTGTCAACGTATACCGGGATAAATTTTTCAAAAATATAAAAACGCTTAAGATAATTAATTTCTTGAAAAATTTTCGAGATTTCTCCAGAGAAATATTTCCTGCATAATAATTTTATGATGTAACAAAATCAGAGGACTAGGTTCTTGGGTTAGCGAAAATTTGTTTATGAGAGTCTCAATAGATTTGAGAGAGCGCTCTTTTCCGGGTTTCGGGCTTTCTGGGCTCCATTCCCACGGTCTTAAAAATGTGCCTCTTTTTATTAATGGTAGCAGCACTTACCTCTCACTATACGCCTCCTGTTTCCATTCGAAATGTTGCAGACATTTTGTTTTATTTGGATACATCTCTAACGCCGTAATTTGCATAAGAAACTAAATGACGTCATTTTGAGAGAGAAAATATATGAAATTCTCTCTCAAAATGTCATCACTAAGTTTCTTATGCAAATTACGGCAGAACATACATTTGCAATCGACTCAGAACTCAACGTCTAATGTTTATTTTAAATGGATTGCTAATGTGGAACACTTTTATTTTGTATTCTTCTGTTAAATGTGTTCCACATTAGCATCTTTTACTCTACAAATTCTTAATTCTCGATGTCCCTCAACCGATAAATCTTATGTAGTCGGTTTTTTCTTTCGAATCGACACGGACTACACACAACGAACGTGATTCAAAGAAAATTTTTAGAATTGTACCTGACTTCATATTGAAAAGATACAATCTCTATGGACGGTGTTGACACAATGAGAGCGGGAGCTGCAATTTTAAAGTTTGCATCACTTTGCTGGAAATTATGAATGGCTAAAGTTAAGTGTGAAGTTAGCTTCGAGTGTCGAGGTTCAAATAAATTAATGAGAGACGAAAAAAGTACCATAGACAAGAGGACATTTTATGATTTGGCGTTCAGAAGTACAGTTTTTTAAATGCGAGAATTAATTGCTGCATTAACTAAATTTAATGTCTTGCTACTTTCTAAAATAAGCATCAAATTCGTCAGTATAATTAATCACATTATAGTAAATTAAATATAGATCTCTGTTTATATTTATAAGAAGCACAACGGCCGCTTTTCATGAAGTGCGGACAAACAAAAAAAAACAGACTAATTTAACAAGATATTTATAACCCCGTAATTATAAACCGATTTTTGTAGCATTAGGAAAACGTCAGTCGCCCTAAAAATCAATAGAATTTATATTTATAGTTTGATGCAATTAGAACAAGAGAAAGTGTGACTGATGATTCTTTTTCGATAAAATAATTTAGAGATCAATTTAAAGGTGAATTTTTATTAAAATAGTTTACACTTCAGTAACTGGCTATGATAATGATACCTCAGGTTTCTTTCGTCTTCCCGAATCTTGCAGTACCGCCAAAATATATTTTTGGAGTTAGCTTATTTTGTACAAAATACTAAGTTCAGAGTAAGAAGAATAAGAAGGTGTAACATTGTAGAAATGGAGTTAAAGAGTAAGTACCGGGTCACTCAGAAGGTGTGAAAACGGCATGATCTTCAATATTCTCATTTAAATCTAAATAATGAGATCCGTTCAAAATTTCAACGTTGCTAATTTTTATCCGATACTTTGTTTTGAAACCATTTTGCTTGTAGAGTTAAAATAACGCGATTTCAATATTAATTAATAAAATATTTATAAATGTATTCGAATGTTGCCTAGAAATAATAAATTTTTGAATAAATAGAGTATTTTAGCATTCACTAAATCTATGTATATCATCTAAATGACCATAAGCTAAACTGATTTTATGTAAAATTCAATTTAAAAGAGCAAAAATAAATAGTTTTAGGCTTAAGACTATGAAAAATATGCAGCAGCCAAACAAACAACATGCAAAAATATTTTACATGCTAAATTCATGTTAAACAAAATTAAATTTACTATTTTTGTTACAAGTGAAGTACTTTTTATGCTCAAATTCATATTATCTACCTATCTGCCCTACAACGCATAAAAAACGTAGCGACGTTTTCAGATGAGAGATTTTCATATATTTTCTCTCACAAATTCTCGTCGCTAAGTTTTTTATGCGTTGTACGGCAGCTATGGGTTCATCAGTTATGAGTTTTGAAGACAGGAACTTGTGTGTTCCACGCAGACCCTAAACAATTTTAAAAACATTTTCCAGAGACACAGTGAAAACATAGAAACATTAACTGGATGTGCCATACAGGCAAATTAATGTTTAGTTTTGGCAAACGGATAGTTTCGGCTTTTTATGGGCCTAAAAAAGTCGGATCGGAGAGTTTCGTGAACATTTTAGTTAGTGCAGCATCATACTTTATGATGCCCAGTGATCAGACTTTTTGCAACAGATATTTTTCCTTCAGTTACGCATAAAAAGTCCCTTAATTATGTGTTAATTGAATGTATTTTCATTATCAGCGAAAAAACTGAGCTTTAATTGTTTTTGCAGCACAAAAGTACATAGCCATACACACAGCTTGACTAAACTCCTGCAGAAATGTTTATAACCAACGTATGCCAAGTGTAGTTTCAGAGCAAGGAGATTCTCGAGCACCAATTCGATAATATCGAGATATTTGTTGTGTTTCGAGTCATTCCATGTCAAATCGCCTAGAAATTAAACGTAATTTCTCCACTACGAAACTGCGGGTCCTTGAATCTGCTCTTGTAGTGAAGCTCAGGCATCCGTAACGTTATAACTTTATTCTAAAAGTTCCATTACGTAACGTTACCATTCGGAACTTTTTATTGTTTCGTTACAACTCGTAACGTTACAATTATATTTTTATCGGAGTAACGTTACAAATATATTACTGAAATATGAGAAGAACAACAACAAGAACAACAATGTGTGGAACAAAAAAAAAACATGTCAGCTGTGACAGCTCTGGTCCATGGAATAAACAATTTAATTTATTACCGCTTTTCCCATCAGTTTTTACAAATCGTTACACGCATAATAGCGTTAGGTAACGTTGCTCATTGTAACTTTGTCTTTTCGTTACAATTGTAACGGTTACAAAAACGCGTATTTTGTTACGTTACCTTACAGTAACGTAAAAGTAAAGTTACAAATAACGTTACTCAGGATGCCTGCTCTCTTTGAGATCGTCATTAAACCCTTCATACGGCAACATGTAAGTAATTAAATTTCACCTGTTTTTCAATCTCCACGAACAAGCTTTCCAACAGCACATATTAACTGAAGTCCAGTTGGAGTGTAAAAAAAATATTCAATTTTAAATATTTCAAAAAATCCATTTTTAGCACTTTGAAGCCTAAGTCATTTTTCTATATTACTAATCTTCGACCACAGGAGCTTATAAATCTTCATATTTCCACTTGTGGAGATGATTTCTTATGATTTCATCGATATTTGAGGGGGTTTGGTTTTAAAGTTGAGTGGAGGACATGGAATGACCCTTTCTTAAATATTTAACCGCTTATCATGTATTAGAAGGCTTCGAGTATTACCGTAACGCTTGTAACATTTTGGTACAGACTCCAAGTAAGGTTAGAACTTCTGTTGTGGTGTTAGTTACCGAATCAACCGAACATGTTCGTTCGTCGGTTTCTAAGTTCACCAGAGCTACCGTGTTACTCCAAAACAACGTATCACAAAAATGAGCTTTGAAAGCTCATTTTCTTTCCTTCCATCAAAGTCCTAAATCTTTCCACTTATTGGAACATCAATGAGGGTCAATAGATTAAAAATACAATATACTTCCGTGTTACGACTATACGTCGTGTCGGAAATGCAAAAGATTACACAAAGAGTCCTCTTCGGCAACACTGATTCGTCCTATGGACGTAATATGTCAGTGTTGCCGAAGAGGACTCTTTCAAAGCATCAGACAGTACAAAGCGAGAAAGAGCTTTCAAAGCTCCTTTTTGAGATACGTTGTTTTGGCTTAACACGGCAGTAGCTCATGTGTGAGCTGGTGATATTAGGAGTAATATTTTTGCTCATGGAACTATGGTTCCTAGGTCGTAATGCAATGAAAATTGAAAGATCTGTTGACAGTATGTGTTAACATTGCAAAAAGTTTGTTATTTTTGGTGATCGAAACATCGGTATGAACGTTTTTGTTTAAAATGAAAAAGTTAGACAAGTGGCCTGTTCATGTGGTATGTTAATTCGTGCATAAAATGTGATCTTTCTTTGAATAAAAAAAATCCGTATACGCATATTGACGTGCAGGACAAGACTTAAGGGCTCATTATATTGGACGCGATGCGCGATGTGTGAAAGCTCAACTTGACAAAAAAAAATGTTTGTTCTGTCAAGTTGAGTTATCACACAGACCTTACGCGATGCGATTCGCATCGTGTCCATTATAATGAGCCCTATAGAGTCACAAAAGAAGATAATTTCAAACGAAAAGTTTTAAACGACAAACATTCCATCAGAATGAAAACATAAGTACTCGGAACTTCTTCTTTGAATTGCACTGCAAATTGCATGCAAGAACTGGAATAGGCGTGGCAGGAAAATTAAATTTTTTTTTCAAATAGATTTCCTCACTACTCTCAAAATATTGTTAGACCTCAAAACGCCAAAAAATTTTTCTCAGATTTTTCGAAAGAAAATTCTGGGTGAGAAAAATCAAAAACTTCATTTTCTCAAATTTTGTACTTTGAGGCGTTGCCAGCGCCACCTACTTTGTCCATAGCTTTCACATTTATTTTTTTTTTTTCGCAAAGGCTGTTTTATCACCTTTTCAACGATACAATTAATTTGATTGGGAAACGAGTTTCATACTAAAAATTTTCCACAAGGATGCAGGCATGAATTCTCTTCTGGGACTATTTGAAATGGAAAATTTCACATCACATCCTTGCACAAAAACGATTGTATAAAATAGTTTCTCCATCACATTGCATAATGTGGGGTATCATTTAAAAGGTAATAAAACAGAAAAAAATAATCCTGAAATCTATGGACAAAGTAGGTGGCGCTAGCAACGCCTCAAAGTACAAAATTGAAGTTTTCGAAAAATCCGAAAAAAATTTTCTGGCGTTTTTTGAGGTCTAACAATATTTTGAGGGTATGAAGAAATCTATTTGAAAAAAAACAATTTTTATTCTGCTATACCTAACCTGGAATATCAGCAAATGATTGTGTTGTCCTAGTTACGTTAGAGATCATAATGTTTTTCTGAAGACAGATCCCCTTTCCAACTTTATCAAACTGTCGATAGTTTGAAGATCGGTCCAGAATTACGTTGACCTTTCGACCAGTTTTTTAAAGTTAACTTTCGCTCATTTTGTGTTCTTCTAATTGCATAGCAATTCGTAGGAAGAAGTGATACACTTACGGAAATATATTTTTGCATCAAAAAGAATTTTGTACTTCTGCGCAAGTTTTTGCAGTGTTAAAAATACACTTGATACACTTACACATGGAAGTATTTTTATCGTAAATTGCGCATATTTCAAAAAAAAATCGTAATCGTAGTAGCGATTTTATTCACTGTGCAAAATTGTTTAAAGCTTCTGACAAAGATTTGCTTTATATGGTGTCCTAGGACAAAAAGCGCCTTATTTTACTCCTAAGGGTGGAAAAATGTTTTTTTTAAAGAATTCAGCTTCACTCAAAATGGTTTTGTTGCTGATGTCAACGTCAACTTGAAAGCTAAATGCAAATATTCAAAATGAAACCCCGGATACCGCTCTGGTACAGTTCTAATGATCGTATGACAATTTTCAGCGAAATTTTAGTTCGAACAATTTGTAATGGTAGTTTTGAATGACCGCAATTAATGAAAATAGATTTAAAAAACATGAAAGCGCCATTAAAAAAAATCAAAATCTGAAAAATAGCAGCAAACGAACTAATGAAACTACAAAATTATTTGAGAAAATCATTTAAAATAACTACAAATAAGAGTAACTACAAAATACTCTTCCAGCTGTTTATTTTAGCTCAAAGATGATTAATGATTTGTTTTCCTGTTTTTTATTTGTTTCAAAAAGTTGTAGTAAATGTATGAGCATAAAAACCATTGACTATGAATTACATGGTTTAGTAAGAAAATTGGATAGAGCAAATTTAATCTTGTTTAACAATCTGAAGAAAATAAAGTGACTGAGAAAGGATTCGGATGTAGGTAAAATAAAAGACGTTTGAAAAAAGGTTTTCCGAAAAAAAAAATAAAAAAAAAATATAATAAAAATGATTGCCTTCAACAAAAATAATTCAATATTCTTCACATCACTCACGCATTTGCTGATCCGACGAAATTTATTTAATTTTGTTTATTATTTTGTTAAATTTTGTGATAAAGTAAACATAAAAAATTAATCTCTGTGAAATTAAAAATTTACTAAGCTAAAAAAAGAAGAACATTAATAAAATGTAAGAGGCTTATGCTAAGCAAAAATTAAAATTTTTTTTTTCAATTTTCATTTCGTAATGTATTTCCTTTACGATAACGACGATTAAACCTTTTTTATTTCTAGTTTAGTTCCAACAATAAATTTCCCTGATTTCGAATTCATTTGCAATTGATCATCAAATAATATCACCTGAGCCCTAACCATCCTATCACTCTTAACATATTTCTAATGTTAAAAATAAATGTTTTTATTTAAAAAATCACTTACCAAGCCAACCAGTAAGAAAAATACTAAGAATGTCCGTCCTAAGATAGTTACACAAAAGACATCGCCGTAACCAACTGTTGACATTGTAACTATGAGGAAGTATACGCATGTCCAATAAGATAGTTTTTGTGAATTGCTGAATTCGAATGGATCTCCAGAATTTTCCAACTAAAATATTATTCAAGCATTAGTCATGGTTTCATTGAAAACCACCACTGTGGTGAGTAGATTGGATATTTTTTCTGCAAATTATTCACCTCAATCTATAATAAACGAACGAAACGAATCTAACGATTTTAAGAGAAAAATGTGCATGAAAGAAAGCAAAGTGTACAGCTGTGAAAATTTAGCCTGTCGTCAGCTAAGCTGATTTACACATAGTTTCCGCATATTCTCTCCCATTAAAGGTAAGTACAAAAGAGAAATTACTAGAGACTGAGTTTTCTCCTCAAAAAATAAAATTTTCCGTTGTTTATCGACTTGTCGACTGAATCTTTCTTTGATACAGGAGGAGAATTGTGCAACGTTTCGTTTGAACTCGTTCCAACGAAAGATCTAGTTTTGCGTGCACAAAATACAAGAGAATACGTGAAAAGAGAGATAAACAAAAATAAAAAAGTGCAGATAAACCTAGAAAATCCTTTTGCACTCAAAGAAAAGTAATTGTTAGCAAAATCCTCAAAACAATCCTCTAAATTGCAAGAAAATCATTGGAAATCAAAGAAAATCAAAAAAATCCTTCAAAATCAAAAGAAAATCGTGTAAAAATTATAGAAGATCCTTGAAAATCAACGAAAACGATAGAAAATCATTGGAAATAAAGGATTTTCTTTAACAAAATGATTACACACTCAAAATACGCGGTTGCCTGCCCCTCGGGTGCACAAGCTTATGACTCTCTCCCTGTATTTCATTTGCAAAAAAATGTCTACATTTTCGGACATGTACGGCTTTCGTCTCTTTCTTTACTTTAAATTAATTTTTACTAATTTGTATTTTCCTCCGCCGCATTTCAATTTTACAAAGATTTCAGTCAATCGCCCACTGGATAGTTATATGAAAACGGCGGTCTTAGTGTTCGTGATTTTATTTATTATCACATACCTTGTTTTCAATGTAGATTCATTGAAAGAAGATATTGGAAAATAGGTGAAATAATACGATTGTTTATCAACCGATGATCTCATTGATCGCATTGTTTCGTGTTTTCCCAAACAACAGTTGGCGCGTCTAGTAGAAACTATACTGATGATGATTGCCGGCATATAATAAACAGCAAATAATGACAATATCTAGTTTATGCGTGGATGTGAAAAATGATAATTCGCTGCGATATTTTAATATATTTTTGGCTCACATCACTGCCCTACAGACAGTGTTTTGTGTAAAATTCTTGACCTATCCCACGTCTTTCTTACAGAAACTAATTCCAATTTTCTCAAATATTATTCAACTCTCGATTTGTTTATACTCACCAAATGAATTATTCCAGCAGCTGTCAACCAAACCGATATAAAAATAGAAACTAATTGTGCCAGTCTTATTGAACTTGACGTTTTTAATACGTTTAAATATTGTAAAATATCTGGAACAGTCATAAGACGTAGCGCTCTTAAAAATCGCAGACCTGAAAGTTTAATGTGAAAATGAATTTTTTATTTGTTCCACACTGATTGTTAAATTGATTTGTCTTACCGATCCATGTTCTCTGTAAATATATGGATACAAAGGACGGGGGTATTGTAAAATAATCTACGAAACTGTACATTTCTAGCATAAACCATAGTTTATCTGATGCCGCAATAAACTGTAATGCAAAAAAAAAGATTTAGTCATAGAGAGTGAATGGCCCTATTTAAGAATTCCATGAAACTCTACGAAACATCGAGATGCGATTGGATTCACATTTTGGTATTTTTTAAGGAAAATAACGTGTGAAAAAAACTTTAATGAAAAATTTCTCGCGCAAAATTCATGTTTTATGAAGTTCACTGAATCGTTCTTTGTTTTTGTTTGCCTAATCATCCACCGAATAAATGAGGCTTGCAATACAGTCGAAGAACCTTCAACGCTTCCTCATGCATTAATGCCATGACCTCTGGAACTCTTGATGCAATGGACAAAAAAATAATTCACCGTTACAACCTGTCAGGGTCAGAGACTAGACCATTTTTTATTTACTAGTCCCGCAATTTTTTATAAACTTTTGCTCAGATGGATTCTATACAGATCCTTTCCTTGCCGAAGTTTTTACGTTGTCAGTGGTAAATTGCACACAAACCTAGTGCCATCTATGGACAAAATATCACACCTAAGTTGACTTTAAGACCGATCTAAGGTCCTAAACTTCACTTTCTGAAACCCATGGTCAATCGGCAAAAATGTTCTCCTCATCCTCCTCTACAATATACCAAAGGTTTTAAGAGATCCATACCTTTCATTTGAGAGTGAATTGGCCATTTCGCACGGCTTACGTGACACATGACTCCAAAGTGTAGCGGAACTTTGATCTCTATGGCTTATTCGATTCTTCATTCTAATAGAAGACTTTCGTAGAAGAATAGTTTTTTAATTAGTTATAGTTTTGAACACTTTGAAGAATGGGCTGCACAGAGGTCAGAATATCGTTTTTAATGAATATCTCGGAAAAGACCAACCCGATTCCAGTCAAATTTTTAGCAGCCCAATAATACAAACCATTTGGCTGTTACAACACTCCTTACAAGTGCAAGTAGTTAGCTGTAGGAATAGAAAATGTCGAAAAAATGGTCATTTTCAGAGTCGTGGAAGGGACAGTTTACTCCTTTTACTGAAACCCAAAACGGGAGATGTAGGTGTTGGACCTAGCTTTCAAATGATACCCTAAGTACAGATTTGTGACGCGTAAAAAAAATGGAGTAGATTTAAGAGTGCACATTGCTTACAAAAGAGCCATCTGTCGGAATCTTTTCAACTAATAAAAATTTTCATGGAAAAAGTCGCAATTTTCTGTAACGTTTCTCTCTTCAAGCCTTAAATGAAAACGAATGCTTAATCGTCATTACATACTTAACATATTCCCAAACAAAATTGTGGAAACACTTTTGCAGAAAACATTTACATTTGCTAGAAATGTGAATTCCAATATTTCACTGCAAAAGTCAGTCTTTCAGCTTTTCCACTTCATAACGCATAATTTTTTCGACCAATGTGTTTGCTCACTTAATCTTTAACTGAATAATCAGTTTACATGGCAGAAAACATTTTCTAAAAGTCAGAAATTGATACAAAACTTTTTGAGTTGATGATTGTAAATAAAAATGGCCGCCATCTTTGTTGGCTTTTGACGTTTACAAATATTTGCAAATGTATCAAATGTTTTTATCCATTTCTGACTCGTAGAAAATGTTTTCTGTCATTTAAATTGATTATTCAGTTAAAGATTAAGTGAGCAAGCACATTGGTCGAGAAAATTATGCGTTTTGGAGTGTTTATTAAGTGGAAAACCTGAAAGACTGACTTTGCAGTGAAATTTTGAAATTCACATTTCTAGCAAATGTAAATTTATTCTCCAAAAGTGTTTCCGCAATTTTGTTTGGGAATAGATTAACTATGTAATGACGACATAAGCATTCGTTTTCATTTGAGGCTCTAAGAGAAAAACGTTACAGAAAATTCCGACTTTTTCCATACAAATTTTCATTACTTGAAAAGATTCCGACAGATGGCTCTTTAGTAAGCAGTGTGCACTCTTAAGCAAAAATTTATAAAAAAAATGAAAATATGTAATTTTTCTTATCTTCAACTGTATGTAGGAGGTACATATTGAATGAACGTATTGAATAAAAAACTTATCCTAAAAAAAGTAGTTTATGGATGAATTATTTCAATGAAATAAACATTTTACCATCACTAGAAGGACTAGTTTAATAATCTACGATTTCTTCGACACTTCATAGAATTCTTATGTTACAATGTAAGGAAAGTTCATGAATTCAAAATGTTTTTACTTACTCGTATAAAAAAGTACACCATGAAAAATATATTAAATGCGAGATCGATTTGTTGTGTTATATTATCGCTAAAATGTGTGCACACCTCCACATATTCGTTAGATGCATCAATAAAGTAAATAATAAGGGATGCGATGCTAAGGATGAATACGAGAACCACCTGTAAATTTAACTACATTATTGTCATTACACTCAACTAGAGCAATTTCATCTAAATGTCTTCATTAAAAACCATCAATAAAACAAATTACATTAAATTTATTAATTTTTCAGTTTACGTTTCGTAACATCATTAAAACAGTCTGTCGAATCGATATATATTTTCATTCTCATTAAATAATAAAAGATTAAAATTGTACTTTCTACCAAGATCAATAAGCATTCTCATTGGCCGTTGCCAATGACCAATCTTAAGGTCAACGAGTGTTCAACACATTATTCGCTGTGGAAACTCATGAATAATAAGGCATTTTGCTAGCATATACCAAGCACGTGATAATAACTTCATTAATATTAAATGTTTATCGTAGGAATTCATAGAGGAATCGAATGTTTCTATTCGGTTAAATTTATTAGATCCGAAACTTTGTTAGTTGGTTTAATAACCAGATTTTCAATTTCGAAAAACTTATAATGAAGTCTTTCATCGCTCTACAAGTTTTTTTATTACTCAAAGTAAGGAAATTGTAATTCCTAAATCTCGAGCAGCGTAGCAGCATTGTAGGGGTCATGTAAATCCGAGTTCTTTAAGAAAACAGTAGGCAAGAGAACAAAAGAAACTTTCTGAGGCTTTTCCTTTTGAATTCCGATTTTCAAATCGGAAGAATTTGGTTAATTGGATTGTAGCTAAAGGCAAATACATCGTTGAAAATGAGGAAAATTATCATTTTTTGAATATAAAACTATTTGGACAGGTCACTTCCGAAAGTTCGCTGAGTTCATCGAAAAATCTATTTCCAAATCACGTGCTGGCAAAGAAAAATCTTTGAGTTTTTTCAAAAAGGTAATTTTTTCACACAACTTTCAATATCCCCAACACCAGCCCCGCTTGAGCTATGGAATATTTTGTGATACAAAAAAAATTGCCTAAGAACATTATTTACTAGCTTCGTTCACTGTGGCTCTATTTTGTTGCAACCAAATGATTTCAATGCCAGTTGCAAAGATGTGATGCAATAGAAGTGGAATACCTTAGCCTCCTAACAATGTCTTTAACCAGCAAGCTGAACGGGAGTCGGTCAAAATAACCCCTGGACAAAAAAACCCACACAGTCAGTGATCGTTCTAAATTTAAGTATATTTTAATATGGCGGTTACATGTGGTGTGAATCTGCCTAGTGAAGTATTCAAATGACAAGCATTAAAATACATTTGACGTCAATGTAAAACGAGAATTTCAGAGATATGAATTTTTAGAATAGCTGTAGTTTTCAAAAGTGAAGTATGACACTAATAAGAAGGAATGTTGCATTTCACAATAACGATTGTGGTATGATTGTGAAAAAGCGACGCAGGCCATGAAAAAAAAGCGGTTTGGAAGGGCGGCAGACCCGGCAAAAGAGGATCAAGGGGAGAATACTGCGGAGTCTAAGGGGCAGAGCATCGGCTATCATCGGCTATGTTACGAATGTATGGCAACACTGAACTTTATTGAATAAAGTCATTCTGTATATAATTGTTTACTATGTTTGTTGTGTTTCTTCACAAGAAAAAAAACTCGACCTAGCTCAATTTGTAATTTCGTCTTTATTACCAATTATTCCGCCAACCAACAACGGGCGGCAGTATCAATGGCTGTAAAATATACCATTCTAAAAGTCTGATCAATTGAATTAAATATTTTACTCTATTTTACCTGCGTAATTGCACAAAAATATCACCAAATTTCCAATTTGTCTGATTGCAATTGCACGGAGAAAACAGATGACTAATCAAAACATTGACACAACAATCAAACAGCTAGTCGAATTCTCGACGAATTAACCACTTCAATTCTTGAATTAACAACTTATTCAAAGATTATCAATCGGGCTTTCTTAACCAATACTCATGCGAGACAACTATCAATGAGATTCTCAACGAATGGAAAGAAGCGCTCAACGAATCAAAAACTATAGTTGCAGTGTTTTTGGATTTTTAAAGAGCATTTGAGACGATCCCGCCAGAATTGCTCTTGCAAAAACTGTACATACTTGGAGTACATGGAACAGCTTTCAACTGGTTCGAAACCTATCTTACTAATAGTAGGCAAATCGTAAAAATTCGTGAAACCATCTCGGAAGAGATCAACAATCAGATTGGTGTACCTCAAGGATCCATCCTTGAACCGATCCGCTTCCTACTGTATATCAACGATCTTGGAGATGAGTTTCAGAAAAATCAAATTGTTTGCAGATGCCACTTTAATGTATTTGATAGCGGACAATGGGAAGATGCGGTATCTCAAGTAAACGCGGACCTCTCCAGACTATTCAACAAAATCTGTCAGAATAAGTTGAAACTGAATGTAGACACAACGAAAGCAATGGTGATAACAAACAAAGTGATAAAAAAACTGAGATACATATCTTATTAATGGTGATAAATTATCAATAGTTGACCGAATCAAGTACCTAGGTGTAATAATTGACGAAAAACTAGTGTTCGATAGACATATTAACTGCATTTGTAGGAAAATTGGGATGAAGATGAAGGTGTCAGTGCTCGGAAGACTTAGAAATGAGCTAACCTCGCAACAGAAATTAAATCTTTATAAGTGATCATACAACCTCATTTCACATATTGTTACTACTGCATATTGCATATTGTGCTGCATACTGCTTATTGTACTGCATATTGTTTCTTTGCAATAAAACTTATATTTTACGACTACAGAAATTGCAAAACAAATGTATGAAGAACATTCAAAGAGCTAAACATAAGACGGAAACGATGAAGTTGCTTAATGAATTAAATATGACGAGTGTTAGGGAATCAATAGACTATAATACGATGTTATTTACTCATAAAATTGTAAAAGGCAAACCTCCTACACAATTGACGAGCAAGATAAGATTTAAATTTGAAGATCCAACTAGAATTTTAAGAAACTCATGTGATAGATTAACAAAAGTTACAAAATCAACTAGTTAAAACTCACTATTTTATAAGGGAATACAAATGTACAACGCTTTGCCTAAAACTATTACTGGCGAGGACTCTTTCTGTAAATTTGAAAGATTATTAAAAGGGTACGTGTCAATAGACAGAATTACGTTATAATGTATTGAAATTATTGTAAAGCTATTTTAATGGAAATTCGAAATAAATAAAAAAAAAAACAATAAAAAAACCTTTTCTAAACATTACGGAGATGGAGGTGGATTCTCATTCTCTTCGGAGTGCGATTGTAGAACAAGCACACTATTGTAAGCACAGATCGTGGATAGGAATAGCGTGTCGGTCTTCTTGTTTATGTTATTTTGAGTTTGTTTGATCGCTATCATTAATCTGTCGAGCTTTGTTGTTTCGATCCTGATAAACCAATTTGACTTCGTTCCAATTCGGTGCATGTTTCAATTCAAGCACATGACTGCATAATGCACTGTGAGATTTGTTTTTCACTTTGATGTTGTACTCATGTACGTCTTTTCTGGTATCCACTCTGTTGCGTGTTTCTCCAACATAGCATAAGTCACAACTGCAAGCAACATTGTAGACTACGGGTGACTCCTGCATTTTTTGGGAACTTCATCCTTGACTCGTTGTTTCCACGACGTCCAACGATTCTCATGTTGGTATCCTTGAAAATTGGTGCAATTTTTTTGGAAACTCCTTTCACGTATGGAATGGCCACATATGCTACTGTCTCTTTCTTTTCGATTCCGTTGCTTGTGCTGACTTCTTTCAAATTATTTTTGATCGTATTAGTTTTGTGGGGTAGTTGTTTTCCATTAGGACTTCGGCGAGAAGACTGAACTTCTTCTCATGAAATTCAACGTCCGCCAGTTTAATTATTTTGTGTTCCGTTGAAAGGTGAACGGTAGGTGTGAATTAAATTGCAGGTACCTTCCTGACCACGTCTCTTTGTGATGCCAATTGGTTTTTATCGTTCCAGTTTCTGTTCTGATCAGCCATTTGTCTAGGAAAGCGATACGGTTGTTCTTCTCCACCTCAATGGTGAATTGGATATTTTCATTGAAACCATTGAAAATGATTGTAGTTTGGTTGATCTTGTCTTTTGGTATTGCTGTGACAGTGTCATCTACAAACCTGAAGAAGAATGGTAGCTTAAACGGCAGCTGTTTTATTACCGTCTCCTCCAATGTTTCCATGACCAGATCCGCGAAGCTTGGTGATCCTGGTGATTTGTTGGTATATCACTTCTTTGCACTGGAAAACGCAATTCTCCATGACTAGTTTCAGTCGGTTCAAAAACTCGTTCATCGGAAGTGTTGTGAATGGTTCAATTAAGTTCCAGTTGTCTTCTATGCATTGGTACACCGATTCTTTCGGGATCTTAGTGAACAAAGAACTGACGTCCAGTGAAACTAGAATGTATCCTTTCGGAATTTTGCAATCTTTAAGGCCACTTTTAACTCGAACGCATTCTTCACCGACAGATTTGTTTTTCCGGTAGTTGCAAACATTTTTGATAAGTTGTACGTCGGCGAGTCGATCATTGACACAATTCAACGAAGCGCTGCATTTTGTTTATGAAATTTCGGTTTGCCGTAGATTCTTGAGCAGATCGAGTTTTATCGTGTCAAAATCGATGCTTCTCCTTCTGAGATGAATTGTGACCTTTTCTATTTCAGAATTAGTCTGTAACATCGACCTTCAATCATTTTGGTTGAATCTTCATCGACAATAGTGTAGGTTGATCTATCACCAAGCAAAACTTTCATTTTTTCGTCATAGTCTAGCTTTGACATCAGTACTGTGACTTTTCCTTTACCCGCTGATGTAACTAGAATGTCTGAGTTCTGTTTCAAAAATTGCTTCGCTTCGATAAACTGTTTCCTGATTATTTTCTCGATGCAGAAATCTCTTTGGTTCAGTTTTTGAAATTGGTCAGGATGTTGCACAATTTGTTTCTGGTTGCCATTCTATTTTCAGGTTCTAACTCTTGAATTGCCGGTTCAAGGTTTGCTACGATGTCCACTACTGGCAATTTGTTTAATTAATTGCACGTTTACGATTAACAACCTCTGCAGTATGCAATAGAACAAGGAAGGGCGACGAGGATAAAAGAAATCGTTTGATTTCAACATTTTGCAAGGAGAATAATTTCCATCTAAATACGAAAAAGCACAAGTAAGAGCCCCCACCACAATACAATATCCTTCTAACGTAATTGTATACATTAATAACTTCATTACATTAATTCCCAGCCTTGCGACACCTCTCTAACGACTTTCATAGTTGAACATAAACCGGAATTATTTCGTCCAGGGATATTTTAGCGTGGAGCCAGCTGAACGAAATCTCAACTTTTAAAATCCTCTTGAATTGGGCCGATTCATTTAATTTTGTTTTGTTCCTTCGGACTTACAACTGTATTTCTTATTAGCAACACCTCTGTAAAGCTATTAAGTCAAATTTTTGTTGCTCTCTCAAAAAATATGTTGAGATGTTTTTCACCAACTGCAAATTTTTTCACTATCTATTTTAATTTGACCTTTTAACCACCTAGGTCAAAATAATTTAACAATTTCGATGCCAATTCAGCAACTAATGCTTTCCACATCTACAATAATGCATTGTGATTTTGAACCAAATGACCCAATTTCAAGATATTGGCGAAAAGTTGAAAATTGTTAATTTGTTTTCAAATACGGACCAAGAAAGACACATTTTGATTTATTGATTTACAGTTTGTGTCGGGAACATTGCACTGGGCGTAAATTAGCTGTCGCATCGCCTTTTTCAAAAACATTGAGATAAAAATTTCTATTAAAAGAGTCGAAAATGAAAACATTTGAAACATTTGAAAACATAGGAAGGATATATCAGAACTTATCTTCCTTATACAAAATTTTCACTCCAAAAATTGCATTTTTATTTCTTGGTTAGAATGTTGCATTCGCCTTTTAAATCCGTAAAAATTTGTTCTACAATAGTTGACTTCAAAAAATTTATTTAAATTGAAGATTTATTGGGGCACTCTGAGACATGGCTGTAGCTTATGTACGAAATCTGTATGTGATGCAAAAATGGTACACAAATATTATACGAATTATTCTTCTGCCACACTGTCAGCAAAATTAACAAATTTATTTTGATTGAGTATCGAAAAAACTCGAAATGTGAAATCCTAATATGCATTAGTCAACAAAATGGAATGAGAAACTAAATAATTTTGGTATAAAAACAAAAACCAAACAAACATAAATCAATGTCATTCTTTTAAAATCTAGGCCATTGTTCTGGTAAAGTTAAGTGATTCTGTGAATCATTTTTCAATATATTGATAATGGAATTGACTAGATGAGTTGACTATCTGAGCAATTCACTTGTACATTTGTTTCCAGAAAAATAGAATTTAAAAAAAAACGGGTAAGCCATTGGTAACTAAGTCTTACGTTTGCAACAAAGGTGTGAGAAAATAAGAGGAGAACAGAGTCAAACATCGTCAGACGATAGATGCTACAAGTTGTGAAATTAAAATCGAATACAAATATGAGAATAGAGATGCACAAAGCCTTTTCAAAGTGGTAAAATGTTAAAGAAAATTTTTAATTCATTCAGGATTCAGTACCTCATCCTATAACCAATCTGTGACGAAGTTATAAATGAATGATTTTAACATGAGTTACATTTTTCATGTGTTTTTCAAACTATGCGCACTCTCCCAGATAACACAGATTTTATGTACAAAATGTTCTTGAATGTTGTCTACAATGTGATGCCACCGTCACACTGAAAGAGCTAACGAAAAGTTGCATAAAGTAGATTTCAAGCAATTTCTACTCAAAATTTCGTCATTCGTGAGACGTTAACACGCCATTTTATTTTCACTTTATAGATCCAGTATCATTTGTTCTTTTTTCATCGGTGTGGCTCCTAAATTTGCTCTAATATCACCGTTTCTAACAAAATTTCTTTTTGTATTATCTGTAACTTATGTGTCGTTCGTATCATATACGGGCGAACTTAACTAACTGATCGCCTAATTATCCACTTTTACCCCCAAATTCCTTCGCTTCTAAAAAATGGTACCTTTAATTTAAAATTTAGGATTTCACTTCATTTGTTCTCCATCCGAGGATTCTTGTCACCTTTTTTCACTTCGCCAATAAAAATTCAGAAGACATAAAGCGAATAGTAGCAAATTCTTTCGAGCAAGAAATGGTTGAATGAGATGCCGCACGCAAAGATATCCTTCTTTCTACAGAATGTCTAAATCACCCAAGTTTTACGTTTGCCATCAAATAGCTTATAGAACAATTCTTGCTTCAGTGCTTCCATCCAAAAATATCGGCACTTTGCTCCACAATAGTAGATTATGCAACTGCGGGGAAATTTTTTTATCTTCGAGGGGAAGATTTGCATCCCGAGCCAAAGGTGAGGGATGTAATTCTCCGAGTGGATAAACAAATTTTACCGCAGTTGCATATGCTATTTTATTCACCAAAGCAACAAATCAACGGAACAAAGTTCGACACCGTCAATTAATGTATTATTTAACTCCCTAGGGAAGCACTGCGGTGAATAATAATACTTTTCGCATCGCTATGGGGTTGCGTCTTGGATATGATCTTTGTCATCAACACAAATGTGTCTGTGGACCACTCGTGGACAAGTCGGGCATTCATGGTTTAAGCTGTGAGAAAAGAGCAGGACTTCACAACCGACACTACAATTTGAATGACACATTAAAAAGAGCATTGAACTCGTATGAATTTCTTTAGAGCCCGTCGAACTATGCAGAAATAGAAGCAAACGGCCAGACGGAATTACAAACGTCCCTTGGTTAAATGGTCAAATTTTGACATGGGACGCTACCTGCCGCGACACTCTTGCCCCGTCATGCATTACCAAATCGTCCGTGCGAGCTGGATCTGTCGCGAAGATTGCGGTGAACAGGAAGAACAATGACTACTCTGACATCATCGACCAAAATTATTTGTTTATACCGGGCCTTGGTGCGAGGAAACAATAGAGTAATTTTGTGTGGGATTTTCCTTAATTTCTCGATCCATTAAGGAAAACCCCACACAAAATTATTCAATTTCACGATCAAGTAAAGCTTTTGAAAATCTTAGGATTTTCGGATAACACGAAACAATAGAGTTTGTTAAGTTACTCAGCTCACGGATCGCACGATGCACTGGTGAGCCTAAATCTGAATTATACCTCATCCAAAAAATTAGTATAATCATTCAGCGCACGAATGCGGCCTGTAATATTTTTGCTCTTGTAAATTTAAGTACTTAGTCAAACGGCATTGTTTAGGAAATTGGAACAAATAAAGAAGATTTAAATTGTTGCTTATTTGTACGATATTCAGAAAATGTTCAATAGAAATAATTGTAACAATTGTACTGTGTGATGGAAGAAAAACGAGTCTAGATATTCACAATTTTTCGTTGGATATTAAAGTTTAAGCTGAAAACTGTGGAGGATAATGTAACCAGAAGATAAACGATTTTACGTCTTGCGAAATGTACAAAATATTCATGAGAAATGAAATTACACCAAATATTATTCTTACATTATCCAAAGAAAGCATCTAATCTTAAATTTCAAAAAATATATTTTTCACAATGGAAATAGAAAAATATCTTTCGTTTTCTAACAGAGTGTCTCTTTGGAAATATGTAATTGAATTGAGCGAATAATATTTTTGTCATTGAATATCAGTTTTTATGTTACATCCATCTATCATTCGTGATCTGTAAAGCAAATCGACTCCTACAAACGTGTAAAAGAGATTTTTTTTTTGACGCAATAATTGATAATAGACTTGTTTAACCGTTCACAAAATCCACAGAAAAGAAAAATCCGAAGGATCACGAAATTCTGTGCTATTGGAAACAAGAGTAATATTGCTTAGCAAGCCTTAAACGCCTTAAATTATTAGGTGGTGCAGTCACACAGGATTTCGATGTTCCCGGAATGAAAGCATCACTTTGTTAATCTAGACTTGGTCCCGACATGGTGGCGGGTCACGTTCTTTGACTTGTATATTTTATTACAAAATTTGTTAGACCCGTACGAAGAACAAAGTGTTTCGAAAATAATTCTACTGGGTAGGTAACCAGTCGAATTTTGACCCTGGAGTCGGTTAGTTTTTCATTTTGGGGTGTAAATAAGACGACTGCAATAAAAGTTTGTACGTCTGTCTGTCCGTCACAAGATAACTAGAGTAAAACTTGTACGATTTACAAAATCTTATCGGTCGATAATTTTCGACGTTACCTTTCGAAAAAGTTGTCAAAAAAGTGGGTTTTCAAAGGTCGGTGAAACGTTTTGACTCATATCTTTGCGAAATTGGCCATAAAGGTTTTGAATGAAAGACACGGACCTCAGAATACCACCAAAAAAAGATGAAAATCGGTTCGGGTTCGGGCTGTAGAGCTTATAGCGTAGGCCTAGCTCACGCTATGCGAGCCTACACGATAGCTGGCCGTTTTTCATGAATATTTGTTTAATTGCTGTCATGGCAAAACAAATATGAGTTTTGTACTTGTGAGCAGGTTTTTAACAGCGCAAAAATGCGCAGAAGTAAAAAGTTCGTATTTATTTTGCCATGACCGTATGATGTTTTTTGTGCAGTTTTGTAGTTTGTGTTTTTCAATTTAATATGGACGTCAGTTCTTACACTTAAGTGTTAACGAAATATTTATTTAGATACGTTCAAGTATTTTCGCAATATTATATTCTGTTTGCCGCATCTATTCTGTTGCGTAAGACTGGTAAGACTGTATACCGCTTAACTTCATAGACACACATTACCCTCAACAACTTCCAAATTAAGAAGCAGATTTTGAAGCAGAGAAATTGTTTTTAAGTCGGACATCATCCACTCGACTTATGATAGTGATAAATTTGTGTAGCTAAAGACACATTTTCAATTATAACTCCCGGAGACTTGATATAACGGCTGAGTTCCCCAGATAGACTAAAAATGTGAGCAAATTTCATTCGTCACTATACAAAATGCAAAAGAAATTTTCTCCATTTGATAATTTTTGCCATATGATTTACTTTATAAGGTTGTAGACCACATACATTTGCTGTCTCAATTTTTAAATTTGACACTTGGGCGAAAAAACGTGACAACAAATGTATGGCGCTTAGAATCTCATAGCGTAATAATGTTCTGTCTGTGTGGGACCCAGCCGCATATCATGTCTCTAACAACTCCGAGCCTAACTGTCAAATCACGATAATTCAATCAAAAGCTGATAACAGACACTTTTTATTAAGACATTATAAAAACATATGCAGGGGACCCGTACGCATCAGAATAGATGTTGCAAAAAGATTCGAACGTATCAAAGTAAATGTCGCCCTAACTCTTAATTGTATGAAATTGCATCGACATCAATTTGGATTGGAAATTGCTGAACCCGTCCGAAGAAACGGCGCAAAAAACATCTCCAATCCTCAAAAAAGCCCAATATTCAAAAAAAAAAAAAATGGAAAAAATGGAAACCACGTTTTTTACCACTTTTTCGACCATAACTTCGAAAGTTTTCGAACGTTTTGGCCGAAATTCATTTTTGTAATCAATTATCTGATTATCGTTCAGGAGAAAAGTTTCTGAAAATCGGATGAGATTTACTCGATTTATGTAGAAAAATACATTGCGCCCTGGTAGAAATTCAGTTTTAGGGCCCTGGCTGAGTGCAAAAGCTCAAAATTAAAAAAGTTTCTTCCATAAAATGTCAGGCATTCAAATAAAAGAAATTATGAAAATCGGAAAAGACTTACTCGAGTTATGTACGAAAGACCAAAAACCACTTAAACGGCGGCCCTTGGGGCCACAGTGCCCAGATTCAATCCCATGTAAGATTTTTCAATTACCTTTCAAGGAAGAAAAAGTTTTTGAAAATCGGTTGAGTTTTACTCAAGTTGGTGATGGACGGACGGACGGACATTTTTTTATTGTTGATTCGTCATCTAAGGACCATGATCGAAGCTTCACCCTACTCGCGGGTCGAAAAACTTCGTTCTTCGTACGGGTCTACAAATGTCAACATAATTCATTTTTCCGGACATAAATAGACCCGACCTCTGACTTACGTCAAGGTAATTGTGTTGTTCCATACTTTGTAAATAAGATCAGCGATGCGAATAAATGCGTTTGAAAGCTCAACTTTGCAATGCTCATTTTAATTCTGTGAAGCTGAGGTATCAAACAAATTTTCATTTGACTGCTCGATTAATCACACGTTAGTGATTGCATGCTGTCTATACGTGTGTGCAAAGAATAACAATGAAGAACGAAGCCATGTTATGGAAATAGCAGTGGATTTTTAATTCAGATTTTTTCTTGAATTTATTTTTCCGACGGACGGAACCAACTTTGTTTGAATTGCATAAACTTGAGAAGCTCGAACCTAACGATTATCAGTAGTTTTTAGGAATGATCCAGTTGTAGCTAAATACTCCCCAGGTGCGACAAAAGACAATGAACCTCTTTACCAGAATTAGATTAAAGTAATTCTGATAGAGTTGGATCGTAAAATCTGTCAATAAAATCAATAACTCTTTATGTAATGGAAGTATAGAAATACTATAAAACGTGAAATAAAATTGGTTAATGTGTGTTTATGTATTTTTATTGTTTTCTTTATAGCCTTTTTTTATTTGCCGGTCATAAACTGTGTATGCTTTGAGACATCTGGGAGCGGGTACGTTAAGGTTACAGTAAATGGTTAATTGATTGCAGATGAATTGAATAGAGACAAAATAGACACGCGACAATTTATTTGAAGAAAAACTTATTCTTACCAAAATTCGACCAGTGGTAGTTTGACCAGATATGAGTTCGCCTGCCCAATCTTTGGCCTCGGTCATAAAAGTCCCCTCGAACTCCTGCTTGCCTTGGCGATTGGCCTTCTGTTCTTTTTGTTTCGGATCATTTGGAGCAAGTTCAGGTTCTTTACGACAGCAAATAAAAGCAAATACTCGCCAAAGAAGCACAACCGACAGTCCAGCTATAAACGTAAATATACTGGAAAGCAGGAAGCACCACCATTTTCTGCCTTTTAAGCAGATTAGTTCTGGTGTAACAGTTGAATAAATGTTAAATGTTGAACTGTCCGGTGTTAGTGTTGTTGGAATTGTTTGCGACATCCCCTAAAAAGAAAGTAAAATTTTTTATTATTTTCAGCGATAAGTTGAGATTTTCAAAAAGAATATCTGCGAATTTGAAGATTTCCTTTCAAAAAGTTTTTTCGTACAATTTCGAAATAGATTCAAATAGTTGCCTGAATTATTTAGATTCAAGTCTTTTATTGGAGAATTGGCTCTTGTTTTATCAATCAGGTTTTCTGCATGAAAAGTTATAAACAATCATAACAGAAGTAGGCCCGAAGTTAATTTTGAAAAACCGGAACACAATCATGAGAACGAAGTTTCATTATTTAGAGATGTGAAATTTTAGAGATCACTATTTATATTTCAAATTCGACCAAAAAATGCTATATGAGTGGGGATTTGGTAATAAGTTCGACACTCTCACCCTTATAGCGAATTAAAATAAATTCGGAAATAAAACATCTACTGTGATTTAGTTGAAGATTGAAAAATACTCCTTATAGCTTTCGTTGGGACAGCAATCGTTGTGGTAATTTTGCGAAATATAAAATATTTGTATTCCAATCGTCATAGAAGTTGTTTTCGTTACACATATTTATTTGCACTTACAAGGCTATCCACATTGACATCTGCCCAATATCTTTTCGAATATTTGCAATCAATACCGCCTTAATAACTGAAGTTCTTTGGAAGACACTGCATTTCAGGACAATTCAACTTTGTCTCCGAAAAACCTTTTGACTGAAAAAAACAGTGACATTTTCATATTCTTGTTGCTTGGTTGCAAGATTACAAACGTTTCCTTGCTCATTAGGTCGGGAATTCAGTTCTTCCAGTGTCTACGTGGTACGGAAGACAAAAATATTAGACACGTATTTTTTTATAGACTTATATAATTCATTTTGGGGCAGGGAAACATAAATTCATTCAAATGTACAAACACGTTGATTAGAGCGAGACACACTATCAGTCAGACTATATAAAAATAAATTTTAGAAATCTATAAAAAATACGTGTCTAATATTTTTGCGTTCCCTACTATGGAGACACTGCACTGGAAGAACTGAATTCCCGACCCGACTCCGAAAAAAAGCCAACCGTTATTATCCATCATAATCAAACTTCGTGGACTATTAAGTACCTTTCGCTGTGAAGGTGTACTACTATTTTCGATGCCCTCCTATCAACCGCTAAAGAGATGGTTTGATTGTCTAGTGAAAGTCCCTTAATTTCTACATTTGATTTAAATGAATACATTATTCTTGTAATAGGTCTACCGCTAAGCAGTCTTCGGCAGTCTGTCATTTCCCATCCAAACTAGTAGAAGAAGAACACCGACGGCTCTCAACAATATCTTTAATTGCTCAGGAAAAAAAATTCATCTGTAGGCTGTGTGATAGTTTTTTTTTCAACTATCACAGAATTGATCAGCTGTGTTTTGTAGAAATAGTCGATAATCGGGTTTTTATCTGTTAGTGTTGTGGTTGAATGGTGGTTATATGAAGCACTTGCTAAATCTCCATAAAACGAATGAAACATTTAACTTTTAAATAAAGTCATGACACATAAATTTAGCGGACGCGCGCCCGAATAGCCAGCTCCACTAGTATCAACTATTCGGACGACGCGTAAGACGTTGTGCCGTCTCTGGATTTTATGCAGCTCGGATATCGTGCTATCCTTCTGGATTTTGCGCTGTCAGGATGATGTGCCTTACGGATTGTGCTACATAAGATACGAAATCTGGACAAAAACCGGATAAAATCCGGATAACGTATTACCGTAAGGGAAAGTTATCCGATTAAGTAAGGGAAAATCAGTGCCGCAGGCCGTGAACATTTAAGGTAAACAAAAAAGCGATAACCAGGAGAAAGTATGCCCTAACAGAATTTGGGGCAGATCCTTATGCACGTAAGGCCGACTACTGTACGGTTACAAGTCGATCTAGTGCAACTGGCTATTCGGACGTGGGTCCTGGACCCGGTCCAATTAGTCAATACTAATGGAGCTGGCTATTCGAACGCTGCGTCAGTGGAATTTGGCTATTCGGACGTGCGTCCGATTAATCAATACTAATCCGAATAGTTCGAATAGTCGCAGCTTATATTTAGACGCCGATAAGGAATTTCCTTGACCAGCTTTTCTTGTTAACTTTATTTATGTATTTATTTAACAATTTACCACTGTGCTTAGAACTTTAAAGGTTAAACCCGGAAAAAAAAATTTTTATGTTCTATTGACAAAAAAATTAGGTGAGAATTTAGTATAAAGAGTTGAAAAACAAAAACAAATATTGTCAACTCATGTAAATAGAACAAGAAATAAGCTAGAAGTGGAACACAACATGGATTGTAACACGGTCAGCTTCATTATCTTGGCTGGAAGAAAATAAGTGAAATAAAACAGTTAAAAGAAGAAGGAGATTTGGGTGTCAAACAGACAGATAACGATAGCAAAAAAACAATATTAATCCATAGAAGGAGGATGAACGCGATATTGTTCCTCAGTAGCCAAGTTTTGTGCTTGTTTCTAAACGGCAGAGGCCTTAATCTTGTGAGCTCTTCCGAAATCTCGTTATACAGCCTACTACCAAAAGAAGTAATGGCGTGGTCTCCTCGCTTGGAGGTCCGATTAGAAGAAAAATATACACAAATTTAGGAAGACATGAGAAAAGTGGTAACAGCATGAGAAATGTTTATAGTCACTTTTGCTACGAGAAAGACCTATATGAATCCAAAGTGACTATTATTGCTTGAGACTGTCAGATGAGAAGAACAACTTTTCAGAGATAGTAGATATTGTTAAGCAAATTAAACATTAAACATTCTACAGCAACTAGATAATATTGAATCTTTACAGCATCTAGTAGTAGAGTTGTTGAGAGACATTTCGTTTAAAACTACCGTTCACTAGTTGGTTCTCATTTTCAATTTTTTTCAACAGACGTTATTTTTAAAAGGAAGACTTCCAAAATCTTCGAGCAAAGCCGGAACCGTCCACTAACAATTACTGAAAATCGACCCACTAGAACAGGTGTTAATTGCTTACAGACACATCTTCTAACGATATTTTTGTTAAAAAAATTCAAAATAATGCGTTAACTACTAGATGCTGTAAAGATTCAATTATCTAGTAGCTGTACTACCTTATTGAGAATGTTTAATATGTTCTACCATATGTGCGAGAGTGTGTTGGTGTGAAGTAATGATCAATAATTCAGAACAAATGTTACTTAAATCAAACATCAAATCTACACCAAATATTCTCGTGTATATAGTAAAACACTATACGATGCTATGAAGTATGTAACGAGAGTTGTACAAATCGTTATACACTTCATAGCATTGTAATGTACTATATCAAACCTATCTCCGGAAAATGATCAATGAATTTAGGTGTTACGGCTTTTAGCACATTTTCAAGATATGTGAGTGTTTTCTCCTATTATTCAACTCGTCAAATTTGGAAATAAATCACAAAGTTCACCCACGGATCCATCGCGGCATAAGATCAAAAAGTAGTAGGTTTTGTTTCTTTGCCGGTGCGGTGGTGCAAATAGTACAGTATTTTTTTTTATCACAAACGCCCCTAGAATCCAAGGAAAATACCGTACTATAATACCAAAAAAGACTACCCAAGTGGTGATTCTGAAAACCATTACTTGTTAGTTGCCATAACCATACACGCCGACTTCCAAGGGCAGCAGGCGCGGCCGCCCACCACGGGCAAATTTGTGGAGGGCGAAGAAGCCTCCCACAGGAATCTGACAGAAATCATTTTAAATTTAACTATATTCCGATTCGATTTCAACTGCCATTAAACATGATGACGCAAGTAACATGAACGGTGAATACTCAGGATTACAGTCATGAATACGTGAAGTCGAACCACGAGCATTTAACGTACATTGTGCTCGTCATAATGCAAGTCTTGTGGCAGTAGATGCAATGAATGCTGTACCGGAAGTTGCTGATTTTTTATCGTTAGTAAAAGATTTGATAACATTCATTCGAGCGTCATCAAAGCGAATTCAAAAATATGCAATCGCAGCATGATGATGATAAAAAAAAGAAAATCAATCGACTTCGCTGAAACCGTTTTATCCAAACCGATGGACTGATCGAGTATAAAATCTCTGAAATCAGTAAAGTCGAACTACAAACAAATAATAGAATTTTGCGACTAAGTGGGATACGAACAAAGCGAAGCTGAAACTAAAACAAAAGGCTTTGCGTCTTATCTACTCAAATTCGAAGCGTTTGCGTTGTTAAACACTACAATTTTTGACGTTGGAGTAAGTAGAACAATTCAATGAAAGTATTCAGGCAACGGCCATAAATTTCAAAAACATCATAAATCGTGTGGAAATTTCGAAAAAAAAAAGTTTGAAGACGTTACGATCGGTTAAACAATTTAGTCTTCTATGGATTAATACATCGGATGAAGCTATGAAATACACGACTTGGTCGAAGCTATTGTTGCACGTAAACGAAAAATACCAAAGAAGCTAGAGTCCAACAACGACGACGCACATTTTCTAGCCACTCCTAAGGACCGATTTAGGGCTATTTTCTTTGGCGTCATTGATCAGGCCATTATGCGTATGAGCAACCGATTTGATTCAGATACTTACAATATCTTATGCAAAATAGAGAGACACATAGTTCACAACGACCAGTGTGATTTCGATAGGTTGAATTTACATCGAAATATGTTTTTCGACATCGTAAAAGATGAGAAATTGAAATTGGATACTTTGACTAAGTTATCAATATTTCTTCAAAAGAAAAAAGATCTCCGAGAAATCGGAGTATACGAAGTTCATAGGATTGCTTCTTACAATCCCCCAGACCGTATGCGTTTCTGAAAGATCATTCAGTGATTTACGACGATTAAAGACTTACGTGAGATCAAATTTGAAACAGCAGAAAATGCATCGTTACATCGTGAACAATATTGACTTTGACGAAATTATCGATGAATTTGTTAACAAAAATCTAATTCGAAGAAAAACGTTCGCACTCAAAAGTCAAATGAACCAGTTTATGACAAAGCTTGTATTTTCAAGCGAATAAACACATTTTCCTTTTATCAAATCATTTTTATTCGCCCTGCACGGGAAAAAGTAAAGTCGGCGTGTCTGGCCACAACTTTTGAGTAGGTTTGCGACAACCATCTCAATACAAAATGAAATTGGAACTTTTTAGTTGATTCTTGGTTACAGAACAGCGTCTCAACCTAGGTTATTTTATAGCCCGGCATTAACTTGTCCTCAAACTACCCAAACTCAAGCGTTGTGGTAACTAGTAAGTTATGGTTTTCAGAATTGCTGCTTGGGTACATATTCTTTGTTCAATTTTTCCGTCAGTTCCTCTACGTTTTAAAGCTTTACCTTTTGTGCGTGCTAGAGTATTGTTTTCAGGTCTCTTGGGTCATACATACATACATCTCAAAGATTAGTATACGAATTACAATCATATTGATTATTGATACACGAATTGATCCGTCTCATTGTAACAAAAGTTGGTAACAGTATCTTATAAACGGAAAGCAACTTTCAAATAAAGGGCGAAAATTTCCAGTTAAATATAAATGTTCGCTGAAGGCATTTGTAGTTTTATCTATTTATCTGTATCGTGTATCGATGACTTTGTTGACCAACTAACTTTTATTGTCACGAAATCAAATCAAATCAAAAGAAAAAAAAAACTTTCGTGTTAATTTGCAATTCGAAAACTATTTTTTGTCCCCTTTTTGGAACTTTCATATAAACACTCCAGATTTTCGTAACTAGCAAAGCAATAACAAACATATTAAGTTTACCTGAGTAACCAACGAAAATAAATAAATAAATAAATAATTAATTAATTTTGAACATAAAAGTAAAAGAAATAAAAAAACATCCTTAAATAGAGTCTTCCCTTTCGAATGATGGTGGTTTCGAGACACAAAACTGTATGTGAAGGAACTTGTAACATTTTTTCTTGTATTTTGGGTCAATTTTCACCACCACACACTACCCCGTTTGATATTTTTGCTGTACGATATTGCTTATAAAAGTAGATAGTATGAGTAATGCCATGTAAAAGGCGAAAAGGGCAACGACAGTGGGAAAGTATGCAGACCTGCGCTGTGCTCTATGAATGAACCGGGTGTCACTATATAAAATTTATACTGATTTTTTAGTGTTTTAAATTTCGTCATTTTATACTAAATATCGTTTAAAATTATCAGCAACATAAATTTACATTGCTTGGCTGAATCGAGTTACAAATATCTATTGTTTCTTCTTCGACAATAATGAATATTGGATGAATAAGTGACACCCTCTGCTAGTCAGAGATTTTGTTTGAGTGTCTTCGCTATAAAGAAAACACTAACCATTATTCGATGATGTGACTGTGACATAATTGTTTCAATAAAGTGTTTTTTACTGTATTTTCAATTTAAAGCTCTTCTAGGACAACACTGGAGGGCTTTGGGTGGCTTAAAACGGCTTTTCATCAGGTCTATAAATCAACAAGGTTAAAGCTTATCCCTCAATCGAACCCAGAACTGAAAACTTAACTCTCTGTTGCGTTCAAGATGTAGCAAGACTGGTAAATCATATTCGTATACATCATAAAAGATCTGAACATAGAGCCGCGTATAATTCAAACACATAAATAAACCACTCCGTGTGTGTTCTATGTTTAAAAAAATTGTTCTATAGGTCAGAAATGTGTCCCAGTTATTGATGCTGCGTGAACTTTGTTAAAGAAAAATATTTATTGCTCGGCAGTTTTTTTTTAATTGTTGAACTAAAATAATTTATGTTTGTAAGCAATAAACATTGAATAATATTTTTTTTTCGTGGTGGAACTTACCTAGTAAACGCTACGAAACCGAGGCACTCCAGGGTTGCCAACTCACACTAAATAAAATCATCAAATTACACCATTTACTTATATGTCACTATAGGGCATAGGCTACAATAACTGATTTCACTTTGTGTATTAATTTTCTATTTTCATTTAGATTCATCCATATATTTTAAGGTATTTTTTAAAACACGCATATAAAAAATTTAATCTAAATTTATAACATAACATACAGGGGATATTTGAATTTTGTACGTACACATATTCTATAAATATGTACGCATATACATGTATTTGTATGGATAAATAAGAAGAAAAAATTTTCACTCAACTGAAAAATTTTCACTTAGATATTTTTCCACATTTGTAACGCTTAATCTTCAACGATTTCAATGAATTCCGATTAATTTTTATTTGATTTTCACAAACAACAATTTTATCATTTGAATTTTCACTTATATTAATGAATTGTAATATTTTTTTTCATTTAATTCTTGCTTTTTATTTTATTTTATTTTTTTTTCTTTTTCAATACGAACTGTTAGACGATACTACGAACCTTCCGCAAATAAGTCGAACACAATTCTAAGTCGTCTCTAGACGAAAATATTAACGATGACTCGGTGAATCAATACAGAAATGGAAAAACACATTGCGACGGCGTACGATTTTTTCAAGGGATAACCAAATGAAAATTTCGGAAAATTAATTTTCTTCAACTATTTTATTGTTTACACATTATTAGAGTAAACTGTTTCTTAAGTTGATTGATTAATTAAGCGAATTCTTATTAAAATTCTGCGAACATTTTGTTTGTTGTTTATTTACAGATGAAAATGTTTTTTATTCGTTGTATGAAAAAGTCGGGAAGATTGCATGTTACAACCCTACTCTCTTGGTGCCAACATTTACCAATATTGCCAAGATTATTATTCTTGTGCCTATCTTAACATAAAATATTATGCAAAACGATTCCAATATCATAATTCAAATTAAAAGCTTTCAGACTCCTCATTAGTTTACGAGTTTGTCCTTTTTTGAATAAATTAAACTGCATTCGAAAGAAGTTTCTGTCATGAATGGAATACGGAAAGCATCTCGTACAGTTAACATTGTATTTTATGATCGAAGATGCACGCACTTATAACTTTATTTTAAGCTTTTTTTTACTGAAGTCTTCTTGTCTAGCACAGCATCATTAATTAATGGGACATAAAAAATTACTTCTATAAATAAAAATAATGTTGGAATTCCCGTGATCTATCGATTTAATACCAACAAAAATAATTAATTTTTTTTAAATTCTTTTTTGGAACGAAATATTAATTTTTACTTCTTCGGCAGTTACATAGTAGTTGGACTGATAAATAAATCCAAATAATAATTTTCGATGTTTCTCGCATAATTTTGACCGAAACACTTGATATAAGGAAGTCTTTGGAATTCTTTTCACCGCTTACAATATGCTATCCCAACAAAAACCCTTTTTGAAAGGGAAACGTGACGCAAGTCCTCGTCCCTTCTTCCATAATAACTGATATCAATTTGGGTGACGCTTAAAGGTTCGAAACGCACAAAAATCTTTTGAAATATTTTCACTTTTGATTAAAAAAATGCGTCATAAATGCCGGACCCGCCAATGTAATAATTTTTCTACGCTTTCAGCTTTCATACGCAAAAATTTGATTTCCTGTGCAAAAATACACCATACATCCCATAAACTAAAATTTTTGCATTGTGAAAGCTGAAAGAACAGAAAAACTATAACACTGGGGGGTCCGGCATTTGTGACGAATTTTTTTAATCAAAAGTGAAAATATTTCAAGAGAATTTTGTGCGTTCCGAAGCTGCAAGCGTCACCCAAATTGATATCAGTTGTTTTGGAAGAAGGGACGAGGACTTGCGTCACGTTTCCCTTTTAAAAAGGGTTTTTTGTTGTGATATCAGCTGTTTTAGAAGAAGGGACGAGGAATTGCGTCACGTTTCCGTTTTGAAAAGGGTTTTCGTTGTGATTGTAATGTTTTGCATTATTTTGAGCCGCCGCTGCCGCCGAACCGAAGCACGGCGGCTACTACTTCCATGGGTGAAAATGATCCTCTTAACTGCCTCTACAACACATCAAAAGTTTTTTTTTGAGCCGCAGCCGTCGCCGAACCGAAACGCGGCGGCTACTACTTCCATTGGCGAAAATCATCCCCTCAACTTTCTCTAAAACATAACAAAAGTTTTTTCTGAGCCGCCGCCGCCGCCAACCGAAGCGCGGCGGCTACTACTTCTATGGGCGAAAATGATACCCTCAACTTTCTCTTCAACATATCAAAAAAATTTTTTTTGAGTCCCCGCCTATTTTCCGCCATTTTGGCGGTCACTCTGATACACTATACACCCAACCCAACAACTTTCCCTTTGACACCAAACCTCTATATCTCGAACACACAGCCATTGCCTCGTACAAAATGTGCCATCATATACACTACACACACAAACACATACATATGGGCTTTATATGGCGCCTTCTAAATGCCCTGGCGCTCAAACGAGGCCGGTACCCCCTTAATGCGAATGCCCACCCGAAGGTCCCTGCAAAATTTCAAGAAAAGTTATCGAGCCGTTTTCGAGCACGAGCCAAAAAATTCGGTTTTCATACAAATGGCCCTGGAACTAACTAACCCACTAATATAACTAACTAACTAACGTATGATGTTTGCCTTAACTTTGGCTTCTATGAAACAGCCCTTTTTGTATAGGAAATGATCATTTTCTAAAGGTCGTATCTTCAGATCCATCGAACCGATTTTAATGAGTGAAAAAACACTTCGCCTTAGAATTTTCCGTTGAATCCAGGAAAAATATTTTTCAGGGATTACGTCACAAGGGAGGGAGGTCAAAACTTAGCTGTATATATGGTGCCGCAGTCTACGAAAAAAAATTTTCTTAATTTTTTGTTCGTGTGTGGACTTGCGTCACGGGCACATCGCTACCGCGCGCCCATGATACCAATGTATAAGCTTTATACTCGAACTTTAAAAGTATATCAGCTTGATAGTAAGACTTTAAAGGTACATAGGCGGCGCGGTGCGATTATATGGTTTATATGCTACCAGAATGTGCGTTATGTTTTCGATCAAAAAAGTGCGTTTAAGCTCTCAACATTTATTCTTATGGTACAAAATACTACTGTTTCAAAATTGGAAACTATTTATGCCAAACGAAGTATCTATTACAAGATATAATAATAATAATACATAGCAATACAAAAAGCAAAAATAAAGTGAAACTGACTTCCCTCTCCATCATTGAAATAAATAAGGAGCTATGTAAGATGTCACTATGAGTGACTTATCTTTCTTGTCTCTGTTTCCCTAAGTTAAATTTGGAAGATGACTCAAACCAATAAAGTTGTTACGGAGAATTTCAAAAATTCAAAATAAGAAAAAACACCTTTTTGGAAACTTTAGCTGATGCTTTTATTGTCTACTAAATCTAGCTGACATGATGGAAAAAATGTTACTACGGCTGATGTCATAGCCTCGTTAAAAAACCATAAAAACGTTATAAAATGTTCTTAAGACTAACTACTAACATTTAACGAACCTAATGAAACGAAATTCAATAAATAAACAGAAAACATGTTGCAAAAATTGTGAATATAAAAAATAAATTAAAAAATCCTCAAATAACAAATTAAGTATAAATAACAACATAAATATCAAAGTTATTTACATAACTCGGGGTGATAGTAGGTCATTACATTACACAATTCGAAATGTTTTATTGAATCGAGACAGTGTTGCAACATAAGAGGAAGTGTGTTTGTGAAGTCAAGAGAACCAAACATTTGTAGTCAAAAACATTTTGTACAAATAATTTTTCGAAAAAATTTAATTCTTATAATTCTAGAGATGTAAGTCATCCCTCTTTAATTCTAGAAGTTAGCTATTTTTCTAAAAAAAGACAGGAAACACATGCTCGCTAAAATTTAATTCTCTTCAACTTTGCTTTCAAAGTATAGGGAAATGCACCAGTTTAGAGATGAGCGGGTTGCCCGAAACTTCGAAAAACCCGAACTGAACCTGAACCCGAATTTTTTTTTTCGGTTTCATGGGTTTCGGGTTTCGAAAATTTTAATCGGGTCGGACTCGGTCAGGGCCGGGTTTGGAAACAGTTCGGGTTTCGGGTTTCGAAAAATTTTATCGGGCCGGGTTCGGTCCGGGTCGGGTTGTTGTATCATTTTATTCGGGTCCCGATCCTTTATTGACTTTTCATATTTTACAAAACTCGTCTAAATTTTATCATCTTACATTACAGGAATTTTGTTTTAGTCTAAGGTCCGTGAAGAATGCCTTGAAATAATTTTTGTTTCGAAATAATTTGGGTTGTGAGTTTCGAAAAACTTGAGTGTCTGGTTTGGTCCGGGTCGGGTTTTGAAACAGTTCGGGTTTCGGGTTTCGAAAAATTTTATCGGGTCGGGTTCGGTCCGGTCGGGTTTCGAAAAATGGTCGACCCGCTCATCTCTACACCAGGTACCGGTCATATAGTAGTCTTCGAGAAAACCATAGTTTCACTAGTTTCACAACTGGTGCATTTACCCTACATACTGCTTTAGAATTGTTGTTGTTTTAAATCCGATTTAATTCAACCTTCTCCTACCCCTTGGCCTAACACCCGGGACCTGTGCATCCAAGATCCTTTTCAGTAGCCTGTTATATTGTTCATCCTATGAACGTGCCCGAACCAGCGCAGACGACTAGCCCTTGGCGCCTCTTCCACTAACGAAATCCCTAAATTTCCCTTTATGTCTTCGTTTCTAATATGATTATCCCACTGCTCCCTCCGATTAATGTTTGCTATGTTCCTAAGAACCCTCATATCAGAAACCTATAGGCCATGTACGAGATATCCGCAGTCCACGCAACTCTCACTACCATACAGAATCGTTAGCCTGAACATGGACCTGTGGAATCTAGAAACGGCTAAATCGTACGGTTAGGTGAAATAGGTCAACAAAAAATGTCAGATTTTCAGTCATTTGTAGGGGAAAATAGAAAAATTCACAACTACGCCTCTTTGAACCAGTTTGAACGAGTGATACGACAATTCCTACTAGAGTTTTGCGTAGAATCCGAGGAAATATTTTCAGGAAGAAAGTCGGTAAATCTCATATCGATTTTTTTTAAATTTCTTTTATTTTAACCACCGCACAGTGTGACATTTCTTTCAAAATGGCGGCGTGTGTCAAAATCGAGCACTACGCCAAATTTACCAAATAAGACAAAAGCGGAATCTTTTATAAGCTACAAACAACGCTACAGTAATTTTTGTTTAATTTGTACCGATTTTGCCTTATTTGGTAAATTTGGCGTAGCGCCCGATTTTGACAAACGCCTCCATTTTGAAAGAAATGTCACACTGTGCACCGAAACGAAAAACACATCAAGTCCGTGTTCATACTGGTTAAATCTTATAGTAGACTACTTCACTTCGGACGGTTCCAAAATTGAATAAAATCTGTTTTCATGAATGGAAGTTCTCATTTCAGAAAAATTTCGAATTTGGTGTTGTTGTGACGGATTTTTTGTCATATGCTGCTATCTAAAGGGTCAGTCAGGAAACGGAGTAAAAGGTTTCGTTATCTGTTTCTTTAGCCGTTTATTTGCTTAGCTGAATATGAATGATACGGATCAACATAAAACTAAAGTAGGGACCTCTATCGGTGGCGCCATCCACTATTTTCGTAGCTGAATGGGATTCGAAAAAAAACAACTGAATCCTTGCTCTCTTATTTTCCCATCAGGTACATACTCGCTGTTGGCTCTTACATATCCTAAAATCATTTTTTGACAACCGCCTGCCCGGCTGACATAACACTCTTACACTTGTTGCAACTTTCTGAAGGCTGCGTAATTCGGATTCAAGGTCCAGTAGTTTCATGCACAAGAGAAAGGGTCAATCTAGTGAATGAGCGAACTAGTAATATGATAATATGATAATAATAATGAAAGAATTGGTAGGCGTTTCGGAGATTCACAGAAAAACTGTAACAAAGTACGTTATCAATTTGTGAAGCACCACCCAAGGTCGTGAACTTTATCGCCACACCGTTTACATCACAAGTTTTCACAATAAAACAACAGAAAGATCTTTCAAAGCTTTCAATGGCGAAAACTCTCATTAATACACAATTTAAAACGTTTATAATAAAAAATAAACTGTAAAACTATGACGACGTTTCGCACATTTTTGAATTTTTTCTTATTTTAGTACAATTTCAAATAAAACGAAGAGAGCACCGCGAAGATTTGCTTGACATCCTAATGTCGAGTTTAGGGTTGGTGCGTTAATGTGATCGATGTAACAAAACTTAACGTTCTCTGTTTACATTTTTATTTTTGCGATTATTTTGGATTTTTTATTGTTTGTATATACGCAAGATATAATAGAAACATATTGCCCATCGTAAATACAGTTTGTTTGCGTGAGACAAAATTTCCAATAGCTTTGATTTGTATACGTAGCCAGTTAAAATCAGTGAACATAATGCAAATCGATGTTTACAATTCCCTATTTGCGCACCGGTAGCTTTCGTCGTTTGTGACATCTCCATTCATTTTCCCGCGCTCTGCTTGACATTGAATTGCGTTAATGTGAAGTTCATTAAATAAACTAAATTGAAAGTGCAATTGAGTCTACAAATCTAAAGTGATCGATGCGACAAGTCACTCTAAATAAACAATGATTTCAACGGAGTCTATAGCCGAACAATTTGATGAATTAGGATTGGAACCTTCGCAGTCAATCTTAGAACGATGTTTGTTGATTGTTTCTATAGAAAAAAACCGTAATGTAAATAAGAATTGAATTTTAGGTTTACAACTCTGCAATGAATACAATGTCACGGATCCAGTGGAATTCGTTGAACGATGGGTGGCATTCAGCATATCAAACTTAGGTGGAGCTGATCCATCATTAGATCACCTCAATGACATGGAACGCAAAGAGTTCGCCAATCGAAAACATGTTGCCGATGCAAACAATAAATCTAACTTGAATAAGCAGCCAGCCAACTCTTCCAATTTTGACGATTTCGAAAACGATGACATTATGGACTCTTACGGATTTCATACGCCGAAAGTGAGTTTTTTTTTTTTAATTTTATGGCTTCTAGTTAAGTTCTACAACTCGAATTGATCGTCTTGAAAATCTTGATCGGCGAAAAATTGGATGCGTTCTACAGAGTGTAACCTTACTCTCGATTCTCTTGCATTTTATGTTCTTACATATGCCAACTATATGATGTAGGCCCATAGCAAGTACATGTAGACGTGAAAATTATATTATTGAGGTCGGATCAGGTCCGAATCGGTCGATTTATTTACTAAGTTCGGAGGTACGAGTGAATAATTTTCTATGAGAATTTTTCGATTTCTTGTGGTATTTTGCACGAGTTGAATATTTTCGGATTGTGTCTTTGGTTGGTGACGAAGAGAATTCCTTCATGCCTCGAACGCATGGAAGTTTTATATGTGCACCTTCCACCGTCAATATTTTATTACGCAGTAACAAGAAAATAATTGTTCATAGCTACAGCGCTATTTATTTGTTGGACAGTACAAAAAATTATAAAATTTCCAAAAGGACAAGAAATAACATTAATCCGCCTAACGTTTCGTTCTAATTACGGTTCAGTTACTTCCTCAAACAATGACAGCTAGGCGTTTTTTTCATTTCCTTTCGAGGCCGCCTGTGTCTTTTAGGGGAATAACAAATATATCTTAAACTCAAGCAACCAACTAAGTCGTTCGCATTACAGCAGGGCCTATTACACGAGGAGAGTTTATTATATTCAAAGGTGACATTTCGTGAAGTTTTATCAAATTATTACATACAGATTAAAAAGTAAGAAAATTCACCTAAACTGACAGCTTTGTATTTTGGGAATGAAGAAGTTCGTCTGGAATTTGTCGACACCAGAATGAGTCTTATCACGGACGGACGGATCAAATCAATTTTGAACCTTCAAAATGTCAGTATTGTAGAAACTTGTTTAGGTGAATGGTTCGCAGTACATCAAAAAATCCAAATGGGACCCGAAACGAACCCGATCCGAAATAAAAAAGTTGAAAACCCGAATCGAACCCGAAACCCTGACCCGAACCCGAACTTTTTAAAAAGATTTCAATTGAAATGTTTCTTAAATTCAATGTTAAGAAAATAATTGAGTGAATTTAATTTTTCGGGTCGGATCGGGTTTTGTTATTTGAAATCACCAAACCCAACCCGACCCGAAAAATCGAAAATGAAAATCCGTCCCGGGAAAAAATTAATTCTGAAACGCGAACCGACCCTACAAATTGATTCGGGTTCGGGTCGGGTTTTTAGTCGAGTTTCCGGCGGCCCGCTCACCTCTAGTTGTAATGTTGACTCATCATCACAGCTCGCATGATAGTTCAATATATTAAATGTCAACATTCACTTTGCTGATATACGCGAGCGCCATGAGTAAATGTAATTATTTTCAATATTCGAAACAAAAGATGTGAATGCGAATGTCAAAACTGCAGCTAACTTCAATGTGAATAGAATATTCTATTCAACGTGAAATCCCGTAGAATTTAATTTGATGTGTAAAAAAATGGCGCTGTGTTCTATGTGAAATGTTAAATTCCATACATTTTTTATCCCCATCTTTAAAGCAATCGTTGAGGGATCTTTTTTACAAAGGAACAGCTGCGAATTTGACAGCTCTATATGCTTCTGCACACACATGTTTCCGCCGAAAAAAGACAATTTCAAATTAATGACAATATTCTACACAATTTTTTTTGTGACATGTGATTTCATCGCAGAATTTGTAATTTTATATTTAGTATAATTTGTTGCAAAATTTTGCGATAATATTTCATTACTAACTTCACATTCTATGTGGAATTTATATAAAATGCAAAATCTTTTCAATTGTAAATTTGATCGTCAACCCTATTATTAAGCAGTGATAGCTACTTTATGTTTTCAAACTTCCTGCCCGCCCGTCCGTCCTTCTGTGCACTACACCTAGTTCCGGGAAATTCAATCCGATACCGGGAAAAATCGGGGAATCGGCTTATGTCAAACTATTGTGATTTTCATAATCCGATGAGAAATGACAATACTTGATTCACATATTGAGCATCGCGTCATGACATAAGCCGTCGACACAATAAAGGTGTGAATTTCCTTATAAAGTGATTCATATTTTCTTAGTATGTAGGGTAAGGATGAGGAAATTTTCATAGACACCCCGTCCTCCTGCACCAAGGAAGTGTTGGATTCCATTCTTCAATGACCTACCAACTAAAATCTCCTTCCTATCTCTCCATGCTCTCTTCACCACGGAAACGCCTCACAACAGTAATTCGGGGAGGACTTTCCCACCTACTCTCTCAGATCAAGTGACAGTCTTCTTTGATCGTCTCTCCATGCGCTTTGCAGCTTCTCTATTATTTTTGCAGCTACATTATCTGCTACTTTCCACACCTCCCCATCGCGGCACATCTCTCATATTATGTTTCTGACATTTGACATTTACCTCTGACTTACCTCGCTTTTGTTTAAAGCGGGGGCAGACAAATAGTACAAGCTCCGCAGTGTCTTCTTTTCCCTCGCATGTCGTGCAGAAGGGCGAGTCCGTGAATCCAAACTTGTACATGTATTTCCTGAAGTACCCGTGGCCCGACAGAAATTGTGTCAGGTGGAAATTAACCTCTTCATATTTCCTTTGTACCCATGTCGTTATGTTTGGTATGAGTCTATGTGTCCACCTTCCCTTGTCCGAGGAGTCTTGCCGCTTTTTCAATTTAGCTGCACCAACGGAATCAACTTCTTTGACTAATTCATATACCCATTTCAATGGTTTATTTTCTACTGTTGACCAATATATTGAGGAAATTCTATTTTTATTACGCACAACAGGAGTAAATATTACCATCGTTGCATCGTTTGGTTTAGGCGTCGTTCGAAAACGCCGATTATTTTACAATTCTGTTCATTACCTTCATTACACATTACACACAGACATATTGTAAATCCGACTGATCAATGTGCTCAAAATGCGACAATACATGACTTCATGCTATCTCTTTTCCTTTCAAGTGGATCAAATGGCAAAAGTATTTTTTACGGCGTTATATTGACGCTTTTCGTGTATTTTGATTCGCAGCCGCCAATATTTCAATTTACCAAATGACTTCCGTTTCAGCCACGTGCTTAGAACAATTTTCCTGTTGGCGCCCCAGCCAGAAATATTTTTGTTTAAATTTTAACTTCTCGCAATACATGAATATCGCTTTTTCATTTGCACGCTCTGAAATAAACTCTGATCTATGACACTTAGGCATTAACAGAACTAGGACATCGTTCCAATCATCAGTTGATTAGTTCAACTTACTACGCTTATGAAAGTGAAGGATTAACTGTATGTTAAAACCAAAAAGCATGTGAAGACTACACTTCCGGAACAATGACGCTACAAGACAAATTGAGTACCGTTGACGTAGGCTAGAAAAATTAATTTTTATGTTCACAACTACTTATTTGTAATGGTACGGAAATTGGTTTCAAGAATTTACGTTATTTACTAAAAATAGCAATTTCGAACAAATTTATTCTCCTTGCGATGAAGAAACACACACAACATCCGTACAAGGTCAAATTTTACATTCCAAGGGTTTAGCTAAATAAATAAGAAAAAAATAGCAAAAATCCTTCCGGGCGGTCCTTTTTTTGTATATGTACAATTTTAGCTTTTCATGTTTTGTTATCTACATTTTTGCCATAAAATGTCGGAACATTGCTTTCGTTGAAAAGTAATGCAAAAACACATTACATTCACCAATGCCATCAGTCAACGAAAATACCAGACAGACCAGAAAATAATGACTCTAAATTCGAAGAAACAACTTTTTTCGAAAGAAAAAATTATATTTACTTTTATTACAATTTTTCGTCACTATTTTATGCTTAACCTTGAAGGCCCTAATGCTCTGAGATAGACAGAAAAGTATGCCATAAAAGTGGTTACTTTTATCGATGGAATCATGGTGACGAAGCTGATTGAAATAAGGGTTTAACGATTTTGAATCGCTACATCTCACGTGCTTGCACTTGTCTAAACATGCTTTCCAGGAAAATGCTAATCTAGAAATGGAAGTGTATTTCAACTTTTGTCAAAGGATTATCCGTTTTTTTTCATTCGCACCACACGCCGATCCTTAATTCTCTTAAACCCAATGATGCATTGTGTTTAGCTTGAAATTTTTTTTATTGTTCAATAACACACATAAAGGTTTTGTGAAACGAAGAGAAGATCAATATATGTATGCGAAGATCTTTTAACTTCTTATGTTTCTTATATACCCAATGCTATGGCTATTCTTTACAGATACAACAGAAACGATGCACAGTCAATAGCATGATTCGAAATACTTAATATTTGTGATATTTTCGTCCCATGCTATTGTAATTCCGAAAAAAAAGTTTACCTTTTTCTCACTACAAAACCAACCACCTTCTCTTCAATTTGTGAAAATACAAAATTTTTTTTGCTGAAGATGGATCGCCCTGGCCAATGAAATTGAAATAAAAATTACACTTCTTGCAACAGAATCAAAACGTTAAAGTAATATTATACCTATGGAAAAAAGCGCACACACAGCTAAATTTCTCAAGGACAAACAGTTTAAAGGTTTTTTTTTCATTCTTATTTTTTGTTATTCCTCTTCCATTCACTGTGTATTGGATCATTATTTTGACCGAATATAGTTTTTACAAGCATTTTAACAAAAATGATTTGTGTTTATGTAGAAAGGGTTCTTTGCGTTTGTGTAGAGTTTTGTTACAGCAAATTTTGCTTCACTTATGATCGGCTACGGAAGCCGTCGTTCTATGATGCTTTTTAATGTCGTTTTTATGTAGCGAAAACATATTTCAAGGCAAAAAAGGGTTGCCTCTAGCACATCTCTATTGCAAAAATAGTTATGTGATCCTCGGTTCCGTCTCGTATGGAGAATGTTAGAACTCATCCAACTGTGGTGTTTGCAGCTCGAGCCGAAGGTCAGCGATGCATACAATATGTGAATCAAGTAATGTTATTTCTCATCGGATCATGAAAATCACAATAGTTTGACATAAGCCGCTGCATCACTCACGCGTGAAAATTACGTTTTTTTTCGGTATTCAAAATCGATTTCCCGATTTTTCCCGGTATCCGCTAAAATCGGGTTGAATTTCCCGTTTTTGAAAGTAAAATTTTCCGATTTTGGTAATTGAATTTTCCGATTTCGAAAATAGTGTTACGTAGACGTACTTTCCTAGCTTAGTTGCGGATTATGGTATTCAGCGAAAAGAGCACGACAGATTACTTTACCGCTCATTATGTGGCGAAAATTACACGAGCACAGCGAGCGAATTTTTTTTAAGTGTAACGCCAAAACGTTTCATTGTAATTTTTTCGCTGTCCATGAGAAGTTAGGCTTCTTTCTGAGTGTTATAAGTAAAGATCTTCCAGTTGGTTGGAACTTTTATTATCTCAACGAATTTCTTTTCAATTCATTACTGTACTTGAAAATTTTTGGTTTGTTGACTGGAGCATTTTCTTTATTTGCCAAAATGTTTGATAACATTGTTTGTTGTCATTTCACTTACTGTTCGCTCAATCGCTTTTTCAAAGCAAACCCTTGAGTTAAAGTATTTCTGCATCGTTTTCCATTTGTTCCACAATAGACATTGCCAACGTATAACAAAAATATATAAACACTGAAGGTAGCGCAGATCCACAGTTAGCCGCGGAGTCCAAGCTTGCGGTGAATTTTGTTTTTGTCGTGTTGTACACATATGGAATTCGGTTGCGTCAAGTTGCAGCTGGTGATGAGGTGAAAAAGATTATATAGTAACGAAGCAATTACAGCAACTGCCAATTTCATCAAAGTATATAAACATAAGGTAGCGCAAATTGTCAGCGGATCAGAGTTTTTATAGCACACCAGTTTGAGGTGAATATATATTTGTTAAGTTGTATCGGTGACATTTTGGTATGATACTGTTGTTGCAACTGCGTTGTTTATATACATTCTTTCATGCGTTGCATCTTAATAAAACTAATTCTCCATGTATGCAACATGACGATGATATATTCACTTCAAAGTCGTGTGCCACTCTGCATTTGCGTTACTCTGCATTTGCGTTACCTTCTCCGTTTATTACTTTGAATTTCATATGAGTGCAACAGGTGCAACATGACAAAAACAATATTCACCGCAAACTTGGACTCCGTATTTCTTGTGACTCCCTCAGGATCTGCGTTACCTTCTCTGTTTATATACTTTGGTTATAACTAATGATGCAGTTTCAAAGTTCATCATTAGTTAACACAAAAAAATTAATTTTTTTCGGCGGAAATGCACAAATATTCCAAAAAAATGTGTTTCCGCCGTTACACTTTCAAATTACCGGCCACATTCTACAGCAAATTCACGTTTGATATTTGATGTTATAGCAAAATTTGTGATTATATTGTAGAATTTGTGATTACGTCTAATTGTCCATGTCTAATTGCCAACTCCAGACTCTGTGTGGAATCTATGTGGAAAAAGAGCGCGAATTGCTCTTTTTGGGATTTTGTAAAATGCAAAATCTTTTCAATTTCAAATTTTTTTCGTCAAACTAATTGAAAGGAAGGAGTAGTGGTAGCTACTTTATGTGTTCAGTCTTCCTCTCCGTCTGTGCAACCTTCATCGATGATTTGTTATCAGTGACTCGTCATCAGTGATTTTTGTCATCGGTGAATATAGTCAACGCATATAAGTTCAAATTAACTTTCTTGACTACACTCTATCGCTACTTTCCTATACCCATTTCATTGGTTTATTTTCCAGTTAATTCAAAATGATCGAAAAATTTTGGCATTCTCTATTCACTCTATTCACAATGAGGATAAAGGATCTAAGAATTAAGTGTGTGTGGTATGACAGTTCACTATAGTAACACAACTCAACATGTTGGGTTGATACTATGAGTTTTTTACTCCATTTACGATGTACTTTTCAAAACGCTCCAAATTTTCGTAATTTTGGACATCTTTAAAATTTGTGTGCGTGTATGTGTGTTTTGAATTACAATAAAATTTCCGAAGCAATCATAACTTTGCAGAGTGTCATATACGTGAGTTTATGTATTTTGCTGACCTATGTACATTGACTTTCCCGTTTGCATTAAAAATATCTGCAAATGTGGTTAATTTGCCAACATTTTTGCTGTTATATTTTGTGGGCGAACAATGGTAAGTCTCCCTAGCACCGCCCACGAAAGAGATAAAAACAGAAAAAAAGAAATTTCGTCTCTCATTTCCAAAATACTCGGCATGGTACCAATATAATCGGCAAGGAAATATTCATTTTTTAAAGCTAATGTGTAGGTATAAACCGTCTCAAGAAATATATAACGTATATGCACTGGTATTGAATGCTCTGTGGCATGATCCCTACATTATAACCGAAATCGTTCTAGAGAGCGTCGGTCTTGTCAGTTAAGCTTGAAAACTTTAAAAATATACATTCAGTTAAATTTGCGCTTTTTTTATATTGTGTCTGTTCGTAAATGTTTTATCAGTACTTTTGTCCAGAACAAGCATGTTTTTATTCAATTAGTTGAGAAATATGCTGCGGTTTGTGATAGATAAATAAATACAGTGGAGAAATTATAATTTACTTTTCTAGAATTGGCAGTTTTGGTAGAACTGTTGGTGCTAAATTTTATGATAGTTTGTGTTTATAGCCACTTGTTGCACGGACGAACTGAAATACCGTGTTTCTTGTTCATAATTGAGTTTTAACAAAATCCGAGGACGATTTGAAATGAAAATAATGAAATAAAAAATGAAAACATAATTCGTATTGTTGGATCCAAATTATATAAAATTTCATACGAAAGCGGCTGTAATATCGAAAAGCCACTATCGCGATGGTTTCGTTGTTGGTGTATTTGTGTATAAATTTAATGTTATGCCGAGCTGCGGGTCAACAAATTTGTTTCATTATTTTATATATTCACGTACTTTTATTATATTATGTAGATCTATATACCACATTATATGATGGTGCCCCTTTTTTCGCTGACTTGATTTTTTTAGTTTATATTACTTACAATACAACTATCCCCCTCTATCGTATTTCTACGTATGTGTAACCGTTGTACGATGAATTTCTTCGATTTCAAATCATTTTTTCGTTCAGAAATCTGCCTTTTTTAGTACATTAGAAACAGTGCAAAATTATTTTCGATTTTGTGGTCAATTTGTCAAATTAAAAAAAATCTCTGTGCAAAAATCGTTGATGCATTTTTATGATGAAATTGTGCAGAGCACATGGGCGTCGGCGTGTCACTTACTATGCCGTTTTTCCGTGGCCGTTTCAATCGGCGAAATGCTGTATGACTGAATCGAGTGACGAAATTGTTCGGCCAATATCGAAATTCTAGATGAATTTTTCAAGATAAAAGTGGCAGTACCCATGCGGGCTCCACAAAATGTCATAAAAATGATTGCAAAATGTTGTTTATTGCCAATTCTATGTTCGATCATTTTCACTCTTTTTCATGTTTTTGAAATTCCATTCCCACGTGGGGCACGTTTTTGAAAAATTCGAAAATGTTCACTCAAAACATCAATTTTCGCGCGAACCAAACACCACATTTTTTTTGTGATAGCGATCAATTCTCTAGTCATTAAAATGAATACTTTTTGTTAAGTGGATCCTATTGGGAATGATCCAGAATGCGCATTGCAATGTAGAATAGTAGTTTATCTATCTAGTTACACGAGGTTTATTTTGAGCGCATCAGTTTATAACTGTACTGAATGAGTCGAAAATGATACCACGTGTATAACAGTCAAAATAGTAACATAATTCTTTTCAGTGCACTTTTTTACTCCATTTCAAAACGCATGAAAAATTTCGTCTATTTCTAACCTCCTTAAAGTTTTTGACATTAAAGGCCAAGAAGTATTTCTACGAAGTTGAATTTTTTCGACATTGGAATGTGATTGGACTGTGCTTGTGTGTGTGTGTGTTTTAAATTGCAATAATATTTCCGAATTATATTCATAACTTTCAGAGTGTCAATCACAGAAATGATAAGTTTTGTGACGCGAAAGAATGCGCATGTGAATTGAGTGTTTTGTAAAGAGCTCAATTTTTGACACGCTCCATTCGATCCATGTTTGCGCGCGCCATTCAAGCCAGCACAGTGGTGCCAACTTGTCAGTTCTCTGAGTAAAACGGAAATAACCGAAATAACGCGTGCAAATTGCAAAAAAATTATTTGTGTATCGCGAGTGGGAAGGATGTAATAACAAACATCAAACAACGTAGGATAAGGATAAAAAGTTCGGCTATGATCTAATGTGGTATTCAGACCCACACAAATTACAAAGGCCTTTTGCGTCGGTTTTTCGCAAGTCGATTCGGGAGTCTATTTTATCGTAAGCCAGCATGAAAAGCATTTCTCGTACGTCCCACTGTTCTGGTAGATGCGTCTAACTGAATAACACAAAACCAATTCGACCGTATCCGGAGATATAACATGTTAATAAATTTTGTTCTTTACGGTGGGAAACATAACTTTTTTTCGGAAAAAAAGAAAAGGAATTAAAACAATGTGAGCCTAAGTTTGGCTACTCTCTCCGAAAGTAAATTTGAAGATACAATTCAGATATTTTTCCTCTCGAAACGACCCATAAAACTTTTGATAGATAACGAATTGCATGCAGTCAATAGAGTCTACAGAACAGTAATTCTAAAGTCAGTTTTTCATTTGAAGTTACCGATTTGGCTTCTTTGATTGGATAAACAGTCTTCTGAAAACTAAAAATGTTTTGCTGTTAAGAAATCGTACGGGTCCGTTAGCATCTAGTTTTGTTGATGTCTGTGGTGCTACAGATTTTCTGTTCGTGATTGATTACACGTTCTCATTTATTATTTTCATCTGAATACAAATTATTTTCACTTCAGAAAGGAAATTAAGTATAAGAATTCTTAACTTTTTTTTTTGTTGTTGTTGATTATTTTGCCTCGCATACGATGAATGAGTGTATTGTGCGATGATGGTTTTCGGTTAATTTTTTTTTATTAAATTTAATTCGATTTCCAAATGATTGTGTAAAAATAACAACTCTCGATCATTCGATCATTGGATTTATCAGTGTGGTTTTGTGTAATATTTAATAAAATGTTAAATCCGAAAAACACATTCTTTCAAATGAAAAAAAAAAAATTAGTTCATTGCACTTGTTGCAGAAGAATAAAATTGAATTTTAATTACAGTGTTTTGTTCTCAGTATTGTTATTGGTAACTTTAACGAAAGGGGAGTGATTTTATTTATGTTAATGGAATGTTTTATTCGGAGAATGTGTTGAGTAAAATTAAATGTTTTTGTTTTATTTGAGTGTGCACGCGATTACATAAATTAATAATTTCTAAGAAATGTTGAGGTTTATTTTACATGTAATGAGGCTAACTCCATCTAATCCACTAGTAAACTTTAATTAATTCATTAAAATGTTGACGACTGTGAATTCACTTCTTTGCCATTTTGATTCAACCGTAAGATAACACACGATGACACATTGACTGTTGCTAAGGCAAATCGTTTTTGGTTACTTCCATTTCGAACGAAGTGAACGCTCTTCATCATCCGTTTTAACATTCGAACCACTTAATCATGCGGAGGTATGCACCGCATGTCTGACCTTTCCATTTTTTGTCGCATTTCCACTTATCTTGTATGTCAAACATTCTCCAAAATGTTGCATTTTAAGTGTATGAATAATTAACAAAAAATTAGCAAAAATTTGTAAATACCATTTTGCTAACGAAATGTTCAAAGGAGGCATATTGACTTAAGAGCGATATCGCCAAAACTTTAACCAATGGATTTACCACGTATTTCGGATCAGGGCCTAGAATCGTGGTTTCAAGTCGAGAAATACGTATTTTTCCCATTTTTTTTAAAATCGATATTGTCGGACTTAGAGGCCTTGGAGTACATGGCATACACAGGGGTCAAAAAACAGTCTTTTGTCAACAACTAAAGTAATGCGTGACCAATTGCTTTGTATTTGGTTATGAGTAACGACCATAATAGTTGTAAGCTTTGGGCCGAGACATCGACCAGTTACTGATTGTTGTTAAGGAGCTAGAGCCCAAAGTGTGCTCGACTTTCAAGGGTGTATAACTCTCTGCGGCAAGAATGTTCTGCGAAAGTAAGAGTGTACAAAATATCTGTGGCCTAACCACTACAAAAGTGGCCAATCAAAACCCCAGAAATGTTTTGTCGCATCAAACTAAAAACCGTTTTGTTGATTTTATTTTTTATAGTTCTGAATTTTGGACTTTTTTCCAACAAAACAGCCATCCAAGTGAAGGTCTTTGAATGTTTCCTATTCATTTACGCACTTGTTCGGTATTAGTCAGCTGAAAAAATGTCGAAAGTATCGATGTTTTAGTACCCCTGTGAAACATTTAGCTATTAGAAACTGTGTCAGAATCTTTGTGTCAAGAAATTGATTACAATCTGTTGCTAGAGCCACAAACTTTCAAACGGGCCCAAGCTCACCTTATTCGGCTGGATAAGACAGCTATCAGATTGGCTGAAGTGAAGTGAAGTGAAGTGAACTGAATTCTCTGTACGATATAATTTCACTTTTCAGATTCAGATGATGTTCATTTTGACAAAAATTGAAAAATTATATTAAATTCAAGTCGAAAATCATTATTTTGTTTCAGGGAGCGTTTCATTGAAGAATCGCTCCTAATAGAGGGATATGTGTGAGTTAAGTCTCAAGCAAAATTTATATAGTTAAATCAATGATACATATGATGATGATTTCACAGATCAATACTTTAGTTGTATGGTTAGAATTCAGCTTTGAAAAATTGAAAGATGTCGCTACCGACCATAGGGATTCCATAGAGAAGAGAATTTGAACGGGGGAATTATACGCCTCTCGAATCGTGTCTGAATCTTCTTACCATATTAAAAATAATTGACTTAAAAAAACATTTCATGAAAATTCTTCAAAAATGTTCATTATTGTTTATCGTTACAAATTCCGTACTAGGAAATTGCTCGAGTGTAAAAGTGGTGGTCTAACAAGTGGTGGGACAGTCATTGTATTAGTTAACGTCTTTCTAAGGCCTTTGTTTCTTTATAAGAAAAATACTCTTTTTTAATGGGTGAGGGTCTAGTATCACATTAATTTTAAAACTGTGACTAGATCCACACTCATTAAGAAAGATACAATTTTTGCTACAATATCCTCCAACATAAAATCGATTCAAAAGAAATAAAGAAACATAATTTTACCATTTTTATGAAACTCTAATTTTGTCGGCGAACATGAATCTCGTTCACGATTTTTGTCTTAACGTGACTAGATTTCATGCTCGTCTATTAAGTTTAGAGTCACTTCACAACTGCATTGCGTTTACAATTTCGAATATCATTAAATAAAATGGTAATTTCTGCATTCTTTTATTATATTTGCCTTTTATTCAATTATAGAAAACTATCATTAGATTTAAGTTAAAATAAAATAAAAAACAAAACCATAACCAATTTATGCATTTCTTTTACAGGCAGCCAAGCCACAATCAAGACTGCATCGTGCTGCTATTGAAAGCGGCATAACATCAAGTCCAGCAACCTATTCTCCGGTGTAAGTGAACCCTTAAGCAATCAATACTCACACACTTTTCATATTACATCACAAGATTCAATGTTCAGTAAAATCAATTTGTTTCTTCTGAAACAACGATCGGAAATTGGTTTTAGTTATTGTACTGGTTAATGCTTAATTTAACAAACTTGTCGCTTTAAACATGGGAGTGAAAAACAAGTGAAGAGGAATTTAAATAAAAAAAAATTAAGATTACTCTTCCCGAAGCCTAAAATACATTATTTTTTGTAAAAGATTTCACTAATTTCACGGCTATTTTGAAATCATCTGAAGATACACTTCAATGCTCTTATTTCGAATTCATGACGACGACACCGAAAAAATGCGATTAACTAGCTTCGTTGGTCTTTTTCTTTTATCGATCGAAATCAGAATACGACGATTGAGAAATATTTGAACGAAAACATTCAAATGGCCGCCACACACAAAGAATGTTCATAATTGACCACCCAACATTTATTTATTTTCTTACGAATTAATTTTGATTCATTTGTCATTTATTGTTGTCGGCAGCCTCGTGATTTCATAGCCTTCTAAATGAAGTTATTGTCATTGTCGACTCCACTTGGAAGCAACATTTACCCGGATTCCGCTTGGTGTTGGGATTCCACTCTGATTACTGATTCTGATCTTTAACCATAGCACACACCAGTACTAGTTTCGATGAACTAGATGCAGATTGTGTGAACAATTTTTTTTTTTGAAGGACTCGATCCCTTTGCTGACATTCGAACACTTTTTCTTGTAATCATCATCAGCCTTACATTTCGATTTCTTTCTTAGATATCTGGAAAATTATGTAAGCATCCAAGAAAAATGTCCGAAAGCAATTTTGTTGAGTCGTCCTTTCAAATAATATTGTGGAACATAAAAACTTTGGAACTGATGAAGCCAGAGTGTAACGTGGATTACGCCTAACAGCCTCTCTTTTTTCTTCTTCACATAATTTATACTTAATTACATAACGGGCGGTACAACCCATTAGGAGTCTTGGTCTATCCGCAGCTAATGTCTTCCAGCTGGTTACTCCCACAGTTTTCATCCATCTGGATTTTGGTCGCCCTGCACTTCTTTTGCCTTCCGGTTTGGTTTCGAGAATTTTGTTCAGAACACGGCTCTCATCCATACGCTGTACAATGACCAAGCCATCGTAATCTGTTTATTTTTGTTGTTTTAACTACGTCCGGCTCTCGATAAAGCTGCATAAGCTCATGGTTAAATCGTCTGCGCCATTTGTTCTGTTTATCGTCATATACTAGTCCGTAGTACCTTTCTTTCGAACGTGAGCAGCGATTGTTCGTCCTTCTGACTCATGCACCACGACTCCGACCCATACGTAACTATTGCTCTTATCACAGATTTGTACAGTGCGCATTTTGAGTTTCGGCTTAGACTTTAAAATTTTCATCAGGCTGTAATAACTCCAGAGGCAGAGAGTTATCCGTCTTTTGATTTCGTCCATGATGTCGTTGTCGGAATTAAGCTGAGATCTAAGATATACGAACTTGTCTACCACATTAAATTGTGTATGTGTCAATTGTTACGTTTTGGTCATGTTGTCGATCCGATGGGAAGATATTCATTCGGTCTTTGTGTCACTAACTTTCAACCCGTGGTCGGAACCTTATCTGTCCAAGGCCGGGAACTTTTTTTTTCATGTTTCGGCCCAAGATGCCCAAGTCATCTGCGAAGCTAAGCAATTGACTGGATTTGGTGAACTTGGTGCTGCTGGTATCGATGTCTACCGTTCGGCGACATGAATTAACGCTCGGGGAATTAGCATCCGGAGAGGAATTATACATAATTTGAATAAGGAAATTTCCTTCAAGGAGATAATTCCCGGGTGATGATTCCCCGGGCGTTAATTCCCGGACGATAATTCTTCGGGTGTTAATTCCTCTCCATGCGTTAACTCCCGTCACTCATGGTTCTCACTGCTGCTTCTAAGATCAAACTGAAAAGCAGCGTCACGAGCGGATCTCCTTGTCGTAGTCCTTCCTCATCCTAGCTCCATCCAATGTCAACTTTGTTAGCGAGATTAGTTTTTTGGGAACCCCAAATTCATCCATCAGTCTCCATAACTTCTTCCTGTTGACACTGTCGTATGCTGCCTTGAAGTCAACGAACAATTTGTGTATTTCAACGTTGGACTCTTTACACTTCTCTGTCTAATGCTAAACAGCTGGTCCATTGTCGAACGACCTACACGAAAACCATCTTGATATTGACCCACAGTGGATTCCATTCATGGACGAAGGCGTTTGTGTAGAAAAAGGAAAAATTCCTCCATAGTTGCCACGCTCCAATTTGTCATCTTTCTTATAAGGGGCAGATGATGCTGGTCTTCCAATCTTCCGGCAACTTCTCGGCTCATGTATCTCCATACATAATGCAGTACCACACGACTCCAGGTTCCCGGGGCTTTGAAATTTTTGAGCTTCGAAATTTTATGTTCCTGTAGCGTTGGCTCTGCAATATGTGGCTGCGCGGTCTGAAATGTCAAGTCGTCGTTGGTGTCGTTCCGATTCGGTGGTCTGTTTGGGTTCAGCAGTTCCTAAATTACTCCGCCCATCGTCTGATGCACCATTCCTCATCTGCTAAGACCAACCCATCCATTTCCTTACACAATAGAGGTTCTTTTTCTCGATTCATTTACTTTCCGGTAAAAATTCCGCGTCTCTTTACGATTACCAAACCTTTCAATTTCGATTAAAACTTCCTTGTCATGTTGTCGCTGTTTTCTTCGGATCAGTTTTCTCTCGAAATTTCTTTCCAAACAGTACTCTGTTATGTCAGTTCGAGTGCATCTATTTAAATTTTTCGCTCGAGCCGCATTTTTGTCATCCAGCGCTTTTCGACATTCGTCATCGAACCAGTCATTTCTTTTCTTTCCCGTTCTCGTTCTCATCGTCTCTCCTGCGGCTTGCTATACTTTTCGTCTTATTTGATTTCATGCATCGTCTACGTTTTGTTGTTCGCTTTCCATTCTGTCAATAATTTTCCTCTCCAAACGTTTAATATTTTCGTCGTACAGTTTCTCGACGTCTCACCTTTCCAATGCCGGCTGTCGATTGTATGAAATCGAAACTCGAGCCCTAACAACGACCTCTGAATCGTTATTCGGTTCCCTGCAACTTTTAACATACATTTGAACAGTGACGCCCATCTATCAAGATGTGGTCATTGGTTAATCTGGTTTTTCGTTTGCCAGCAGGTGATACCTATGTCGCCTTGTGGATGTTTTTTTGTTCGAAATTGGTACTGCTGACAGCCATGTTCCTTGACGCTGCGAAATCAATTACCAACGTTTCATTTTCGTTCGAATTTTCCTATATTCGCTATATTTTGCCAGGTTTTCCAGGTTTTCGTAAAAAAGCTACTTTCGCTTCGTTATCTTTTTCCTTCGGTGGTGCGTATACGTTAATAAGAGTGTAATTGAAAAATGTTGCTCTTATCGGTAGAGTGCATATATCCGTTCTTGCCCCGCTCTTGCCCCTGTAGTAAAACTTAAAGTCGTAGAATCCTTCTCAGGCCATCTGACTTCACATAATTTATAGCATATTCTAATTTGTATCCTAAGTGAGTGGACTTGGTAGTTAAAGAACGATCTTTAATGCCAAAAAACCAGTTTATACAAAGAATTGCCTCACTTCCTTTAGTATCGGTGTTTTTATTTTAACTTCCACATATTTAATAAGAATGCACGGCAGACAACGCATTTTTAAGGAATGCATTCGAGTTTTTTTTTATTATTTTCAAAATGTCTTACCTTAATTGATTGTCACATTCTTGATCTTGGTTGCAGGTCGGGTTTAACAAAATCGCATACCGATTCGTCTGGGAAAGTAATTTATACGTTTGGTAATTCGACGCTACTTCAAAATACAACTTGGGACAAACACAACAAACACGACATTGAAGTGGTTCAACTGTCTAGCGGGAATGGTGTTTTGTCCACAAATGACAGCTACATGTTCGACCCGCTCTTGGAGAAATGTTTAACTTCAAGAGACGCATTCTACGGCGTTGCAAAAGATATTTACATGAAACAATTTAAAAACGAAAACGTAACTGACGTTGAACCGTTCACTGATCTATCTCATCCCAATGTACCTGGCCCGGAGCCAATCAAATGCGTCGGTCGCATATGTTGTGACAATGAGGGAAAATTGGATGCATCATCGACAATATTGATCGGAACGGATGACGCAAAACTTCGATCGGTGCATTTGAATTTCTCCAGATTGAAGTCATTTTCGGTGATTCCGGGCCAAACTGTTATGGTCAAAGGGGTGAATCCAAGAGGTGACGTTTTGTATGTAAACGAAATATTCAGCGAAATTGCATTAAATTCACCAAAAAGCGCCCAACTCAGCCAACCATTGGGTATCGTCGTTGCATCGGGACCGTTCACTAAGAACAGCGATATTTTGTATGAACCGATGCACGAATTGATTCAATATTGCCAGACGAACAAACCACATCTGTTAATCATAAATGGACCGTTTTTGGATGCCGAAAATCAAGTAATTGATACCGGTGAATTGACTGAGTCATTTGCATCGTTTTTCGAAAAAATGGTCACAGGAATTATGGACGCAATCGGGTTTGTGTTTTGATTTATTCCGAAATTAATTTAAAGAGTTGAAGACATTTGCGTTAGTTTAGTGAGGACACTCATGTAGCTATCGTTTCTTCGAGTCGAGATGCACATAGTACCATGGTCTATCCAACTCATCCTAAAAGACTGGCTCGTGGCTACAATAATTTAACAATGTTGCCGGATCCATGTACTATTAGCGTGAATGATTTCACGATTAGCATCACATCAACCGACGTCATTGGACACCTCAGTGAAGCCGAACTTGCTGTGTACGCTTTCATGTTTCGTCATTTTCCCGTTTGATTCTTTAATTTCTTTTTTCATTGAAACAGGGGTGTTGCTGATAAGATCAAACGTTGTGTAAATTACATGTTCCATCAAAAGTCCTTTTATCCACTAAATCCACCCTCACTGGACGTTTTTCTTGATAGCGAATTGGCAGCCAAATACGGTCAGCTGAATCAAGTTCCACATATGTTAGTGGTTCCCAGCGACACGAAACAATTCATTCGAGTAGATTGAATCAATTAAACTAAACTTTCAGTTGAATTTTAATTCGTTTTGTGTTGCAGGATATAGGCAATTGTTTGGTTATAAATCCCGGACGAGTGGCTCCTTTAAATGGTAGTGGAACTTTCGCTCGAGTTGTCGTTTCGCAATCGGAAGTCGAAACTCCTTTGCTAAATTATGTAGCTTGTCAAATAGTTCGTGTGTAATTTTTAATTTAATCGATTAAAGCAAATGAATAAAAACAAAACATTGTGTTTTAAATAAAAACGATTCCTTCAAAAAGTGACAAGAATCATGTTGTGGACTGTGAGGCATCGAAACGACCTCGGAACCCTTTCATTCCAACGTCCTGCCACACACCAAACACAGCCGAGAGGCTTTATAATCGATTGAGATGTTACATACTTACTTACTTAACCGGCACTACAACCCATTAAGGGTCTTGGTCTTCTGCAACATGCTTCTCCAACCGGACCTATCCGCAGCTAGCGTCTTCTAGCTGGATAGGATAGGATAATGTGGGTAAGGAAAGCGAACCTTCCTAAGCACCTAAGCCTCCAATGGACCTGTTGTGCATACCCACTGTTGTAGAGAGAATTTCTTTTCGTTGTTGTAAGACTATTCGTATGTAGATGTCGCACTTTGCGAGTACAATTGTTTGATTATGTCAAATAAGCATTCAAATTTCATTTAGTTTGTGCAACTGTTACAGAGTCAATAGAGCTAATTAGATGTTACTAATAGCAGAGACTAATCATCCATGATTAGGAAAAACCATATGAGCTTGTTCCTCCCGGGGATCGAATCCGGGACCCATAGGCAGTGAGTCCAACGCTCTACCATCTGAGCTACCAGGACGTTCTCCCAACTGGATACTCCAATAGTTTACAAGTAGGCAAGAGCTGCGTCATACCATCTGGATTTTGGACGCCCTGCACCTCTCTTGCCCTCCGGTCTGGCTTAAAGGATTTTTTTCGGAATACGATGATCTTCCATTCGTCGTACATTGAAATGTTTGAACTCAAAATTCGCTTTTGGAAGGACCTCAAACCCATCATTTGAGGAGCAAGAATTGTTCTATCGTCATCCTCTACACTAGAGGTGAGCGGGCGGCCCGAAAACTCAGGCTGCCCGATGCATCTCATCGGGCATTTTTTTTTTCGGGCGCTATCGGGCGGGCCTAAAAAATATCGGGCGGGCATCGGACGATGAACACTTTCTACTCAAATCAAATAACCAACAAATTCATTCACAGAAATAGGCTACGAGTTAAAATATTAAATTTCAACAGTTTTTTTTTTTTAATATTCTATCTTCTGACAATTTCTTCTAAAAACATAGAAGTAGTGAACATTGAATTTCAAAGAGCAATCGTTAAGTTTGCAAAACAACTATCAACTCTGAGGTGAGTAATATGTCCCAACACTCAAATGTAGCATTACTATCAATATTTAAAGAAATTCTTATAGAAATTTCGGGCGCGCACAAAGACCTATAAGAAAATTCAAGCGGGCATCGGGCGAGCGTAAACTCGGGCGGGCATAATTTTTTTTTCAAATTCAAGCGAGCATCGGGTGGTCATAAAAAAAATTTCGGGCCTCGGGCACGGGCCGGGCGGGCACGAAATTTAGGTCCACCCGCTCACCTCTGCTCTACACTACAACCTACAAAAACATACGTACGTATCAGAATAGATGTGGCAAACAGAACATATGTTGCAAAAAGATTCGAACATATCAAAGTAAATGTCGCCTTAACTGTTCAGTGTATGAAATCACGGCGAAATTAAATTGAATTGGAAATTGCCGAAAGGGCAATATTGAAAAACCCGTCCGAAGAAACGGCGCAGAAAACATCTCCAATCCTTAAAAAAACCCGAAATATAAAAAAAAAAATGGAAAAAATTTGAAAACAAAAAAATTGCACTAGGCCCGATCTTAGAACCGACCTGGAGCACTTAGGAGAGGCCTTGATCAATACTTTCATGAACAAAAAAGTTCGCCTCTTTTTTCTCAGCAACATTGCACAAAAAACCTCATCATTGAAGAAATATTCACAAAAAACAACCAAATATCGTGTAGGATCGCGCAGCGTGAGTTGGGCCCACACTGAGGACTCTACAGCCCGAACCACTCAACACATTTCCATTAAATTAGTTTTCGTGATTTTCTGATGTTCAAGAGCGATTTCCGTTCTAATTTCGCAGATATATAAGTGAAAAAGTTCCACCAACCTAAAAAAAACCAAGTTTTTGACCACTTTTTCAACCGTAACTTCCAAAGTTTTTAACCAATTTTGCCCAAATTCATTCTTGTAATCAATTTTATGTTATGTAGAAAAAACGCGTTGGGCCCTAGTAGAGATTCAGTTTTAGGGCCCTGGCTGAGTCCAAAAGCTCAAAATTAAGACCTTTCAAACAAAAAAAAATTATGATAATCGAAAAACATATGCAAGGGACCCGTATGTATCAGAATAAATGTGGCAAACAGAATAGATATTGCAAAAAGATTCAATCGTATCAAAGTAAATGTTGCAAAGCAAATAGACAAAAACGTTCATCTCAATTTTTTCTACAACATAGCAAAAAAATCATTTTTTTGCCTAGGGCCGACCTAGGGTCTACAACAACATAGTGAAAAACCATTTTTTTGTCTATGGCAGACCTTAGGACCAACCTAGGGCCGTAAGGAAATTCCTCGGACACATACTTCCATAGACAAAAACTTTGGGCCGACAGTGCCCAGATTCAATCCCATACAAGATATTTCGATTACCTTTCAGGGAAAAAAAAGCTTTTGAAAAAAAAATTTTTCCCTGAATTGTAATTGAAAAATCTTTTATGGGATTGAATCTGGGTACTGTCGGCCTAAGGACCGCCGAGCTAGGGCCGTTTAGGTGGTTTTTGGTCTTTTGTACATATCTCGAGTAAATCTTCTCCGATTTTCATAATTTTTTTTGTTTGAAAGATCTAGGCGTGACCGACATTTTATAAAAGAAACATTTGTTTGTGCTTAGGGCTCAAGAGGCCTAATGTCGGTCCCAAGGTCGGCCCCTACCAAAAAAATTTTTTTTGCTATGTTGCAGAGCAAATTGAGGGAAACAATTTTGTCTATGGAAGTATATGTCAGAAGGGCCCTAGGTCAGTACTAAGGTCGGCCCAAGCCCAAAAAATGGTTTTTTGCTATGTTGTGGCAAAAATTGAGGAGAAAATTTTTCTCTATTTGGGGGTTAATTTTGTACTTTCGGAAGGCCTTTTTTACACCGTTTCTTCGGGCGGGTTTTTCAATATTGCCCTATGGGCACTTTCAATACAATTTAATGTGGACGTAAGGCAATATTTACTTCAATACATTTGAGTCTTTTCGTAACATTAACTCTGTTTACCGCATCTATTCTGATACGTACGGGTCCTTTCATATGTTTTTTTAATGGGATACCAATTTTTTATTTCTGGTATATCACCTTGCGGGGTTATCAAAATTATTATTGGGGATATCACCTTCCTATTTCGAGTAGTTATTAAAAATTTAAAGGGTGATCAAAATATTTTTTTGGGTGATCACTTTAATATATTATCGTCAAAAAACAATTTCCGAATTTTCGAGTTTTCGCAGCTTTTTTCTGAGTTCCCTTTAAAGTGAGGTTTCATATGAAAATGTTACACAGCATACTATGACCATCGAAAGAGATAATAGGATGGACATGGACACTTTCATATGAAAAATCCATTTGATTATGATTAGACAAACACTAAAGCAGAATATGAACCATACCGGACAACTCTTTTGGAGGCACAACAAGTGTGGATGCTTTAAGGGGGCACGTTTGGGGAATATGGCTAATTCCATAGGTAACTACATTGTCGCTACCATGTCACCTGAGGAATGAATGTGTTTTGTCTCATGTTAATATAAATCACATTGAAAGAGTGAAAGAGATGAAATTTGTTACCCAGGTGACGGTAACGATGGAATTAGCCGTATACTGCCATTGAGATTGCAAAGGCGGGGGACTAGGAGAAGGTTTTTACGGTTATAATTCGAATATGAAACAACTTGCAATTATCAGATTGTTAAAACATCTTTCAGTCCCTAACTTTCTACACTATGATGCTAAACGCTAAAATAAAGTATACCTTTCATGCGAACCGGATGATGCAAGCCCATGTAATGTAACTTAAAATACATATGAAAATGAAGAAATATTCATGCGAAAGTTCATTATTGCCGAAAAAGAAACTATCGATTTGTGACTCGATTCGGCCGAGCAACACGAAATGTCGATGTTGCCGAATCCTGAAAATTAAAAAACGACATCTATAAATATAGCAAAAATTGAAAATCACGAAAAAATTGGCGCGGACGATGAACATTTTTATAGCAAGCGAACCCCTCGTGCAAGCCCTGCAAAGAGATTTCACAAAAATGTTTTACCATTTTAAAATCGACAATCGATTTCATCTGTTCCAAAAAGTTAAAAACTCTCGCAACACTGCACGTCAATTTACGAAATGTCATTTTTCTAAACTTTCACAACACGTGCTGGCTAGTTGTTTATTGAGCGCACTTGGAATTTAAGTTCGAAAATACAATGTCGTTGCTGAGAATAAAGTAAAACAATTTTGTGATCAACTTTCGAAATTATGTTCTAAAACCCTAATTGCTATTCGTAGGAAACCAACAACACGCAAAGGTAAAAAAATTTTGTTGGCCCGGGAACCGCAACTTCATGAAAAAGTCAAAAACACACTGTTCATCGAAGGACGAAAGAGCTCGGGTGATATAAAACAGGCGCTAAAGGATTTGTATCACATTAAGAAGCCATTGTGCAAAGTATTATCCAGGAGTAATGACATTACTCCATTTGAAGACACATCGTCGCTACAATAGTGAGTATGAACGTCGCAACATGTTTTTTTTTCTGGAAATCTAAAGATGATGAAGATTTTTCATTTTCACAAATTTTATTTATGTCTTTTGTCTTTCACACCACCGACCGGTCAGACGTGTGTTGAAATGGATCTCAGCAAATAATTCATAAAAAGACTTAAAATCGACGATTCAAATCAGTAAATGAAATCATTTTTTGTGATTAATATAAGCGTAAAGATCTCAAGTTTTGTCAATTATTGTTAAAAATGCGAACAGGTTTCGCACCGCGGTTGTTGCTTGATGCTTGTGTTTGTAATCAACTATCCTGTCTCATTAGACCCTTACGAAGAATGTAGTGCTTCGAAAATGGGTCTATTGCGTTTAAAACGACGTTTGTACCCAGTCGAATTTCGATTCGGGAGTAAGGGGGGAGCATCGACCAATTTTCAAAATCTTTTTTTTTCCCTAAAAGGTATCTTTTATGCGATTGAATCGGGGCACTGTCGGCCCTAGGGCCACCGAGCTAGGGCCGTTAGAGTGTTTTTGGTCTTTTGTACGTAACTCGAGTAAATCCTTTCCGATTTTCATAAATTTCTTTTCGTTTGAAAGATCTGGGCATGTCCAACAATTTATGGAAGAAACTTTTTTAAATTTTAGGCCTTGAACTAAAACCGAGTCTACGCTAGCGCCATACGTGTTTTTCAAAAACTAACTAGTAAATCTTTTCCGAAAGATCGAAAGTTCTAGCACTGTCTCCCGTTTTATGGAAATACATTTTTTGATTAGAAACTCCTGCACTCAGTCAGGACCCTAAAACTGAGTTTCTACTAGGGCCCAACGTGTTTGCTTCCATAAGTTGGATATATCCAAACTAATTTTGTTGGTTCTTTTTCTATGTGAGAGGTAATCGAGTACCGAATTATATTCAAAAGCAAATTTGGACCCGGTGCCTATGCTTAGGGCTGAAGTGGGCCTCAGGTCTGTCCTAAGGTCGGCCCTAACCAAAAAATTTTTTTTTGCTATGTTGCAGAGCAAATTGAGGGAACCATTTTTGTCTATGAAAGTATGAGTCTGAGGGCTCTACTTCAGGTCGGCCCTAGCTCAAAAAAATGGTTTTTTGCTATGTTGTGGAGAAAATTGAGAGAAATATTTTTGTCTATGGAAGTATTTGTACGAGGCCTCTTCTGAAGGCCCTAGGTCAGACAAAAAAATGGTTTTTTGCTATGTTGTAGAAAAAATTGAGATGAATATTTTCGTCTATTTGGGGATGAATTTTGTTCTTTCAAAAGGATTTTTTACACCATTACTTCGGACGGGTTTTTCAATATTGCCCTATCAGCAATTTCCAATGCAATTTAATGTGGACGTAAGGCAATATTTACTTAAATACGTTCGAGTCTTTTCGTAACATCAACTCTGTTTGCCGTATCTATTCTGATACGTAAGGGTCCCTTCATATGTTTTTTTTTTGAATTCGAAGTTTCATTGCAACGAAAGATGAACATTTCTGCTGTTATAATGGAAAAAAACTTAGAGAAAATCAGCGAAGATTTCTAACGAATTTCGCCGAAAAAAATCAAATCGGCGACAAAATTAAATAAAACAATTCTGCCCTACAACCTTAGCGACGTTATCAGAAGAGATATATTTTCGCTCACAAATTCTCCTCGCTAAGTTTTTTATGCGTTGTACGGCAGAATTGCCGAGAATCTTTTGTTTAATTTGGTCGCTAATTTGACTTTTTCGGCGAATTTCGCTGAAAATCTTCGCTGATTTGTTTAATTTGGTCGCTAATTTGATTTTTTTCGGCGAATTTCGTTGAAAATCTTCGCTGATTTTCTCCAAGTTTTTTTCCTTATGACGAAATATTTGTTCGATCGTAAAATGGAATGCAACAACATCAATAAAATGGTACAGTTGCTAACAAAAATTCAATGAAATAAATAGTCAATGTAAACGACGTCCGTTTTCATAGTGAAAACTCTATTTCTATTAGTGTTGATGAACAATAAACATAAAATTTCTTTTATTTAACTCGACTAATACATTATTCTTTTTTCAGTTTAGCCGAGAAGAATGATTGCACACTCTTTATGTTCGGTTCAACATCGAAGAAGCGACCAAACAATTTGATACTGGGACGCATGTTCGAACATGAATTGCTGGACATGGTGGAATTGGGCATTAAAGAATACAAGGGCTTACAGGATTTCAAAAATGATAAAATCGGCACCTGCGTCAAACCCTGCTTGGTATTCAATGGTCCAAAATGGGGGCAAACGGAGGAGTATCGAAGATTGAAATCACTATTTATTGATGCATTCCACAGGGACACGGTTAGTGTGTGTCTTATAGATGTTCTAAGACGTCGCAATATTTTTTTCGTTGATAGGTACAAGCAATTCGACTTCAAGGCATCGAACATGTACTCAGCTTCACCGCAACGGATGATAACCAAATAATGCTACGATCATACAAAATACTATTGAAGAAATCTGGACATAAGACTCCGCGCATAGAGCTAACGGAAATAGGTAGAGATAAGAAGAAATGTGTTTGTTACATAGTGTCTATTATAACGTACACATCTTACAGGTCCATCAATAGACTTTTCGATTCGTCGCACCAAAATTGCATCAGACGATCTCTATAAACTATCCAGGAAGCAGCCGAAGCAGCTTAAAGTCAGCAAAAAGAAGAACATTACGCGAGATGAATTGGGTAACACACACGGTCGTGTTCATGTTGGTAAACAAAATGTTACGAAAGTACAAACTCGCAAAGTGAAGGCCTTACGTGCAACTATCGAAGAAAAGAAAGCAAAAAGACAAAAGAAAAAAGCCGAATTGAAGAAAGCTAAGGCTGCAGAGAAGGCGGATTGAATCTTGTAAAACTTTTTGAATGAAAATGACTCAAGTATAACAAACACTTTGTTTTACATTTTTTGTTCCCACCATCGGGAGTTTCTTTATCGTTGCCGCAGGTTGTTGATGGAAAGCAGTTGGTTTATACGAAACCGAAGTTTGTTGTGCAAGTCTTCAGTGTTCGACTCCGACTAAGAGCTACGAGGCTCGGCAACGGTAAAAGGATATGTGAAAGCAGTACGAGGTAATTGACTTCAAGAATGATATCATTTCTTTACTAGCCCAAGGAGATAACATTTCCGTCAGAATGAGCTAGAAATTTGGTACACCACAAAACTATTAAAGCACGGAATCAGGTCAGGCCAACCTGAAATGACCTGAAACCGTAAAACTGAAAGGCTCACCTTCAAAATTCGGAGGCACCAAATCCGGAGGTGACAAAATCCGGACGAAAAATTAGGAGGCGTCCAAACCCAGAGGAGCGTCCGGATTCTGTAACGCCTGGATTTTGTATCCTCCGTATTTTGGGTGATACTAAACTGCGGAAGTGTGGCCGAACATATTCACATGTGGCCACGTATTACATTGATATTGTTCCGAAATTCAATTGAACTTCACTTCTATGGTGCATCATATTAATTCTTGTTCGGCATTTGCTTTGAGACTTCTTTTAGGATACAGCATTTCGGATTGTATAGACAGTATAGACTGAAATATCTCATAATACATAAAGGATTGTAATACTGTGGCAGCGGTCTTAACTATATTAATTTAATATTGGGCTTTCCCCTCATCCCTCCCCACAGGGGTGGTCGCCAACGGACTTTGCTTGCACCGTCCCGTTGGTCCACTGGTGAGTAGCAACACCATGGTTTCCCGAGCCGGTACAGCAGTACCAGGAATGGGTGCACATTCCTACCGAAGCGGTTTGGTTAAGAGCCTTACTGCGAAAGCTGCCAACGAGGGTAAACTAGATACCGCGGGATTGGGGAGCCCACGGATGTAATGTGCCATGCGATATGGCCGCATCCGGCCCCAGCGCTTGGTTGAAGTGCCTAATGGCGCTGAACGCGGGGGCTGAGGTTGATCGTGAACTGTGTCAAAGCAGTTCACGTTTTGAATTAGGGTGACTGGACCCATACTCCTTCCTGGGCAATCAGGTTGACGAAAATACATTAGAAAAATGATAGTATTTCGGGCCCTACCTAGGCTACGGAGGTTCTGCACTAACCCTCCGTTTTTAGGAAGAGTCGCCGAGGTGACTCGTGATAATTGGGCACATCCCAATTACTCTCCCATGAGGGTCGTGCGGTTAAAGATCGCACATTAATCTATAACTTCATTATTGACCCTCTTTGCGGGATCTACCGCCCCTCGACCCCGCTTTTTTAATTTTCCCATTATGTCTACGGCCTGCGGCGCAGCAGTACAGATAAAAATGTGATTCGCATAAGGAAACTGCCGCTGATGAGAAATATACAACTTCGTTCATTTTTCGTCCGGATCTTCCGGATTTTTAAGTGTCCGGATTTTGACGCCTCCTGATTTCGACGTCTCCGGATTGTGAAGCGACACCAACTGAAAAATGACCTGAATATGAAGAGGCAAAAAGGGCTATCCAATTCAATATGGTCACATCAGGTCAAAGTCAAGTTGAGATCAGGTCACGTCAAGTCAAATGACCTGACCTGAAGTGAATTTTCATGTCAGAAGATTTTTTTGACCGCGGTTCCGAGCTTTACAAAATACTCATCTGTGGATGATGATCAGCGATTTATTTTACCATGAGTTTCATGTCATTTGAATTAACTGGTTGGTAGAAACACCAACTCAAGCTACCTCTAATGGACTTGTTCTTCACTTATTGCAAAACGATTCGTTTGTTATAAATCTGAATTTATTATGGTAAATCACATATACTTGTTGTGCTAATTTGGTTGGTTATACTCTGCAAATACCACACACTTTGCCGTAATGTTCGCTTTGTTTGAGCGAATCGATTAAAAATTTTCCCAAATCATATTTCGAAATAACACGACCGCCTGGCGATTGATCGTATGCAATTTTAAATTCGCCGGCTGGCTCATTGGCAATATGCGGTGGAAGCACGGCAATGAAATCTAAACCGGATGGTTTTAGTAGTTCCAACATTTTTTTATGTTCAGCATTCAGATGTTCGAACTGTGCTGGCACCTTGTCTGGATCCCAAAACAAAAACGACGATAGGCAAACAGAGACGATTGTCAGTTTTTGCAATTTCATTGCATCGATTATATTTTTCATTCCCGTCGATAAAACGGTAGTTGGTTCAAGTTTATTGCGTGTACCGAGTACGACACAAACGGAATCGGCTCCATCCAGAGTTTTCTGAACATCTTCTAGGTTTGTAACGTCCCCCTTTACTAACTCGACTTTGTCTTTGAATCGCTCAACTGTATCTTCCGTTCGATAAAGCAATCGAACACTATTCCCTAAGGTGGTACATACAACAAGTTTTTACAAAAAAAAATGTACTGGGAGAGTTGTATCCCAGCGTTATGCGAAAACGACTGACTCGGTAGTTCAGAAAAGCCAATCGTTTATTGCATGACGCAATCACTAACCTTCTTGCAATGCATAATCAACGGCACATTGGCCGGTCATGCCAGTTCCACCAAATATTGCAATTTTTCCCATTTTTCTTGCTATCGAAAGTATACTAAACTGCAGCCAGCGGAGATGATAAGCAGAAAAAATTAAATGTTTCGAAGTGTACCTGTGTGTGCAATTCAACAAGATTTTTTTGTGTAATAGAGAAATAAAAACAGAATATTGCAAAATGTGTATACACATCAACCGGTCACATACAAGCAGTTGTATGTCAAAGTACCGATAAGAGACGTAAAAAAACGATACACAGTCGTATGTGACGCTGCTGTGTGCATTTGATAGTCCAAGAATATCAAAATCGACTTTTAAAATTATTTTTACGCGTCTCCTTCGGTCATTCGAAGAGATTCTTTCACGATAAAGTTAACAATGTGCGCAGCAGCGTTCAAAATTATTCCTAGATTCCCCCTACCTTTTGTAATAATATCAAGGAACACATTCGTTGTAATGTACAATGAAACTGTGTAACTCTAGCCCATTGTGAAAACAGAAAATATTCTTCGTTACTGTCAAATGAAATTTCATGGTGTATCTTTTACGTCGGAAGATGTTAAAATACTTGAAACAGAAATAAAAATTAAATTATTTTATAGTTTAAGGATGCTACGAATGACATTTTTTTAAAGGTAGCTGCTATAAGCTGGTGTGTCTTCTCTCCTTCTACATAGTTCAATATTTCAGCTACCAAGAAAGTTTTCATCTGCACCTGAGGCTTTGTTCCTCTAAGAGCTCCGTAAGCTACAGAATTCAACCGCGTTGCTGCAAACAAATGTTTGGTGTTCTTTTCAAGAGTCATTTGTGACTATTAAGATCGTGTTCACTTTTCGTCGAGAAAACACAGAATCACGTGTAGTGTAATTGATAAAAATCGAAAGAATTTCATGTTCAGCCAAAGTGGAGAATCGTGATGTTTACGTTGACTGGTTTCTCCCTTCTCTCATAACAACTTTACTCATGTTGAAGTTTAAGCGAATAATTTCATTAATGTTGTCAAATGAAATGAATATCAAGCGCATGACTGACCATCAACACTGCAATTTCGCACATTTCGTTTTCCATTGTAATCTCTAGTAATGACGCAAAATATTTTCATAATTTATTGTTTCGACGTCACGACCATCAGATGTTCCAATTAGAAGGCCTGTCCTGATGTGATAATTTGTGTTACCTGTTTAAGACGATTGGGAACTTAGCGTGTTGCAAACTGAGCAGAGCGTGGTCTACATGCTAAGTGCCTAAAACACGTCGTCTAAACGTTTTCGCAAAATTTTTATGCAGAGGTACATATAAAATGGCCCTCGATTTTGGCCATGCAAAATAATGGAAACTTAGTAATAATAACGAGCTTTTGAAAGCTTTCAATTTTTTAACGTATAGTCTGTACACTGAGGAAAATATCTACAAGCGACGGCGACGTAAGAATTTTGTTTATAATATACGGCGTATACGGCGTATATAATACGTCGGCGGCGTATGTTATAATCACAATTCCTAGGTCGCTTGTAGACATTTTCCTCAGTGTAGGGGTAAATTTGTAGAAAAAGTTCACTTATCAGCACTTTATTTGCTTTTTGGTACTTTCGTTTTAACGGCAGAAATAATGATAAAAAAAGTTTGACATAAAAGTGATTTTCGATATGGGAAAAATCAGATATCCGATAACGAAAAATCGATTCCGTGCATTTCGGGACGAAAATGTGAAGTTGTGCCATTTCTTACAAAAGTAAAGTTGAAGGCGCTTACCATATTTACCATATTTCCCAACATTTTCCTCGAGCAGATCATTGAAAATAAGGATGCATTGCATAAAGGCAGTGACGAAAAAATGTCAAAGTGAAGTATACCGCTCTTCCTGAATATAAGAGGTGAGGAGTAAACGACACTCATAGATCGCTGGACAGTATTTTTCAAAAGCAATAGTTTTTTTTCGGAATTTTCTTTACATTATTTTAAATTAGATGATTCGACTAAAAATTACGATTTTACGAATTACGTACAAAAAAATTCCAGATTTCCTCACAGAATTTGCATCCGAAAAGACGCGTTTTAGGAACATTTTTCGTAACAGGAATGAAAATGAGGCGGGTCGAAAAGTACTTTTTCATGCTTGCGGTAAGAAAACTTGTGTTTTTTCCCTGCAAAAGTGGTGAGAAAGTAGGTACTTTCTCACAGTAGGTTTTCTCACCGCTCCCACGTTACACTGAATGAACATTTCGTCGTAGAAACACTCGTTTTCTCACGCGCAAGCACATAAATATTGTGTTACACTTAGGAGAAAAAATTGAATTCCAGCTCGCTCGGCTCTGGCGGTAAACTTTCGCTCTTGTTGGAATGCACTATTTTCTTCTCACGTATAACAAAATAATATTCTTCTCACCTCTCAGTGCTGACAGTGCTGCCAATTTTAGGGAATTTAAATTATCAAAATTACTAAAGTTTACCAAAATTTACCAAATAACTTTTTGGTAATTTTTGGTAAATTCAGTAAACTTTAGTAATTTTGGAAATTTAAAATCCTTAAAATAGGCCCTGCAGACAGGAAAATGAAAACATCACAATCAAGGCAACACATATCAATGCTAACCACTGAAACTACAAAAATCGTATTTCTTCACTTCACATACCCCTCTCTTACGTATTCACACACGTTTTCCGCGCTTTGAATTGTGAAATCCAGTAATTATTTTGTTTACTATCGATTTGTGTTTATATTTTACATGAACAAAAAATCAAATGATTAATGTGAAAAATGCAATCGCACACTTGCTATAATCACGATATAAAATGTTCATGCAAAATTTGTAGAGTAGAATCTGGCGTTCTGTCCGTCTGCGCGAAAAATAGTATACATCACTTGGAGCTAAATCGGTGTTGATTTAGAGCACGGTGGTAAAAAAATCATCTACACTCCACCCTCGGATTTGACCTTTTCACCACCTGGGTCTAAACTCACCGTTTTAGCTCTCTGTGATGTAATGTACTATTTCATCTGTTTTTCGAAAAAAGGGAAACATTTCACGAAAGAATGCAATTCTGCCGTCATAATGAAAAAAAAACTTGAAAAAATCAGCGAAGATTTTCAACGAAATTCGTCGAAAAATATTTAAATTAGCGACAAACTTAAAGATTCTCGACGATTGTTTTGTTTAATTTTTTCGCTGATTTAATTTCTTTCGGTAAAATTCGTTGAAAATCTTCGCTGATTTTCGCTATTTGTTTTTTCTCCTAATGACGTCAGTATTTTTATAGCCTGTTTTTGATCTCATTGCTACTCGCATAAAATCGTGCAATTTTGTTCTTGGTTCAAACACAAGAATGAAACACACGTAGACTTCTTTTTACTCTTCTCTCCGGCCTATGAGGTGCTTTTCGTGTGGCATTCGTCTCATTGGTACAACAGATTAAATCAGGCCATAGAGAAGAGTAGGACACGAACTCTACGCGTATTGTATTCATGTATTTAACCAGCTGGCAATGTTAAAAACAAAATTGCGTAATTTTATTATTCTTTCACTGTAATTTGGCAAATTTGTAGGATTTTTTTTAAATCTTAGTGACTTTCAAAACCTTTTTCTAGTTGGTGATAGAGAGTCGTTTAATTTGCTCTCGATAAAGAGGCGATGAAAGCACCCGACATAAAATTCTGAACCAGCTGAAAAAGTCACAAAAACAAACTTAAATAAATTATTCATAATTGTCAATAATGACCTCTTACGCCAATTTTATTCACTTCCATCTGTGCATCTAAGTTTGTTTGTGTGAGAGCTTCAGCTGGTAACCAGCTTGTTCAGAATTTTATGTCGGAAATATGAACTTGGCGATTGTTATTCACCCCGCTGCAGTCGTGCATTAAATGTGAAAATAAGTGAGGTACGAGTTCTATATAAGTTTCCAACTACGGTAATACTGTCCTACAACGCATAAAAAACCTAGCGACGTTATCAGATGAGAGATTTGTATATATTATCTATCACAAAATTTCGTCGCTAAGCTACGAAATTCGCCAAAAAAAAATATCAAATAAGCGACCAAATTAAACAAATCAGCGAAGATTTTCAGCGAAATTCGTCGAAAAAATCAAATTAGCGACCAAATTAATCAAATAAGCGAAATTCTTCGAAAAAATCAAAATAGCCAAATTAAACAAATGATTCTCGGCAATTCTGCCGTACAACGCACAAAAAACTTAGCGAGGAGAATTCGTTAGCGAAAATATATCTCACCTGATAACGTCGCTATGTTTTTTATGCGTTGTAGGGCAGAATTGTTTTGTTTAATTTTGTCGTTAATTTGTTTTTTTCGGCGAAAATCGTTAAAAATCTTCGGTTATTTTCTCTAACTTTTTTTTTTTCATTATGACGGAAGAACAAGCGCTAATTTTTCAAATTCAAATGTTCACTATTTAGGGATCGTTCATAAAGTATGTCACGCGTGCGAAAGAGAAGCAAGATATGAATGAAAATGCAAAAGAAAGAGATGCAAATAGTTCACGCGTGACATACTTTATGAATGATCCCTTAGACTTTATGTAGTTTTCATTATTTAGATGTAATTTCCTAACATATCTTGATCAAAGTTTGATTCCTCAAGCACAACATCTAATTTTTTGTGAAGAAAATATGATATTCCGCATACGAATTCTATTTTTCGTGTACCTACAAAATCTTGTGTCGACACACTTCAACCATCAACCCTAGGTATGTACAAACGATACTAAAATTAAGAATTTTAAAACTATATATTTGCATCCAGGTTTGCCGTAGTGTTTTCATTGATTAGACATTTTACTATTGTGACATCCTCCTTCTAACTTCATCCGATGGAACTCTATTGTTGGATTCTACAGATGAATTTTCACTCGGACTGTTTGGCTGCTGACTGACTGTCGATTGATTATGATACCTATGTATATGCATGCGAACTTGACGTAGTTGTGTGAAATGTACTCGACTCTTAGACATTTTTATCATCAAATCGTGATGTTGTTCTACTCGACCCATACAAGATTCACAAATAGTTTTTGGTAATGGATCAGTTGGTGTGATCTGTCAAGTATAACAAATCAATACGGTCATAAGTGTGGATTAATTTGAAAGTAAACAAATTATATTTACTGTTACAGGTAGATAGTCGTTTATCTTTTGTGCTAATCCTAAGGACCTTTAATGGAATATGGTTTTGTGAGTGACCAGTCACCGAACCAATGCAATATTTTTAGTTTACCTTCCCTTATCGCCGTATATATGAATTACTGTTCGATGCATTTCGGAACATAAACGACACAAGAATCCTGCTATGCAAGCTTTATCTAAACTTCCCATTGCAATGTTCCTCCTATAATGCTAGAATTGTCAATCTGGTCACACAACAAGGCAAAAATAATTCACTTGGAAAACAAAAAAGTGTCTTATTTTTGTACTCTCTTTAAAAATAATAAAATGTCATTTGTTTAATTTGATGTTATATTGTTGGTACCATTGACATATGCTGTCAAACAATCATAATGAAAACTTTCGAAACGACGGAGAACGCCGCGAAAGCTTAAATTTTTATCTTTTATGGTCAAGTTCATTTCCGTTTTATAGCAGTAAATGTCAGTCATTGATAAGGATGTAGGAAACCGGGTGTCACTTACTATAAAAATTCACATCGTATTTACACCGATTCTTTGATGTTTTTGATTTTCGTCTACATTTTATAGATGTCGTTTTTTCATTTTAAGCTTTTTATAGAATTCGAAAATTTTGGCAGAACGTTTCATGGCAGAATCGAGTGAAATCAATTGTTTCTTCTTTACAATAATTTGTTATGAGTGAACATTGGATGAATAAGTGACACCCTCCGTAATTTGCATAAGAAACTAATTGTGAAAGAGACAAAAAGCTTTGTATGAAGAGCTTTATTCCTTAAGATTCACCTAAATACCCTTTGAGTTTTTAAGTGTAACAAAGCCGTCTGGATGGTTCATTAATAATCCTGTTTACGTTTCGTTAAAGACAAAATTTGTTCCAATCCACTTCAAAAAGGTGACTCAATTAAGTGGAAGATGACACATAGACATACATTCCAAGTAACAAACGTATTAGTTAAAAACACAACCAAAGACCCGTACGTATCAGAATGGATCTGGCAAACAGAATAGATGTTGCAAAAAGACTCGAACGTAACTAAATTATAGAAATGAGCAAACATTCCAATGTTTTGTGCTCTTTTATAACTATAAGAATTTCAGAGATCCATAGAAATTACCCAAGGTAATGTCAAAGGCCCTGCCGAAGTACATCTTATGCAAGGCTGCAGTAAGAATAGATGATGAAATTGGTGAGGCTTTTGAGGTTAATGAGGGATTTCGTCAGTGTTGTTGTCTCTCTCTTCTTCTGTTCTTAATTTTATAAACAAAATCATCAGACATGCGAATTTGCAGGGAAATGTGGAAGTTGATATAGTTTTGAAAATCCTGGCCTATGCGGATGACTTCTCTCTGTTAGCAGTACCAGTGATTTGCAGAGAGGGATTGACTGCCTGAATGTAGAATGTGAGGAGTACGAGATGAAGATAAGTGTAAGTAAAACAAAGGTTATGCATGTCGGCAAATCTTGGAAAGAAGTAGTTTGTAGTTTAAATGGGGAGCAGCTAGAACAGGTTTCTGAATTTAAATATTTAGGAAGCATTTTTTCAGAGGATGGAAAGTTAGTTAGGGAATTTAAAGAAAGGAGGCAAATGGGAAACGCAGTGGCCAGTCAGTTGAGGTCTCATGTACAGCAAAGAGGAATTAAGTAGCGGCACAAAGTTAGCTATTCACAAATCAATCTTTAGGCCAAAGATTTTATATGGTAGTGAAAGTTGGGTGGACTGCGCATATCTCGTGCATGACCTGGAAGTATCTGATATGAGGGTTCTCAGAAGTATAGCAAGGGTTAGTAGAAGGGAGCAGTGGGATAATCATATCAGAAATGACGATATCAGGGAAAATTTAGGAGTTAGGTCAGTGGAAGTGGCGGCAAGGGTTAGTCGCCTGAGATGGTACTGGCACGTTCAAAGGATAAGTAATATCAGGCTCCCAAAAAGGATATTGAGTGCACAGGTACCGGGCGTTCGCCCTAGCGGTAGGCCAAGGAGAAGGTTTATAGACTCATTTAAATCAGATTTAGAAGTTAGGGGACTTTCACTGAGTGAACAAACCATCTCCTTGGCAGGGGATAGGAGGATATGGAGGTGGAACCCGGTTGGGGCGTAAAGACCCCACATCGAAAGGTATAAACGGTCTATAAAGTTTGATGATGATGATGACAACTTTGTCTTTGGAAGCAACTATCTAACTGCCACAGTTCTCGAGATATAGGTCGCACTTCCCAACTCTAGAAGTGGTCACATCCTAAGATTGGACCAGTTTTCTAAAATTGTATTCTCTCCAACTTTGACTTTGGAAGCAATTTTCTAACTGCCATAGATCTAGAGATATGAGTCATCCCTACCAATACTAGAAGTCGTCATATCCCGTGATTGTGCCATTTTTTCCCAAAACCCTGAGACACATGTTTTCTAAAATTTTATTATCTCCAACTTTGACTTTGGAAGCAATTTTCTAACTGCCATAGATCTAGAGATATACGTCATCACTCCCAATTCTAGAAGTTGCTTTATTCCGGAATTGTAGAAGCTTTGTGCTGTGGAAGCAACTTTCTAACTTTCATAGTTATAGAGATATGAGTCATCCCTCCCAATTCATAAGCGGTCATACTCCTACGGCGCGGCGGTGGGAAATTTTTCTGTAAAATTCTGAAACACGTGTTCTCTTAAATTTCATTCTCTACAACTTTGCCTTTAAGAGTAAATCTCCATATCATCTGCTTTCTTATATGGCAAAGAAACTCCGAGTGTCCAGACCACTGATCCAATTTCCACAAAACAGTTTTCCGAGTTTTGTGAGATCTAATGCTTTCATTTGACACCAAAATGAACGATTTCGGCGTTATACTTGTAGAGACATTTGCGAAAACGTTTTACCGACCCTCGAAAAACCATGTTTTTGGTCACTTTTTCGACCATATCTCCGGAACCACTTGGCAGATTTTGATCTTCTTTGAACTCGAATCGTGGGACATGTGTACTTTTCAGGGTGATCGGTGTAACCGTTTAGAAAAAACGAATGGGACGGACAGGCTGACATTTTTTTTTTCGCAGATTCGTCATCTCTAGACGATGTTAAATGCATCCCCCTCACTCCCGCCTCGATCTACCCCATGTTAAAATAAAATGTCTTGTAGTAAACGTACAGGATCTTTGTACTTGGCACGTGTCCAACAACTTTAATTCAACAAATTCTCGTAGACAGCGCTAATGTTTTCGGCATCGCGGCTGAAGTTCATAGTCTTGTTCGTCATGATGTGCAGTGACTCTAGAGCATTACGTTTTGTTGTCAGTATCAGGAACACGTGCAGTTGTGCACCCTCATTGTAGTGGTGAACGACAGCTCCTCTCTGTTTATCATCATCATGTCGTCCGGCTCTTATTTTGACGTTGTGAGCTGTGTTGCCAACTACATAGAACAAATCACAAAGTGCACTCTTCGTGCACACAAGGTTTTAGGTTCTCTATTCGTTAAGATCGGTCTTAAACCTAGTCTTTGATTAGACCGAAAAGTCGAAGAATGAAAATATTTTGAGTTTGGGCTTTAGTTAAAAGTGCACATTACTTACAAAAGAGCCATCTGTCGGAATCTTTTCAACTAATGAACATTTGTATGGAAAAAGTCGCAATTTTCTGTAACGTTTTTCTCTTAAAGCCTTAAATGAAAACGAATCCTTATGTCGTCATTACATACAAAACAAAATTGCGGAAACACTTTTGGATAAAACATTTACAATTGCTACAAATGTGAATTTTCACTGAATATTTTACTGCAAAAGTCAGTCTTTCAGCTTTTCCACTTAATAAACACTTCTAAACGCATAGTTTTTTCAACCAATGTGTTTGCTCACTTAATCTTTAACTGAATAATCAATTGAAATGGCAGAAAACATTTTCTAAATGTCAGAAACTGATACAAAAAGTTTCGAGTTGATGATTGCAAATAAAAATGGCCGCCATCTTTGTTGGCTTTTGACGTTTACAAATATTTGCAAATGTATCAAATGTTTTTATCCATTTCTGACTCGTAGAAAATGTTTTTCATTTAAATTGATTATTCAGTTAAAGGTTAAGTGAGCAAGCACATTGGTCGAAAACATTATGCGTTTTGAAGTGGAAAAGCTGAAAGACTGACATTTGCAGTGTATTTTTGGAAATCATATTTTCAGCAAATGTAAATGTTTTATCCAAAAGTTAAGTATGTAATGACGACATAGGCGTTCGTTTTCATTTAAGGCTCTAAAAGAAAAACGTTACAGAAAATTGCGACTTTTTCCATACAAATTTTAATTAGTTGAAAACAAGGCTGCCACGCTATTGCGAAATAGCGCAAAATTTCGCTATCGCTATCGCTATTCGCTATAGCGATAGCGATAGCGTTTCCATTTGTCGAATAGCGACAGCGATAGCGACTTTTTCGTTAGTTTCACGCTATCGCTATCGCTATTTTTCATATGTTGAATATTACAAATTTCTTCGTTCTGCTATGGAAATATCATTAGGAAACATTCCCGGAAGACACTACCTGCGTGTTTATAAGCAAAGGTATATTAGACCTTTCGAAGGTCCTCATCTGTCTCATTAATTGATTTCCACAGTGAGCATTCTCTATTTTAAGTGAACACTTAATCACCAAAGAACTTGAAATGAGACCACTCAACAGTCCTCATCGGTCTCAGTAATAGTTTTTTAAATTAAAATATAAAACTATGAGAAGAAAAGAGGTGACCTCAAAAGTCTCAACACTTTCAATGCATCGAAATTATCTAAAATGAGAAGTCCTCAACGTGTACTTTAACTGAACTTAATTTTTTAATGGATCAAAATAAGGATTTTTTTAGACCAAGAAATACATAAACTTGAGACCAATGCGAGGTCTTTTTTGAGTTTCATTTGAGACTTTTTTCTTACTTGGGTGGTGTTAAGCTTAATTATTCTAAAATATGTAGTTGGTTTATACGAACCTCGACAAGTTGTTTTTATTTCTATATTTCAACTTATTATATTATTTAAACCAAACATCCATCTTAACAAAGTGTAACAAAGAGTCCTAAGTCAATAAAATGAAGTATTTTTATTCAGGTACTTTGGCTCAACATACAATAGCGAAATAGCGCGAATTTCGCTATCGCTATCGCTATTTCGCTATAGCGATAGCGACGCTATCGCTATTGAATTTTGAATAGCGATAGCGATAGCGACGCTATTTTTTTTTCAATAGCGTGGCAGCCTTGGTTGAAAAGATTCCGACAGATGGCTCTTTAGTAAGCAGTGTGCACTCTTCAGGCCTTAAAATTGGGTAACTTCTACCTGACTTTCTTATTTCTGTATATTTTTGAGATGTAATGGAAGGCCTAAAGGTTTTAAAAAAAAAGTGGGATTAAGGAGGCTGAGGGATGTTTCAGAGTGTATACAAGCAAGAGAACGAATTGGTAATGAGAGCGTTCATAAATAATGTCTGCGTTTGGCGGTAGAGGGGTCTAAGAAAACAGACACTTCATAAATCTTCATTTGTAAGAGAAATTTCAGGTCCAAAAGGGAGGTCCAAAAACCCGGAAAAAATGCAGGCGTCATATATGACGGATGATATTTCTGGATTGACAGTGTTGCGTTTTTATACTTTCGTCCCTTGTGATCCCAATATCTTTTTCATAGCAACACTGTCTTTTGTTTTTGCTTCTTTAGTCTTTTTACTTCAGAAAACCGGGGCTTGTATCAGGGCTTTTCGACCGAAGTATCTCATTCATTTGCCCCAATTCACCTAAAATAAAGTCCAGAAATTTTCGAAATATAATTTAATTTATTACTTTTAAATTTCTCGTGTTTTAATTGAACGAAACAATCAGCAACTTCATTATTAACCATCTTAACAACTATGTATTAGTTTTTGATATGAACGGAGAGAAGAGTAACATTTTACTTCGCTCTAGAATACAAAAATATATTTAGCTTCGAGAAACACGGAGCGTTATGTACGACTACTGGCAATTTACTGTAAAGTCCTTGAATTTCCTAATTGAATCGTTATGCATTCTAATGGTAGCTTCCGTTACAACCAATTTCTTATTCACTTTTCTTTTCCGATGTTTATACTTAGAACTTACTTCATTTCCGGAAACGAAACTACAATAAAAAAAATAAATATTTTCTCTGTTAGATTATTGCGCAGTCACTTTTGTTAATTACGATAATTTATTTTGATAAATTTCTACGCGAATTGTTAATGTAGATTGTTAGGCTCGAAGAACACTTAACAAATATTAGAGGCTAACTATCCGAAAATGCATTTTTCTGTTTTGTTCAAATCTATCGCTTCTCTTGATCTATCTGATTCGCTTCTTCATATACGTTTTTCGTGAATTAGTTAAACTTGGCAAATGATAATTTCTCGATCCGTACATACTGATTGGAGGACATTTTTCATACAATAATTTTTCATAAAATCCGGCTGAATCGATTGTAGACAAATAGAGACAGTCCAGCAACAGAAAGTCCGCACAATAATCTTCGGCATATCTCATGATCAACTTTCCAAGTCCTTGTCCACGAAAAAATTTATCCACCACCACCGACTCGATGAAACAAGTATTCAGTCGACCAGGAATGGGACTAAGTTTTAAATGCGCCAGCACAGTTTGATTGAAGTCTTTTGTTAGCACTAAAACATTCGAAATTGTTTGTAAATTAAATAAAATGAAAAATTTTGCTTTCTGTTCTCTTTACCTAAACTGGTAGGTAAATTATCACAAGAAGCTTCCAGTGATCTCATTCGAGCAACTTCAGAACGCGGCCATTCGGAATTGATTAATCTGCAGCATTGACTCATCAACTCGGGATGTTTATGTATTGGCACCACATTGTATGAACTACCCAAGTATGAAACATCGACTGGAAGGTAACCCTAGATAAGTAAAAGAAAATCTGTAAAAATCACGAATTGTTTGTGACTTTACTTAACGAATAGTCAAACGATAAACAGATAAATGATTCTGATGTATAACGTGTTTGTACATATCATGCTGTAGTAATAGTTATTTATGAACCACGTACTACGGTCATATTGTGCGAGAGGGCGACAGCCCGTGCACTTTTCACCAAGAGAGCACATATGAACGACATGTAGTACATGTTGGATATATAATTTTATGTATCTTTCGCACAAAAGGCCATTTTGAGCACAAAACACGAAAATTTTTCGAAATGAACTTGAACATTTCATGAAGCAACCATTGAAAAACGTCCACTTATTAATGAAACTCGACTAATAATATTAATTTTCGTCCAGTTCGAACGTTTCGAACTGGGCTAATATGGCTTTATTAGTCGACTTCGAATTTTGACCAAAAAAAAAGTCCTATTCAGTCTAGTTTTCAGTGCGAAAAATTGCGCATTTTGGGCGAAAAATACATAAAAGTTTAAAAAGTTCTACTTGTGACGGATTACTTCTCTCCAGGTAATGCGAACTGTAAGATACTTATTGTATGCAGATTGTCAACTGTATCAAGAATTTGGGAATGAGATTACCCCGAGACAACAAGCTTCCCACCACAGGTAAAATTTTTGATATTTTTTGTCAGTGTACAATTAGTTGCGCGGTGTTTAGAATTAGAATACAAATTTTGTTATTTAAACGGCATTGAAACAGTAAACATTTTTTCACAAGATTTGTAGTTTTTTTATATCTCTGAAGTTAGCTCAGGATTTCACCCCAAGAAAACCCTACAACTAGTTTTTCCTGGTATGATAAAATTTTTCGATTTCGATTTCATAACTTTTTTATTAAGCTAATATCGCCATCATTTTGTACCAAGATTTGTTTCCTATGAGCTCTCCTGCCTTGGTATACCAAGATAGAGATGTTCTTATAGAACAAATAATAATCTTGGTATCAGAGCTTAAAATGGAGGAGGAAAAGTGCACCGGGCGTCCATTGACGTCCTCCAACGCCCTTCTCGTACTTCACAGGCTCTTTTTACAAATTCTACTCAGATATCGATTATGAATAGAAAAAACTCATAAAAAAACCTATGAATGTGTACAATGATCGTCCAATCGAATACTTCTTGGTGTTTCGTTAGTAGCGACAACATCCTATCGTAAGGGTTATTTTTCGCGAGTTTATACTTGCAAATTTTATAATAACATTGTCGGAGTTAACCATTTTGGTAACATTTGAACAGTTGAAAATGAAATGGAGGACGGGGCTCACATTTGCTTGTTGAGAAATGTCAAACTTACTTTCAGAATGAAGTTGGTTTTAATTTCAATTTTCATTTATAAAATCGTTTACGCTTGCTGTGAAGTTGGTTGGTGCAATTAAGAGACGTAAGATTAGAATAAATGAGTATATCCGAACGAAACAGAGAAAATATATTTGCAGTAGGTGTGCTCCATGAATTGGTTAACTTTTCTTAACTTCGGTAATATTTCAAGTATTTTGAAAGCATATGGCGGATTTTTATTTTATTTTAATTTTCCCTAGTGAAAATTGCTTACTTTGGGCTCTGCTTGGTATACCAAGATAGCGATGTTTGTAGAGAACCTACTTTTGTGTCCCTTGTACTTGAATCACTGAGGTTATAAGAGATTGGAGAGTTAAGTTTTACATACTCCCTACGCCGCGCCGAATGCTTACAAACTACATTCACTTGAGCTTCCTGTTTTCGTATTGTCTGTTAAAGTGGAATATCAAACCACTGAATTTATTGCTTTAGTTTGATCCGGTGTTTTCCAATTGGTTACCAAAACATGTTTTTACACCATTCGTAATTACAGTCAGTCAGCAATTTTAACAGAACTGTATGATTTGCCATTTTAATACACTTTGTCCCACATCTTTCTTCGAAGAGAAAGTGGCCTAAAATTATCCCCTACAAACACTAGAACAACTCTAACGATCCCAACTGTGCCTGCCCGAAGTTTTCTTCACTGAGGCTTAGGACTCTAGGAGGTCATGTGGTAATAAAGTATGGCTTCACTATGACTTATCTAATAAAATTTTAGCAAAGAACTTCGAAAAATACAGAAGAATTGGGGTCCCCCGATAACGAAAAAGACTTGTGAAAATTTGTTGTCTTCTGCCACTCCAGTCGATCAAGCCAGTAAAGAAACTTTAAAGTGGCTTCAAGTCATTCCGTCAGGCCGATTAGAATTTATCAACAACTCATCAAGAATTGCAGTATCACTCAGACTCGGCTGCGATATATGTGAGGAGTACACGTGTGTTTGTGGTGTATCTGTGAAAATAGAAGGGCATCATGGCCTGTCTTGTAGGCACAATGAAATCAACAAAATAATTTCGAAAGCGTTTAGCTTGGGCAGTATTCCAAACATGTTGGAACCTAAGGTTCTGTGCAGAATTGACAGAAAAAACCTGATGGGGTATCCTTGATTCCATGGAGCCATAATAGGTAAAAGAAACACTTGAAGTATTTATGTTTCTATGCGAACAGTGAGCCAAATACGTAAATAAACAATAGAGCATTAGGCATCATGAGCCAAAGCATCCTCGAAAAAAATTCGAGATAAAACAGCCACCGTTTGGTATGATAGGGAAAACGCTATAAAAGCCTCAATTCATCACATGACATTCAGCGCCGTATAAACCCGCCCCCCCCCCCCGTCTATAGTATAGTTCATTGAATTGCAAAAAAAAGTTCTGGTCAGAAAAGTGGTCTAGATACGATACTGCTGATATTTTCCTGTCAGCATTCCAAGCAGCGCATTTCGTAATGAAGGAGCTTACTAGTTGCTGGAAATGCTACTTGGGATAGAAAAGTAATGACTTTATAGGCGTCATCGATCGCTATTCACCCACAAAAGAACAGTTGATAGATAGGCAATTTGTTGATTTCAAATTTAACAGCAGCATCACATTTCCTTTCGTTTAAACATTTTTCGCACTATAATTTCTATAATTTTTATTCCGAAGCTGCTTGTTATCACAAAAAGAATTTTATTGGCCATCCCATCCGAAAGTTGAGCATTACGATTACATGTATGTACCCCTTATGAAAACCATGTGTAACGTGTAGCGTCTTTTTGTTTCAAAACTTGTTTTGAAAACTTTTGTTTTCACTAGTGAGCTAAAACTTTTGTTTTCACAAGTGAGCTAAAGCTTTTGTTTTCACTAGTGAGGTAAAAAAGACCCTACATGTAATGCGTGGTTTTCGCAGGCGGTAAATATACATGTAATGCTTAATTTTCGGATGGATATGCAAGTAAACATTACACAGTGAACCCTGCTACATAATTCATTACTTCGGACACAATTTTGAGAACACGCAAACACACTCGTGTTACTTTCAGCAACACTCGTCATAATAACGTTTTCAAATCTTGTTGCTAAAAAAAACACTCGAGAGTTTGGCTCTTATCACAAAATTGTGTACATGAATTACGTTCGCAGGGACCACTGTAATATACAATGAATGAAAAACCAAATGATTACACATTAATTTAATTGATTAAAAGACTGATTCACAGACAAAACACGTCACATAGACACTAGTGCAAATTCGAACGTACCCCTTTCCGCAATAAAAACCGAAATTTACGCTTCCGATCCTTTTTCATATAAAATCAGCAAAAATAAATGTAATTAAAGGCAAAAATTGAAAATACAACTTGCAACAGTACTAACCATAACCATTGTTTGACTTGAAACTTGAACGAGAAGAGAAATTATTTAAATTTGTAGAAATTAACACGAGCAAATAAACATTAATACTAAATCAAAATAACAAAAATTATATCGCGATTTCTGACTGCTCCTGTAAATAAAAATGACGGATTTATTTTTAGCCATCGTTTAACTAAAACCGAATCGGATATTGTTTCCTAAAAATGTTGCAAATTTAATTTCGAATATGTTTGCCTTCATGTAAGCAACGCATATTTAAATATTTCGCGGCTTTTTTATATAGCAAGAAGACACTCGTTCAACGTGTCTTGCGGCGCAAAGTGTTCATTGGTGGATTTCCATTTTTTTTTTTGCAACCGAAACATCAAAACCATAAATAGACACTTTGACATTTTGGATTTGTTGCAATTTTTATTTTACCATTTTTCGGCTGATGGCTACGTAAATTCAACATTTTTTAATTGTTTTAACTAGCCGAAAGTAGCGTTAAACTCAGGTAATAAAAATGAAATTATTATTACGGTCTTACCATAGTTTATTTGAAGGAAATTTGAGGAAATCACTTGGATAAATTTATTCTTGTTTTCATTGTACGCGTATACTGTCGTGACCACAAACATTGACCTAGAAAAACCGAATCAACGATACGATACGAAAAATTTGGCGCATCTGATAAACTTGAACTTTTTCTATGCAACACGAAATGATGTTTCCGTTAAAATTATTTTTAAGTCCGTCGTTACTCGCTATTGTGTGTACATTTCGAGTACAATTAGTAATTAATTCACAAGAGTGTAGAATTTAGTGAATCGAATTCCTGTGCCAACAAATATTTGTTTTGATTTCTTTTGAAATTATCATTCATTAGCTGCCAAGCTGTTTCGAGTGATGATTTCTATTCTTTGAAGTGTCGATTGTAGTAGGAAGTTTCATTTGATTTCAACCTGTTCGCAATTAATATTCCCTCATTTGTGATTATGTGTAAAATCGTACGGCAATTACGAATTTTTCAGAGATAGATCTAATCCGGCCGCCAGATGTTGTGATTAATTGATGTGTTAATCCGTTACAAGAGTACAATGAAAGAGCCAAGAACCAACCACCTAAACAAAAATACATTTCGTTGGTTTGAAGGAAGTCGTAGTGTGTAATTATTGAGTACGTAAGTTTCCTTTATATTGGGGTCACAAGTTGTCTTTCTACGGTTTACAACGATTCAGATAATTCTTGCACCAAGGCACCCGTCGTCTATTCACCATTCCCCTAAATCTCTTCGTTTGAGGCTATGTTAGTTGAGGGAGTTAAAGCGAGCCCAGGAACCTACGCCAAAAACTCTGAAACGACCTGATATTCATACTCACGGATTACATAAGTCCTGTTGATTTTATCAAGGTATTCGAAGATAATATTAGGTGACAGACGCTAAATTACGTTATAAGGTCAATGCAGGAATATTCTTTGCACCCAAAAGAACATCTTTCGAAATTGGTGAAAAATCCTCAAAAAATCCTTCGAACTCTCAGAAAATCAAAGAAAATCCTTCTAATTCGAAAGAAATTCATTGTAAATCCTTAGAAATCTATAAAAGTCCTAAAAGATCTTCAGGAAATTCTTGGAAATCCTTAGAAAATCTTCATAAATCCTTAGAAAATCTTCATAAATCCTTAGAAAATCTTCATAAATCTTTAGAAAATCTTCATAAATCCTCAGAAAATCTTCATAAATCCTTACAAAATCTTCATACATCCTTAGAAAATCTTCATAAGTATTTAATAATTCAACGGCAAAGCGTCTGTGCTGCTTGTTCAGTTGCACGTGTTTCTAAACGCTTATACATTACATGGGCATTTGCAAAATCCATTGACACAAGTCTTAAAATATTTCCCATTTCAGGATGCAAGGAAGATTAAACGTAAATTTATCACAAGAGAATCCTCTATGGATATCATGGCACGACACAAACTGGATTCCGATCTTAAACCCAACAAACGTCATGGATTATTTCTCCGAAAAGACGAATCCGTTTTACGATCGAACATGTAACAATGAAATTATTAAAATGCAGCGTCAAAGTTTGGATCAACTAAAGTAAATCAGTTGTTCGAAGTTCTTAGATTTCGCTGTATTTGAGAAAGTATTTTTTTTTTTTTTGTTTAGTAACATGACAGGTATCGAGTATGTACTCCTTCACGTGCAAGGACCTATTTTATACGTTATTCGAAAACAACACCGACATTCGATAAGTGAGTTGACCCCAATAGCCGATTACTACATCATAGCAGGAACCGTGTACCAGGCGCCAGACTTAGCCAGCGTATTCAATTCACGATTGGTGCGTTTTGAGACATAGAACATCGAATATTTTATCCTAATTTGCGTACATTTCAGCTTTCAATCACACATCACTTACAAGGAGCTTTCGAAGAGGCTAGTTCCTATTCTCGATACCATCCAAACAAAGGTTACACATGGGACTTTTCATCTAACAAAGCTCGTATGTGCACTTGATCGAGGAATAAACATTTTTATTACAAAAATTTCAAATTTTAGTCACAGAAAAAACGAAATCTCAAACAAAGAAAGAAACCGACAAAGTGAAGGAAGAACCGAGTTCACTATTCCAGCGTCAACGAGTCGACCTTTTATTGAACGAATTGCTGCAAAAGTTTCCGTTACCAATACCACCACAACATGCTCAACAAGCCATCAATCAAACGGCACAATCAAATGGAACAAAGACAGATTCACATGAACCCACCGAGATTTCAATAGAAAATATTAAACAGGAAATCGTAGAAAATCCTCAAAGTAATGGAGGTGCAGATATAAAAACAGAACCATTAACATCTGAAATGAAACCACCACCCGAAAAGAAGATGAAGTTAACGTGAGCCGGGTCCATTTATAAAACAAATTTTTTTTACTAAAGTTAATTTACATAAAAACATTTGGGCTTTTTATTTTAAAGTCCTTTTCGGTAGTTTTCAGGACAATAAGGTGGAAAATGAGAAAATTAGTCTCGTCAATTCATTGAGCAATATCGCTGAATAACTCTGGTCGAGTAATGGCTTTACTTTTAAAGAATTATTTTATGAGTAAAAAAGTCTCTTGGGGGTTGAAGTTATTAAGAATATGAAGCTTTGATTTGATTTTTCGATTGTTAGAAGGAACGCTTCTTCTCCCATTTGAAGTTACTTTAAAGCACGTCGGCTGTAACGAACTAGCTGTGATTTCAGTGCGTTTATGAGTTCTATCCAACCTCGGTCTATTATAGAGTTTCAGAGCAGGTGAGGGAGAATTTTGTTTATAATAATCGATATTGGACCGGGAACGAATTGGTGGGCTCTAGTGTTGAGAAACAGCCCCACAACACTTTGATTGATCAATTCATTGAAATAGTTTACATTAGCATAAAGACTGGGATTAAGGAGGAACGCTAAATGACCTTCTTTCTTAACTCTTTATCACATTCTTAGTATACATTTTACTACCTGTATCAGAGCGACTTGAAAAAAATGACCTGAGATTAAGCAACTTCTGGAGTTAGGAGCGATGAGCCATTGTTGGGCCTTTGCGTTGATAGGGGTGGCGTATTTTGATTTCGAAGTCTTTACGTCGAAGCAAATTTTTATGAAAACTAATTTATCGGTAAATACCTTAGCGCTACAGTTGGAAGGCTCAATTTCCTCGTGTTTAAGCGACAGACAACCATTTGGTAAATTATCTAGTTGGAGTCAAGGACATTCATGGTGACAACTCTTGGTGTACCGCTGGGAAGTCGTCTAGGTCCATTATTGTTTATGTTGTTTTATGAATGATGTTACTAAAGTATTCATTTCCTCATTCATTCATTTTGCGTACATTGTAAAGTATATGTTGCGTGATTAAGTCGGAGCGAGTTTGGTGTTCCTCTAGCGATCTTAAGCAAAGAAATTGTCGTGTGATTTCTTTCTGCACAGGCTTGAAAGATCACATTGACTCGGGCACAACTTAGAAAAACTTATTTTTTCGTCTTCAGGAAATCAATTAGATATGATGCTAACTTTCAGATTTTCTAGGGTTTCGTGAGATGTAAGAGTAAGGGGATTGAGGCATTAGAAAGACGCAGAGACGCAGAAACTCAACCGATTTTCGGAAACTTTTTTTTCCCCGAAAAATCTTTTATGAGATTGAATCTGGGCACTGTCGGCCCAAGGGCCGCCGAGCACGGGCCATTTAAGTGGTTTTTGGTCTATTGTACATAACTCGAGTAAATCTTTTTCGATTTTCGTAAATTTTTTTTATTTGAAAGGTCTGGGCATGCCCGACATTTTATGGAACAAATGTTGTTTAATTTTGAGCTTTTGGACTCAGCCAGGGCTCTAAAACTGAATCTCTACTAGGGCCCAACGTCTTTTTTCTACGTAAATCGGAAAAATCTTATCCGATTTTCAAAAACTTTTTTTTTCCTGAAGGTTAATCAAATAATTGATTACGGGATTGAATTTGGGCAAAGTCAGTCGAAAACTTTCGAAGTTACGGTCGAAAAAGTGGTAAAAAACGTATTTTTTTGAAGGTAGGTGGAATTTTTTGATTTATATCTCCGCTAAATTAGTACAGAAATCATTCTTGAAGATTTAAATAAAAGATAAGGACATCAGAAAATCACGAAAATTAAATTAGTCAAAATCTGTTGAGTGGTTCGGGCTGTAGAGTCCTCAGTGTGGGCCCAACTCACGCTACGCGACCCTTCACGATATTTGGTGGTTTTTTGTGAACATTTCATCAATGATGAGGTTTTGTGCACTGTTGCTGAGAAAAAAAAGGCGAACTTTTTTGTTCATGGAAGTATGGATCAGAGGCCTCTCCTAAGTGCACTAGGTCGGTTCTAGGATCGGGCCTAGTGCAATTTTTTTTCACATTTTTTCCATTTTTTGTAATTTCGGACTTTTTAAAGGATTGGAGATGTTTTTTGCGTCGTTTCTTCGGACGGGTTTTTCAATTTTGCCCTTTTAGCAATTTCCAATCCAATTTCACGTCGACGTAATTTCATACACTTAAGAGTTAAGGCAACATTTACTTAGATACGTTCGAATCTTTTTGTAGCATCTATTCTGTTTGCCTCATCTATTCTGATGCGTGCTGTTCTCCTGCATATGTTTTGTTTTATGTGATAAGGAAATTAGCTCTAAGTAGTCGTTATTGTTCAATATGTTGTGTATGCTAGCACCCTTCTATGAGAAGGCAGCACTCCTTTTAACTTATACTTAATAAACCATTGAAATGGGTATAGGAAGGATAGAGTGTAGTCAAAGTAGTTTATTCGGTTACGTAACCGTCCGTCCGTCTGTAACATGACGTAACGTAACAGGAGGGGTCCACAGACGCATCGCGTAAGGTTTGTGTGAAAGTTCAACTTGATAAAAATAATTTTTTTTTGATAAGTTGAGCTTTCACACAAACCTTACGCGATGCGATTCGCCTCGCGTCCAATATAATGATCCCTTTATTGAGGATTTTCTGACTTACAATTGACATGTTAAAAGCAAAATCACACTACGTAAACTTTGCCAGGACAACAATTACATTGATTGAACCAAATGTTTTTGCAGCAATTATACCATGTTTTTCGTAAATATGTTTGAAGGAAGAAGAATTAAATTTTTTCGTTCAGTGCGATGGGAACCCTACAAATTGAGCGTTTTAGATATCCTTAAGTTTTATTATATCAAAATGACCTGCTAGCGAAAGGAAGTGAGACTTCAGCGTAGTAAAATTTAGCAGAAATTGGTCAAGTGGATCCGAAGATATGAACGAAAGAGTGGCTCGGTTTTCTTTTTCATAAATCGGTGAAAATGCATTACATAATTCGCAGGCATGGAGAGTGGAGGGCAGGGCCTAACATTTGGGAATTCATTCCCTAAAATTTCCAAAAAATCCCTAAAATTCTTAAAAAATCTCTAACATTCCCAAAAAATCCCTAAAACTCCCAATTTTTTTTTCAATTTTAGGGACTTTTTTGGGAAATTTAGAGAATTAAAGCCAAAATATTAAGCACTGGTGGAGGGTGTGAAATTATATGGATCTCAGGGAAAAAATACATTTGGCGGAACTTGTGCGCAGTATTGGTCCAACGCCGAAAAAAGATAATCATTTCGACGTGCCATCGCGTCGCTGAAAATTACGACGAAGGTTTCAAATTACCGTGCAACTATGTGGGATGAATGTGGCCGACAAATTACAAAAAAATGAATGTTATTAAAAGACTACCTCCTTGAATCTTGGGCCTAAAGGCGATCGCGACATGTAACACAGCATCCAGTTAAACATAAAAAAATAGATTTCGCGCTCATTGCACTTCTTCCAGCATATTACGAATTATTTTATTTTCTTTTAAATGTAAAGCATAGAATTATAGACAAAATTGATTACTGCAATGTTCGTATCTTCAAAAGTATTAGGTAGCGAAAAAAAGTATTAAACATCGCCCTTACGAGGTCTCTTATATCGATTATAATTTGAATAATCGTATTCTGTTGTTGAAAACGAAAAACTCATCTGTAATTCAACAAATTCAATGCATTTGTCGACTTCTGATCAACAACATGTGAAATTCTTACCATTTGAATATGCAAGATATTCCTTTTATACCGAAGTTTGTGTGGAATGTAAGAGTCTGAACAATAAGGTTCCTGTAGAAGTTGACTTCCGGTTCCCTGACTGCATCCAAAACTCTTGGCACTTGGCCCATCTTCAATAAATTGTAAGTTTTTAGCTTTCTTCCTTCAAGCAGAAGAATATTTTTGTTGATCGGAGTAGCTTTTGTTTTTGAAAAGCTAAACTCGAAGTGTTTTTAATTACCTGGTTTTCTGATCAGAAATCCTTCCGTAGAAATGTAATCGCAAGCTTTTTTTATGTTCGAAATATATTCGTTTTGTGTATTTCTAACATTCTTCATACTCTCAATTAGGTCGACCTTACGCAAACAGCAGTTACGAGTAAATTTTTCGATTTGTCTTTGAATTTCAATGATTCGTTCAATTTTTTTATCAAAATATTCTGCGTAGCAAACGTTGACCGTGTTCTCGTGTCCAGTGTTTCCGTCAGTTACTAATGATTTTCGTAGTTCGTTGATTTCGACATCGAGATGTCTTTTTGCTTCTGAACTGATTATTTCTTCCATTTCAATTATCAATATGCTTTAATTTCAGTTAAATTAATCGTGGCCAGAAGCAAAAAACGATATAGTCAGATGGAGCTGAAAAGAATCGCCCCGTTTCAGATGACAGCGGCTCTATCAACTGTAAAATGTATGGAATTTTTGATTGATGCACATACAGTTCACATGGAGTTAAAAAGTTTTTCTACTGCAAAAGGATGCCGTAGGCTCGTTTTCCACGTGTGTCTGTAAGACGATTGATTCTGTCTATTTCGCTCGTTATAGCACAGGGATAGCAGGTGCCCAATGTTAAATTGTGTGAAATCAGCCGTCCAAAAGAAGTTCGTAAATTAGTATGCTCTCTAACAAAATGTTGCTGGAGATTTACTTGACCTTTTACTTTACGTGTGGGTTTCAGTTTGGAAGCAAATTTTTCAATTCGTATGACAATTCATTCGAAAAATTCGGTTTCATATAACTCTCAATTAGCAAAAAATAAAATCGCGCACTTCATAAGGCTGCCCAGATGGGCTAAAGATGAGGGCAATTTGTCATATCACGTCTCTGATTTCAATACAACAAATTTGTTCTACCCGCCATAATTACTGGAAGGTAAACAGAAACACAGCAACGCCATCTACCATTTCTGATAATTGCCGTCAGATCGCGCAGCGATCACCTCCTTCTATGATAGACATGAGCGGGTCGACCATTTTTCGAAACCCGACCCGGACCGAACACGACCCGATAAAATTTTTCGAAACCCGAAAACCGAATTGTTTCTAAACCCGACCCGGACCGAACTCGACACTCAAGTTTTTCGAAACTCACAACCCAAATTACTTCGAAACAAAAATTATTTCAAGGCCCGACGTCTGTATTCTTCACGGACCTTAGACTAAAACAAAATTCGTGTAATGTAAGATGATAAAATTTTTCGAAACCCGAAACCCGAACAGTTTTCAAACCCGGCCCGGACCGAACCCGACCCGATTAAAATTTTGGAAACCCGAAACCCATGAAGCCGAAAAAAGCAAGTCGGGTTCGGGTTCGGGTTGGGTTTTTCGAAGTTTCGGGAAACCCGCTCATCTCTATTCTATGACCACCTTCCGTTTCGACCATCTAACCACTGGGATAGATACGTCACGTCAGCTGTTTCGATGATCTTCCCTTTTCGGCCACGTGTCGAGCAAACTTTCTCCGGATATTCAATAGGTGTTGCTGTCGGCTGAATGCATTGTTTTTCCAAAGGCATTTCCTTTGGCTTGATTGGTTGCGGGTCCTCAGCAATGTGTCCATTTTGTTCGGGCTTATCCATGTTCTGCGTCCTATCATCGTCTTTGGCAGCATTTTCGTCGATTTTTTTCTTCTCAACTGTTTCAGCGTTCTTCCGTTTTCGGCCACGTGATGCATGAACATTCTTCCGATTTTCAACGATTGTTGCCGGCAAATTCACAGTTATCTTTCCTCGGCTTCTTGTCGCTGGTCGCTCAAATAGGTGCTTTGTCTTTTGAATATTTGATACCGGCTCATCAGCGACGTTGCCATTTTGGTCGGGCTGAATCAAAGTCGGTGCCACCTTAACGTCTTTAAATGTACTATCGTTAGCGATTTTCACGTCGACATCAGCTTTTTCATCCTTTTTTTCACCCCTTTTTTTGGGGTTTTTACCCCGAACGGACCGAACTTTCTTCAAATTTTCATTGCTTGGTGGCGATAGCGTCGAACTTTGTTTGTCTCGGCTCCGTGTCAGTGGTCGCTCGAACTGTTGTCTTGGCGCTTGCCATTCAAACTGGTCCAAGAAATCGGAAAATAAGCGCTTTTTATACGGCAAAGTTTTCTCGTAATTCAATCGTGATGTAAATGTTTTTGTCCTGATGATATCGTCCATCGGTTCATAGTCCTTTGCAAAATCCATTTTTTATTTTATTCTTTTTTCAACAACGGTAAATTCAAAGACTTTCTCAAATTGTTCAAAATTAGCAGCAGCAAGATGTGATCGCTCTGAATGCAGAAATGCAAATGGAGATTTCGTGTCAAAGATCGTTTGAGTTGAGTAAGGGAAAAATTTTGCTTATGCAGAATGTAACTAGAAGGGACAGCACTCAAACTGAACGGACGTTTCTATCGCAGAGTTTCAGTTTTGTGTGTAAATTACTTTACTGAATTTTGTTGAAATATTATTCAATATCTTAAGTTATTAACAATTTTCAAAATTTGTTCATGAAGAGAACAATCTAGACGCCGAAACGGAAGACAATACAGTTTCACCTTTTGTTAGTGTCATCATCTACGGCGTGGTTTCATTTTTTTGTGTTACTGCCTAGCAGTTGCGGGAAATAATGACAGTTTTTTTTTTCGTTGCTGGTTTTTTTTCGTTGCCGCCGATTCGATTTTGGTTTTCCGGGTATTTTTGCGGCTAACATAAATTTATTTAGTGAGGTCAAAATTTATTCAACCAAATTGTAGTGATTGGTCGGTGGTTTTTCGAATCAGTTTAAATCAGTTTTTTACCTAAAAGTAAAGCTAAGATGGATGTTCTGAGACTAGTGTTTTTGCTTTGGTTGTGATTTTGTTTTGTTGAGCTGTGTGAGATTTGTTTTTGTCTTGTGTCGCATCGTTGTGGACTTTCGAAATTGTTTATTTCTGTTTCTACTTTTATGTAATAATAACTGAAATTTCAATACGTTCGGACAACTCCCCATTCGTGGAGAGTGACTGATAATGAAACCTTCTCTGAACACAAGCTCATTAAATTCAACCTAAAGGGCCTTTTCCGAAAAGGGAACCCTATAGGAACCCAAGGAAAACGAACTGGGATATTTATAGAGCAAAGCTGAGCGAGAAATTTGACGAAATACCTTACCAAGAATGGTATGTTACTGCAGACTGTTTGGAAAAAGCAAACAAAGACATCACGGCTGCCATCATTGGCGCCTTCGAATTTGCATGTCCACTGCAGACTCCTAGACCACTGTATAAGGACTCCCTTTGGAGCAAAGATCTAGCAGAGAAGAAGAAGCAGTTGAGAAAAGCCTGGAACAAAGCTGGTAGAAAAAACTTAGAAGAAGACGAAAGGGAAAAGTACGAAGAAATTCACAGAGAGCTTTTGAAGTATTACAAACTAGCACACGAACAGCTAAAAGAAAAATGCAAGGTAAAATTC
>CM055406.1:14355875-14467070 GCA_029228625.1 Pseudolycoriella hygida | reverse complement strand
ACCACTGTATAAGGACTCCCTTTGGAGCAAAGATCTAGCAGAGAAGAAGAAGCAGTTGAGAAAAGCCTGGAACAAAGCTGGTAGAAAAAACTTAGAAGAAGACGAAAGGGAAAAGTACGAAGAAATTCACAGAGAGCTTTTGAAGTATTACAAACTAGCACACGAACAGCTAAAAGAAAAATGCAAGGTAAAATTCTTCGAAGAAGCTAACTCTGTCCCAGCGTACGCTAGAGTGCACAAAATCCTAGCTAAAGACCCTTCGGCACAAGTAGGTTCTCTACAAAGGCCAGATGGAACTTTCACTAGAGATAGCAGGGAGACGGTAGAACATCTTTTAGAAGTACATTTTCCTGATAGTGTCCAAATCGAAAGTACCCAGCGTATGAAACCTTCCTTTATCCCTTCTCGTAAGGACTGGTTATTCGCCGACAGAAAAACGAGACAAGGTAAGGTCAGATGGGCGATTCACAAATTTCACTCTTTTAAGTCAGCTGGTTTAGATAAAATCTTCCCAGCACTGCTTAAGGAGGGTTTTCAACTATTGATTGGAAGACTGAGATCCATTTTCGAAAGTTCGATAGCCCTTGGCTACGTACCCGAGGGATGGGAAAAAGTAAGGGTAAGTAGGGGTTACCTTCATACCGAAGCTCGGAAGAACGACCCATAGCGAAGCAAAGGACTTTAGGCCCATTAGTCTAACCTCTTCTCTGTTGAAGACAACTGAGAGACTTAGATTTTTACATAAGAGGCGAAGTCCATAAATGTTTCCCACTTCATGCAAACCAGCATGCATACCAAATTGGTAAATCAACTGACACTGCGCTCCACCAGATGACAAGTAAGTTTGAAAACATGGTCTATAACGATAAAGTTGCTCTAGGCTGCTTTATGGACATCGAAGGAGCGTTTGACAACACAGACTTCGAGGTCATAGCAGCAGCGACAAGAGAGAGACAAATGAGCGACACTGCAACCAGGTGAATAGTTCAAATGCTGAGTAGTCGATCAGTGGAAGCTAAAATATGTGGAACGAGTTCCAAGCTTGGAGTGACTAGGGGATGTCCACAAGGTGGTATTTTATCCCCCATTGTTTGGTGCATGGTAATTGACTCGTTACCTCCCCTATGACACTCCATACAAAAGAAAAATGGTCGTGCGATCAGCGCCGCCGGGTTGACGTTTGAAAAAATTAAAAGTTTTATATGTGATTTATGCAAACTGTGCCAACTTCACGTCTGTCATGTTTCAAACAAAATAAATTGACAGAATGGCTTTATATGGAAGTGTCATACCCCTGACCCAGCTGTAAAAACCTTGGAATTCGGACTTCAGATGCGCAAACGCATCATACAGACTTACTCTTGATTTAGATAGCGACGCATGCCAAAAAATTCGTTGAAACAACACCAAATGCGAAATTTGTCTGATATGACAACACCGAATTTCATTCATAAAAAATATAAACAACTGTCAAAGTCGCGTCGGCAAAATTGAATTTTTTCAATTTTAGCCTCCTTATCGTTGTAATTCAGCAATCCAGCACACAACAAATGTAAACAAAAGCAAAACAAAAATGCTTTGGTTTGTGATGTTTGAAAAAAATGTTTCTATTTCGCGTTTTCGCGTAAAAATTATTGAATAAGTTTTTATTGACTTTAATTAATGCTAAAAGCGACTAACAGCGACAATTAAATCCTAAATTGTTTGATTCAAATTGAATTGAAAAGTGAAAATTTATTTTATTATTTAAAACAATGTATTCAGTTTTTATGTTGATTGTTCGTGTAATTGTGTTAAGTTTTGTATTTCAACCTTCGAAATAGTATTGTGCGTATATGGCTATCAAATTTTAATATCAAAAAAGTGTTTCTTAAGTGGTTTTGCTATAGAAAAACAAATTTAGAATAAATTCAACCAAAACAGAACATTACGAGCTGTCAATCTCGCGTTGCAATTCAGCAACTCTCAAACGTACGTACGTCGCTATCTAAATCCACAGTTATTGTCACAGCCTGCATGCGACATTCGGAACACACTAGCTTTTTCAAACGCACTAGCTTTCGTCGCTTCTCAGAAAATATACCTGTCTGTTACTAGTACAGCTATTGTGTCTGGAGTTTATGCGACAAAATGACCAGTTTATTCCAATATTCACTACCAGGCGTGAATAAAATAGTTGAGATTGAAAAAATGAAGAATTTAATTTATGGCTTAGGTTAACTAGCCTTTATTTCCATGCATTTTATGAAAGCATCTTAAGATTATAATAAATCCAATACTGAACCTTTGTACGGGTTTTGTTTATGGCGACAAAAAATCTTCCAACTTGCCTGTTCACTGCCTTACCTGATTAGTCCGATTGCTCGGACTCAATTCATTATTAGCTTAATGCATGGCTATATGAACGGTTACCAAATTGCAAGCTTAAATACGAGCCGAGAAACGATATTAGACATTCAAACCAGATCAAACAGACCTTTACACTTCAATTTGAAACAACGTCTAATCCATAATTTTATCAAAATTTTCAATTTATTTAGTACTGTAGTATCTCTAATAAACCTTAAAAAGTTGCAATAAATTCAACATAAGGAATTGCTGGCCATCTGGTCTGGCAGCCAAAAAAGTTTCTTCGACAGTGTTGGATGTGGAAACGAGTACTGCTGCTGCCGTCTATATTCACAGTACAATAACTTAATTTAAATGATGCAGTACTGGTTACTGCCGTTACGATAAGATTTATGGCTACTCAAGCTTCGTAAGTTATCAGCCTGGTGAGGGGTTGGGACTGAATGCATAGTAATGTACTCGCTCCTGACTCCATAATTGTAATAGAAACTTCTTTGGCACCAGGCTGCCAAGCTTGAAATGCAGATATCTGTTATTTGCAATTTTTCTCTACATGATGTGGTAATGCTTCCCTGATGACAATGCAACAAGAATTTGGGCGCCCTCACACCTAAACACAAAAAAATTGAATCCATGTTTGTTACCTAAAGTGAAATTTAACCAGAGTTGATGCACGTCACAAAGGAGCAGTCTACTGCATGAATTCATCGCTTCGTCTAGAACATTTTCATGGAGTAAATTGCAACAAACAGAGGCCTACGTATATGACTCTCTTGCATCAAGTATGAATGTATTCGGAAATTGTATAATTCAAAACACACACAAATTTTGAACATGTCAAAATTAGACGAATTTTGGATGCGTTTTGAAAAGTGCATCGTAAATGGAGTAAAAAAACTCATAGTATGTATGAACCCAACTTTTAACCAACATACTCATAAGTCTTCCGTCTTTGCTATGTTACTTAAGACGGCTCAACATTGCGACTGTAAATTTGAATTTTTTCTACTGGGAAAATTTTATGTGCAACTGTCACAAGCGTCATTATTTAAGAAGTGAATTCTTCGTTCACTGGATATTCATTTATTCATCTGCGTTCGGACTCCATCTTTCTCTGCCTTTTCGTTTCAAGACATCAAATAGTCAACATGGGTTTCGCTAACGTTTGGTATTCGCATCCAAGAAAACACGGTCAAGGTTCAAGATGTTGGTAAGAATTATTTGTCAAATTAATCCGCATTCTGTGTTTTTGAAATTTACGAAAAATTCGCTCAGAAACGTGTGAAAATAGTTTTTCAATTTATTCGAAAATGCACGTGCCTTAAACGTTAACTAAATCAAGAAATTTTGTTTTAGCCGAGCTTGCTCGAACAGACATGGTCTCATCCGTAAATATGGTCTAAACATATGCCGTCAGTGCTTCAGAGAGTACGCCAACGATATTGGATTCAAGAAGGTGTGTAAACCTAACCTCAAACACAAAACTCAGTTTTATAGTTTACTAATTTTATTTCATTTTAACTTTTAGTTGGATTAAGTAACGTGTTGCACGCACCATCTGAATGCCAACATCATTTCGAATAATTGGAATCGAACAACAAGCGACAAAAAAAATGGAAATAAAAATGCATCTCGTTTATTTGTTTACATTTTATTGACAACATGACATTTTCAATTATTGGCAGTATTGTTGGCAAAAATAAATAATTTCCTATCGGCAACGATTTCATTTTATTACTAAATTATCAGTCCATTGTCTGACAAGGCCTGTGTTGAAGCGCTGGAGAGAAAAAATATTTTTTGTTTGATGGTAAGTTCTACGTTTGTGGTTCTATGAAACATATCCAAATATGAGAGCGCGTCAAAACATTATTTCTTTGGTAAGAAAACGTGTTTTCCTTCTTACGGAAGTACAATTAGAAAGTTGGTATTTTTTTTAGTCCAAAACCTTGTAACGACTTGTAACAACGTACCGTTCCCCCGAATTGTTGCAACAAACTTGGTTTTTAAGTCAAGAAATTTGAAACTTCGGTGCGAAGGAACACGTTGTCATACAAAGTTTTAGACTGAAAAATCAGAAATAGGAATAAGGTTACGACTTCAAGACCACATTGTTGAATTGGTCTTCTGATATTTTGATATGGTTGAGAGAACCATGTTGTAACTTCTGGCACATAATTTTTTTTTGCGAAATTTACTTACCTGGGCGAAGCCAGTTACCAACGCTAATAGTGATCTCCGTGGGGGCCGACAGTGTTTTTTGCCAGCTTCTTGACAGCAAACATTTGGAAAGCAGTCCAAAGTGTTGTTGCACTTTTTGGGGTATGAATCAAAAGCTGGGGGTGGAGGTGGCGTACATTGTAAGTACGCTGATAGGGATTCGATTGCTAAATTCAAAGATGCTATTCAACGAAAGTCCATCGAATTATTGGTTTTGGATATATTTACGATAAGACAGTTGCTTAGCACCGGGAAGCGACAGTTTCTCAAGTTCTGGTTTCGATGTGCGACAATATCGTTTGATTCCATCCGGACAACAAACTCTTGGCCAACAATCTGCGTCTGTTTCGCACGTTTGCAGTTGCCAAAACAGTTCGGCCAATGGTTCTTTAGGGCATTTTCTCGGTATTAGACCGAGAATAGCTGTAAGAAGCGTTTACAGACAGCTCAATTTTGTACGAAATTTGTTATGTAAACTTACGCGCGTGATCTTGTTCAGGAATCGGCTTTGCAACGCCTCGCAAACATCGACGGCTGCCAAATTGTTTACAACATCGATAGGTTTTTCCAACATTTTTTATGCATTCGCCATGTCGTTTGCAGAGTGTTGGGAACAATTGAAATTCCGCCTGAGTTGCATTGGGGCATTGATACAAGTCTGTCTCGTACGTTAGAGGTTCTTTTTTCTTATTGCTCTTCGTTGGTTGTTTCTTCGAGGGCAGTTCCTTGGTCGAAAGTTGTATCCGATTGGACGATTGCGTCGGTGCAATTTGTCTGGACAGTGAGGATGAGGTCGTTATCGCACGTTTTGGTGCTGCCACTACAGGCTTGGTTGTGGTTTTGTTCGATTTTTTTCTTGTAGTTTTGTTGCTGTCATCTTTTACCTTTGAATTGCTTCGATTTTCTACCACTGCAGTCGTCGATGATAAAACTGCAAAAAATTATAAAGTAAGTTCAAAAAAATGGATTTTCAACTTGGTAAATCATTGATTTTGGAAAGCCGGATGTAGTGGTGGTGGTGAAAGTTGAAAGGTTCAGGTGGGCGGGGCATTTAGGATGCATGGCTGAATACAGAGCCCCTCAAAATTATTCCTTAACGATCCATAAGGGCGAAGAGAAGTTGGACGCCCAAACATTAAATTGATTGATGATGTAGAACAAGATCTTCGGACGAGTAAGGAATTGGCAAAATAACGGCAAAATAGCGTTGGATCAGAATCCTCGAGCAGGCCAAGGCTCACAAGTAGCTTTAGCGACGAAAAAGTAAAGTAAATCATTCATTTGCTCTCCTATCCGAATTCTCACTTCGAAACTTGAAAAGGCACCCTCGGATGCTCTACAGTAGGGTGGTCCAACATCGTATTGGAAAATAAAAGTGTCGACAAGATTGGGGTACTTGTGTGAAAACAGACCCTGAGAAAAAGTCAATATGACGGCGATGAGATCTGAGTGGATCAGGACCTATTTTTGGGAATTTAATTCCTAAAAATTCAGAAAAATTCTTAAATTCTCAAATTTAAGACTTCAGGAATTTTTAATAATTTTTAGGAATTTCTTAAGAATTTCATGAAATTTTTAGGAATCAAAAAATTGGCACTGGACTGGGTTGGGTCTAGTGGTCGCTCAATGACCAAATGTTTGAAAAGAAAATCGATGAAAATGTAGGCCACGCTGGCTTCATATTCCCCTCCTCCTCTTGCCTTACGTAATTCATGAGCGACATCAAGGTTTGCAAGTGTGCAAGAGATACAAAATTACTGATATGAAAAGTTCCTCACTACAGCAATCCACTTCCACTATCGCTTGAAATATTGTCTTCTAAGCTGGCAGAATCAAAGATCCATTCGAATTTGACCGAAAAAACGTTTGAGTTTTGGATTTAAAACGTGAAAAAGTGATGGGAAAACTCCAGGGCTGGTCTCAAAAAATGGTCCCATTGACTGACTCTCAGGCCACTCGAAACGTGTATATGCACCAATAAACCTCTGAATCTTTTTATTTGGCACATTCTGAAAAGGAATCAACGATTTCACCAAAAATATTTATCATCTGTTGTTTATGTTCAATTTTTCTAAAGTCTACATTTTCATTGATTTAGTGTTTTTTCACACATTTGGTCGTTGAGCGACTTCTAAATCCACTCATATTGACTTTTTCTCAGTGTATCACAAAGCTCTGTTTTCAGATACGTCCCTTAACTTTGTCGACACTTTTATTTCCTTAAGTTCTTCGAAAAGGTGTCTTATGCGTTTACCACGACGTTCGTAACCAGTCGAATTTCCACCTGCGAGTAAGAGGGGAGCACCGATCATGGTACTTGGATGACGAATCAGCAATAAAAAAAAATGTCCGCCCGTCCGTCCGGCTGTCTGTCTGTCAACACGATAACTCGAATAAAAGTGAACCGATTCTTCAAAAACTTTTTTCCCCTGAAAGGTAATCTAACTTTTTTTTTGATTGAATCTGGGCACTGCAGGGCCAAGGGCCGTTTTAGTGGTTTTTTGTACAAAACTTGAGTAAATCTTTTCAGGTTTTCATAATTTTCTTTTTGCTTGAAAGGTCTGGGTATGCCTCACAACTTACAGAAGAAACTTTTTTTAATTTTGAGCTTTTGGACTCAGCTAGGGCCCTAAAACTGAATTTCTACTAGGGCCCAACGTTTTTTTTCTACATAAATGGGATAAATCTTATCCGATTTTCAAATTCTTTTTTTTTTTGTCTGAAAGATAATCCGAAAATCGATAAAGGAATTGAATTTGGGCAAAATCGGTTGAAAACTTTCGAAGTTACGGTCGAGAAAGTGGTGCAAAACGTGGTTTTTTGAAGGTTTGTGGAATTTTTTCACTTATATCTCCGCGAAATTAGATCGGAAATCGCTATGGAAGGTTTTAAATAAAAGATATGGACATCAGAAAATAACGAAAATTAAATTATAGAAAATCTTTTGAGTCAGTTGGCCAAACTCATCAACCAAGGACCACACGACCCTACACGATACTTGGTCGTTCTTCGTAAATACCTATTTCTTTAATGATGAGGTTTTTTGTGCAGTGTTGTAGAGAAAAAAGAACATTTTTGTATGGAAGTGTGGGTTAGAGGCCCTCCTAAGTGCTCTAGATCGTTCTAAGATCGGCCCAAGCACAAAAAAAAGTTTTTGTGAGAAAAAATTTGTTTCTAATTTTTTCTTTAAATTTGGAAATTTCTTTTTAAATTGAAGACTTTTTTAGGGATTTGGAGAGGTTTTTAGAGCTATTGCTTCGGACGGGTTTTTCAATATTGCCCTTTCGGCAATTTCCAATCCAATTTAATGTCGACGTAATTTCATACACTCAAGAGTTAAGGCAACATTTACTTAGATACGTTCGTTTCTTTTCGCAACATCTATTCTGTTGGTGACATCTATTCTGATACGTACGGGTCCCTTGCATATGTTTTGCATACCCTTCTGCTCTACAGACTTTGAAGTCATCTGTTGCGTGTTGCAGTAAAGAAGCATGTTTCCTGTTGTAAAGTGGCTAAATATCATCCTCAAGTAAAGGGCTCTAAAAGCAGACGTTTCTACTACTACTATCAAAATTGTTATTATTATCACTGCAGAGAGTAGACGAGGTTTTTCGCAGCTTGCAGATAATATTATCGTCTTGGATGAATTTACATTTCAGAGCGAAAAAATAACTTGCCGGAAACCTCGCACTATTCGGCATAGATACCGCAATCACTAACGCCTTGAACAGATTTGTACAATTTTACTCTAATTGTCCGGTTTGTGTTCTTGTTTTATTTTTGGTGTAACAAGATTTCATACATTAACCTTGAGACTAATATGATTGGCTTCACTAGATTTAACATTTTTAATTCGTTCATGTCGCTTATTCAAAGAGATTTTATATGTGTGGCGTATAAAGTGTGCAAAATTTTTTGAAAGTCAACTCCACACGTTATTCAATGTAAACAATTATATATGTTATAAAATCGTCACATTTGATCCAATGACGATAAGCAAGTAATTAGCGAATTTATTAACCAAAGAACTTCCTTGAGAAAGTATTCGAAAACAAAGTGAATATGAAGTTCCACCTTTTCTGAGAAACGTGATTTCGTCTTGTGTATAATCTTGCCTTAACAATGCATGGAGGGGTTGTTGGAATGTTTTTACTGCGCCAGAGGTAATCTGTTCGACGAACCGAGTGCTATAAGATGTATAAGGAGCCTAAAGTACCTCATTGCAAAAAAAAGTCGAAGAATTTTAAGCAAGTGAAGTATCTGATGGCAAACATTTTGGGGAAGGTGTCGGAAAAATTTTATCTGGAGTTTTTTCAACCGCATGATTTTTTATTAGTCAATTTCGAATTGCAACGGAAAGCTTTAAATTATGATTCGTTTTCAGTGCGAAAAATGCTCAATATTTAGACTTTCGCGAAACTCTGCACATGTTTCGTTGAGTAAAGGCTCTTCCAATTCCTATCGAAAGTGCGATACAAGTCATATAGTGCAAGGGATTGCACATTCCAGAATCGAGTATTGCATTTTTCTTTTAAAGGACATGATTGGAACAGGTAATTTCTTCAACACAATATGTAATATGACATTACGCAAATAGGTGGAATATGGTTTCGGTGACCTTTATGTCACTAATGACGTTACGTATCGATATAGAAAAACGTGTTTCTTAAACAAAAAATGTAAGGTGGCGGCTGGTTTTCGTATGGTCAAAAGTAATATAGTAAGTACGACCGGTGCGACCTCTTGTAAAGCCGTTAACCTGCGGTTCAAACCTCAAATATCTGGAACATTAGTAGAAGTAAAGAAATATTGTAACAGGAGAGTCGTTCGTAGAAAATTGATGAATAACAACTCCCAACACATGAATTTTGAATTCTTTTAATTCTGCAGTCGTTTTTATTGTCAATCTTAGTTTACCTCAAATATTTCGATAACTCTAAGAGATGGAGATAGTTCCAATAGAAATAAAAGACCTAAAAATATGTAGAACATCAAAAAGTGGCAGCTTTGACCACTTTGTTACAATAGACTTCATTTACAGACGTCACTCTAATCTGGGTACCCCGACACTCTGGAGTAGAAGGAAACGAGATGGTGGACGAGCTAGCCAACGTGGGTACGAAGGAGGCGGTCATACAAAGCGCTTCTCCTAGAAACCAAACTTGGAATGAGCAAAGGGTCTGCTAAGTATGGGCAGGGATCGCATTAGGAGAGTGGTCGGAACGATAACTGCACAGTGCGGGCTGAATGGGCACATGAAAAAGATGGGGTTTCGGAAACTTCCAGATGTGCGTGCGGATCGGAAGTAAAAACGGATATTCATGTGATATGCGAATGATCCAAGTTCTTTCAATTGAGAGGCAGACTGCTGGGAGGTTACATCGTGCAACCATCAGATGTTGTCCACCTTCAGTCATCAAAGTATAATGGCCAACCTGATCATACGAATTTGTTATTGATGAAGAAAGTAAACAAAAAAATAATTAATTTTCGACTCGACGGATTCCAGTCAAACAAAATACCAGCACATAGTTCATGAGCACAGAATTACTCATTTGCTAATCTGGCAAATATTTCTCGAGATATAAGAGTTTGGAACAACAACACTGACGAATGTGTTTTTGAGTTACTTTCTATGTTTTCTGTGAAATTCGTCTTTTGTATGCTTAAATGTGTTAAGTTATCTACAATAATTGTAATAGTGATAAAAAGTGTGAATCTTTTTCGGGAGAAAATATGAATTTTCGTCTAACAAATGTGAAAAGTTTAATTCATAACTCGGGGAAAAATAGAAAATTCTTAACTCGGTTGAAATCTGTGGCCCTCGCAGAGAAAATTGCAACTCGAGTGAATTGCGGCCCTCGCTGCGCACAAACTTCACTCTCGTTGAATTTTTATCTGCTTGTGCCAAAAACTTTACTCTCGTTGCACTTTTCTTGCTTTGGCCTCTGACATCAACCTTGTTAAGCAATTTTTTTTCTCCACTTGTCATGAAAATAACTATTGCGCGACCTCTAAATTACAATTCGTCAAAAAGAAAGTCCCATTCAATTCCATTAAATTTTCTAAGTCTTAGCGAATATTTTATGAATTTTAGAAAAAAATGGGGTTTGAAAGACAGATTCAATTTCAATTTCAATTTATTTATAAAATAATTTTTACATCAAGTAAATCATGACTTCATTGTGCATAGCACTTTAAAGAAGCCGAAGAAAGTTCATATCGTATTCTTATATCTAAGCTAGAGATTTTTTCCAGAAATATAAAATTAAAAAATGAGATAATAGAAAATAACGAAGTAGCTAGAAATATTCCAGAAATCTTATGATTATATTAATGAGCAATCTAAAGGACTGTCCAGGATTTTAAATTGGCTACGAATGCAGCACGTCATTTTGTTAATAATGACTTCTCGAATGTATCTCGGTAACGAACTTAAACATAGGCGACAGAAACAGCGGCTGTGAGCGGCGCCCTCCGAGTGAGCGCCAATCCCCCCTCCCCCCCCCTACAACATAAACTTCCTCACATTTCCTTCTAGTCCCAAACATTAAAGTAAACGCAATTAATTAATCATACAGGTGATTCTAGAATCAGTTAAGTTTCGACGAGTCGGCTCTCTCCCACGGGAATGCATATCTAAAGTGTTGCTGGCCCAGTAGCCATTCTTTGAGTCGATCTATAAATCTATGTGGCGCTGAAGACACTACTTGTTCTGGAAGAGCGTTATACAAAGAGCTTCCTACAGTTGTGATGGCTTTTTCAGCTTTGGCTGTCTTCGCCCAGGCCGGCCGGACCCTAATCTTCCTTCTTATGTCGTAAGCATATACTGACATTTGGAATACTATTGTATTGTGAGACCTTTGATTCACGGCTTCGTGAACAAATTTACACACGTTGGCTTTGTATATACTAATGACGTTGAGGATTCCTTTGCAGTGCAGACTAAAGAGATCGGCAGTCGAAGTCCTAGATGGGAGTTTACAGACATTTTTGAGGCACCTGTTTTGCAGTACCTGGAGCTGTTTCAGTTCACAGTTACTAGCTGTTCCCCACGCTCCAATTAAATAATTCAAGTGAGAGTGCCCTAATGCATAGTAGATTGATAGAAGGGCAGGTTTAGGGATGTGCCATTTTAATTTGCATAGAACTCCGCTTAGGGATGCCAGTTTCCTGCGCACGTGAGAAACATGATGAGCCCATTTCAATCTGGCATCTATGATCAGGCCGAGGTACTTATAGGTTTCTACAGAACTAATTGTTCGCCCTACGTAGATCAAGCTTGTTTGCATTGAGAAATCTACTGATGAGGCTTAGGTCGAACAGAATGTTCTGTATGTTGGTATGGTATGTCAGATTAGAGAAAAAAACTCCTGAATCGTCTGCGAAAAGGATGACGGTACCTTTGAGCGGAAGAAGATGTATGTTGTTTATGAACACCAGAAACAGAAGTGGCCCCAGTACACTTCCTTGCGGCACTCCAAGTTCAATGATCTGAGGTCACTTTTTTCAACCGTTGATAACCACACACTGCTTTCTACCACTAAGGTAAGGACAGAAGGTTCAATTATGTTACATAGCGATACGAAACTGCAACGTGTACTCAACATACTGAGTGCTTAAACGTTAAAAGTACCAAAAGAACACATTTACGAACTACCAGTGAAAAAATTTAAGAAGGAAAGATTGAAAGGCCACGTGTGCGTCTTTTTCATGCGTACTGGAACGTTTGTTCACTCGTAGAAATTTCATTCGTCTTGCGGCTTTTAGAGTTAAGAAACTCTAGTTACGTTGAATATAACGCATTAATAGTAACATGTTCATATTTTGTCTAAGTCAAGTAAACCTTGACCTCTAAACGAAAAAAGTGAATTCAAAGAGTTAATTGACGCCCTTACTAATATAACTCGTACCTAAAATGATTAACTCAAGTACGGGGACATCGAATCTAATTGCTAAGAAATATTTTTTATATGAAAAAATACTTTGAACATTTTGAATCAAATTGTTAAACTTAGCAGCAATTCGAATATTCATGCACTTAAAAATTGCTAAACCTTTTTGCATCACACATCCATTAGTTTATAATAATTTTACATTGAAATAATGAGTTATTACTTTGCACTATTTCTATGGTTTTTATTATGAAAATTGCAACAATTAGTCTCAGCACTTGTTTAATGGCTCAGAGTGTTCAATTCATAACAACCATATCAAGAGGAAATACAATTTGGTTTTCAAGCATCAATAGATTTATTTGGTTCAAACTCCTTCAAACGTTTACACTTGTTTAATTTTCATTCTTCGATAGTTGCAAGGCTAAATTCGAAAAGACCGAGCAAGGTAACAAACGCAACTGTTGCAAAATAACGGCGAGCATCCGAAGAATTAATGTAGAATGTATTTGAGTGAACGTAATTTTCTTTTACGTAAAATTGATAAAGAAAAATAGATAAATCTTCGGTATTGCTCAAATCTTAAGTTTTAAAATTTTACATAAAATGATTAATGCGTCATATAATATGTTCGTATACGGATGTTCATATCCCGGGTAATAAAAAATATTTATGCGTCGCATCGTCAGACGAACTTTGAAAAACCCATAATTGCCCATACATAATTTGCCATACAAATCAGAGAGTTATCGCTTTTCACTTTTTTGAGACTGTACAACAAAATCAGAAAACGTTAACTGGATCAAAAACGGCATCCACATAAGAAAACAATTTGATTTAATATACGACATTTAGTTGATGCCTTTTCCTGACATCCGGGTAAAATATTAGAGTGACAGCGGGTCGTAAATAAAAGTTCTTTAGGCTTGTAACTAGGGCAACCGATATATCAAAGTACAATTCCCTAACATCATCAGCTGGGAAAACGTAAGGCATTTACAAACTTTATCTTGTCCAAATAACAAATTTGAAAGCAGTAACGTAGTGTGCATAGTAGAAATAAACAGCACATAAACCTAACCTAACGCCTTATATTTTATAGACTTTTTTCTTCTTATTATAACATTCCCATTCATTACCAGGGTTGTATTATGATAATATGTGATTTTTTTTTCAACAAAATTCAGTCTTCTCCAACTGTAAAAATTACGTTTGAAACATCAAACCTGTAAACGTTCAGCTGCTAGGGTGTGGATGTGGAACAGGGGCGCGACAGAATTTTGTTTCGATCTTTGCAAGTAATATTTAGCATGAAGGTAGCTGCAGTTGCTACCGAAGCTAACTTCATTGCAAAAAAATCAGCTGATTTTTAAACTTTCCAATGAAGTCAGCTGATTTTGATAAATTTATGAATGAAATCAGCTAATTTTGTTTGCAATGAAGTTAGCTTCGGTCACAACTGCAGCTAACTTCAAGTTGAGTACTACTTGCGAAGATCGAAACAAAAGACTACCACACCCCTGATGTGGAACGTTGCGCCAGCGTCATTCACAATATGACATTTCGTATAAAAAAAATGTTCTATTGTAAATCGCGATGGCGCGAACTTCCTCGTTCTCCTGGAGAGAACTTTAACTCGTTTTGCGGAAAGTTCAATTATATTATTGTATTGTATTGGCGCAAACTGAATTTCGAAACACAAGACAACTTTCAAGGTTTAAAACACCGGCTACGAGCCCTTATTGTTGTTTCTTTTGTTCTCCAAAAAAACTAAATAAAGGCTCGTAACTAGCAAGGGTCTCTTAACCGGTGCACTTACCCAATAACTCAATATCTCATCTCAATAACTCAAATGGTCTCGTTATAACATTCTATAAAGCAAACAAGTATATTAAGGAAAAATGTCCAAAATATCGTTAATGTTATATAATGAATTAAGAGTGTATTACATATGGCTTGGACATTGTTATTTTAACGAGTGGGGAGGCGCGGGATGTAACCACATGAGCCAAAATAAAAATTTCCAAACCATTATGTAAGTTATTTTACTTGCTAAGCCCCGCGAGAATTAAAATTACCGCAACTGTCGTCAGGTAATGACTCATTTTCGCGGGGTGCTGCAAGTAAACAATATTAACGTTTAAAATGTCATTTTGACAATTGGGATAAACTTTTAATTTCAATTAACTCAATTACTCAATCGTATTACCATGAGTGCTGCGTAAACCTCTGCCTGGAAGACGCTGAATGTTTTACCCGAATGGAACCAACTGCCCTGTGCAGTGTCAGAAGTGTACACTTCAGCCCCAGATCCATCGGTGAATAACATTTTCACATTTCTAGGCAGACAAGCCTGCCACACATCTAACCATTCTTGTCTCTTCGGAAATATTGCTTCAAACCGCATAGTGAAGTCAGTTACTGGCGTCATTCTGTCCCTTGACATGTCGAAAATCGGGTCTGAAATTACTTCATCAATTCTCCCATGCCCTATGCGGAAGTAAGGGGCCCACAAGTCTGATTTCCCTAACCTACCCGGAGTAGCGAATTGAATGCCAATTTTTTTTTAATTTGACTTCCGCACATGTTCAGGTAAAACTTTCTTGGAGAAATAGTTTAAGAATGTCGATGTCGAGTTTCTGTAGCTCCTTTGAATTGCTTGCATACTGGAGCTACGCTGACTTATGTGAATTCTAGGAGTTTTTTTTATTATAATTCATATGTTTACTCTATTTTACGGATCTAGAATTTAGTTTTTTTTTTGTCATTATCTTATTACTGAATAAAGAAATAATAATGATAATAACATGCTGACGTTTTCGAATTGTATCATTCTAAAGATAGTGAAACTCAAGTAGGGATAGTAATACACCCCTGTTCATTACATCAGATTCTGATATTTTCGATTATTAAGTAAAATCAGTTTAGCGTCACGGTTGAATAAATAACCGAAAACTTAAGTAGCAAAAACTGACCACGTTTTGTTACTTGATTAAAAGTAAATGGAATTATCAACATAAAAACAGAAAATAAAAATTAAAAAACTTCGACATTCATTTTGGTGTTGCTTTCTTCAGCAGATCCTGCATTTAATTGACAGGTATACAAGAAATCCTATCTCCTGATTGTATAATTATAAAGACATTAAAGTTTTGCATAACAAATAATTGTGCCATTGCGGTAACAAGAATGTAAACAAAAAATGTGCAAAGCTAGGTCAGTGTCATAAACAGGTTTGCTAGTTCTTTTACATCTGATACAGTCAAATCATAAAATAAAACTTTATGTGGTCCAATCCATTGTTGACTTTCATTCTCTTTGCCATAGTTTTTGTTCCGCATATGCCCATAAAATATTTCTCAATCATAGGCATGCATTAATCTCGGGAGCTAACTCTGACAAGTAGGTATTCTGGGGGAATATGAGCGAGGAGTGTGTGGGAATCATTCTATACGAAATAGATCTAATGGAGTAAATTTTCTCAAGTGAACTGCAGAAATCATTTTAGATAGTCCCACCTCCACACTGAACTATTGAAACTGAAATCTTATACTCTCGAAATCGTGAAAAACAATTCGTGCTCGTTATTTTGGGAAACCCGCTCATCGCTACTTTAATACGTTATTCGTTCACAAGGTTTGTTTCGCATGATTTAATCGTGATTCAAGCGGTTGAATATGTATGTGCTTCATTCTCAAAGAGCTCCTTAATGAGTCAGTTCTAAACACAATAAAAGCGTCGATGGAGTATGCCACATGCACGCAATTACACGGATAACGATGGACGTTTTAAATTGGTTTTTATTTTAATTTTTCGTGCATTACAGAAATGCCGATGGAATGGTTTTGTTGTTCAAAAAATTATAAATATTACATGAGCAACAATTTGGTGAAAATGCTTGCAAACTTACCAAGAGCAGAGTTTCCATTATGATTCGTTATTTTTGATTTAGTTTTATTCGATTTTATAATAAAAGTTGAATTCGTATTTTTGGTACTGGCTGCTAAAGTTGTTGTTGTTATATCACAAAAAACTAAGCAAATTAGGAATGAGCACAAAATGTTTCTGAACAAAATCATATTGATTGGTGTACGATTGCATCACAGTAAATGTATTGGTAATTCAAATTAGTTTTTGCATAAGTTTTTTTTAATTAACCGAAAAAAAGTATAAAAATATTTACTTTAAGTCAATCACTTTTGTTTTGTTTGTGATCAATTGTATGCGATTTATTGTTTATGGTGTGGACACACACACGACTCTTTGTATTATTATTATTGTTTCAAATAGAAACAACAAAACAAACTACTTGTAAATAAACAAATCGAATATATTTTAAAGTGCCTCTAACGTATCAGCAAGAAGTGTTAAGAAAGTGAATTTTATTTGCCGACTGACACACTGTGGTTTGTTAAAAGTTCCGTATGGCTGAACTGCACACCGTAGTCACATATCCCGTTCTCGACTGCTTATGGAGGGGTCTCAGTTGAGTCAAACTTTCACTCTTTATAAGATCTTTGAGAATTCTACCAGCTTAACCAACTAGATGCATAACGTTCACACTCAATACTCATTTATGAAAAGATTTGAGCAAAGCATTAGCTCTGCAAATTATTATTAGTTTAAGGAAAACGGATTTACAAAATTTAACATTTGAAAGTCCAGGTCTTAGTTGTTTTACACTTTTTGGTATTAGTCTTCTAGAAAGGATATTTTGTTTTTATATTTATATGCAATGAGTTAAATAAATTCAATGGCAATTTTATTTGTTTGAGCAATACATTGTTAAAGAACACTTGGAATTTTGATTTCTTTTTTTACATTTTTCTTGAAAATTTTTTTAAATAAGGGAGTTAGATAGAAGATTGGTAGGCGACTTTGGAGGGCGCTGCTAGAGGGTCAGAAGTGGTAAAAAGAGGGCGTTGAGGACGGGCTGGCAAGGGAAGATATACTAGAGTAAATTATAATAATTTGAGGAGGGATCACTCATACTTTCTCAAGGTATGAGGTTTAAAGCGTCTATGATTAAGGAGCGCGAAGCGCTAATGTTGCTACACTAACATGCTGAAAAGTGAAAAAGAAACCAACAAGGAACCAAACTAATGTCGTGATAGTCAAATTAACGAAAGTAACGAAAAAACAAAATGGTTCAAGTCATGTCGTGTTTACCCTAAAGTCGCCGTCCTGCTAGTCTCAAAATTCACCAGTTCATTTACATAAAATTCCCTTGAATTTTATGCTGACAGAAACACACTGGGGAACTCGTCAGGGACGACATTATAATATTCGCATTCTAATGCAGAAATTACATAACAAGCCCTCACCTTCGAACAACGTACAGCATAAACACGAAAGAGGCAATCAAAGAAAAACAACTTCAGTTATTGCGCCTGCAAAGTAAAATAAAGCTGAATTTTTACTGATCTTGGAATTCAAGAAAGTTTATATTTTAAACGGCCGTAAATTAGGCAATTTAACGTTCAAGTTTCTGTTCAGGTTAACGGGTTCATACCAGCCGAATGCAAATGTTTCTTTATATATTTTGTCAAATTAGGTGCTGAGCATAAGACATGACGCTCTTCGCATACAAACAAAAGTATCAGTCAAATTAAAACCTTTAACAGCTATTGATGCAACTTACTGTTCGTACCTACTGTGGCCGGCAACTGAAGTAAGCGACATCCTAAAATGTACACCAAAAATAATCCCTTGAGAAACGGCTTTTTTGAACCACCTTTCATTCAACTTTAAAATTCTTAAAATATATTTTTTATAAAATCTTATTTTTTAAAATGCCGATTTTAGCATCCAATTTACAAATTGGTTCAGTAATACATTCTTCACTTTGTAAATATGTCTCTTTCGGTGAAAGGCAATTTACATTTGGATTCTCATTGATGAAGACCCCCATTTTAAAATATCCGAATTGAAGTAGATTCAACAAAAACTCATGACAAAAATGTAATTTTAAAAGTAATCTTTCGAATTAGTTGCTCCAATATTGATGTACACATACCAGCCGATAATTGTTGATTAAGTAATGTACTTCACCACATTCCCCTTATTTGAATAAACATCATACAAAATTCAATTTATGTCACTCTTCCGTAAGCATAAAAATGTAAAATTCTTTTTGATCGTTTTTGATATTCAGTTTGAATGAGCTGAAACAATTTCTTGCCTTTTTTGTATATAAACTTCACCGGGTGTCACTTCACAAACTTTTTTATTCATATTGAAAGTTCATTACTGTCGAACAACAATTTACGAATGTATGATGAAAATTAGAGCACATCGCACACAATAGCACGATAACGTAAGAGATAAAGCGAATTGGTAAAATGAATTTCACAAGAGAAATGCGTACATGGGTAGTTCTCTTATATTCATTCGGTCATATTAAGTGACACCCGTTATAAACATACCTTGATTGACTGATGTAATTTCATCATTTGTCAGTTTTGTCAATCAAAATGGACAACATTCGCAAGAGAAAGACAAAAGCCATCACGTAATATGCAAGTCTTCTGAGCTTATCTTTTATTATTTTCGTTGTGATCATTCAACAAAAATTGATTTTGGGTTAAAGTTGAATTTATATTGGCTTTTATTGGATTTATTGAACGAACGTTGATGGTTCTTAAAAAGTGGTTGAGATGTTTGGAGAGTGAGTATAAATGGATGATGATTGCAAATATTTGTCGCGTAAATGCGTTGACACGTTATGATAACTGGTGAGAGTATACAAAGCTTCGCTTAGTGTGGATTTTTTGCAGAATTTAATTTGACGATTTTCCCATTGGTCATGATACGAACATTACCTGTTTGTTTGCATACACGCTTGCACGCATTATTTACACATTCTCACCATTAAAACTAAATATTCAACGTTTATGTCACATCACGTATCACATTTGTGATTGTAATACACAACAATATATTCAATGAGATACTTTCCCGATGAACAATTTTTGCTTCGTGTGGGAGCCGAACGAAAAATGTTGCTAGGAGAAAAAAAAATGTACTCGGCGGTTAATACGGCGGCTGAAAAAATGTATCTTTGAGTTGAAATTCGAAATAAATTCTCAAAATTAAAAAATATAATGATTTTTCCGTCAAAAATAGTTACCACAGGGGTGGTCGCCGACGGACTGCGAAAGCCCTCTTTGAGGGTAAAATCGGCACCGGTGGCCAGGGGCCCCTGGTGTAGTGTGTTATGCGATATAACTGGAAGACTTCAGTGATATCTCCAATACCGAAAATTATTGGAACCAAGAAAGGTGAAGAGCACAGGCCAGTAAATCAACTACCAACTTATGAAAAAGTGATAAAAGAAGTTGCAGAGAAACAACTTACAAAACATCTAGAAATGAATAACATCTTAATAGAACAATAATTTGGGTTCAGAAAGCGGAGATCGTATGAACTGGCGTTAATCGAGCTGTATAGTAAATGGAAAAAAGCGGTTGACAACAATTGCACTGTCATTGCTGTTTTTTTTGCACTTCAAGAGAGCATTCGAAAGAGTTCATCGAAATAGGTTATTGAAGAAATTGGAGAAATATGGAGTCGAAGGAACAGAACTTAGATGGCTTGAGAGCTACTTAACAAATAGATCCCAGAAAACAAAATGTAATGGAGTAGTTTCGGACATCGAAAACGTAGAATTTAGAGTTCCGCAAGGAGCGACATTAGCCGGAATTTTATTCATATTATATATAAATGACATTCAGATCTGCAATATTATACTCTTCACTGACGACACACTCATCTACATAGAAGAACAGAATACAACATATGGTAACATTCGATAAAATAGATAGAGAGCTGGATCTGGTGAACAAGTGGCTCAACAAAAAGAAAGACTACGATAAAAACAATCATAACATTATAATGGCAAATGTCGAATTAGAAAGAGTATCAAAATTTAAGTACCTGGGTGTCATGTTGAGTAATGATCTAAAATTGACTAATCACACAAAATACAGCTAAGAAAATTGGATTCCTAGCGAGAATAGCGTGCAAACTAACACCGCAGCATAAAATTACTTTATCATTCAATTATATCACCGCATTTCACATACTGTGCAGCAATCCTATCAATGTGTTCTGAAGCAGATTTCACGAAGCTGCAAATCTTACAAAATAAAGCATTGAGAGTGGTGCTGCGATGCCACCGATTCACAAGCATATTTCTAATGCGATCGACGCTAGAATGGATGTCTGTGAGACAGAGGATTGTCTTCCTTACGTTGGTGACGGTATACAAATTGAAATATAGTATTCTCCCGAAGTACGTGACAAGGGATATCAAATATGTGAGTGAATCGCATAGGTATCCATGGTATCCATTGTGAAATATAGGAGACTTCAGTTTGCAACAACACAAAAAAGCAAGCACGAAAAAAAGCATATTCTTCAATGAGCTAATGATATTCAACAGTCTACCGACTGGATTAAAAAATGAATTAAATCTAGTGAGTTCTAAAAGAAAATTCACTACGTTTATTAAAGAATCATTCGAATGAAATTTAATTTATAATAATGAACAATGAAGACGATGTAGCAAAGGCTAATAAATAAAGTATTTATCTATCTATAATCTATATGGCCGAACCCGGCCCTAGCGTTTGGTTGAGGCGCCTAGTGGCACTGCAACTTGGCGGTTGTGGTATAGATAGTGAACTGAGTCAAAGCAGTTCACTTGTTAAATTTGGGCGACTAAACCCCTACTCCTTTCTGGGCAACCAGGTTGGCGAAAATACAGTAGAGATGATTACTTAAGGACTAAAACAAACTTTTTTTAACAAAACGGTTAAGAGTCAGAAATAAGATTGTCAATAGATAGATAGGTACGCTGTGTAACAAAGCAACCTTCGTTACGAGGGCAGCAGCTTTATTTGTATTTTAAATAAATGAATTCTTCTTCGGGCCTTACCTAGGTCTCGTAGGTTTTGTACCGAACATCCGTTTTTAGAGAGAGTCGCCCCATGGGGGCCGTGCGGTTAAAGCATTGTTTGGTACGCACGTGGATCTGCAACATCATCGTTGTCTAAAATAGTTTAACGTTTGTGGGGCATGGGGCAACCCAGGGCAATCCGAGAAACACCATTGAAGAGTTGCGACTTCCACGTACTGTAATAGACATTTGTGGCTATGAGCCCTACCTGAGGATCTAATATCGGTGCCATGGGGTTCATGGGGTTGGGGACCCTCAAGTTTCAACAACATCTATGCTTGACCCAACAAGGTGTAGGTACCTAATGGTGTTGTACCACTCAATTCGGTGTCGATTCGGCGACTGCAACATTCCAAGAAAGCAGTAGAGATAGGTCTCGGCCTCGACCCATGATGAAGGAAAGCACTTGCATGCAGGATCTCCATTGGGTAGAATTTTCACTATCGCGCTAATTATGCTCATCCATGCGGTCGCGCTGTTAAGGCTATGCTAGGTACGAGAGGACTAACGACTGGCGGCTCGGATCGGCGCTTATGTCTGCTTCGTATATTTTCAAAAAACCCACAAAGAAATAGTGAGAATGCAGAATTTTATTTACTTTTGTGCGGACATTCGAATAGCTCAGTTCGCCCCAAAACAAGTGTATGTATGTACTAAATGTACAAAAGAGCTCATTGCTAAACGAGCGAAAAAAGCGCACACATTAATACGAGCGTTCATTCACCGTACAATATCGTCATCGGGGTCGAATTGGCCAGGTGATGTGATAATGATTGCATCTACAGAGAGGGGAGTTGCAATTGGCCAGGTAAGATCAAATTGGTTGGTTGTCAAACTGGCCAATTTCACCTCCCCCCTCAATTTCACATGGCAAACTTCATCCGCCATTACGGAATATAGTGTACAAACTTCTCATTCCTGGATGGTAACACGTATGAAAGAGACAATTAAATGGACGTTGACAGTTTCAGAAAACTCTAAACTAAGACCCGTACTAAACGTTTCCAATTCTCCATGAACTTTACTAAATCGAATAGCTCAGACAAATTTTGTTGAGTAAATCAGGTAAATGAACAATGAAAAATCATAAACTTTGAATCAATTCTATATTTACATTGCATTCCTCTTACTTTACGTTTGAACATTGGAGATAAACTCTTGAATATAGCTAGAAGCTAGAACTACGCCCGACCCACCACAACACAACTCAACTCAAGCTAGAGCTTTGAAAGTCAATGGAAATTGTATTCTTGTATATTATTCTTTGCCTCGCCTTCCGGTACACAATTCAAACTCGACATTCAATATCCCTCATCTGTCGCGTGTTTGTTATCCGGGTCTTTCGACATTTAATGAACCATTACACTTTATTACACTCTCTTTCGCAAATGTGGTGACATATTCTACCGTCACGACTTTTAGGTAATTAGCACAATGTTCTAATTAAAGAAAAGAACTTGTAATTTGCTCAAATAAGATTGAAGTGAACATTCGATTTTGTAGTTTGTTTGCTAACCCTGGGTATTGAAATCGTGTGAGTGATTCAAGTTCAGATTGACTTCAACAAAACCATCTTGTTAATAATCAATCAACCGCTAATTAAAGATAACGATACCTTCCTAAAGAATCAAATTAGTTCAAAATCGACTTTAATTAGCTGAACTAAAAGAACATGCGACATGCTATCACGATCTGAAAATCAAATGACAATTTACCTGCCTATCCCTGTGTTGCTATCGACTGCTTTGATAATAACACAAGTAGCTTGCAGTGAATGGTGTGTTAAATTTTGTGCTCGTAATAAGTAATATATTTAAAAAAAAAAAACAATTAAAAATGTTTTGTTGGAAATTGCAAGACATTTCAGTTTTCGTGATAGCTGTGACTTTTTTTCGAATTAATCTGCATTTTTGTTAGTGTCCAGAGTCAGTTAAACAAGCGACTATGGTTTTTCTTTCCTTTTTCGATTGTACGATATTGCTGTCTGCTTGTGTGGCCATCAAATCAAAATCGCCTAATCTCCAACTTATTTAACCAAAAAATTTGCATTAATTGAACATGCATTTCTGTCAATATAGCAAAATAATTTAGCTTTATTTATCAAGATCAAAATGAGGACTGCAAATAATTAGTAGATAACGGAGAACAAGACAGCACAGCAACAAGATTGATTAATTCGAATTGACTTTTAAAATAAGAACAATGCAAAAAGAGAGATTAAAGTTTGCATTTGTGATTGTGGAAAGAGGAATTTTTGATATAACCGAAAAATATAAACGTAGACCAGTCATGACAGCCGACGAAAAATTGGTAACTGCTACCCGAGGATGAAATCACCTACTGCGCCTTAATCACCTAAGCTGTCAGTTATGATATGTAATTTTCTGAAGCAAAAAGAATGTGTAATACGTAAATTTTTACACTTATTTTGTTTTCTTTTGTTGGTTTCTTCTGTATCAACGCTTACTTTCCCGGCTGACTTCAAATCAAAGCACCCTCCCATTCTTCAGATTCGTCTAAGAATTAAATAGACCACCGAAGTACGAATGTACTGGTGATAAAAAAACCTATTAAGCACACGAACAACACTCGCAAGATTTTTTTTTTTTTGTGCAAAGAAAGTGGAAGTTATCGAGTCATAAAACTGCTGTGCAACGCATAAAAACCTTAAGATGAGAGAGATCTTGTATGAAAACCAAGGTTGGGCTAGCGACGCTAATAGCGCCGCACAGTGTTTTTTTGCAAGTGTTTAGTGCGCTAGCTCTAATTTCTGTAAAAATTGGTGGAATTAAAAAGTTTAAAAACGTTTAAAAATTCCTTAAGTTAAAAAATAAAATTTAAGTTAAAATTAAAAAATAAAAAATTAATTATAAAATCCTTGAAGTTTTAGGATCACGATATGTAAGTATTACTATTTTTCGGCAAGTGGTTTCCAAATGAAAAATAATTCTTTGAGGCAAGACATGGTATTTCCCAATTAACCAAATTCTTCCGCGGAAAGTCGTTCGGACATTGAACAAAAGAAGCTTTTGAAAGCCTTCACTGTTCTTTGTCCGAACGAATTTCCACATAAGAATTTGGTTAATTGGGGCCGCTAGTAGCGAAGCTATTTTGCTAGTCACTTCGCTAGTAGCGACTAGCGATCCGCTAATCCACTGTATTTTATTAGTACAGCCAAAATTCGACTGGCCAAAATCCCGATTTCCACTTCGTCGTCTTGAAAAAAAATTTACTGAAATGTAAAAAAAAGTCATTTTCATGTAACACAAAAATATTGATTAGCATATGACGACTTAACGTTCGATATATGTAACTGCCGTGTTTCGCCTAAACTGCACAGTATCGCACTTTATTGTAAACTGTAAGGAGCTCGTAGAATCTTTGCGTTTCTATTGCAATGTAAGTTTTCCAAAAAATCTGTTTTTATTATTTATGCGTATGGTTACATCCATATATTTTTTACAATTACAATTACATTTCATTACATACAGACATTATCATTAGATTCTTATTAATTTCACTATTTGTAGTACTCGATGATTCATATTGCCGGGAGGATAGTAGAACTAACAGGTTCGGCAGCCACAGTGATGATATTATACGTTTTCTGTGCGAGCCATCAGGCTATCGTCAGTCACACTTGTTCGGTGTCCATATCATATTGAATGTGATGTTATCCAGTACGAGCGTCATCTATGAAGGACTGTTAGGGTTTACTTGTCCACGAAAATTTCCCATCAATTTTTTCTTCCGTCTACAAGATGACGTTATATGCCATTCTGATGAAAGTACACATAAATTCCTCTCTCCATGTGTGAGTGACGTCACACATTTTTTTGTGTACTTAATTTTTCGTTTCGCGCATCGAATACTGAAAGTACTCAGATTCTGAAGCTTGGGTAAGCTTAGAGATGTTCCTTATCGATAGTTAATTACAGAAAAATCCTATACATCCCAGGGATCGAAGCTGGGTTTTCTGCGTGGAAGGCAAGTGCGATCACCACTACGCCAACCCAAAATTCTGTGAGACGGTAGTATAAAGTCAAAAGGGGATGAACCTTTTCCACGACGACGACGTAAGTGAAAATCCTCGTCAGTGCACGTTGAGTGTGACATCGGCAAATATATAAATAAAGAGTTTGACTAACTTTTTCGATGTAGGGTATTGTAAAGTACAGCACAGTTGTACTGTGTAGCAGTCAAAGATTGTTCAGCTTTTCTGAAAATATTTTTCGGTCAGACGATTTCCACAAAAATTTTCTTATTTTTTTAATTGTTTCAATATGATGAAAAATTTGTACCATTAGCGCTAGCTACTAGCGCTCTAGTTTTTGAAAAGCCTTGCTACTGGCGACTAGCGTCGCTAAAATTTTTCGATTCTAGAAAAATTGACTAGCGAGCCCAACCTTGATGAAAACATATGCAAGGGACCCGTACGTGTCAGAAGAGATAATGCCCATATTAAGGACACTACAGCCCGAACCACTCAACAGATTTCCACTGATTTATTTTTCGTGATTTTCTGATGTCCACATCTTTCATTCAAAACATTGAAAAGCGATTTCCGTTCTAATTTCGCTGAGATATAAGTGAAAAAGTTCCATCAACCTTCAAAAAACCACGTTTTTGACTATTTTTTCGACTGTAACTTTGAAAATTTTCAACCGATTTTGCCCAAATTCAATCCCTTAAACAATTTTTAGATTATCTTTCAGAAAAAAAAGAAGAAGACGAACGAACGGACATTTTTTTATTGCTGATTCTTCATCTAAGGACCATGATCGATGGTTCCTCCTACTCTCGGGTCGAAATTCGACTGGTTACAAACGTCGTGGTAAACGCAATGGACCCCTTTTCGAAGAACTTAGTTCTTCGTACGGGACTAAACATCCATACAAAATCTTTTCTCTCTTTCATCGCAAGGTTTTTATGAGTTGCACCCAACCATTTATAAATTAGAAATTAGATTGAATTATTTGATCTTCTGTAACCATGAAATCGTTGCTTGCGCGAAATTACTCCTGTACTTTGACACGAAATTACTCAGTCCAGGGATATTTTTTCCAATGAATCGACGTGCACCAACAGCGTGGAATTCCCCTTTTTAAGATTTTTTTTTGGGAATTTCAAGATTAAAAACTTAAAAATTTGAGAAAATCACAAGATTTATTAGAAAATTTAGGGTTTTTTCTTTTTAAAATTGTAGACCGATAGCGAAGACTACTTTTTCCGGTATTATCGCTTACCCTTGACAATCACTATCCTTGTATCACTTAGACAATAAATTGCTTCTTCGAAAACTCGGTTTTTTAAATTGAACTGCTCTGTGATAGAGTTGGCGATCAAATAGATTTTAATATCCATGAAGCAAATTTCCAATTAACCCAAGCGCCTGAATGGCTTTGGTTTATTTTAACAATTTCCATATGCTTTCATCGCATAGTTACTTTCTTTTCTATTTTGCGTTTCAAATTTTTAAAATAATTATTTACTTTCATCGTTACATTTCGTACTAATAACCTCAATATTCGATGCGGGTTTTTTTAAACTTATGATTTATGATACAGAATTACGTAATTTTATTTTCGGAATATTTCTGTGTTCTCTGAATTGGACGGTTGGATAACTATTTTGTTAACAACGAACCATTTTGCATGTAAAATTGATAATATTATTTGTCTTTTTAATGTGGATCTTATAGGACTGGAGCAAGCATAGAAGATGCAAAATTCGAAATCGGAGACTAACAAAATTCGAATTCATCAACTTTTTATTAGCTGACTCATGGTGTTTATCACTATCTCTGAATTTTTAGACTCGTCCAAGTAGCAGACGACGAGACGCATGCTTTGAAGACTTCGATGGTAACATTACGAATTAGATTTATTGTGTCAAATGAAATGTGCGTCTGTCTGTCCGTGAACCGAATTTTTACACATTACACATGCTGGAGGTAGAAGTTCTTACCTATAATTTTACATGAAAAATATGTATTTCATCCAAATTCGCTCACACGAGAAAAGGTAAACAAACAAATATCAGATTTTTCAGCTTCAATACCGTGACGTACTTATTCTATAGAAATTTTCGTATGAACTTTCGTTTGTGTAAACTTTGGCCTATAATTAATTTGCAATTTTTAGACCGTTTCGAAAGAAGTGAGGCTTATGCGCTTATCCAGTCCAACAGGCCCGTAGACAGGACGAATTGTCAGGGCAGCCTAAGTAACCCAAATCGTAAAATTCGTGTTATTTCATGGCCGTATAGAAAAGATAAAATGTGCAAGCGGGGCAGGAGGTTCAGGGGGCGTTTAAAGGAAACGTGATTAGCACTTCTAAAAATTGCGGGCGAATTTTTTTAAAAATAGAAGCCCCGAATAAAGGCGGGCAGAGCGCTCGTGAAAAATTAGAGCGGCGCTCGCACTTGCGCTCAAATCCCAAAAACCGAGCGGCGCTCTTAGCGCTAGAAATTTGCGCTGACTACTCAATCCATGAAATTTGTCTGAATCTAAAGAATGTTTAGACCCGTACGAAGAACGTCCGCCCGTCTGTCACCGCAATAACTGTGTGTAAGTGGTTTTTGGTCTTTTGTACATAACTCGAGTAAATCTTTTCCGATTTTCATAATTTTTGTTTTGTTTGAAAGATCTAGGAATGGCCGACAATTTATGGAGGAAACTATTTTAAATTTGAGTCCTTGGACTTAGCTAGGGTACTAAAAACGAGTCTCTGCTAGGGCTCTATTTGTTTTTTGTACATAACTCGAGTAAATATTTTCCGATTGTCATAAAGTTTTTTTCTTGAAGGATCTGGGCATGGCCAACAATTTATGGAAGAAACTTTTTAAATTTGAGTCTTTGGACTTAGCTAGGGCACTAAGAACGAGTCTATGCTATGGCCCTACGTGTTTTAAGTAGCCGACAGGTCTATGAAAGCCCTACTATTTGTAGAAGAAACTTTTTTGATATTGGGCCCTAGGATATAGCTAGGGCACTAAAAACGAGTCTCTGCTCTACATGTTTTTTGTATTTAAGTCGAGCAAATCTCTTCCGATTTTCAAATTTTGTTTGATCGAAAGGTCTAGGACTGTCTCCCGTTTTATGGCAGAAAATTTTTTGATTAGAAACTCAGTCCCTCAGTCGGACCCTAAAACTGAGCTTCTACTAGGACACAACGTGTTCGCTTACATAAATTGGATAAATTCTAACTGATTTTTTTGATTCTTTTTCTATTTGAGAGGTAATCGAGTACCGAATTATATTCAAAAACAAATTTGGACCCGGTGCCTGTGCTTAGGGCTGAAGTGGGCCTCAGGTCTGTTCTAAGGTTGGCAATAGCCAAAGAAATTTTTTTTGCTATGTTGCAGAGCAAATTGAGGGAAACATATTGTATATGGAAGTATGTATCCGAGGCATTTCCTTATGGCCCTAGGTCGGTCCTAAGGTCTGCCCTAGACAAAAGATGGTTTTTCACTATGTTGTAGAGAAAATGGAGGGAAATATTTTTGTCTATGTAAGTATTTGCCCGAGGCCTCTCCTGAAGACCCTTGGTCAGTCCTAAGGTCGGCCCTAGACAAAAAAATGGCTCTTTGCTGTGTTGTAGAAAAAATTGAGATGAACATTTTTGTCTATTTGGGGGTCAATTTTGTACTTTCAAAAGGCCTTTTTTACGCCGTTTCTTCGGAAGGGATTTCCAATATTGCCCTCTCGGCAATTGCCAATACAATTTAATGTGGACGTAATTTCATAAACTTAAGAGTTAAGGCAATATTTACTTTAATACGTTCGAGTCTTTTCGTAACAGGAACTCTGTTTGCCACATCTATTCTGATACGTACGGGTCTCTTCTTATGTTTTAAGGATTAAGTTCATAGAATATGGTTAGAAATAGCCGCCGTTCAAACCGCCTCCGACCATGCCGCCAGCCGTTAGGCCTATCAAAATCTGGCTTAAGCCGGCTCGAAATTTTGCTATTTTCAACGGAAAAAAAATAAAATTTTAACAATTTTTTTTTCGAATTACAACTTAAAGATACGTTGTTCCAGCTGCCGCGAACGCTTTTTTTTGAGAGTCCAGATTTTGTGCGTTTGATGGCCGTTCTTGTTGATAACTTGAGTTACTTCGTTCAAAAGTTTGTGAAAAAGAAGTTGACAAACTAAGCGTCAACTCTCCGTAGGCTCATACCGCATTAAATTCTCATCCTATTGAACCTTTGTTTCGACAAAGTTAAGTAATTTGAAATTTATGACCATCAACTTAAATGAATTTGGTAATATCAACGACATAACTAGAAGTTTCCTGCAGCAAAAAATTCATTCAAAAAACATTTATTCTTCGTAAAATAAATTGCCACAGACATGCGTTTATCAGTTCACAAAACCAATTTTTAATATCTGACCAAACTACCCAGCTTAAGTTCCAAGCAAAGGAAGAGTTGAATGAGCGCGAGCGCGAACGCTAATAACGAGCGGCGCTCAAGCCTCCACTCGCAAATTTTTAAAATGAGCGTCGCTCGTGATAAGCGGCACTCATGCCAGCCTTGGTCTATAGTTCGACGTAAAATCTCAGGAGGGGCAGGGAATCAGCCAAGGGAGTCAGCGCTAGCTACGGGCCTGCAGTCGAGTTTGTACCTCGGAGATAGTGGGTTTTACGTTTCACTCCAAAATATCGAGAAAAAGTCAAATAGATAGAAACGAACAGGTCACGTGAATAAATTGTACTATAATAAAAAGGTAGAGGAAGAGTTTCCATACAAAAGCTTCTTGTTTTCTTGTGTGAAGGAATGCGTCACGGTCAACGTGACCACTTCCTGGTCGCTACGAATGATATGTCTTAGATGGTTTCTAAGATGTTGATGCTAGCTGCCATTTAGATGGATGTAAATTTTATGAATTAAATGAAAATGAAAATTTGTCATGACTTTTCCTTTTTTCGTTAGTGCAATAAACTGTACATAATCTACAACAGAGGTAATTATGTTTCTTGTAATGTATAAACAAGCGTTTCCGTGTAGACAACATCAAAATATGATAAAACTAACTGAATATCAAGATAAATTGTTTTATTGTTGCTATGAGGATACTTCATTCATATAAAATTACACTTTTGTTTGCTTCACTCACATATGTTTATAGTTTTATTTGGGTAAAATTAATAAAACACAATGCAAACAATATTTTATTTAAAGTTTATTGCATCCGAGTTAAGATGGGTGCTTCTGATAACAGAATTTAAATGTTTATAGGTTTGATGTTGTTGGCGTTCTATCTGTTTGAAGGGGAAATAAATTCGAATTAAACATTTTTATATCTTAACATTATCACACAACAGATGATGATTGATTTCATTTTCACTAAACTTCATTTTTTTTAACAACATTGCCTCTAAAATTTTCGGTTAATTGCAAGGCGAATATCAAATTCCCAGAAATCTTTAAAATGACAATTTTTTGTGTATGATTCAAACAGACGATGGTAATCTGGAGGATTTTTGCTACATTGTTTGTAAGCAACATCGAATGCATCATTTATGGTCAGATTTGGAACTCTTTGTATGCAAATTTGAAAAGAAATACGAGTATTTGACTTAAGCCTCGAACGTTCTGATGTTTGGTGCATCAACACATTTTCCTATTGGACATATATGTACACAACACAAAGTGAAAATGATGAAGGAAACACATTACCTTATTAAAAATACCATTTGAAACGTTAAAACAATCGACACACGCATGTCTGCATCTGACGAATTCAGAATTCTGTCATCATATTTATTAGTTGGGCGATCATGGAAGAGATTTATTGATTCATTGTTTCTTCTGTTCTAATCACAACCATAACCTGTCAAAACCTGTAGTTCATGGCATTGCCTAAGATCCTATGTTTCAGTCGAGTCACTCCTATTCTCCTCCTTCCCAAGAGTTAATTTGTCTCTAACGAATTTATTCCGATTGGAATCCAACCAGAATAATGGTTTAAGGTCCCAGAAAGCCCTAGTGTTTCTGTCCGGAATTTTTAAAGACGAGACAGTACAGAGAACAAATCAAAATGTGGCAATTATCTCGTGGGGAAGCATTTTCGTGACCCTATGCTACTTAGGGAAACGTTCAACAATTTATTATTTTCTGAAAGCCACTACTGACGGCCACTCAGAGGGCATGACTAGTAAGTTTTCTTTTATAACTGTTCAGTTTGTAAATAAAGCTTTACTCCGTCTTCACTGGACAAATTCGACCAGACAACAAGAGTACATGGTTTATAACAGCAGAAATCATAAGCGAACTTGTTTTTTACACGTTTTGTACCCTTACTTAAGAGTCAGTATTTCTGAGACTCCTGAGAGAGTCAGCACGAGGTTGATGAAGATTCGGTCAAAATTTGTATAGGAGGAGGATTTTAAGCTAATGGAACGGACCCCCAGTTACTTTTGAAAAATGGGCTCTAGGGCGAAATAACCCCGGACAAAATATCCCGGACGTATTAACCCGGACATAATAACCCCCCAAAATATCCCGTATACACACAGACAAAATAACCCGGACTAAATATCCCAATGACAAAATAACCCCAAAGTATCCCCTATACTCATAGTTGTAACTTATTGGGCAAACGGTATGCATTATTTACTAATGAACAGCCTGTACACCTTACAACAAGTTGACAAAGGCAATTATTTTTTGTTGTAGGGGGCTCTGCCCCCTAAACCCCCGCGCCTGCGGCGAGCTTTATACGCCCTGCAGGCGGCCCAACGTGCATGGGGCTCTGCCCCGAACCCCGCTGGGGGCTCTGCCCCGTAGACCCCACAAGGGGAGTTATACCCCCCTTGACCCCCCATCGCTGGGGCTGCCGCCCCTCGACCCCGTTTTTTTTTTTTTTTAATTGTTCAGGCCTGCGGCGCCTTGCTTTTTTTAATTTCAATTTTTGCGCTGCATCAATTTACACATTTCTATTATATCATACAACGCCCAGTCTATAAATGTTGTGCTTTCTCTTTTATTGACTTTGATGTTCAATATGCTTAGGGTGTCCAATCAACAATTGTATTTATTTAAAAATTGGATATATTATGTCGGGGTTTTTTTGTACTTGGGGTTATTTTGACAGTTTATATAATTAAAAATAGGGATTATTTTGTCGGGGGTTATTTTGTCCTGAAATTTTTTTTGGGGTTATTATGTCGGTGGTTATTTTTTCCGGGGTTATTTTGCGTCTGCGCCGAAAAATGAATCAAACGAACCCTAAATTTTGAAACAGTGAGTGTGCACTTCCCGTAAAGTCCTATATTTAAGGTGGTGAGGGTGGGACGACATGTGACAACGCATAAAGGGATACGGTATTTTCAAACGACCCCTTGTGCTGAATGTTTCATTTTTAATTATTTTTTTAAGCTTTCCGAGACATTGAACATTGAGCAATAAATAAATAGTGACTATCTTCCACATTCAAATATTTTCTCATAGTTCAATTTTTCGAAGTGATCACGAAGTGCTGATAAGTAAAATATCTATAATAAATATTTGACATTATTCGTAACGTACTTTGCTCTCTGTAATTACCTTATGGAATTCTTAAGAATTTATGTGACAGTTCAAGTTTTTAATTATTTTACGTTGAATGTAACGACCTCTTATATCGAATAATTCTCAATAAGAGATGGCGGTGGTGTCACTACTTTAAAGAGATTTTTTAATTCATTTCAATGATAATTTTTAAGAAGAAAATTGTTCTATGACGTGTAACCAAAACTGAACTGGAGGATGTGCATCTCTTCGCATCGGGCCACCTCGATATGATTAATGGTTGTGTGCTGCTTAAAGAGGTGAAACACCCAACCATTAAGTTTGGAGAGAGAGCAATACAAATTCGTCTGCCCGAATTGTTTCAAAATTCATCCCTCTGTTGAACAAGTATCGCTGGAAGGACCTAACGATTAAGTCATTGGACCAAGGAGAGCAGCCGAGAATGGTAAGGGCATCGATTTCGTTCACTGATCCATTACCGGAGCTGGATTTCTTAGATAAACCCCTCTCGTTGATTTATTCGAAATCATTAGCAGAAATGCATTACCCCGATTCATGGAAAATTGGTCATCTACAAATCTGGACGAAAATCGAATATATCAAACTATCGCGGTATCTGTGTCTAACCGAATTTGGCAAAATTTTTTTGAAATAATTATCAATTAAAAGTTAACATTTTCCCGAACTCAACAGTGAATCAGCATGGTTTCTTTCCTGGGAGAAGAGTAGAGTCCAACTTTATGGAACTTTCAATCATGGTACACGACGGATTCGACAATTACTGCCGGACAGACATCTTTTACGCTGACATTCGAAAAGCATTTGACGTCATAAAGCCTAGCCCGCTAATCTCAAAATTATCTGTCGACAAATATCGCCTGAGTAACTCTCTGCTGTTATGGTTCAAATCATACTTTAAAAATCGGAAGCAGTTAGTTAAAGTGAACGCCACTAAATCAGATATGATTGAAGTTAACTCCGGCGTAGGTCAAGGATCAACTTTAGGACCACTAAACTTTTTGGTTTACTTTGACGACTCTGATGGCAGATCTTATATTACAAAAGACATAAATCTAGCTGACGACAAGAAAATAGCGCATAAAGCATATCATCACTAATTGACACTTATATACTGCAGTCATCAAAAAATGATTTTGTTGAATGGTGTAGTAAAAATGGATTAGAGCTAAACGACGATGACAGTTTCACGGAAACAATGCCCAATATTTGCAAAATACTTCATCAAAGACAAACCAATTAAACGTTTTAGTAGCATGAAAGACTTAGGAGTCACATACGACCACAGATTCTCTTTCGACGACCATCTTGAGCTAGTATTGAAGAAGGATTCATCTATGCTATCATTTGTTAAGCGATAATGCTACGATTTGACCAGAACATAGTGAAGATGCTATCTCAGCTATAGTTAGATCACACCTCGAATTCTCCAGTTCAGTTTGGGCACCGCACCACAATGTTCACATTCAATCGCTTGAAAGTATTCAAAGACAATTTGTCTTTTACGCCAGATATGTTGACAAAACGAAAGATAAATATCGTTTATGTCCATACGTGGATAGTCACTTATTAGACGTCGCATCAATGCTACGATCTTTTTTATCCACGACATTCTTACTGGAAAAATCAACTCACAATTCTTGCGCAACATAATTCAACTGTAGGACGGCGTCAGGAGCCGCAGAAATTCTTCATTCATTCGCATTTGTCGGCCCAAGCACGAATACACAACTTTCTCATCGTTTAATTTTGCATGTTTGTTGTTTAATCTTGCTGCCATCCATGTTGTGGATCCGTCCTTAACTTCGATAAATTTCCGTCGAAGCATCTTGGAAAATTTGGTGTTTGCTATTGTCTTTGTTTAGGTGCTTTCTTTCCACTAGATACAAGGAAGCACCACGCCCGGTGATTAATTTGTTGATTGTATAATATTTTGATATGTTTAAAAGCTTAAAGAATTTTTATTTCTTGTTCATTTAATTTTCATTTCCTGACTGCACACCTCATTGAACGACCCATTTTTGGCAACATGATGTGATACTTTAATTTACACGCTCTCCTTTTGAATTTTGACGACTCCAGTCTTTTTGGGTTAGCCATTTTGACGACATCCTTTAACGGCGATATTTTGGACTCTATCCCTTCTCGTTTAACTGTTCTGACGACAGCCTTTTATGGCGATATTTGTGATATTTGAATTTCGTAAATTTTTTTAATTTATTATTTCCAATTTCGTACTTTTCGTTTTGTTTTGTTCTTTATTTTATTTTTCGAATTTATGTTATTGTAATTTTACTGTGTAATTTTACATTCGTCATAATTGCTCTTTTTTTACTATGTCAGCTAGATAGACAATAAAAGACTTTTTCGAAGACAGAGATTTGAAGAATGAATCGATTGAAACGAATGGAGGGTATAAGGTAGGAAAAAAATTCAAGGCATGTAGGCAGTACGCATGGTGCATTTAAACTATTTAAAATTGTTTCCAAAGATCCTAGCCAAATCGTGGGTTGGCTGCTACTACCAAATGCCAATATACAAAATACCAAGAAGAGACGTACAAATAGCTGCAGGAATTCTATTTCCCGCATTTCTAGGAACATGACAAACTTAAATTCCCATTCGATGGGGTGGTCAATGTTGAACTCATAGACAGAATTATGAGAAAGGACAGAATAAATAAGGAGAGCCGTTGATTCACTGGCTCCACTGAAGTCACCGGGTCTAGATAATATTTTTCCGGCTATGCTGTAGCACTCAAATGATGAGGAGTTGGGGGTGAGGATTTCATGGTAAGGGTATTTAAAAGGTCGTTGATCCTGAAAGCAATACCTAAGAGTCGGAGAAGATATAAAGTGGTGTTTATACTGAAAACAGGAAAAGTAAATTATTCACTAGCTGAAAACTCTATAGACCTATAAGCCTATCATCGTTCATGTTGAAAGCACTAAGAAAAATAATTGGTAGATACCTGAGAGACGAACCTTTAAGAAATAAAATAGTATTTTAGCATATCAGAGTGCTTACCAGAGTGGTAAAACGACGCTATTGTTCAAAAAATAGAACTTTCATTAAGGTGGGAGGAATACGATCCAGGGGATTTTATAGACGTATCGAGTGCATTCAATCATCTTACCTACAGAGCTAGAGGAACAGTATGCTCCATATATGGTATTGATCCAGGAATCACAGGTTGGATCCTAGTGATGCTGCACAGCAGACTCATCTTTGTATTATGTGGTTCAATGGTTGTAGTTGTGACCGTCTCTAAGGGATATCTTCAAGGGGAGTTCTAATAATAATAATAGTCCGCCGTCACAACCCGTCCGGGTCAGAGGCTAGATCATTTTATTTACCAGTCCGCAATTTGTTGTGAGCTTTTGCTCACATGGATTCTTCTTAGAGATCCTTTCGTTACCGACGTTTTTACTGTGTCAGTGGTAAATTGCACACAAACCTAGTGACATCTATGATGTACTAGATGCGGGGAGTTCTGCCTCTATTAATATGGTTAATGGTCATAAGCGAGAGGAAATTCCTGACTGAGGCTTTTTTGGATGACCCAGCTACTGATCGGAAAGTTTGTGAGTAGTTTATATGACCAACTGCAGCAGGCATTAAACATCATCATATCATTATCATATTTGTCGTGTGAGGGAAATAAGTTCTCAGTCAACCTTGTTAAAACGAAAATGATCCTTTTCGCGAGAAAACGTAATGTAGATGACATCATGGACAGCAAATTGCTCTGGTTCAATAACAAACTCTACTCAAAATTCATATTCATATTCGGAATTCTCATAGCGGAGATTAGGGTTATCATGGAAGGATGCCGATTCTTGATGATGGGACGCGTCGCGCTCGCGGGAGAGACTACAACGATCTGCAAGGATAGCCAGGGCCAGGGTGCAATCACAGCACTATCTTCGTTCAAAATTTATTCTGCGCTTACATTGGAATGTTGGGATACTCTGAACCCCAAGTTCAACCCCATGAACCTTATCTGGATTCCAGGACACTACTAGACAACTAGATGTCGACAAGCAATAAAAAATGTGTTAGTATCAGCAAAAAAAATTCTTCACTTGCGTAGTAGCTGGGCATTACGTCTTTAACAAATATTTAGCTACGACATTATCTCTGTTACTGCCCAGCTTTTATCGCAAATAGACGAAAGCTCCTGAGCGGATACCCATCAAGTAAACTACTACAACTAGTAAATTGCAATTTCAGCAAACAAAGTGCTTCCATCTGTTCAAATAACTGATGTCGGTAAATTGCAAACTACTTCACGCCCGAATGGTGGGAAAAAATAGTGGTCAGCGATGGAGAATACTTTGATTCATGTACTCATTCACTTTGTTATGTCAATAAACGATTTTTTTGAGGAAAAACAGCGGGAACTTTCCGAAAACCCCAATAACAGACTGGAGGACTCCTTGCAGGCTTCACAGCCAAATAATTAATAAACGAGATTTTTTAACATTGTATCTTAAGATTAGCATGAAAAAGAAAAACATTAAGGTTTCTTTGACTAGTTTTATTAAAAACCGTGCAAGTGCTAAAGTGGCAGAGTAGAGTTGGTAGAGTTCCAACCTCTTGCTTGAAAGAGAATGGTACTTTCCGTACAGTTTACCTTTTGTTTCGGTTTTCTTTAGAAAAAAAATCGAATCCTGTCACTTTCTTCTCCCGATTTCTTGAATTTCTATTTGACCTTAAGAGAAAATGGAAAACGAATAAGTTAATCATTGAAAATGTTAGGCAGTAGTTAGAACAAGTGACGATCTAATTCGATTTGATTCCCCTTCCTACTATTGATACACAAAGTTCGCTAAACATTATTTTCCGTTACAAACAATTATAATTTGGTAAATCGTTGATTTTTAATTTCAGGCAATCAACTTAACTGTTGAAAATAAATACGAAATACAATACCAGATCAAAGGTGAATGTTTTTTGTTGTTTACAAAACGTTAGTTGCACCTGTATTTGTTTTATAATAAGAGGAAAGTCCCATGGTACTTTTATGAATCCATCTCAGCTGATTGCATTGTATTAACCTTACACGTTTTTCTTTCACTTTGTTATACATTATATTACGTTATGCTGATTGCCTTTGCTATTTATTATTTAATGTGCAATTAGAAATGATTTTTGTCGAAGTAAATTTGGTGAAATGAGAAATGGTTATTTTGGCTTGATATATAAAATGGACATACATCGGAGAAAGGTTCATTAATCAAGACCAAGCAAACGAGTGAGCATCTCATCTAGCTATTCAGAAGTTGCAGAATCTTATTACGTTACATTTATTTTTTAAAGAAAGTGATTTCGATACATTTTTCGTTTGTTTTCGGTAGATAAGGTTTCATAATGAACTCAATGGTACGTATAGAAAATGTGATGGAAAAGAAATGTGATATTGTGTAACATTCTTTTTGCCAACCGTTTCTTATGCAAACAAATTCAAAAAGTAATCTTTAAAACCATGTTTGATGAACTGAAAAGTGAAAGAGACGTTTTTGTGAATTCTATAATACGTTTTGTCGAAATTACTTGAATTCAAGTTCTGAACTTTCTTTTAAATAACTCAAGTTGGGACCTAGAGACTCTTGCTCGAAAAGGACAAAGTGAATGAATTTCAGTTGATATATTTAGTGCGGACAAAAATTGAAACACTTGGTGCGGAAACACCCTTATAATTGTGTTATCAACAACAAGAATTTGTCCGCTAATTTTAAAGTGCAGAAAGATAAGGAATAAAGAACGTCGGCTTCGAAGCTTTTAAAATTCATGTGAAAACTTTTGATTTCTTTCGAAAAAAATATTTTGTGCATACAATTAGTCGAAGGACAAGATTTCTGTTATCTTCTGCTACATTTTGCAAAAAAAGCCGACAAACAAATTGGGATACGTAAAGTGACGTGAACTATTCTTAACTCAGAACTAAGTCTACAGGAGGACTTGCAAGGATCCTAGAATTTCCTATGCAACTTCTCTCATTTGCTTGTCCAGTCCAATCAAAGAAGTTTCTCACAGTAGGATGGCAAAAATCTAATACAACAACGAATATATGTGCTCAAGCAATGTAAATGCATATTATACGAAGTTCGTGTAGTTACGTAGTACATTGACATTTTGACGAGTGGAACCCTTCAGGGTTGTAACCTTCCCACTCGTCAAAATAAACAAAATTGAGCTAGGCACGTAATGTACTAATAAAAACTGAAGTGGTCATTGAAATTAAATATTAGATACAAAGTTCTGTCTGAATGTTTTTCAGAAATACGGGGAATGTTACCGATGTTAGGGAATTGGAAAACCAGCCGAGTTTTATGGTTCAATCCCTTATACTTCTGTGTAAGGACATATGTTGTCTGAAAATACAGTCGAGAAATCTAAACTTTGTGGGGTTGTTGTATTAATTTACTTTCATTTATTTAAAGGTTCAACGACTTTTTGATAAATTTTATAAAATTGCTTGCAACTATCCTTTCCTTGTTACACTCTAGCAGACTGAACTGCTGATCGTTCACTTGAAAAATTTGTTTGCTTGCAGAAAAAGATTTTGATTGTTGCGGCCGTAATTTCATCAGTCGCTGCAGAATTTGGTGGAGATGGACACAGCGGATATGGTGGTAGCGGTGGCGACGATCATGGGTATGGTGGTGGTGACGAAGGACATCATATTCACACAACACATAGTGTAGAATCGAAACCACATCCAGTTCCTGTTTACGAAAAAATCGGAGTTCCGATTCCGCATCCAGTTCCTGTTCCCGTTCCAAATTACGTGAAAGTTAAAATTCCTCAACCGTATCCGGTAAATTTGGTTTTTTTCTATCTAAATGAATAATTCATTTCAATTAAAATTTTACTTAATTTTAGGTTCATATCACCGTTCAACAACCAATCCAAGTACCAGTATACAAAGTTCGCACAGAAATAGTTGAGAAAAAGGTTCCTTACACTGTGGAAAAGCCATATCCAGTAGAAGTGAAAAAGCCATTCCCAGTGCATGTACTAAAGAAAATTGAGGTTCCAGTACCACAACCGTACAAAGTGCCATACACCGTATACAAACACATTTTACACACAGAAAAACATCATGGACATGGCCATCATCACTGATGAGTCCGTGTTAAGCTTCTTTGTCTATTTTTAAGGAATTTGTTATTTGTTGGTTTTACATTATATTTGTTCCTGTTATCCTGTTATTGATGCTTTTTTTGTCAAAATAAATTTTAATTAAAATTCAATTGAAACCGTTTTTTATATTTGGCAAAATGGTCATCGGAATTTGTTTGCACATACGATCGATGATAGCTTGCAATTAACAAAAAATTTCATTTTTCCACTTTGGCTAAAATGACAAGTAGTGTGTCAGAGCACCTAAAACTACCATCAAAAAAGCATCACTGTCCACGGGGGATGGAATAGCATGAACAAAAATGAACATAATCAAAATCACGATTTGGCGGCTGTGACTGCTTTCCCTACAGACTTGAAGACGAAACAATAGTACATTGTAGTACAATGAGGGATGTGTGTATCGAATTATATACTTCATTGCATCGTAATCTGTTTTATTATATACACGAGATTTGGAACTAAGTGGTACTTCCTAAATTCCGTGTATAGGAAAATTTACGGACGGGGAAGCAGAGGCAAATTAACTGAAGGTTTTGTGGGGCTTCCTCCAAACTGCGGGTACATTTTAAGAAATTTGTTTTGGAAGTAGCTGAAGAATGTCTCGAGAAACAAAAAAAAAACGGGTTGGTGGAACGCCAATATCAAGAAGCCTGTGCTGAAGAAAAGAGAGCTGTATTCGATCTGGTTACAGGATATGAGCCTTACAGGGCGTGTAGGCAGGCCGTTAAGGCTCCAGTTAAGGAAGGCAAGGATCGGACATGGAGGAAATTCGGCGAGGAATTCGAAGAAGCAGGTCAAGTAAGTGGTAAAAATTTCTGGTCGAAGATTAAGGACGTGGTGGTGAAAATGAGGGCTGTGGGAACATTTTGGGTAAGATGGCCAGTTTATTGCAGATAAGTGAAGTCCTAGAAACTTGGAGGTATTACTGTCAGGATCTATTTGCCTCTGTTAATTCGGTAGTAGAACCTGATAGGGAAACAGGTCCTAGCTCGGAGGGTTAGGAGGAAATCACATTACAGGAGGTTTCACGAAAGATCAGGCAGGAAAACCCGCAGGTGCAGATGAAATTAGGGCAGAATTTATTGAGCATATCAGGCCAGGTGGGATTCAATGGCTTGGTAGGATTTTTAATATAGCCATAAAGTCCTCAGTCGTGCCTGGTGACCGGAGCTTCGGTGTTATTGCTCCGATGCCAACCGTAAAGTTAGTAGCGACTGCAGAGGGATTTCGCTTTTGAGTGTGGCGTGGAGGTTTATTAGAGTGTTGTAGTAGATCGGGCAAGGGTTATAGTGGAAGCGGTTCTTGACGAGGCTCAGAACGATTTCAGACCTCTGAGAGGTTGTCTCAAGATCAGATCTTTTGTCTATAGAAAAGCTCTTTGAGAGGAATTTAAATCTATATTTGTGCATCATCGACTTAGAAAAGGCATTTGATCCGGTACCGAGACAAATGCTGTTCGAGGTGCTTACCGAATACGGAATTGATGAGAGTTTATTGGACGCTATTAAAAGCATTTATTCAGGGAGCAGGGCTGCGCTACGAATAGATGGTGAAATTAGTATACTTTCGAGGTTAATGAGGTCGTTTGTCAGGGTTGTTGTCGTTGTTGTGTGTTGTCTCTCTTCTGTTCGTAATTTTCATGGACAAAATCATCAAGCAGGGGGAAGTGGAAGTGGGGGAAGTTATCATGAGAATCCTGGCCTATGCTTATGACTTAACTCTGTTAGCGGATAATACCAATCATTTGCAGAAGAGGACTGACTGCCTGAATGTCGCATGTGAGTAATATGGGATGATGATAAATGTGAGCAAAACAAAGGTCATGCATGTCGGCAAATCTCGGAAAGAGGTATTTTGTACTGTAAATGGGGAGTAGTTGGAACAGATTTCGGAGTTTAAATACTTAGAATACATTTTCTCAGAGGATGGCAAGTTAGTTAGGGAATTTGAAGAAAGGGGGAAAATGGAAAACGGAGTGAAGGAATAAGTAGTGGCACAAAGCTGTTGGCTATTCACAGTGAGACAATCATATCAGAGAAAATTTAGGGGTTACGTCAGTGGAAGAGCCGGCAAGGGCTAGTTGTGCATCCTAGAAGGAGGGTGGTTTATAATCAACAGTCGTAAAGACCTCACACCGAAAGTTATAAACGGTCTATAAAGTTTGATGGTGATGATGACGAGATTTTGTTGGTTCAAAATTCACGTTTGCTCAAAGTAACAGTCTTTCGCAATAGACGCCTTTAGTCCGCTCAACATTTGAATTTTAATTGAAATTTGATGCAAGATGGCACTATAAACATCTATTGTTTGTGTGCTGATATTACGCGTATACCATTCGATTGTGACGCAAGAAAAATTTGTATATCTATTGAACGGCACTAAAAGGGTCTATTATAATATGTATTGTTCAGTACTTGATTAGGAACTCCATTCTCATGCATTTTCATTAATGGAAAAAATAACTGCACTCACGGCAAAGTGAAAACCAACACATTTTTGGTATTGTGTTTTACTTTAATTTGTAAATTTTTACATGCATTTAAGTATGGAGAAAACAACAGAAAAGTAATTTTATGTAGAGGGGCTCTGCCCTCTCACCCTCGTGCATTCGACCCTCGCTAGATTACGACTACATCGAACTACGTTTCGTCTTCGGCGAGCTTTTTTATGCCTTGCAGGCGGTCTTACGTGCATGGGACTCTCCCCCTTGCCTCCCCTCGACCCCTTTTTTTTTCCAATCGCGCTTCACTGCATTTACAATAGCAGTGTTGCGAGTATGTACATTTATTGCAATTAGGTGTTGCAATAAGTTATTATTGTATGAGGTTCTTTTGGCCATTAGTTTTTTTTTTCGAACGTCAGCTGACGGCTGAGTTATATGGGAGAGGATGGTATCAATTTTGTACACAATTCTCTCCCACCCAAACCAACTGTCATTAACGTGTTCCATACCTTGGCACAAACATACCACCTTATCATTTCTCTGTTTAAATTTTATTCTCTTGACAGAAAGAACGTTGCATCGATCGCATCAATCACACCAGGATGATGAAGTGATTTTGATTTTGAGCGGCATTTGTAACTATCGGTCGTTTCTGGTCTCAACAAATTATTTATGCGCAGTATGTATATAACACACGGAGTAAAAGTTTTTAATTTCGACCCAGGTGGTGAAAGGTCAGAGGGCGGAGCGTAGCGGATATAATTTACTATTTCGCGCAGACGGACAAAAAACGTCAGATTTTCTCACCGAATTTAGATCCTAAAGTAATCTGTTTCGAGTCACATTTGAATGTCATTTTTTGTCCTGTCTGAAATGTCGTTTTTGACCCACCTGTCGTTTTTCTCCCAGTCTGATATGTCATTTTTTACCCACCTGCAACATAAACAAAATAAGATTTCATTTTATTCGAGATAATATAAAATAAAAATTCATTTTAGTCTCACTTTTAATGGTACGCGCGGACACATACATAATTTCGATATTATTATCCACTCAATTCTAAGAATCACACGCGAATTGAAAAAAAAATTCAATAAAAACAACATCGACAGAAGAAAACAACGAATCTTATGAAAACAATTTAGGTGACACAATTGAATCGCATACTTACTGTGATCATAATATGAAATTTGAATTTAAGTTTGTTGAGTGTTTTGTTCAAAATCTGACTTTTTGTCCGTCTGCGCGATAAATAGTATACAACACACGGAGCTAAAACGGTGCTGATTTAGACCACGGTGGTGAAAAGGTCTTCCTCGGGCTCCGCTGCGCTCCACCCTCGGATTTGACCTTTTCACCACCTGGGTCTAAATGCACCGTTTTAGCTCCTTGTGATGTAATGTACTATTTCTGATTTACTTATCGCGACGTCGTAAAAAGAGTCAATGTAAACCATGAAGTCAAAGTAAGTTTGTTGTTATTTTGTAAAATTGCTGTTTGTTGTGATCTTATTGACGGACTCAAATATTTTGATGAATGAATGATAATTAATAAATGATACGAATGATGCGTTCCCCGACAAAATCCCGAATTACAAATTTTACTTTCATTCCGGATTTTGAGGCTTCCGGATTTTGATGCTTCCTGATTTTTTCTACCTGATTTTGTAATTCGGAATTTTTTGCTTCTGGATTATGTACGATGGTCCGAATGGTGATGTGTTTTGTCTTCATAAAACGATGGACTGTGATTTTTTTTGTCCATTTTCAGTTAAAATTTAATAATAATCGGAAGTATTTAAAAATTAATTTTTGTCAAGTTTTTTTTTGTAAATTCATTTTGTCAAGTTGGATATTTTCCTATTACGAAATGTATTTTTATTCCTTTTTAATCCACTTGAAAGAGTGAACCTAAACACATTTTCTTTGAACATGGGTAGTTCCATTGGGAAATATAACGTAGGGAACACTCGGATCTCATCAAGTACACACAGCGATTTTCATCACGTTAACATTTTTTCCCACTAAATCGCATATGGCCAACAACTTTCTAGAAGATTGCAGGCTGTATTTCCTACGTTATATTTTATTCAACTACACCTGTGGGTAGTTCCACATAGTGTTCTTGACAAAAAAATATTTGATTTTTTTTAATTTGACATTTAATTACTTACTTTACTTTTTCGGCGCTACAACCAATTGTGGGCCTTGGCCTGCTCTAGGATTCTGATCCGATTGCGTCTGTTCCTTGCCGCGTATTGCCAATTTTTTATTCTGAGCGTCCGAAGATCTTGTTCGACACCGTCGATCCATCTAATGTTTGGGATTTGTTTAAACACAAATCATTGCTTCTCTGCGATAAAAAATAGAATGAATGACACTTGGCTTAGTCGAAAAATTCAAACTGTACGATTGCTGCCCTTGCCTTGGGTACACGGTTGAATTTTTTTACTTTCACCCCTTTTGACTTTCAAAATTCTATAATAATTATAATTTTATGTTTTTCACAAATGGTTCCTTGACACAGAAATTGTCTTGTCAATCTGAAGGCCTTGGTCAAAGTGAAGAAATAGTTAAAGTGTTAAAATATCAGGTAGGGTAAGGAAATGACTGAAAAGTTCTTTTTAATAATGATTTATTGAAAGTGAATGATTTACATGAATAACAATAATGCTTCCATTTGAATAACAACAATTTTAATGCACATTTAGACAATACATAATTAGACTTTTTTTTTGTTCCAATTTGTTTTAATTCATCCTCCGTCTATAGACACACCATTTTGGTCTCATAAACTTAACGAATTGTTTATTATTAATATATCGTTACTATGACCATAAGCGGTGGCGCCAATGCTGCAAGAATAAAAATTTGTATATTTTAAACCTAAATAAAAATAATCATTTTCAATTATATGAAACACTGCTCGGAATAACACTCGGGAAAATAAACAGATGAAAATGAATAAATTGTCTTTATTATTATGCTGTTTAACTATTAGTGTACCTTTTTCTTCTAAAGTGAAGTGCTACACTATCTTAATGAATAATATTTATTTTTAATTTGTAAACAAATTATTCAATAGAATGTTAAATTATTGAACAGAAATGTGTTGTAATAGTTATTACATTGTAACGCATTAACACCCTAGTTACAAAACAAAACAACGACCAACATTAAAACTTCTTTTAAAACGTTATTTCATTTAGCAGATAAATCAAATTCGATAACACATTTTCAATCCATCGCAAAAATTGACCCTTTTTTAAATTAGGACAATATGGTGAAGTGCCCAAATAGCCTATTTTTGAGAGGGACGTTAGTGACATCTGGTTAGTATAATCTAAGCTCCATCTTTTGGATGGGTTAGGTCCCTTGACTGAAAATACAATTTTACTAATTCTTTCAACGTTTTATTTTATACACTAGGGTGTAGCGTTTTTTTTATTATTTCCGAAAAGAGGGGGGCTACACCGTTCCTAAATGATCCCAGGATTCTGAAACTGCAATTGGAATTTTTTAAAAATGTCGGTTAGTGGTCGCGCAATTCGAATTTGTGTAAAATTTTGACTTTCCATATTGACCTTTGTGTATTGGACCTGCCGAAAAATCATTTATGAAGTTTTTTTTCTGAATTTCGTTTTAACACATTCTTTGAGGCCCCCAGCAATAGAGAAAACTAAAAGTAAATGGAAATAAGTCGAAACGAGTTTTTGTCGAAACATTTAATTTGGCAGATTTTCATTATTTTCAATTTTTTCTTATTTAGACTAGACATTTTCAGTGGAAAAACTATTTCGAAATTTCAGTATCGTGGCTCATTTGGAAGATATTTTCATTGCGTATGTGATGGAATTTCATTTTCGAAAAAATATCAAGAAATGGTGGAGTTAATGCCACTTAAGTGTCCAAAAACATGGAAATGGATAGTTGTTTGGCTATAGCCATTTTTTGGTATTTTCTGGCGTAAGACACTTAGTTATTTACTTCCTTACCGCTTTTTTTCACCACAAAACTCTGACACTTCCCCGGAGAAACAAATGCTCTTTCTCCCATAACTTCACAAATAGTTCTTAAATCCTAAATTGACACACTAACTCCAACTGCCCGACGTTTTTCACGAATACCGTTCGGATCTTCCCACAAAATTCTGAGAATTTCCCAAGAAACGTTATGCTCTATCTCCCATTACTTTACACATACTGAAACCCTAATTTGGCACACTTTTTCCAAAACCCCAAATTAAAACACTTTTTACAAAACCATAAATTGACTTTCTTATCTTAGAACCATACCCCACCATGTTTTCTCGATGTTTCAAACCTTTCCTAACAACATATCAAAAATTAATTTTTCAGTCATTCTAGACACCTTTGACCGACTATGGCCACCAATATAAAAAAAAGGCCACCAAACCACCCTTCTTGGGATCGAGACTTTCATTTGCTCCTGTTGAGTCTAGAATTTTATAATCTTTGTTGATGATATGGACAACAAAAAGAATATCTCAAAAAAAATTCTAAGACTACCATGCTGCGATTGTGATATTGAATCAACGAGCGACAAAAAAGTGTTAGTATATTAATGCAATAGCAACACCAATCAGCATAAAGTATTTATAGGCGACAAATTTCACTCAGCACCATGGCACGAAGTGCGGAGTTACATGCACAGTATACTTTCAGGTGTAAGAAAAAGAGATGAAAGTAACTATAATGTACAAAATCAATCACGAGAACCGTAAAGCACTGATGATGCCTATACGACGAACGCTCGTATACTTAGTACATCAGAGTTACAGCTGAACTTAGTATTGTGAATACAGAAGAAAGTTACAATGACATCAATAGATATATATCAAAATAAAAATGATGGTTGGCCAGAAATGACCAATTTCAATAAAGAACTTGATCTCTTCCTTAAAAAAAAACTTGATAATGTACTCACACCAATAGAGATGAGCGGTACGACCATTTTTCGAAACCCGACACGACAAAATTTTTCGAAACCTGAAACCCGAATTGTTTCAAAACCCGACCCGGACCGAACCCGACCCGATAAAATTTTTCGAAACCCGAAACCCGAACTGTTTCAAAACCCGACCCGGACCGAACCCGACCCGATAAAATTTTTCGAAACCAGAACTGTTTCCAAATCCGGCCCGGACCGAACCCGATCCGATTAAAATTCGGGTTCGGGTTCGGGTCGGTTTTTTCGAAGTTTCGGGCAACCCGCTCATCTCTACACACCAATACACTCTCGCACTTGTAAAATGGTGTACTCCAGACAAAGTTTTCCATAACGAAGCGATTTCGTCATTTACTTACACTAGTGCGAGGAACTTGTATGGACATCCTATCTCGCAATGCTTCATACAGACTGAGTTACAAAATAGTAGTTTTTGATACAAGTTACGTATGAAGGCGAATTTGGCAACACATCGTGAGCGCTAAACTACCAACGTACGTAACGTGTATCAACTAACCTCTTTAGACCGCGGTCGAGAGCATCGCAGTGTTTAAAGCTAAGCTGTTACACTGATATAGGCTGAAAATTTGCCGAAAAGTTTAAATTTTTGACTTGTTGCCTGATTTTTGTCTAGTGCGAGTGATCAAATATTGTTCCCTTTCTGGCTTTTTTTGAATTTTGAATTTGAAGTGAAATATTTTGCACCATGTCGAAGCGCACATGGCAAATTTGTTACCGTATTGTTTGTCGTGAGTTTTACAACTTTCGATTTGTGCTCCTAAAATTCGACTTCAGGAATCTAACTGCCAATTTCGAATATGAATTTGTTTGGTACGTTCATCACGCTGAAATAATGTCGAAAAGACTCCTGATTTGTCCTGAAATTATTTCAGCAAAAACACACTGCTTTTTGTGCTTGAATAGCGATTGAATGCAATCTATTGTTATACATCTATACAATAGCAGTTGTATTATGAACTGTCCGTGATGTTCCGAGGTAAGTCAGTCAAAGTTGCTGTTAATTTTGTTTGTACGTAGTGATATAGGCGAACTTGTATTGATTTCGGAATTCGTGTAGACAGTCGCACTATTGAAGTATTGCTGCCTAGATGTCGTCCTGCTCAGTTGTAATGTCGAAACTCTGATACTTAATAGCATTGTGCCGTTGTGTCCGTCAGCTACAGGGAGGCCGAGATCGTCGGGTGGATGAGTGACAACAGACACCAGGGTAAGGATGATACGTGGTCCGGCTGTTCCTCGGTGGAGTTTCAAACAGGTAAGTTTGACAGTTTTATTACTATGCGGCGATTGGATTTAATGCCCATTGCCGGCTCTTGAGCAGGGCTTGCAATGAGGATGGCAAATAGCTCAATTTCATATAAGTCGAGACGCAAACAGGATAGTCATGGAATTTTACAAATTCGTAGAATGAAGCTAGATCTGGATTGGCGGCGCCGGATGGTTGGAGAAGGAAGCATCTGACCGTATATGAACGGAAGGAAGGAGCCCGGGTCATATGCCAAGTTTAAAATTATCTGGCCGGTGTTTAGGTGGATTGAAGGTCCTGGGTTCCTGAGATTTTAATGATGGCTGGTTGGTACAATGGGTTCGAGAAACCTGTGTGATACGATCAGCAATGGTTGGCCTTAACTGACAAAATCTAAAAAAACGTGTATCAAACAACGTTTTTTGCAATTCACCGACAAAAAACGAGCTTTTCCCTACGAAAAGTGGTGAAATTTAAGTTATTTTTTCGCACTAGTACGTAAAAACAACTTTTGCGTACTAGTGTGATAAATATTTATCAAACTAGTGCGTAAAATCGATTGTTACGCAATAGTGCAAAAAAAATTATCGAGCTAATGCGGTAAAAAATTTTGTAGCACTGCTGCGAAAAGTGACCTCATGCGACACCGAAATGACGCACGAAAAAGCGAGTTTTTTGTGGGTGAATTACAAAAAGACTTTTTTTTTCATTCCTAGGGAACAGATCGAAAATTATTTTATAATTTCATTAATTAAATTGAATTATATTTAATTTGTAATTATTATTATTTTCAGAATGGAGAAATGAGATAAAATATAGGTATTTTCGCTCTTCGACAGAGATTCATTGATTGAAAAATTGAATTGAACATTTTCCGAGGCGAATCTGTTACTGAAAATGTTCAATTTTATTTTTCAATTCAGTCTAACGTTGAAAAGCGTTATAACAAAAATGAAGTAAAATATTATTTGTCATACTTTTGCCGTTAAGCAAATTGATAACATCGTATCAGGTATTCAAAATGCTAAAAAAATGTTGAAAATACGTTAACAAGTTTTTTGATGGTGATATTTCTTATGTATATGCCCTAAGACAAGCAATCAACGCAAATGTACAATCATACAGTTTTTGTGCAGATTGTTGTCGGGCTGGGATGGTTTATTTGTGTAAATGTTTAGCGAAGACAAAATCGTCATTAAACAAAAAAAAAGTATGTTGCATTACATGGCATGCAAAATGACGTCCAATAAAAAGACTTAATACGAAATTAAAATAAATTTTAATGCAACATAATTCAGCAAAAACTTTTTGAATAATTTGATATTAGGCGGGGCTTTCATATCATGTAAGAATATACATTGTATATGTTTTTAAGTGTGCGAAAAAATATTTAATTTAATTTATTAGAGTTTATAAAACGTTTTCAACGATTCAAAGTTTCCTTAACTGACGTCTATTATAATGTAGTGGAATACCAAACAAACAGTTTACCATCCACACAAGTCAAGTAGTTATTTCATTTACCGCATTTCGAACTGCGTACATTCAATATCAGTTCGTTAAATGGGCTCGCTTTTTTTAATGTCCTTCAAAAGACTTTATAAAAAGTGAACAGAAAAAAGAATGTAAATTGATGGAAAACCATTTCTAATTTTTAGACCCGTGTGGAGATGCCGAATCAGCAAAAAAAAAATTGACCGAAGGAAATGCTCCTGGATTGAAAGGCCGTTCACAAATTACGTCACGCTTTTTTCGGAATTTTAAACAACCCCCTCCCCCCTTGTCCCGCTGTGTCAAAATCGAATGGACTCCCCTAAAAATTACGTCGCTTTAGTTTTTCCCACTGGAATAAAAATGTAATGAAATTTCTTTTTTTTTCGAAAAAACGATTGTGTTGTGATGCTTTCTCAATTTTCTGGTCATTTATTTCTATTGGTCAAGTTCAGATTTCTGAAATTTGTTGTTCATTCTACGTTAATGTATTTTCATGCAAAGTTTTTAAGCTAAAGTGTCAGTAAAATCTGTGTCAAAGATTACCTTGCAAAATGTTTCCATAATCAATTTCATGATCCTGGCAGATTCAGTTACTGGTCGAATGATCAATCTAGTAAGCGAAAGTAAAATACTGAGTCGATATTGCAAATTACAGTTAAAAATTGCAACAAATTGTTCTTTTTAACATCTCCATAGATCAAGCAGAACTTTTTGGTTTTAGCATTTTTGAAGAGAATAAACAATTTTCAACAATAAGATAGCGTGACGTCTCGTTTACAATACCCTCTTCTCCCGTCACACATCACAACGATTTCCAAGACACCCCCTCCCGCTAGAGCGTGACGTAATTTGTGAACGGCTCCTGAGTAGAAAGATATCAACCTCAGGAAAGTGAAAATCAGATCGAACTGTAGTATTCACAGGGTTAGCTAAGGCTACTGGATCGTTCACGAAATTTGGTTTTTCATAAATAAGTCTGTTGGGAGCAAACCCGGTCTATTCCAACTGTCAAAGTGACGTTTTAAACGTCAAACAAAAAAATTCGAACTAACCAAAACCAGTTTATTTTTCCTCAATTCCCCTAATAGAATAACCCTAACCCTAATAGAATTGAAATAAAATAAACATGTTTTGGATATTTCGAAAACATTTTTGTTGTTTGACTTTTGAAACGTCATATTGACAGTTGGAATTGACCGGGTTTTGCTTCCAACAGACTCAAATATTTTGGTGTCGGTGTCGGACATCTTCATGGCTAAAATAAAGCTAACATTTTTCTATGAACTGTGCACAATAAACTTACGCTAATATTCAACTTTATCACAGCAACCTTAATTAAATTTAATTTGATTCAATTAAGCAGCTTCGTTAATAACTAGGAATCAGTTTGATGTAAATAATTAAAATGTCAAATGTCTCTACTTGTTCTAATGATTCATTTTGCGGTTGGAACCCAGGGTGTTCCACGTTCAATTTCTTTTTCTTACAATTTTTAAAGTTTCCATTTTGTTTAATTAAGTTGTAGCAAACTGGTGATACGGCCTGGCATCCGTTTTGAAATTGAATCTCGTTTCTTCGTGAATGATGTGAAGGTACCTAAGTCTAAGTAAATCGAACTAAAGCTCCTTTGGGGGTAGGGGGTTGTCGGAAAGCGTACGATGGGGAGGGAGGGGGGTTAAAACGAAAGCGTACGTACTCCTTGTAACATTTTTTTAAATTATAAATTCTTTTACGTCATACAAACAAAATTACAGTCAAAATAATATGAATTTAAGGACTGGAATGAAACTCATTTGGAAAATTCGAAACAAAGTAGCTTCTTCAGTAGACGAAATGAAGTCAGGGCTTAGTATTTCATAGATACATTGAATCTTTAAAAATCTTTCGTTGTGAAAGAAACCCGCATTTCACTTATTTTGGAGTTCATCACGAAGTTTTCCGCGCATGTCCTTCCGGAGCTCCTGTTCAGTATATTTCGTCACTTTCGAACGGTTCTCGAAGTAATATTTTCCTTACTTCTGGAAACATAAACAAGCCTAAGTACCTAAGTAAGTAAGTAAACAAGCGAATGTAAATCGGAGAAAAGGCTCACACCATTTCGAAGCCAGCTGAGTTCTCCAACTCTCTTCTGGTAAAATTTGGCATTTCTTCATTACGCCAAAAATACGGTCGTGTGCTTATAAATTTACTTGTTATCAAGTTTCAGCTGTTTTCAAGGTCTGTCATAGAAAAAATACATTGAAAAAAGAGATAATGTCGATAATGTTGAAAACAGCGTCACAAGTAAATTTAAAAGCACGTGTTTGTACCATAAAATTCGTAGTTAAATACATCAATACACCAAACTTCCCACAGTGGCGGTCAATCAAGCGTCATTCGGCCATGTGAAATAAATTCTACTGCGAAAATTCGATCCAGGATATCATGAAGGATGTGCGCGGAAAAATCCTCAATGAATTCCAAATTAATGAAATGCGACTTTCTTTTACTAAACATTTTTCGACCCGTACGAATGGTCCTTAGATGACGAATCAGCAATAAAAAATGTCCGTCCGCTCGTCTGTCACCACGATAACTTGAAAAAAACTCAACCAATTTTCTAAAACTTTTTTCCCTGAAAGGTAATCGAAAAATCTTTTATTGGATCGAATCTGGGAACTCTCGGCCCAACGGCCGCCGAGCTAGGGCCGTTTAAGTGGTTTTTGGTCTTTTGTACATAACTCGAATAAATCTTTTCCGATTTTCATAAACTTATTTTTGTTTGAAAGATCTGGGCATGGCCGACAACTTATGGAAGAAACTTTTTTGGATTTGAGTTCTTGGGCTTAGCTAGGGTACTAAAGACGAATCTCTGTCATACGTGTTTTTTGTACATAGCTCGAGTAAATCTTTTGCGACTTTTAAATTTTATTTGATCGAAAGGTCTAGGTCTGTCTCCCGTTTTATAGATGAAAATTTTTTTATTGGAAACCATTTGACTCAGTCGGGACCCTAAAACTGAGTTTCTAAATGCCCAATGTGTTTGCTTACATAAATTGGATAAATCCTAACTGATCTTGTTGATTCTTTTTCTATATTTTAGAGGTAATCGAGTACCGAATTATATTCAAAAACAAATTTGGACCCGATGCCTGTGCTTAGGGCTGAAGTGTGCCTCAGGTCTGTCCTAAGGTCGGCCCTAACCAAAAAAAATTTTTTTTGTTATGTTGCAGACCAAATTGAGGGAAACATTTTTGTCTATGGATGCATTTGAACACGGCCTCCCCTGAGGGCCCTAGGTAGGACTAAGGTCAGCTCTTGCCCAAAAAATGGTTTTTTGCTATGTTGTAGAGAACATCTTTGTCTCTATTTGTGGATCCATTTTATGCTTACGAAAGGGTTTTTTACATCGTTGCTTTAGACGGGTCTTTCAATATTGCCTATCGGCAATTTCCAATACAATTTAAAGAGCACGTAATTTCATACACTTAAGAGTTAAGGCAACATTTACTTTGATACGTTCGAGTCTTCTCGTAACATCAACTCTGTTTGCCACATCTATTCTGATACGTACGGGTCCCTTGCATATGTTTATAAGTTAAATGTATCTGACGTGAAAGAGGAAGCTATTTTGTTTTGAAATTTTCAGTTGTGTTTCATTCCATTCCTCAATACAGTTAGAAGGAGTAGCTTTATATTCAACCCATGCGTAGTTCTCAAAATCCCATTCGAACATTTCTGACGGTTTTTGAAAGTATTAGTATTTGGGTCAAAAAACAAATTAATTTCTCATCGGAAATATTCCTCATTATATCCAATTTACTTTCTTTTCTTCCATCTTGCTGGTCTGTAAGGAAACTTTACCTTATAATTCGTAGATTCGAAAATTTGTAATTATATTGCTAGTCCTCGTGTACGTACACATCTCGCTATATACTTCATAGTATCATATAACGTTTTACTACATACGCGAGAGCGTTTTGGCACAGTAAAAGTAACATTTATATATTACAGGGAGTGAGGAATTCATTTTTGGATGAATCTCTTTAGTTCATTGCTGAACTGCTGTATTATATATTGTTCATTTCTTGACACCAAACAATCTTTCACATATAGTAAAAAATTATACTGGCTCAATGTAATGTTTATGATATTCTTATGTTTTATTAAATAAAGCAACTTAAACGAAAAAAAAAAGTAAAAAATTATAAATTAAGAAAATCTCTCTTTGAGCTTATTTAAAATTGTCTTTTCTGTATTTTTCGACCAATTTTTTGCTTTCCTTCAGATTGGATTTGTTACGTAAAGACTTTCAACTCAGAGATTTAGAGTTTAGAGATTTTCTTTTGCTATTTTTTTGATCGATACGCCGCGTCGTCAGTAATTTTTATAATTTTTTTTGAGGAGAACTTACAGACGGCTATGTTGTGGTTGCCTCCCCTTCTATCAACTAAACCCCTAAATTTTCCCTGGTGTCTTGGCTTCTGAAATGAATATCCAATTGCTACTTACGATCAACCTGTTAGGGGCCCCTTCTTTCACGTTCTAAAGTTATTCCTTAATTCTTGTATTGACAGTCACTAAATAGCCTCTGATAATGTCAGCATAGCTGACGAAACCGATCGCATTAATAAATTTTCATGTAGTGTAATTTAAAACTTAAAGAGTTTCATTGATCTCGTCCTTAGAAGATAAGTAAAATAAGTGTTATTTTGCTATTACTTCTTTCCCATTTCTAACAGTGTTTCAATAGTACAGCCACATAACCTCATATAAATGTCTATTTGAAATTCCGAAATAGACCAGGTTCAAATTCTGCTCAACTTTAAATCTCACTAAGTTTGTTGCTTTTATGAATTCGATTTTAAGTTTTTTTGGACATTGAAGAAAATATTTATTTATTTAGCGTATGGTTACATTTCAATAATTCTTATATTACATGTCATTCTTATGACTAGCACATCATGTTCAATTACTTAACACAGCTCTTTTGTTATATCCATGCCGCAAGGATGGACTAGCCAACGATTCGGCAACCAAAGTTTGATGACAGTTTTTCGTCCAGTGCAGACATCGTGAAGACCCATTGTAAATTCATACTAGGTTGTCGTTCCATTCACATTCATTCTTGCCAATCAAATTCGTTGATTGCAGGCGCCATCTTGTGTTGATTAGTTGTGACAGGTTCCATTGCTGGAGAAAACAATATAGAATGAAGAAAATCTGTCTAATCAAATTTTACCTACTATAGTTACATTGCTTAGTAGTTAAAAACCTAAACTGAATGAAGCAAATACTTTTTACTCGGTCTCGAGGAAATCAAAAATAAGAAGAGAAAAATTGTTAAAAAATCACTCTTGAAATCAATCAACAAGAACTATTTTTCAAGAGGCTTTGACAAATTGTACACCCTTTTCAAGTAACAACGGCCACTGCTGACCATTCGTGAACGTTATATTCCTCAGTGGAGTCGTTCATTTTATATTTAAACAATTGTACCCAAGCCCACGATACTCCGAAAATTGGAAATGTTTTACAAACATTTTGTCTGAAAACACATATTCACATTCATGATAACATTTTCTTTACGTTAAAGAATAACAGAACTAACAGAATATTCGCAATACGGACGAGTCTAAAATTTCAATAGATTTTTGTTGATCTGATTCATGAATTCTTATTAATTATTAACAAATGAAAATTGTCTTTATTTCGTGTTTGTGTTGCTTTTATTTTGTATGAGGAGGAGTATAGTACGCATACCATGATCGATCAATGCTGACACGAACCACGCCTATTTTGCCATTTTTGAAAGGCGTGTGTTGTCCGTGTGTATAACACTTTACTTTGACTATTAGTCAACAGAGCGCACTAATTCAACTCAATTTAATGTTTGAAAAACTTGGGAAAATTTGTTTTCATGATTTTTATACATGGAGATTCAGTAAACTTATAGAAAATTTCTATAAGTGAAAATTATTTAAAAAATTCATTGAATTATTGTTCGATGTTAAACATTATTCGTATCCAAAATTTTTATTGTCGTTAAAATGAAATGAATTTAATTCACATCGAACAATTTTGTTATAATTTTGTTCATTGCTTGCTTGCAGAAGTAACAGCGCATGCGTCTTCTCTCATGTATGAAAGCTGTATCTTCTTTTTGAGTAGAAGAGAAGGAAATAAGAAAAGTTAGGACAGTGAAAACACAATTTTCTTGTTACCGATTTGCAAAAATGAGCTTTTTTCTTTCGACATGAACTTAGCAGCAATCACAACACTTTTTTCAGTATTTTTGTTTCGTGTGAATTTGATGTGATGTGAAGCAGTGAACTTTGACATTGGGTCATCAACACTAGCTTCAGTTTCAATTTTTCTATACGCCGCATATGCAACGTGTTGCAATGGTTTCGCTTTATGGGAAAAGTGGAAAACTATTGAAAGTGTGATAATATTGTGACCATAGGTGTTGTATAAAAACATTTATCGCGTTTGCAGCGATAAGAAGGAAAGTTCGCGCCGGATTACGAAATGGTGAATGAAGTTTATGGCTAGATCGAAGAAAATTCCAACGAGACTGAACCCTTTAACACAATTACAGCGAAAGAAACATACGATTTGGCGCTGTTAGCATTACCAGCTATCAAGTATATGAATACGACGCACATAGAATTCTTCTCATACTTTTTTCTACGAATACAACACAAAAAATTCGTCTTTTCTATGGAAATATCACACGAATGCCACCTCATTGGTCGAAGAGAACAGTAAGGCGAATTCCATAGAGAAGAGCAACACGAATACTACGTGTGTTGCAGTGTTGCACTCATACAGTTAAACAGCAATGCTGCACAATCTTATGTTTTCTTCACTGTTGTTTCGCTCCTTTTGATTGTTTCTGTCCTCTTTTTTTCTCATTTTCTGTAGAGTTTGACAAATGCAACAAGTCCTAATGGACTTGTCTGTCGTTTATTTCAAATGAGCGATCTATAAAGCACGCAATCGTTTCAAATTCCTTCGAGATTGGAACCAAATGGATTGGTTAACGTAAGGGCTGAAACACACTAGCAATTTGAATTGTCGATCTCAGCAATTATTATACCAGCATTCGTTTCGGCATTTATCATTTTCACAATAGAGCGAAATTTCATTGTAGTATTGAAAACTAGTATGGAAATTGCTGAGATCGACAATTCAAATTGCAAGCGTGTTTCAGCCCTAAGCAATAAGCGTCCAGTCATGCTTCAGCATGCTTTCTCTATTCTCTTCTCAAGTTGGTTGGGTGTAAAATTTTTCTAATGGCCTTTTCATGAACGTAGAACATTCATGTCAGAATTTCGTGCTATTTGAAGTCGAAACGCTATTCCCAATATCCGAAGTTACAAAAAAAATCGAAGACATAACCAGTTATGTCTAGAGAATCGTTCGAGAAAATTTTTGATAACAAAGATTAAGTGAAGTTTGTTTGGGTATATTACCTAACGGAACAATGCAAGACGAAATATTTAATTTGTAAAGTGTAGTAATGAATTGACTAAAAACTTATACTTTCATGAAGGAGAAGCGTATAAAAAGAAGCGAAGAATTCAGTAAAATTCGTCCATTCCAAAGTCATCAATCATTAATTTGCCAAAATATCGTTCTTCAACTTTTAAATAAAACATGTCAAAATCCAAGCCATACAAAGCGATTTAAAAATATCGCCCTTGTATTTCCCTTCTGAAAGTTACTCCTTGAGCATAAATTTAAATGATAGGAGTTACCCTCAGAAAAGCCCTCTCTAGAAAGCCCGAATCTGTCAAGTGGTTTTTAAAGATTTTCGCTGTGCGTAGTACAAGAGAAGCTAAGAAAGGTTTTTCGATTACAAAAGTCTGAGGTAAAAGATTAAAATATGGGTAACGATAACTTCAATAGTAGGGTGTCTAGTATCCAAACTTACGCAATCTGCTCGCCAGTACACGATATGTATGTATGAGGTGCAGAGAATCGCTACGCAAGGTAAAGTTGCAGAGGAACATTTTCGCTCGTGGGTATCACTGCGTTGCGTATAGCCGAAACACTGCTCTGTAACTGATTTCTGGGCAATTTCTACCTTCAAATACCGTCTAAAAATTGAAACGCTTTCAACTTACGAAATTTTTGGTTTTGTTTACATGGTGACATGTGGATGGTGTAGCATCCGACGAAACCGTCTCTCATTATTGGATGCATTTTCTTTTCTTAATTGGCCTAGACGTATCGATAAATCTTACGGGCCTCACACAACTTCCTTCGCATTGGTTTGAAAATGTTTGTTTTCTTTTTGATGTAATCTTGCACTCCTTTTTAGCACATTAATGTGTGGATCGTCAAAGACTTTTTGACTGAATGTCTCGAGCATTCAATCAAAGCCTTTACAGTTGAATTCTACAAAATGTACGCGTGGAATAAACAGCTATTTGATTTTAATGTTTGCTCTTTTCCGATACGTAGAGCTGGAAAATTTATTATCGTATGTTTTTATTGCATGCATTACATGCGGTTTTGAAATGTTTCATAATGATATGAAAAAAAGCCGCACTATTTCTTTGAAAGGGAAGTTCCGTCTGAAGACATGTCACTGTGACCTTTTCGGTATAACATTGTCTTTTTTTGCCTACATTGACAATAAAGATTTTCCATATAAATACGAGTTTATAATATTTTTGTTTGTACATATTTCAAAATGTAGCTATAATTATTATATTCCGTCCTGTCTGTATTGTTTCACTTTTCAATATTTATTTAAAACGAAGGAAAAAATGTTTTCTTATAAGAATGTGTAGAGTTATGGAATCGTATTTAATGTAAGCTTTTTATGATACCGACAATGGTAACTACTTTGATGCCAGAGCTCGGAAATTTTCATTGATTGATTTATTAAGATGAAATTAACCGATTTATTGTTAATGGTGAGGTGATATATTTGAAGAATAAAATTCGTAATGGACATTTTAAAATTCTAGCATGTCATCCAATCAATTAAATCGAATTCATTAATACCATACTTTGTTTGAAAACTAAATCCTTTTTCCGGGTGAGGTTGACCGATTTTCGGGTTGTGAAATTTTGAGTCAGGTTTGAATTACTTTTCTGGGGAATCGGTGTCTGGAAGAACTGTTTATTTTTTAACCACTTAATAGATGCTCTAGGATTCCAATAAAAATTTCGTATTTTACCGCATGTGAACGGATAATTCAATTATTTCACTACAATTATATCTATAATATAATCCAAAAGTTAAGTGCACCTCACACCTAACTTCGTCTCGGCACACCTCGTTACATTAAGCTCTTCCTCGGTTCTCCTTGCTTACCTCGGTGAACCTTGCTTCTCTTTGGTGTACCTTGCTTCACTTCGGTGCACCTTGCTTCACTTCGGTGCACCTTGCTTCATCTTTAGTGCAACTTTTTTCACTTCGATGCCACCTTTTTTCACTTCGGTGCACCTTGTTTCACTTCAGTGCACCTTGCTTCACTACGGTGCACCTTGCTCCACTTCACTGCACCTTGCGTCACTACGGTGCACCTTGCTTCACTTCAGTTCACCTTGCTTCACTACGGTGCACCTTACTTCACTACTGTGCACCTTGCCTTAATTCGGTGCACCTTGTTTCACTTCGGTTCATCTTGCTTCACTACGGTGCACCTTGCTTCACTTTAGTGCACCTTGCTTCACTTTAGTGCACCTTGCTTCACTACGGTGCACCTTACTTCACTTCGGTGCACCTTGCTTCACTTTATCGCACCTTTTTTCACTTCGGTGCACCTTGCCTTACTTCAGTGCATCTTACTTCACTACTGTGCACCTTGTCTCAATTCGGTGCACCTTGTTTCACTTCGGTTCATCTTGCTTCACTTCGGTGTTTGCTTAACTTTGGTGCACCTCGCTTCACCTCGGCGCATTTAGCTTTCTATGCTTAATCATAGCGAATTAGGCAGTTCAGAAAAAAAGAGTTTTCTCAAGTCGATTCCGTAAATTTTGGCCTCAAAAAAGCCAAAAATATTTTTTCTTTCATTTTTTGAAAGAAAATTGTCGGTGGGAAGAATTAAAAACTTTATTCTTTTTACCCGTTCCACTAGCGTTTTTCAAACTGAACACAAAATAAGACATAAAAGCTGAATCAAATGATAATCGAAATGGATTGCCTGGAAATGACTTCTTTGGTAGTACAATCTACATGTTCTGCTAGTGCGGCGGTTCATCTTCACGATGAATTCACCGCCCGCTATAATTTATTCGAGCTGGTTCATTCGGAATCAGATTGAGAATGCCCGATCGAATGACTCGACAGCATTCTCTACTGGGTATTCGTGCGACAAACATTGTATCCATTTTGACTGAATATATTAGTTTGTTAAGAGAAATCGTCTTGGTTTTCATCATCCCTCACTAGCAACGATAGTCCAGAAGCTTCATAGTTTCGGCAGAGATAGAATGTTGATAAACTTCAATCAACGTTTTCTCAGACTCCAATTACGTAAATAGTTACTAAGTATAATCTGTTACGTGAGCTAGAAGGGCAGATAGTCATACATTTTGGTTGCAAAAGGATTTTCAGCCGTTTTTTCAAAGGAATTTCCTTGATTTTCATGAATTTTCTGAGAATTTGAAGGATTTTTTACTAATTTCAGGATTTTCTTTGAGGGGAGGCCTTCTCATTCATTATTTTTTCGAACTTGTACCCTTTGAGCTTATCTTTACCGAATTGTTATCATCTAAGTTGGAGGCTACGACTTTATATCTTACAATTAATCACTGTGCGGATTATCTTATTGAAATTGACGCCTTCTCTCATTACTCTGTTGAAATCGCTCTTAAACTTGAAACTGTGTACGACCACCTATGCCTCATGATAATATTACTTTAGAAATACATTTTCGCATAATAAACTTCAAGGGTTAATAGCTATGCAAATAACATCGATACGTATCCGCAACTACAAGTTTTAAGCTTAACAATAAATTAAAAATTCTTTCTTTATGTCACCGACAATGCTATAACAAATAACATTAAAATCAAATACGACATCCACTTCATTTACCAATCGAGATCTATTGTGTAAAGTACTCGGACGACGGAATTAGTCGGAGTTATTCGGTGATATGTTCAGCTTCTTCCATCCGTGTTTGAAACCAATACGCTAAAAATATTGTTGTATCCTAGAACCAGCAAAATCACACAAACTTGTGCTTAACTTGCACGTTTCCTTGACACAATAACTCGACGAAGTTAAATAATGAACGCATCAATGCCAAGTATCCAACCTCGAAACGACCAAAGCCTGGAAATATCGTTAGTCAAGGCGCTTCAGTTGTACCAACATACAATTTTTACGTCTTATAAATTACGTTAACAGAGTGAAATTGGCGAAATTAATCTCTATAAAAGAAAATGAGGAGAAATCTTCAAGTAAAATGTAACTGTGGAATCAGCGCCAAAACTTCATTCTCGTAAATCAGTTTTTGAACTTAAGATTGTGAATTGGGTCTGGTTTAAATCATTTTTACAATTATTCTGGCGTTGTTCCGATAAGAAAGCTTTGAAGTGTTAATTTTCTCTTGTTGCGGACGAGTCCAAACACATTCATTTTGATTTATTAAAAACCGAATTCATCAAAATGAATATTATTTCTTTAACTTAAAAAAAAAAATAAAAAACAAAAGTTTTCCATCACACAGTCAAATCGAAAAAAATCTTTTTAAACGTTTCCTCTGACACTTTGTTGTATAATAAATTCAATATTTTATCGATGTTGCTTCTCAGATTTTTATCATCATCGATTGGATTGAATTGGTAAAGAATCGGTTAGTCGGTTAGTTATGCTGTGAATTTATATTTTAAAAAGATTTCATTTTTACTTATATGGAGGAATGGTGTTTGTGGGTAGTAATAGCTCTCAGAATAATTTGATAAATTGTTGTACAGTTGTGAAATAAATTTTTTTGAGAGTAGAAAACAGAAGCGCATATTAATTTAATTTGACATAAATTTGCTTGGTTTAGTTTTTATTTTGCTTAAAATTAAAAAAAATGGCACATGATGACAATGTCGATTATTGTTTACATCCTAAATAATAGAATATTCGAATAAAGTGTGAGAAAATATTCTCGGAGCAAATCTCTTCAGTAATTTCCTTCCTAAAAGATGCTGTACGCCATCCTACTGGTTAGAGAGTGTAATTTTTTATTACTACATACATGGTGGAAGGCTACTTTCACATTCCTATGAACCGCCAAAGAGATGCCAATATTACGAAATTTACAAACTTTACTTCAATTCCATGCATTGCCTTGTTTTACATAGTTTTTTTTTAGATTTATCAGTTTGGGTCGGACCTTGATAAGCTCGTGGAGGAACAGATCTAGCGATCCTTTGTTTCGTTACCCGATCGTCATTTAAATCACGGAAATGTCCCAGTTTCAGTTAGGAACCAATCCAGAGCGGCAGGTCACTGTTGCGGGTTGGACCACATGACCTCCTAGAGTCCCATTTTAGCCAGATGCTTGCTCAATCCACAGTGCCCAGTGATCGCACCCACTACCCTCTTGATGCGTCCCCTGTCCATGTTTAGCGATTCTCTAACCCATTTCTCATTGGGCGCTGGTAAGAAACGCTTCGTGTTGCGTTCCTCCATCATAGGCACTCCAATAGTTAGTGAATTCCAATCTCACCCAACGCTTAACCGCTTTCACACACGCCGAGTGTGGTATGGGTATATAAGGCTCTGGCCCACAACTTGGTGTTGCCGAGCTTTTCCTCGCAAGTTCATCTGCTCTCTCGTTACCCTCCACGCCAGAGTGTCCGGAACCCAGAACAGCGTTACATGATTTCTCAGTCCCGGTTCAGGGTTTCCTTCAACTCTTTTATGAGCTTGGATGTCACGACTGGCGACATGAGCGCCTTAATCATCGCCTCACTATCAGTGCAGACTATAACATTCTCCCCACATGTCTCTGCCGAGACTACCTCCCGTAAGTGCGGCAAAATCATCAGCCTGAAAGACATCGGCGAATCGTCCCTAGGTAATACCATCTGTCCATTGATAGTTTCATAGAGAATATTGTCCCGAAATGAAGTTCGGAGTCCAGAGATCGTTCTGCGACAACCTATCCGCTGTGGCAAAAGCTTTCGCCTTCAATGCCACGTGGATCGGTGGTAAATCAATCAGAGTTTCAATAGCCGCCGTAGCTGTCGGTTTCATAGGTTCAGTAATACATATGCATACTAGCCTTTGAATCTCGTTAAGTTCAGTTTTACATAGTAGAGAATATGTCTTTAAGTCTAAACACAGAGAAATGCTAAATTGGCGTCACTGCACCAGCTAGAAGTTCAGTTAATAAAACTTTTCTTAAAAATGACACTTCTACCTAGTGCAGTGTTGCCAACTTAACATTTTTCTGACTAAACAAAATTACTAAACTAAAAATCAGCTATAGAAAAATTGAAAAGAGAGACATGAAATGGCTGCCACGTTCCCCATATTAATCCGACAAAAATTATTTAAAGAGATGGAAGCATTTTCTTTGTTGGAAATTGCAAAATTATAGTTAATATTTTCGTCATTATTTCGTCATGGCCCCACTTTCTACGTCAAAGAGACATTTGAATATTTTTCCGCCAGGCACCAACTCTTCCGCAGTGAGGTGTCGGATAAGATGAAACAAATATGGTCATATGGAGTATATAACGGATGTATAGTACCCGAACCTCGAGTAGTGACATCTATGTTTTTTCATAGCTGTCTCAGTGGTAAATTGCACACAAACCTCCTCCTATCTATGATGTACTAGGGCGGAAACCTATGTTTTATTAGAAAGAATTTGGAGCAATCACATATCACATGTATGCCTGTTTCTTCTGAATTGGGTTTGAGAAATCAGTTTCTTACAAAATTAGAATCGCAGTTCGTTCTTGATCTAAACAAAACAAAGTTTTTCAAATAAAGGATCTGAAAGCCTGCCGATGACAACTATTAAGCTCAAAAATGTAATTAAATAAAAATCTCTGAAAATGTTCAAAAGACCCAATCGAGATATTTGAATTCTGAGGATAAATGCATAGTGAAGCCACAAAAAAAAAAAAAAACAAAAATATTGTAGTGTTCTCACCGATGTATGCAAAAACAAGAAAACAATGGACAACAATATACACTTATTAAAATTCCAACAACTAAAGCAAAGATGTACAACAAGGGAAAATTATGTAAATTTCCCAAACATATCAACACCGACCCGTACATAAAACGAGTATGTCTGGGTTTCTATTAGCATTTAAAATGGTGAAGACGAAAGATCAGACATATTGAATTTATGTGTGAATTTATTGAGTGTAATAACGGGTGTCATTTACTGTAAACATCCTTTAATGTCTGCTCCGGTTTTTTTTTCGTATTTTTTCCTATTTTCTGTGTACTTTGTAGAATATCTTTTTTTAATTTTCAGAATGCTTATAGGATTTCGGAACGTCGTTTAAATTAGGTGCCAATCAGAAAAATGCTAACAGGGCTGCACTGGCCAAGTGCGTGGCAATAATATAATTCGTTTCGTTTACGAGACGACACCCAGTTTGTGTAATAATATGTATAGACCTCGAAATCCGTTTGTGTTAATAATAAAATGGGTTGGATAACACAACATGACAGTTATAATCCGTTAATTTAACCCTGATTTAAGTAGCTCACTTCATACGTGTTCGATTTGAATAGTGACAAGACTTTTTCTTCCAAATATTTGTCATAAATAATGGAGGAGGTTCATACGAAGTATGATGATGGATTTGGAAAAAATTTAATTTACATATCTATTTCTTCTGATTAAATTTGTCAGTAGGTTTTATGAAGCTATTGAGTGTATATAAATATTCAAGTTCCGTCTGTGGCTTGTGTTATATATAAAATTAGTAGATCATAAATATATTGTAAGACCACATTCATAATTCAAAGATTAGTGTTATAAATCATGTAGGTGACAAATTATGACAGTTTAATAGCATCTCTCTCGTATAAAATGGTTGAAATATAAATTCACAGTAGATACAAGTTAACCGCGTCAATAAAAACGTTTTATTTCCGTTGTCTGCTCAAATAGAAGCAAGATTGAATCAACAAAGTTATTAAAATCTAAACTGAACTCTGTGCACTGAATTGTTGTTTGTTGGTTAACAACAGCCTATAAATTTAGCATTCAAAAATAAAAAACGAAAGACATGATCGTTGAAGCGAACCTGTCGATATTGAAACAAATTATGATATCAGAGTTTAGTAGGAGGAATGTGTATAGGCCTAGGTGGATTATTCTAGGACACGATCTTGGCGAAAAAGGATCATTTTTGTACTTTTCCAATAGCAAAAATAGTTTTTGTTGGTCCTGCAAATAGTGTTCGAAAAAATGGGATGTAGGTAGGCGGGGATGAGTTTTGTTCTGCTGTTCTGTTCTGTTCGTTGGTTAGAAAGAAACCAACTATATCTGTCCTTCAATTTATGGAAGAAAAGTTTTTGGATTTGAGTTCTTGGACTTAGCTAGGGCACTAAAAACGAGTCTCTGCTTAGGGCCCTACGTGTTTTTTGAACATAAATCGAGAATCGAGTAAATCTTTTCCGATTTTCAAAAAAAAAAATTTAATTAAGAGGTCTAGAAATGTCTCACATTTTATGGAATAAAATTCTTAGATTAGAGGCCCTTGGACTCAGCCAGGTCTCTACTAGGGTCCAACGTGTTTGTTTAAATAAATCGTGTAAATCCTAACCGATTTTGTTGATTCTTTTTCTATCAGTACCAAATTATATATTCAGAAACAAATTTGGGCCCACTGCCTGTGTTTAGGGCTCAAGTCCTAAGGTCGGTCGGCCCTAACAAAAGAATTTTTTTTTGTATGTTGCTGAGCAAATTGAGGGTATGGAATGTCAATGGAATTATGTGTCCGAGTTATACTTAGGGCCCTAGGTCGATACTATGCAATCGGTAGCGCTTTTTGTAAAGCATGTTGTTCCCCAGACTCAAAAGTAAGAAGAGTCCTGTCGACGATTCGATAAACAACAACCTGATAAAGCAACTACCCAAGAAAGCAATTGTTATGTTGATGTACATCTTCAGAACATGCTTCAGATTATCGTACTTTTCAAGTGCCTGGAAATGCGCTAAAGTTGTTCCAATCCCGAAGCCTGGTAAGGACCTTGCAGTAGCTAGTAGCTACAGGCCAATTAGCTTATTGAGCTCCCTCAGCAAGATTCTTGAAAAGCTTATGCTTCGTAGGTTACAAGCATACGTTTCAGCCCATAACATACTCATTAATGAGCAATTCGGTTTTCGTACCGGTCACTCTACAGACCACCAGCTGTTCAGAGTCTGCAATCATATTAAGAAATAACTTCAGAGTAAACACTCTACTGGCATGATAACCTTTGATATTGAAAAAGCATTTGACAGTGTATGGCACAAAGGGCTCATCTACAAACTATCTTGTCTTAAATTCCCCCTTTACCTGATAAGAATCATTTATGACCAATCGCTCCTTCTATGTTTCGATTAAGGATCATAAGTGCGATGTTTTTCGAATTCTAGCGGGCGTTCCCCAGGGCAGTGTATTAAGCCCAACTCTCTATAATATATTCGCACCTGATTTGAACATTACGAAGAGCGAAAAACCATTCTTTGCAGATGATACTTGCTTATTCAAGTCAACCAGATCCCCAGGCAAGATAACCAAGAGCCTGAATGCTGCCAGCTACCCTCTGATGGTGTTACTATCCGCGATCCAGAAATAGCTTGGAAAAAGTCTGCGAATTATTTAGGTGTTACCCTAGACAAAACTCTGACATTTAAACCACACATCGATAATATACAAAGCAAAGCCTTGAAACTTCTGGGGGCGCTTTACCCGCTGATTAATGGGAAGTCCAAATTAAGTACCGCTAACAAGATATGAATATTTCGAGCAATTATCCAAAGCACTCTACTTAGATCTTGTCCAGTATGGGGTAACTGTGCCAAGTACCACATAGAAAGACTCCAAATCATCCAGAACAAGTGCCTCAATTTACCTCCATATTATAAAGCCCACGATCTACATAGACTCGCTTCTTTACCTACGATTACTGAACAAATAGCGAAGATCAGTCTCCGTTTCAGGGCCAAAATGCTGCGCTCTCACAATCCTATTATTCGGAGCTTGTACCAATGTACCAAACAACTTACGTCCTGTGATTTAGCAATAATGAATTAACTATGTAAGCAAACTAAACAGAAAAAAATTCATTGGAAGTTTTTTGAAAATTTTCTTCTGCCGCAAAATTTGAATTATTAATAAACTGAAATCTACTTTCCAGTTTAGCAATCATAAGCCTCGATCATAGTTTGAAAAGCCGAAAAATGAACTAGCTGAACACTAATTATCGTATCTCGTATGTATTTTTGTACCAACTGAATTAATGAAACATAACCAAAGACCCGTACGTATCAGAATAGATGTGGCAAAGAGACTCGAACGTATCTAAATATACAAATAAGCAAACAATCCAACGTTTTCTGTTCTCTTATAACTGTAAGAATTTCAAAGATCCATAGAAATTACCCAAGGTAATGTCAAAGGCCCTACCGAAGTACGTCTCAGACCACTCAAATCTAGAAAATCTTATATCCAAGGACTAAGTCTTTTTCCCTAAAACCCTGAAACACGTGTTCTCTAAAATTTAATTCTCTACAACTTTCCATCTCTCATAGTTCTGGAGATTCGGATCATACTACCCAATTATGGAAGAGGCTATATACCAGTATTGGGCCATATTTCACCAAAACCCTGAAACACGTATTCGCTTAAATTTAATTCTCTACAAGATTGCCTTTGGAACCAACATTCTAACTGTCATAGTTTCGGAGATCTTTCATTCCGGAGAAAAGTCTTTCATTTTGATCTTTGCCCAAGGATTTTTTCTATGCTTTCCGTCCAGTATCGTTTCCAGCAGGCGACCAGTAACACTAACTACTTTTGACGGGTAGATTTATAAGCGATCACCGAAAAATAAGTTTTGATCGCCAGAAAATGCACTTATGATCACCAACACAAAATAAAACTAAATTAATGGCATACATAGATAGCTTTACGCAGGGGCGTGGCAGTTTTTGTCTTGATCTTTGCAAGTAATGCTCAACGTGAAGTTAGCTGCAGTTGCAAAAAAATCAGCTGATTTTTCAACTTTTCAATGAAGTCTGCTGATTGTGGTAAATTTATGAATGAAATCAGCTGATTTTTTGCAATGAATTTAGCTACGGTCGCAACTGCAGCTAACTTCATGTCGAGTATTACTTGTAAACATCAAAACAAAAGACTGTCACGCCCCTGGCTTTACTGGCGATATACTATTCGCTTTAAAAAATGTTTGAAAATTCATCTGACCCTAATACGATTTTTTCAGTTTCCTGGTGATCAAAATTGTATTTTCCTTGTGTTCAAAAATTTATTTTTGGGTGATCACTTAAAGATATTACATTTTTAACTCGTCTCTTAGAACTGACATATTTTAAAAGAAATTCTAGCTCATTTTCTGAGATCAATTTCTAGCAAAATTCATTTAAGTAGTTCGTATTTATTCCAAAAAAACACGTCGCTGTCACTCACCCCAGAACATTCAAGAAATCAATTTTAGTTTTCGGATACAAGTTACAAATATTAGCATGTTAATTTGGCTGGTAATTTAAATATGTGTTTACACTTTGTAACGTCTATATCTTGTGAATATCTACAAACGCATTTATATTCAACATGAAATAATTTCAGCAACGACCGCCAACAACAAATTTGAGTTGATACTAAATTATCGTCATACGGTGATAATTTCTGTTTAGATTAATTGGATACTTATGTACATAGAGAGATACAGTGAAAGCTGCGACTTAGATGGAAATTGAGGTCTTATGCAAATTTCGCGAAATTGATTCGATTTACATTTTAATTTTTTGTATATGCAATTGAGCAAAATTATTTAGTCGTACCTTCATTGTGCAATAAGACGCAATCACTCCAGGAATTGTCCATAAAAACGATGTAAAAGTTGTTAAGCCTCTCTTTCATTATCACACTGTTGACAGAACGCCCGAATAACCTTTCTTCTGATTTGAATTGAGGACATACATTTATTCAAGAAATGTGAAATAAAGTAAGAAGAAATTGGGTAACTCCCTAACTAGTGAGACGTTTACACAGGCAGAGAAATGCAGCAAGAGTTAAGTTTGTAACCCGGTTAGAAACAATTACATGCAGAGTGAAAGCTTTAATTCAGAGTTTGTTCCCGAGGTATGAATCAATTTATTACAATTGAGCTCTCAAAACTCCTGAACACTCATATTTCAAACGGAATTTGAGACAATAAAAATATTGGAAATTATTTAGATTGAAAATGGAGGAATTTCTGTTTTCGATCCAGTTTTTGATGCATTGCCATTTTCCCAAAAAAGCAATATTAATAAACCTGTCCGAAGCAACGCTTTATGAAACCCTTCCAATCTCCCAATAAATTCCCCGATCTGGTGCTGACAGTAACTAGAGGAGTCATATTCTATGGAGAATAACTGAGGGCAAAAATTGGAAAATTTTTCTTTCATAAAGTGTTGACTCTTCATTGACAAATCATTGGCTTTTAGAAATCGGGATTACACCCGATTAGCGCATGTTTACAAAGAAAAATACTCACCGCTCTACCTAAAACACTAGTGTTGCGCACACCGTCGTTTTGTCCTAGATCAGGACCGAGACCCTACCTCTACTGCATTTTCTCCAACATATTTTCCCAAGAATGATAAAGGGGTGCAATCGCCAAAGCTCAAATCGTAACAGTAGTGGGACGATTTCGAAAAACGACTGGTACTTCAGCGTAACATTCTTGGTGCACGACCTCTGACTGTGTTAAAGCGATTTTGTTGAACAATTCTAAAAAATAAATCTATATCAGTCAACAATATAAAATTTGTTCTGCAATATTTATGGGGATTCCTAAATTATCACCTCCCCCCAAGCCGTACGTATTTTATGGATTGCCCCTTGTATACCTACAAAGTGTAACTTAAATTGCACTAGATAATTTGTAATTTCATGAACATTTTCCTAGTATATGCAATGACTTTCAAGTTTTACGCTAATCTTAAGCCGATTTGCACGCAACCTCTAAGTTAGCTTTTGTGTCAGCTTGCATATCATGGTTGATTATGCAAAGAGTATCTTTCTCATATTATATGATAAATAACATCTTTTACAATATCCCGGCTTTTATAGATATAAATTTGTTCAATTCCAGCGAATATTCACGGATGATGTTATAAAAAAAAATGAATAATATAGAAGTCGTGTAAGGATTATGTTTTAACACAACCAAAAAATAAATAATAAAATAAAATATACCGACTATTATACATATACATCTCGGTATATATTATCTAGAGTCAAACTGTCACTCAAAGTAACTGACAGCCCAACAGAGTGCTTATGTGTACAAAAATTAAAGTAGAATTCTATCTAATAAAGTGGTTAAATGCCTGTAGATTTCTGTTTGTTATTTAAAAAACGAATAAAAGGTGGATGAATAATAAAAAAGAAACTTTAATTTTTTATACGTTTAAATAGGTGTTTAAAAGTTTTTTTTAGCTTTTCGATCACTTTTGTTCTGGTTTGATCTTTTAAGTTATTTGTGAAATGCGGTATTATTCTTTATTATGCGCTTTGATGGATTATCGATTTATGTACAAATGTACATTTGTACAAATTCAAGATAGGAATCACTGATTATGTGATGTATCACCTATACATATGTTTGTACGTGTTATTCAGTTATTTTCTGTTTAACATTTTATTTCATAAATATATAGCCTTTGAAGTTATTGTTGTTAAACAATATTTCTCAGGCTTTTCTCCTCGCCGATTTAGAGTTTTCATTTGAAAGCTGTGTATGTTATAATATATTTTTCAATAATGGATTATAATTCTTCACACATGGAAAATTGTCGATAAGTCATTTTGAAGATCGCTAAATGAGACGAGTGTTATTGTTGAGATACATTGGTTTTTCAACTTCATTCCTCTCATTTTTGCCTAACCCCTATCTCAAAAAATAAACTTTTACATAATTAGCTTTTAGGACCGACTTAGAGTCCTAACATGAGATCTGAAACCAAAAACTTTTCTTCTCAATGTACAGTCACATAAATGTGAAAACCGACAAGTTTCTGATTTATCTTTCAAATTTACCATACAAATCAGAAACTTGTCGGATTTCACTTTTCTGTGACTGTAGTAGACAGACAGCGATTCTCAATATCAATATCTTCGCTGAATTAACGTCTCAATTTAGAACTACTCCCTTTTCTCAAGTGGCGTCATCCATGCTTTCATAGCTGAATACGAACAAACATAAAACTAATGACAACCTCGTGCCGTAGCGTAGTGGTAGAGTAGTGGCTATGTGTACTGAGGGACCCGGGTTCGACTCCCGTCCTGAAAGGCTGGACGGTGTGGGAATCGAATTTGGGGGAAATTTTCGACTGGGGGATCATCGTATATCGGTAGTTGACGGTGAGAACCCACCTTCAAGCTGATCGTGCAGTTTAAGTGTCTATATACACATTACGCTTACTAGATACATATCGTCGTCTATATAGTTAACATATTGCGGTCTATATACATACATATCGTCGTCTATATACACTAGGGTGGTTCAAGAAAAAAATGTTTTTCGAAAACTGAATGTGCTCATCGATTTCTCGATTCCTTTTCGCATCCTGAATAAAAGTCTAGAATATCACAAGGCCGAAAAATTTAGTTTAGAGGTCGCACAGTTTGTACTGAAAAAAAAATTTACATAAGCCTCATACAAACTTCAATCTCATTGTGCGACCTCTAAACTAAATTTTTCGGCCTTGTGATATTCTAGACTTTTATTCAGGATGCGAAAAGGAATCGAGAAATCGATGAGCACATTCAGTTTTCGAAAAACATTTTTTTCTTGAACCACCCTAATATACACATATATGATCGTCTATGTAGAAACATATTGCCGTATATATATTTATTTAACCAATGACTTTAGAAACAATTTTGTACACTATTTGAAAATGAATCTTTGATTCAGGTTACATAAAAATCACAAATATCACAGTCGCTTTCAATGTATTCAAACTTCCATTTTTAGATTTTCAATCCATTCTCGAGCTTCGATGGTTAACTTATGAATGTCCCCTAAATTGCTGTTGAACTTATGGATGGGACAGTCCTGGTATATGTGTATCATTGTTTGTACCGCACCACATTCACACATCGCTGAATCTTTAAATTTCCACTTGTGTAGTAGGTACGCACAACATCCGTGACCCGACCTAAACCGATTTGCAATGCGCAATGTTCTACGAGGCATTTCTGAGCCGTTAAGTTCGATTGCCGTATATATACAAACAAACAAACAATCCATTCATGAGAATTGAGAAACCACCACATGTATGTGAGAATTAAGTTGTCAAAAAGTTTGGAGCTTAACCGGGAATCATCTGCAACTGGGCCATATGTAATGTAAGGAACGAAAATTTTCCTGAGTCGTCCAAGAGTCCAAATTTTGTGTTTTATGAAAAAATTGTTCACAACTATAATACCTAATTTTCTGCCGAACGTACGATTTCGCTATTTCCAACGGTTTAGGCAGTATTTCCGTTCCTTTACAGGCGTCACGGTTTGCATAGAATGGGCCAATTGTCAAAAAACCCGTCTGCCGAAATGGGACTTCTTGCAGTGGATTTTTTTTACGTGTCTAGATAGGCATTAGTCCCTAACAGGAATGTTTTTTTTTTAAATTCATCGATACTTGTGTGGCTAATGGGAGGTGTTCATAAACCGAAAGCTTATGTACTTCTCTTACGGAAATTTCTCCGGGCTCACTTCAAAACATTCCTGTGCATCCGAAAAGCGACGGAAACATTAAAAATCTGTTGTCCATGGTTGATGCTAGTGCCAGCTTTTCAATGACACCACACACGACTTTGTACGTTTCGTGTACCCGGAGAAATTTCGATAGGTTTTCGAATAGCTCCTACTATTTTTTATTTTATTTCTCATTTCTTATTGACCAATCTGACAGGCCGAAGCCCAATAACAACATAGTCATTAAATAATTAAATTAACATGAAAATAAGCTAATCAAGAATTATAACTTGCCGAAAAGTTATTCAGTTGCTAAAAAAATTACCATTCGAATGATTGTTTGACTTTTGTCTTGAACGCAAATAATTTTGTACCTCTAATATTCAAGATTTTGAAATATGAGTTATGGTTGCGTTGAATCCTGTATATCGGTGAATTGTGCTGAAAATTCGTGGCCATTCTGTCTAAGAAAGTATTATTTTGCCTTGTACCTCTCGTGAGATGATGTCAATAAATTTGAGAAAGTGGAGAGTCAACTCGCCTATTTACCACTTCATCATTTTCCAGACGACGAGTTTCCAAGGAGAGAATTTTCATGTATTTAAGTCGATCACTATAAGGTGGTCGAGTGTGAGCGATACCGAATTCGAAGAAGAATAGTCTGGTAAATTTCTTTTGAACTCGTTCTATTTGATTAATGGCGTTCTTACAGTGGATTCCATACCGCTGAACAATATTCCAGCCGCCTTCTTACAATGGTCCCGTATAGTAGGCGCATGCTGGCCACATGCTGCCACATCGAAAAATGAAGCCGAGAGTTTTATATGCTGCACGTGTAATGTTATTATTATTATGTATTTACAACTTAGTGCATATTTTCATTTGTTATTTCCATTTTACAATAATAAACAAAATATAAAAAAGAGACATCAGCAATGAGTAAACAGAAATAAAAAATAAAATATCGATTCCAGTGAATGAATTCTTTTAAGAAATTTGATTTTTTCTAATTTCTAATTAAATTATATAAAGAAAATTGCTTGAGAACGTGGTCATTAAAAGACAGTTTGTCGTCGAAAATTACTCCTAGATCTTTCTTCACTGAAACTCTCTTAATTATGTAATTTACGGCGATAAGTATAAAAGACGTAATCGATGTCAAGATCTCGAACGAACAAGCGGGATTCAGAGAACACCGGAGCTGTTACGTTCAAGTTCTTTCACTTACAAACTATATTGAACTAGGATTGCAATACAACCGCTGTCGTGTTTCTTGTGTGTCTATTCTACTGCGTATACACCATGGATATGCCCACGGCAAATTCGAGAAAGTTTACGTACGCTGATGACAATGCAATGGCGGTCCAAGCGCAAACATTCGCCGAATTGGAAGTGAAGATGAACGAAGATTTGGAAACCATGAGCAAATACTTCAAAGACTGGAGATTAAAGATTAACGCAGAGAAAAAACCCTAAATTGCCTTTTCCACCTAAACAGCCATCAAGACAATCGTAAACCTAATCTCGTCATGAATGCTTAAGCGGTAGAATATACGACCAATCCGTTATATCTAGGCTACGTACTAGATCGTAGTCTCACACATCGAATGATGAAAACAAAGCTGAAAGCATGAGTCAACCATATTCAAAAAATGGCAGGAACAACTTGGGGCTGCTCAGCAAAGAACCTGAGAATCACGACGCGACGCAAGCGATAATATTAACAACAGCAAACTATTGCTCCCCAGTTTGGATGGACGGTGCACACGTTAATAAAATTGATACTCAAATCAACTGCGCACTACGAATAGTCACTGGCACAGTTGATCCAACGGAAGCCGAATGGCTGTACATACTGAGTAATTTATGACTTCCGTTCATCCTTCGACAAGAAGCTGATTTGAAGGAGTGCAACAAAGACACTTTGCGGCTGAGATCAAGACATCCATTTTCTGGAATTTCTGCCGCCGGAAAGATAGCATTGCAAGACAGCAAGTTTTCGGGAAGTCCGAATGATTTAATTTTACGTAGAAGAATGTCGTGCTCCACTTTATCAAAGGCTTTCTCAAAGTCCGTGTAGATTGTATTAATTTGACCTTCATTCACTGCCGAAACGTATTCCATAAGGTTCCTAGCCACACAGGCATCGATGAATTTGAAAAAAAAAAACATTTTTCAGCTTCTAGGATAATGTAACTATTTGGGCAGGTCGTTTTTAAAAGTGATTAAAGTAGTGCAACATTTTCGCAAAAGTTAGATTTAGAGAGAAAAGCTTTTCTATAGTTCCATTTAGTGTAAACCCTACCTTATATACTTAAAACTTTCTTGTGGTAACAACACTGGTGATTCTTTTAGACCACCTCTCCAGGGAACATGGAACAATACACCATAAAAAAACAAAAAAAAATCTGGGAAATGCTGAATCAATTTTTCCAAAAAGTCTTTAATGAATACCGTATAAAGTACCAATAGAAAGAATCATATCCATCCAATGGATAATCCAGTATTAGCGAATTAAAGAGAGCATTTTTCATTATTCATTCAGCACAAGTGTTGTGGTTGGGAAGTCGACCTAATAATCAACTTGCTCATTCAAATAAAAAATCATGTATTAATTCAAATAATCATCAACGAAAAGAATGTTCATTTACCAGCTTATACACACAGCATATAGCAGCATCACAAATCCCCTACGCACAAACAATACGAAAAGCATTCCACTTAGTAATTTCGATTATTACATTTGTACAATTTTTGAGTTACAATGAAAATGTGCGAGAGATCATGTCACTGTCACTAGTTGTGACATGCATGTGACATATCAGTGACGTGCCGGCATTAATCAATCCTTACTTCTCGGAAAATGCGTGAATATTTTTGGTATAGCTGCTCTTTTTAAATGTAATCTATCCAGCCCAATGTATAATACAATAATATTTAAGAACAGTGTAGAATAAAGTAACACAAAAAAAATAATAACAAATGAAGGAAGGGTCCACGCAATGTTATTACGCATAATACTTGACTTTTATACACATGAAATTTTTAATAATATGAATTTGTTTAATTTGATGCGAATCGGAAACAATTGACGGGCTTACGACATCTGTGACAATCAAGCTATTTGTTTTCTGGGTGCGTAATCGTAATCCGAATTGTGTAAAATATCTGACAATGTATTGAATAAAAATTATTATAGTTACATCTTTTCCCCAAACAATTTCCATATGAATAATTTATGTCAATCAATTCGCTGCTGAAGAGGGCTGATATTTTGTCAAATTATCAGTTTTATTTAAAACTCATAACAGTCCATTCGGAAGTCTGAGGAGAGGACAGTATGATTAACTTTGAATTTATTATTTGATTCATTAAAATTGGAAAATGTCTAAGTTGGGGGTGCGAGTATCTTCTCAAAGTTTACCTTTATTCATTTCCCAAAAAGCTCAATTTGAAAGTGAAAATCGGCAAAAGTAAAGCTTACAGTGCTGCCTCGTTCGAAACAATGGAAGATAAAGAAACTAATTTAAAAATAAAAAATTTACAAAATTAAAATTAAAAATACAGAGGACAGAGGACCTAATTTCTAAATGTTACACTCTGATTTATGTCAATACACATTTGGAAACGTCAAAGCGTAACATTTATTAACTGTGAAGTACGAATTTTTGCATATGGGGAGAGTAGGCTGGGAGAAAAATGGACGGACGTGTTTTTATTTCGTCAGCAGGATTCATTAATCTCAATTGAATGGGAAGAGGAGGGAAGAATTAGAGTCGAATGGATCCCAAGGCAACAGAAGAACACACGGGTCGGCTCAGGATGTGCACATCACACCCTGAAGGAACACAACAACATCAGGTGACGAGGTAAACACAATACAGGACACAGGTAGGTCAGGCCGATACAGGTAATTACAAAACTATATTGAAATTAATACTCCAAACAATATTTAGTAGTTAGTCCGACTGATGCTAAAGCAACATCGGTTGTTGTTAGCTACTGTTACATGCACAGCATATCCAAGTAGCGGTCCAGCGCTGACAGTGAAGTATCGGAACGAGCTAGCCATAGGAAACTATGAGCAAACTGGTTTCGGGACATAACGGTCTTGAAGAGCTCAATATTCAGTACTTGCGACTCACAGGGTCAATCCTGGGAAACGTGAGCGCTAACACTTTAAAAATGCTTGACTGGTTCTAGGGATATCCCACGCTTCGAATGCGCAGTCTGAGTCTGAGTCTGAATCGTCTGCGATTTAGTTCGGGATGCCCTGCGATTTAGTTCGGTATCGCCTGCTATTCAGTTAGGAATCGCCTGCGATTCAGTTCGGAATCGCCTGCGATCCTGTTCGGAATCGCCAGCGATTCGAATGCGCAGTTTGAGTCTGAGTCTGTAAAGTACGAATTTTTGCATACGTTTCTAGCAAAAAAGCTTATCAAATATTGTAAAAGAAAAGAATTAAAAAAAACTATGCATTTTGAAGCTATATCGTAGAACCATTTTTCGCTTAGAATTATGCTCTGGGTCGAAGTTAGAATAGCATATTTCAACATACCCCAATACACACGAGATGTGTACGTATGCGCGGGTGTAGCCCAAGAGAAAGTTCACATCGAGTGTGTATTAGGGTTTAATTGAAATATATTTTCCCGTATGTGCGAGAGTGTGTTGGTGCACATGCCGCGAAAGTAAGCTTTCGCTATCTAGTAATGCACATAAACACACTAATATACTCTCGCTTGTACAGCAAAGGTTTTTGCCCTTAATAGGGAACTTTCCGTGATCAAATCAGCTGATTGAACTGCTCTCAGTCAATCACATAATAGTATTATGTTTATTCGAGAAAAATATGAAAGTTGTGTCTTCACTGTACACATCCATAGATTGTGTCACTAGTTTTGTGTTTGTTCGTATTCAGCTATGGATGACGCCACTTGAGAAAAGGGAGTAGTTCTAATTCAGCTAAGAAAAAAACATAGATGTCACCACTTGAGGCTAGATGACAAGACCCCGACATGACACGGTTTATATTAAAAATGGGCTCTCTCTTCATTTGTTCAGTTAAAAAAGTTACAAACATGAATTGATCAGTCAATGCCTTCCTAAATTTTGTCCGCTATTTGAGTTTCGGGTTATAGGCATTTGAAACCTTGGTTTCAAACGGGTGGATGAGAAGATCTTTGGGGGTGAGCATGCTAAATAAAGTTTTTAGAACGAAATAAGTTGTGTGTCGTAAGAGTTTTATGAAACATCAATTTGAAAGAGACCATGCGTAACTATTGCTTTCATTGATTGATCAAAAGGCAGAATGGATGGAATGGAATGATCAAAATGGAGGCAGAAGAATATAAAAAATAGGGACCCACACGAGGGGGTTAGAAAGCAAGGGGTAATACCAGACGCCGTTATTATTCTTTTTATTGCACGACAAATGATTTGACTCAAATTACTCAAAAAATTTCGTTAGAATTTCGTTTAAACAGTTTAACGAACTTTCTATTATACACCTATAATTTAAAAAAAAAACTCACACAACTAAGAAAACCATCACCCATAATTAAGCGAAATTCCATCTATTACCATAAAACATACGACCGATGTCACATCATGTTTTTAAAAATGGTTTATTTTTTTCTCCGTTCATCAACATTATTTTCTGTGTTTTTTCTCTAAATGGCTGTAAACACTTGCAACGATATTCTTCAGCCTCTTTAATTCCCATTAGATCTCCAAAAACAAAACTTTGTACTATAATATATTCAATGTACATTAATGAGATGTATATGTTCCAAGAATTTGTAACATTCTTTTACACAAATCTGTAAACTCATATGTGATGATTACTTCAACATCTGTGGTTATAGGTTATTCATATGCGTGTGAAGATTTCGTTTGTAAGTTTTTAATATGTGAATACCTCCGGTGTTATCGAGCCAGTTTGGAAATACATTGATGTGGATGATGGTGAGGATGTCTGATGACGAACTTTAATAAATTTTCAATTTTTGTAATTTGTTATCAGTTGCAGAGAAGTAAGTGTGGTCGTCCTAAATGCCGTCCTTTTTGTTAACTGTTGGGCTTCACGAAATACAATTGAATGTGTACAATGTAAGAGTGAGTGTCCCTGAGTCATTTATCTTGCTATTTTTGTATGTCACTCTCTTCGAATAGACAAATTCCCAAGGCCGTAGCTAGAAGATATCCAAGCAAAGGTAGCAGTTGTTAAGCAGAATGATGTATTCATGGCTAAAAGTACACAATCTAAAATCAAAAGTGGGGGGGGGAGACTTTTGGAAGTTAAGAAAGTTGTGAGGTAAAAACACCTCCTCATCTGTTATAAAATCCAATAAAAATTTAGTTACAAAATCCAATAAAAATTTAGTTATAAAAGTTGAAAAAGTGTTTTTACCTCGTAACTTCCTTAACTTCCAAAAGCCCCCACTTTTTATTTTAGATTATGTACTTAAAGCCATGAATACATTATTCTACTTAACAATACTACCTTTGGATGGATATCTTCTAGCTACGACCCTGCATGCTCCCCATTATATATCCAGCCTGAGGAAAATATCTACAAGCGACCTAGGGATTGTGTTGATAATATAAGCCGCCGACGTATTATATACGCGGTGAATGTATTACCAATCTTATTTAAGTGTTGTACAGTATGTAACGAACGTGTTATGAGCTCACATAAAACGTGCACGGCGTTCGTAATACATGCACGGCGTACAAAATATGTCGGCGGCGTATATTATGAGCACAATTCCTACGTCGCTTATAGATATTTTCCTCAGTGTCATTCGACTAATGGACTAAAAATTAAGGGTAGTGTTACATTTTTGTAGTCAAGGTCACCGAAAAATTTCTTGACCTGACTAATATCAAATATATCCTTTCAAAAATAAAATTTTGTCCTAGCTACCTGGGCGAGATACAGAAGTGTACTAAAAACGCTGAAAGCTCTCCATAAAGACAATGTTGTTTCGAAAAATTAATGATGCCAAAAAAATGTCCTCAATTTGTCCTTTTTTAATCGCAATTCAATGTACTAGCAGTGACACTTCCGTAGTACAGATACTGTAATGAAAATAGCAGTCATTGCCGTAGACATAAATAAAAAGTGGGCAAAAAAAATGTCCTCAATTTCTCCTTTCAGGACCTACAACTCAAATTTTCATAAAATGTCCTAGGACAACACTGTAGAGGATAATTTTTTCGGTCAAAAATTATTTTAGTCCTAAAAAGTTGATTTTAATAATACTTTGAGAACGTTCATTTCGTTTCATTTTTGAAATAATAAATATGTCCTCAATTTGTCCTTTCCATATATGCAATCAGAAAAATGTATACTGTCCTAGACAACTAGATAATAGCCTCTACTAAAACAAATAGTTGAAAGCTCTCAAACGCCAAAATAGGGAGTGGAGAAAGATATCGACGAACTGATTATGGCAAAAATATGTCCTGAATTTGTCCTTTCAGTATCTATTCCAAAATTTACGAAATAATTATATGTATTTAAAAGTTGTTTTCCATGGTGTACATTTTCTGGACGCTCTCTATCACACATAACAGTCGAAGTGAAGGACAACTTGGGTCGTCTCTGAAATTATGATTTACAACAGAAAAATGTCCTAAATTGTCCTTTTCGAGTAATCAATAAAACAAAAGAAAAAAAAATGGTCGCCGACGGGATTTGAACCGGCGACGCTAGGGAACTTTGTTGCATATTTCTTAAAAGGACAACCTCCAGGACTACTCTGGAATTATGATTCGCAACAGAAAAGTTTCTTCATTTTGTCCTTTTCGAATAACCCACAAATGTTAAGAAAAAAAATGGTAGCCGACAAGATTTGGGTTGGGGTGTCTTTAAAACTGAATAAACTTTTATGTCGCTGCTTTCCTTTTCCGTGCAGAGTACATGCGAACTCGTTAGTCACGGATATGAGCCTGTGTTTGCACTACTATAGTACTGTAGCACTACTATAGCCATTGACTGACGTATAGAAACTGAAGAAATATCCGGTCGACGAAACAATGTCCTTGACTAGAGCGAATCGCTTGTATTTCCTTAACGGAGTTCAGTGATATGATCTAATGTGAGTGCGTTCAAATTTTTAAGCCTACTGATAAATAGCAGAAAAAGCCCATTGTGTGTTACGAAGGGAGGTAATTGTGATGAGTAAAGAGTGAAAAATGTCTGACTTGTGAGGGTGATGATCGGTTCGAGGCTGCGTCCAGTTCTGAGTCCGGTCCTCTGACAAAATTTTGACGGTTTTTTTGGTTTGATTCGAAAGCTTGTAGTTTTTTATTCTTTGATATGACTGATAGCTGTAGTGCAGTAAGCTAGGAAATTGTAGACATTCTTCCTGTCACGGAAATTCGTACTGGGAAAAATGAGAAATTTTATTTGAGATACAAGGAAGAAAAAATTATTCTACAAGCACGTTTTAAACGTAGCCGGCGTTCTGTGGTTGCTAAGGAAGATCCCTGTACTCAGTAAATATTCGTGAAATCGCTTTGTTGATGTAAAATGAAAATTGTAATTTCATCGGAAACATAAACGAACGTCTATTTCGAAAATTTATATTTTATTTAAATACTCGTATTTTGTAAATAAAACAAATAAATTCATTTCGTGGTGAAATGATCGCTTGCCAAATGTTAAAATTTTATATTTTATCCAGATGTGAGATTAAATTCCCAAACAACAACAAAAAAATTCAAATTAATTGATATTTTGTGGAATGTTCTTGATATGGTCAATTCTATGAAGATTGCAAGCAGATTAATAAAGAGTAAATAAATTTACAAACAAATAAATAAACATCTGAGCTCGCTTGTTGATTGAGCATGCAATGGCAAAATGTGAATATTTTTGTAGTTTTGTGTAAAATAATTTACTAATTTATACGTTTGTGTATTTATTAAAGCAATATTATGCTAACTGAAAAAAGAAAACACCACCTTTTTGTTACGGCATCAAAACAAATTTGTTTTTTTTTTTTGTTTTTTATATTTTATCCTCATGCTGATGGTGTATTCACTTCTTTATAGTGCCATAAATTTCATTTCATAAAACAACAAGAGACATATAACATATAAACACGAGTCAAGTAAGCTCAGAGATAGCGTTAATCTTTGATCTAGCCTCCATAAATTCTCAGGGTCGGGTAATAAAATTTAGGCGACAAAAACACTTGTACAATGGTTATGGAGAAAAGGGAACCCCAAAATCGAATCGACAGGGTTGAAATGAGGAAGATTTATTGCACAAGTAAATTTTCGCGGTTCTATGGAGATAGCTAAATATATGGATGGATATATTGTATATTCATTTCGTTCAATTTTATATCGGAAAAAGAGGTGTTTTGTCATGGGGTTGCATACCAAAATCTATACAACTATTAAAAGACATAACATTTTGGAATTTTTTTTCACACGAAAATCGTTTTATTTCTCTCTTGTGCACATTGCACAATATACACAAAAAAGGAATGAATTTTATTTTTGCGGAAGGAAATTTATCGGATGATTTCTAAATTCAATTATGTTATTGGGTTTAAAGAGTTTCTTTTTTCGTTGGTGGGTTCAATTTGCAATGTTTAGTGTATTTTAATCTTTCAGGAAGTGTGAAATTGGAATAAATTACGAAATATCTCAGCTAAATTTATCGCTTAATTTATGGCTTGTTCGAAGATTTTGTTTCATATCAAGATTTTTGTGAATCTAAACTTCGAGGTGTGTATCGTGAGCCACTCTTCCAAATAATTGCTAAATAAGGGAAAGGGTCTATCATTATTTGAATTTTTGCAATCGAATGGTGCAGGTCCCAGAATTTGTGGTCATCTCATTTTTTTTGAATATTTTAGCATGGTAAGTCCCTGAAACCAAATTTTTCTTTTTAAGAACTTATTGACTGTTTAACCTGAACAGTTTGAATACGAGAACCCGTTTTAATTAATTGGTCAAAGCAATATCGGAATTTCCAAAATTTAAGAGTGCCTACAACAAACTCAGTTTTATTGGCTGGGAATCGCATTATAATTGTTACAGACATATTATGATTGCTCCGAACATAAATCCATTTCTCCCATTGGCTAGAGTTTTGAATGCTTTCTGCGGCGGCGATTTGCACAGTCTCTAGCATCAGGACAACATCCTACAATCCTACACTTGTCCAATATTCAGCAAAAATGTAGAGTAGAGTTGTATCTAATCGGCTCTCAAACACAAATTTGCTTGTAAATGTCACTGGAACAAATTGTTTGAGTTGCGCCGACTTAAAATTGACCATTCGGCTGACAATCACGCACGGCTCTAATTCAAAGAATATGTGAGGCTTGCGGCTGGCGTGACCGAAATGCCAACTAGTAAAATTTATTTTGACATTTTACCTGTTGACATTCGAAATGACCTGATTTTTGGCAGATTCAAATTATTTTTATTTTGGTCGATTAGAGAAGGCAGCCTAGTGCCAAAAAAGATTCTATGACAATTTTGCATGAGACATAAATGAGCACTCGGTTTCGACTCAGCACCATTCTGCGTACTTGAAAAGTCAAGTCATCAATTTGGCACCGGGCTTCTGTCCTCTATAATGACAGTAGAAAAACTTAAGTACGCAGCCTAGAAATTATTTGAATTTTTGAAAGTTTTCAAGAAGGATGCCTGGTGACAAGTTAGAACCATATGTATAGTAATGTACTCGGGGTCGAACGAATTAATTTGGATTTTTGGACCCTCCTCCCACTGTCACGCAAAAAGAGTCAATTTTGACCCAATTTTGCCTCATACCCCCCTCCCTCCTTTTCGTTACGTAATTTATAAATGACCCCTTGTTTTTCCATCCAACATTATCATAGTAACTTTTTTGGCACCCGGCTGCCCAGTTTGAAATGAAGAAGTAATATTACAACAAACGCAGGCATTTTTTAACAGATAAAATATTATATAGAACTCGATGAATAATAAACAATCAAATGGCTATTGAAGTCGTTTCATTCAAATTTCATCGTTTTATCGAATGAATTCAGAAATGAAACGAAAATGGATGATTGCTATCATACAGTTCAACTAGGATAAGGGCTGCTCGTTCAAAAGAGATGTGATCCGCACAAAAAACACTTCCAGTGGAGGTCCGCTTACAAAAGTTCTGAAATCAGAGGAGGGTGACGCATTAAGCTTCGATACGCAAAACAAAATTATGTTGAGTTCACAAAATTGCGTCGAAAATGCCGGACCCATCAGCGGAATAATTTTTCTTTACTATCAGTTTTTGCGCTGCAAAAATTTGACTTTTATTTCATATCGGATAGAATGTTTAGAATAAATTTTTGCGTGTAAAAACTGAAAGTGTTGAAAAATTATTCCGCTGATAGGTCCGGCATTTGTGACGCAATTTTGTGAACTCAACATAATTTTGTTTTAAAATAGCCGTAACCAGTTCTAGAAGTAGCTTTATCCTGGGATTAGGCCATATTTCCCTGAAACCCTGAAACACGTTTTCGCTAAAATTTAATTCTCTACAACTTCGCCTTTGGAACCAACTCTCACAACTCTCATAGTTCTAGAGATATGGGTCATCCCTCCCAATTCTAGAAGTGGTCGTATTCCAGGATTGGGCCATATTTCCCCAAAACCCTGAAACACGTGTTCGCTTAAATTTAATTCTCTACAACATTGCCTTTGGAACCAACTTTCTAACTCCAATAGTTCGAGAGTTAAGGCTCATTTCTCATTTTTGTCGTTGCTGACCCACTAATTCTACAAGTGACTACATCTCCGCATTAGGTCATTTCTCGAAAGAATCCAAAAACAGGTATTCCCTAAAATTTAATTCTCTACAACTTTTCCTTTTCAAGTCTTTTCTAACTCTTATAGAATTAGAGTTATTGAGTCATCCTGACTGAGTCTAAATCTCAGAAATCCCAGGAACGGTCAGGTTTTTTAAGCAACAGAAAAATATATGTCGACTAATTTTATGATCTGAAGCTACCCTCAAAATTTCAGCAAAATCGTTCAAGCCGTTTCCGAGATTCCAACAAAGTAAGAAAGTATGAAAGGTCGACGAAATCGATTTTCAATTCGCAATTTCAAAAATTCATATCTCCGGATCGACTGAACCGATTTTAATGAGTAAAAAAGCACTTCGGCCTAAAATTTTGCGTAGAATCCGGGAAAAATATTTTTGGGGGGTACGTCGCTGGGGGGGGGGGGTCAAAAAGATCCTGTATTATGTTCTTTAGTCTACAAAACAATTTCTTGTTTTTTGGCGTGTAAGACTTGCGTCACGGCCCCTTACTACCGTGGGGCCATGATATGCTGTCCGTACGATTTCCTGTAAGCCTACAATATTGAATTAAGCCCAAAAGGCAACATTGAAAAATCCGTGTAAGAAACTCTCAAATCGCCCACTAAATCCCAACTAATGAGTTTACCTCTCAAGCCGAAAAAGAATCAAGAAAATCGGATTGAATCTACCAGATTTATGTAGAAAGAACACGTCCGGTGAACTTCGCATATTGTTGCATCAGCAAAAACGTCACACTTAGGGAGACTTTTCATTAAATTAATTTTCTTTCAGAATTTTTACTTCTCTCTGAAGGCATGACAATGACTTTCTTCAAAAGTAACATGTAAGGTTCGTATTCTAAATCTAAACAACATTTTAGCCCCATAAAGTTGGATGCATTTTCCTATGATTGTAAAGAAATTTATCTCTAAATTTATTAAATACAGAGTCATTTATGTTATCAGTTTATTTGCAAAAAATTTGTAAAATTCATTGTAGTAGATAAAGACCGACAAAAACGTAATGACGCAATGAATGTCTATAATTAGAAATATTTTAAAATGTTGAAATTTCATCGAATGCCTTTCATACTTTCGGAACATTTGCAGACCCTTGCCCTCGATTGTGAGCCAGCCAAAAGACTTTCCGTTATTGAGTTACAGTTGATTTGATGAGAAAAAAATGACTATTTACCAAATATACTAGTTACAAATTTTAGAAATCCCCAATATATTGTAGACTCCTCTCAACTTGAAAAGAAACAAACAATTAAAATCTTATGAAGGTCTAAATTAAAGCAATAAATCAATTCCCACCAAGAATTTTTACTTTCCCTTTATACATATGGCTATAGAAGTCATTTGAAACAGTTCCCTTTGCTGAGACTATTTATAGATAAGTCGGCAGAAAGTCAATTTTTTTCTCGAACAATGTAACTATAATGTAAGGTACCTGTGCTGTAAAACTACTAAGGGGTGTTATGTTAAAATATTTTCTTGTATAGCAATAACCATTTCTATAAACGTTTTCCAAATTTGGGTCCTTATACAGAAATATGTAAACGTATAATACTAGCATCAGATGCATCATTTTATACATACATATGCTGCTTCGATGCTTTTTTTTTTGTTAGAAGACAATTTCTAAGAATTTAAATATGAATGCATCTATTAAATCTATGAGAAAGTTTTTTCCTTTTCAAATTTCCAAACTCGATTTTATATTCTATTTTGTTTCTATTTGTATGTTTATTTAAATCGATGCCCTCATGGTTTTTCTCAAACATCTTATAGAAACCTAATATATCACGGATAAGTTTTAAAACAAAAAAAAACATTTTTTATTGTATCTACAATTGATAACCGATTTTTTACAACTCTGAGCAGCAAAAGTATTAAAAATGGTTCTATGAGACAGTCAAATACTTCGGAAAAACACACATTGCATTTTTTTAATATGAAAATTGAATCCAATTTAACGCGTCGATCAATTGCGAGATGTCCTTGATCGAAAGTTTGATACTAAAATCAACTTATATGACGTCTGCATATTTTCTGGGTTTTTCTGGCGGGCTTTCCACGATGTTTGTAATCACCCCAATTTCGACCCGGGAGTAGGGAAGGAGCTTCGATCATGGTTCTGTGATGACGAATTAACAATAGTTTTTCTACTTTTCCATTTTCTATTTCGTCTGTCCGTCCGTCGATAACTTGAGTAAAACTCAACCGATTTTCCCTAAAAGATAATCGAAAAATCTTTTATAGGATTGAATCTGGGCACTATCGGCCCAAGGGCCAATGAGCTAGGGCCGTTTAAGTGGTTTTTGGTGTTTTATACACAACTCGAGTAAATCTGTCCCGATTTTCAAAAACGTTTTTTTCCTGAAAGATAATCAGAAAATTGATTACAGGCATGAATTTAGGCAAAATTGGTTGAAACTCTCGAAGTTACGGTCGAAAAAGTCGTCAAAAAGTTGGTTTTTTGAAGGTTGGTGGAACTTTTTGACTCAGCGAATTTAGAACGGAAAACGCTCTTCAAGGTTTTGAATGAAAGATGTGAATATTAGAAAATCATGAAAATTAAATTAGTCACGATACACGATATTTGTTGGTTTATTGTGAATATTTCTTTAATGGTGAGGTTTTTTGTACAGTGATGCAGAAAGAAAGAGGCGAACTTTTTTGTTGATAGAAGTATGGATCAGAGGCCTCTCCTAAGTGGTCTAGGTCGGTTCTAAGATCGGCCCTGGTGCATTTTTTTCACATTTTTTCCATTTGATTTTAATTTTGGGCTTTTTAAGGATTGGAGATGTTTTTTGCGCCGTCTCTTCGGACAGGTTTTTCAATATTGCCTTTTTGGCAATTTCCAATCCAATTTAATGTCGACGTAATTTCATATTCATACACTTAAGAGTTAAGGCAACATTTACTTAGATATGTCTATACAACATCTATTCTGTTTGCCACATCTATAATTCTAATGCGTACGGTCCCCTGCATATGTTGTTGTATGAAGTGCCTGTTCTCTTAGACGCCCCTACCTCTTCCCCCAAATGAAGACGTCATTTATGAACGATCACAAAGTTGACACACGATTTATACTTAAGCCTTAAAGGAACGGTTTAGCTCAGTGGTAACGTACTGGCTTTCCACCAAAAATACCCGGGTTCAAGCCCGTCGAAGATAAAATTCTGTATAGGATTTTTCTTCAATTTGTAGCATGAAAGTAACGTTCCTGTATGCAGCTACAATATATAGACGTGGTTCGGAATTTACGTTAAGCATGTGGTCCAACAAACAGATTAATGGTTGCTCACACAAATGCCCTAGAAAAAGGTATTTCAGTTGTGTGTGATACACTGCATTTACGGGCTCGTTTAGAATAAGCATAGTTTCGACGGGGGCTAGAAGATGTATTGTAATGTCTGGGCCCAAAACAGCGAGTCTCATTTGGCGTGTACGGCTTGTACCGGAGGCTAGAAGATGTATCGTAGTGCGTGTGCTCATACGACGAGGCTTTTCGGCGTACCGATTACAATTATGCGTTCTGAAATGGAAACATTTAATATGGGAATCTAACAAAGACAGAATACATGACTAGGTGGAATGATAGAAGAGTAACGAGGAAGGAACAAAGGATCATAGTATCTGTGTTTCAGCCAGTTGGCCGCCTCGACTTAAACCGTACTTGGCAATTACGCATAAGACCTTGCGATGAAAACGGCCTGCAATGACAATAATTTTGACTATGTGTTTTTGTAACTCAACGCTTGTATTAATGAACACATGTATATAATGATTATTATAAACTTGTTCATTCCATCTAATTGATCGAAATGGCGGGCGAATGGATGTTCTTTAAATCAATTTTTTTTATTTGATTGTTTTCAGCTCTCGAGTGTTTTGCACGTAAAAACTATGTACAGATGACTGTAACTCGGGTCTTAACATGTTATAAATAATTGACAAAACCTGACTTACCCCTAATTAGTTTTTGAATTAACCCGCAGAAGAGCTTGGGAGACGTTCAGGTTCTAAGCTGAGTCACTAGGTGCCACTTGTAGCGGCAAGGTATTACAACATACGACAAGGTCCGAGCCGTGACCGATGACTTTCATTTTTGCCGTTTAAATTCAGTGTAGAACAAAAAGATTGTTTTAAAAGTTGAAAACATTTTGACGAATTAATTGTCCTTTGGTGTAAAGTATTTCGAAGTGTTTGTTCGAAGCTTGTGTGAAACAAGGTGAGAGATTATAACCTAAAGTTTATTTAGTATCAGAATTTTTTCTCGATCGTAACAACTTCTAGGATAAACCTTTATTTTTGGTTACGAATGGACATTTATACTACGTGCTTTATCGTGTGGTTGATAGTGCTCAGTTCTACAAGTCTCGTCACCCAATCTAAAGTCAGGTTTGTAAAGGGGTATTAAGGACAAGTGTTTTCTTGGTACATTTTTGTATTTGTTGTATTTGTATTTGATGTTTCACGTACATGCTCGACGTACCACGGTAGCTGGCATACCAACTGTTAATAACTATTACGACCTGCTGTGTCACTCAAAATTGATTAGTTACGAACGAAGATGTTTCAAGTACATGCTTGACGTATCACGGTAGCTGGCCTACCAGCTGTTAATAACTATTACGACCTGCTGTGTCACTTAAAATTGAGTAGTTGTGACTTACGACACTTAAGGTTTGGACCAGCGTGAGTTCTTCATCGAGTTCTTCATTGTATTCTGACAAAACAAAACATTTACGAGCTGTAGTCTGCCATTGTCGAAAGCTAATCCGTAAAAGGACAAACACTTGTGTTAAAAAATTTGTTGAGGATGCGTTGCACTACGTTCAAATGTTAAAGCGGTGTCTGCCATATAATTTTTTCAACAATTGGACATTTACGTTCGATTTTAAAGAATATTAGTTTGGAATACAGCTGTTAGATATTATCAACATATGCAAGGGACCCGTACGTATCAGAATAGACGTGGCAAACAGAGTTAATGTTACGAAAAGACTCGAACGTACTTAAGTAAATATTGCCTTAACTCTAAGTGTATGAAATTACGTCGACATTAAATTGTATTGGAAATTGCCGAGAGGTCAATATTGAAAAACCCGTCCGAAGAAACGGCGTAAAAAAGGCCTTCCTAAAGTACAAAATTGACCCCCAAATAAACAAAAATGTTCATCTTAATTTTTTCTACAGCATAGTAAAAAACCATTCTTTTGTCTAGGGCCGACCTAGAGTCCTCAGGAGAGGCGTCGAACAAATACTTACATAGACAAAAATATTTCACTTTATTTTCTCTACAACATAGTGAAAAACCATTTTTTGTCTAGGGCAGACCTTAGGACCGACCTATGGCCATAAATATATGCCTCGGACACATACTTCCATAGACAAAAATGTTTCCCTCAATTTGCTCTGCAACATAGCAAAATAATTTTTTTTGGTTAGGGCCGACCTTAGGACAGACCTGAGGCCCACTTCATCCCTAAGCACAGGCACCGGGTCCAAATTTGTTTTTACATATAATTCGGTACTCGATTACCTCTCAAATAGAAAAAGAATCAACGAAATCAGTTAGGATTTATCCAATTTATGTAAGCAAACACGTTGAGCGCCAGTAGGAACTCAGTTTTAGGGTCCTGACGGAGTGAAGTGTTTCTAATCAAAAACTTTTCTTCCATAAAACGGGAGACAATCCAAGACCTTTCGATCAGGAAAAACTATGAAAATCGGAAGAGATTTACTCGAGTTATGTACAGCTAGCAGAAGCTCGTTTTTAGTGCCCCAGCTATATCCTAGGGCCCGACCTCAAAAAAATTTCTTCTACAAATTGTTGGGCTTTCATAGACCTGTCGAATAAAAAAACAATTATGACAATCGGAAAAGATTTACCCGAGTTATGTACAAAAACACGTATGGCGCTAGCATAGACTCGTTCTTAGCGCCCTAGCCAAGTCCAAGGACTCAAATCCAAAAAAGTTTCTTCCATAAATTGTCCATGCCCAGATCTTACAAAAAAAAAATTATGAAAATCGTAAAAGATTTACTCGAGTTATGTACAAAAAACACGTATTGCCCGAGCATAGACTCGGTTTTAGTACCCTAGCTAAGTCCAAGGGCTCAAATTTAATTTAATTTAATTCAATAAATTGTCGACCATGCCCAGATCTTTCAAACAAAAAAGAATTTATGAAAATCGGAAAAGATTTAATGGAGTTATGTACAAAAGACCATAAACCAATTAAACGGTCCTAGCTCGGCGGCCCTTGGGCTGATAGTGCCCAGATTCAATCCCATAAAAGATATTTCGATTACCTTTCAGGGAAAAAAAGTTTTTGAAAATCGGTTGAGTTTTACTCAAGTTATCGCGGTGACAGACGGACGAACGGACGGACAACGTTTTTATTGTTGATTCGTCATCTAAGCACTAGGATCGATGGTTCCCACCTACTGCCAGGTCGAAATTGGGGTGGTTACAAACGTCGTGGTAAACGCGTAAGACCCCTTTTCGAAGAACTTCGTTCTTTGTACGAGTCTAATAAGTTACGTACGGAGACCTCTTTCGGATTGCGTATCAACTTCATTTTAAATAATATGAAAGTTATTGCGCAAACAGGTGTCACGGAATCCGGCAAAATTTGAAATACTTTAAAGTACTCGTCTTGAGTCTTGGGGAAAACGCTTTTATTTGTTTTAAATTATGTTAAAGTAAATTTTTATTCGCCAACCAAAGGTTACGTCTACTAAGGAGACATTATCAAGGCTCTTTCTAGACTGAAAAATATTTCTTATACAAGATGAAAATAATTGAAATTTTTTCTGTAGATGCTCATTTCAAAGTGGCACATGAACAGTTCAGCAATGAAACTAGAAAGCGCATTACCAATGCTCGCTCCTTCTAAAAGTACACTTTCCCACTAAATTGGAAAACATCTGTTTCATACATAGTCTGGATAATTCAACATATGCTACTGCTTTGTGAACAGCTAGTCCGTTGTTGACCAACCATGTCATAAACATATCCATTGAGAAATCAATCGGGACACTAGGGTACAGAGACGTAACATCATATGACTCCATCTCCTCATTTACTCCAACTTTTTGGTGTGCAAAATCTGTGCCATTTTTCACTGTTTTACCAAGGGGTAGGGGGAGGCCATTTTTCACATTTTCTTCGCTATCATTTCTGTAGGTGCATTCAGGTTAGAAGCAACTAGACGGGCCTTCATCACACCATCTACGTCAGATTCTTTGTACGTCTTAATTAACATATAAAAGCAAGGGATTTGTGGGCTGCTAACTTTCCACTTACGGAGACCTATCTATTATCCGAAAAGCCATTTGTTTTATAAAACAACGACCCGTCATTTTTCCTTAAAACCCTGAAACACGTGTTCGCTAAAATTTTATTCTCTACAACTATGGGTAATTCCTACCAATTCTAGAAGTGGTCATATTCAAGGATTAGGTCATTTTTTCTTGAAACCCTGAAACACGTTTTCTCTAAAATTTTATTGTCTACAACTTTGCGGCCAGTTATATGGCCACTTCTGCAATTGGGTGGGATGCCCCATATTTATGGAACTATGAAAGTTAGAAAGTTGTTTCTACAGGCAAAGTTGTAAAGAATAGAATTTTTGGAGAACGGCTCCCGTCAAAAATGCAAAAATCCGGAACATTCAAAATCCCGAATAACAAAATTCCCGAACATCAATACTTCCAAATGTACAAAAATCCCGAAAAACCATAATCCCGAATGATAACGAAAATTGTGAAATATTAAAAATCCTGATTAATACGAGTGAATTTCAGTATGGGGGTCTCTGCCACCTTACCTGCGGCGAGCCTTTTTTTTTACGCCTGCGGCTGGCTTATTTTTTACGCCTGCGCCTGGCTTTTTTTACGCCTTCCAGGCGGCCTAACGTGCACGGGCATCTGCCCCCAACCCCGCTAGAGCCTCTGCCCCAAACCATGCTAGGGGCTCTTCCCCATTAAACCCCGCAAGGGGGGCTTCCGACCCTCGACCCCGCTTTTTTCCCACCTTCGCTGAGGCGCAGCTCAAGTTTTGATTGTTGTTTTCTGAATTGCTGATTTTCTGGATTTTTGTTGTTCGGGATTTTTGTTATTCGGGATTTTTGTACATTCGGGATTATTGATTTTCGGGAATTTTGGATTTTCGGGATTTTTGCATTCGGGATTTTGGACGGCCACCGCTGCTTCACGGGTCAAATTAAAAAGCAGCGTCGTGATTAGCATGATGTAGTTGTATTTGATGTTAACTTTTAACTCGCAGATGAGTTCGGGACGAATAGATCAAAAATATTCAGCCGCATATTTTTGTAGATGGACTAAACTAATAAAAGTTACAAGCTCAAACTCTTAAATGGATTTCTTCTGTTTACTTTTATTTAAGTCAGGCAAGAAGAGTGATGTCACTAATTACCGTGGTGTATGCCTCGCCCCTAACTGTGCCAAAGTGTTTGAGATTGTGATTGTGGAACATTTGAAGTACAACGTTTTCCCGCATTCAACACCGACTCAACATGGATTCTTCCCATGTCGAAGAGTTGAATCTAACCTGATGGAGGTATCGATATTGGTTCACGAATCCTTTGACAACAACCAATAAACCGATATCTTCCTTGCTGACATACACAAAGCATTCGACGTTATTCGTTCAGTCCGATTAGTGAAGAAGATGTCAATCGTCAAATACCAGCTATGCAATTCGATTCTTCTGTGGTTCTGTTCCTTCCTGTCAGGCAGAAAACAAAAGGTGAAGATAAATTCTTGTAAATCCGATGCGATCGACGTACTCTCTGGGATTGGTCAAGGATCTGTTCTGGCAGCTCTATTGTTCGTTATCTTTTTTGATGATTCGGATTGTCCACCTGGTCCTACTAGAGACATCAACTTTGCTGACGAAAAGAAATTAGTTCACAACAGCATATCAACGATCGAAGATACTCACTCAATGCAAAAAGCCATAAACAACTTTATAAAATGGTGCTCCGACAACGATCTTGAGCTCAATGCCAGCAAATGTAAAGTTATCACCATCCACCGAAAACGTTCTCCAGTCCTGACGAACTATCATATAAATTACGATGTGATTGAACGTGTTAACTGTACGAAAGACATCGGTGTAACGTATGACGACGACTATACTTTCAATGGACACCTTGAATTGGCAGTCAAGAAAGCCATGGCAATGCTTTCGTTTGTGAAACGCCAATGCTACGCTAGGTTCAACGTCGATACAGCCAAGTTGCTATATTCAGCCACAGTCCGTTCGCATCTAGAATTTGCCAGTACGATTTGGTCACCGCACCACTCGGTTCACATCCAATCCATAGAAAGTGTCCAAAGACAGTTCGTTTTATATGCAAACCGTGATCGTCGAGTCGAAGACGATTCTAATCCATATCGTATTCGTCCATATGCTGAAAGATGTGAAGAACTTCAGCTCGTTTCACTTTTGAGACGTCGGACCGATACAGCGATATTTTTCATTCATGATGTTCTCACAGGGAAACTAAACTGTCAGTTTATCCGTGATAAACTCATATTGAACGATGGCACGCGAATTCTACGTAGATCTTCACTGATTAGAATCACTGGTAGTTCCCATGAGTATTCACAATTCTCACCACTAAACTCCGCATGTCGACTATTTAATATTGCTCCCAACCACATCGATCCGACCCTTCCGTCACGTGAATTCAGATGAGAAGTCCACAAGCTTGATGACTCGGTGTTCGGTACCTTCGGCCTTGTTGGATGATGTGTTTGTTTTGGTGCTTTCTTTTCACAAATAGCATTTAAAACCGACAGCACTTACCCGGTGATTAACCTTTTCCATTTATCTGATGTTTTCCAAAAAATTAAATTTATTTTCTGATTGCACAGTTTACTTTTCGCCGGAGTTTCTGTAATTGGCTGGCCGTTACTACATTCTGGCTCCACTTCGATGATAACACGACGACGTATTCTATGACGACTGATTTATTTGATACGATTTACGACGATATACGATTTTTGACGATACGCTTTAGTTGAATTTGCTTTTTCACTTTTGACGATTTTTTTTTTCTTTAGATTTTTGACTTAGATTTACTCGATCTTAACTATTTGTTGTTTGTTGTTTATTGAATTTGACTTTTTCTTATCTATGTTCGCTTTTTAACGTTTTTTGATTTTTTACTTTTCGATTTAGACATTTGTACAGATACGCTTAATTTATTGTATTGTAACGTTTTGATGGTTTTTTAACGAGGTCTATGACAGCAGTCATAGACACTCTTTTTCCATGTCATCTAGAAGATAGAAGACAATAAAATGCAATTGATCACTTCTCCTAAAATAATAGTAAAACTACTGAAATTTTCAGTTGAAACCTGAAAAAATTACCCAAGAAACTTTAGTTTCAAACAAAAGCAATTTTCTCCAAATCATTATATTTTTCTTTATTTTTTAACCCGTTCCTAGACATCTAGATTCTCATTGCTGACTTTTCCCCAACCACTCAGTAATTTCTATATATCCCAAGATACAAATGTTTGTATCACAAATTCCGTTAAAAATCCATGGAAAACTGTTTACTGAACTATGTAATTAGTAATCTTATTATGTACTTAAAGTACAAAGCGGACGAAACGAATAACAATTGTGAAGTTCAATTGTCAACGGTGTAAGCTATCAAAAATCAATGTTTAGCTTGTTTTACAATGTGAACAACAAGTGCTTTTACCATATTGTATAATAGACGATAAAAGTGTCATATAAAAATACAATAACCATAAAAAAGCAACTGTCACATTCTCATCATTTAAATATTTTAATTTCGTTTTATAGCTTGATTATTACAACAATGCGATAGATGATAATGATTTAAGCAGGGGGTGTTATGTCAGTGCTTTTCATTCTGTCTTTTCTATATTTAATTTTGTCAAAGCCGATCACAATTTGTAGAATTTACACATTACATTATTCTACTCCTAAGCAATAGCCGACAGTTCGTTTAATGTTGAAAACATTTTCGAACTTCGAACGCATTTCACTGATTCTTCTTTCAAGTAAAAATTCAAATACATGGAAAAAATTTAGAAATGAGCGCATTGCCAGTGTTTCGATATCCTGAGATTGACTTATTTAGACCTTTCAGTCTAGTCGTTGCTTCTTTTGATGTTGAATGTAAACCACTACGTTGAAGCGTCGATTTCTTGTTACAATGATGCCTTAGTACTCGTATCAAAGACAACATTGACAGACATTGGAGTGCAATACAGATACAGAAAAAGCGATGATTCGCCCAGAATCAATTTTTCGGCCCTACCCTTTATCAACCCGATCTTTTTCTACCTTGGTTGAGAACAATCATTTTCGGATTTGTATGGGCCCTAGACTTGGCTGTCGTTTGTGTGTTTGTGGTGACATTGTTTAGGAAAATGACTTGGACGATCTGTAGTGTTTGAAATCACTTTCGCTAATTCTGAGCTCAACATTATTTGGCACAACACTTGACATTAACTCCATTCTATGTCCATCGCGAATAGTTGGCACAGTTAGTCGTGAAAAATTCTCTCCTGTTTTTTTACTCCCCTGTGACAGCCCAGATCTTCCTGTGCCGATAGAAACGATGGATTGCTAAAACACTAGTAGTTTCCCACCCGTCATTTTTGTTACATAGAATAAGTCTACCCAATTATCGAGTCAATAAAAGGATAAAAAGTTGGATGTGATTTACTATTTATTTATTTTGTCATTAACATGACGCTCAGACATTACCGCATATAGAACAGTTGCGTCTTTATAGAGATAATTAGAAGATATTAACGTTTCGCCACCCAGTGCCAATCGTATTCTGGACAAAGAGCTGACGTATCTATTTCTTTCGGTCAGAGGTTTTTATGGGTTTAGCGAAATGTAACGATATGATTACTACAACCACATCTATTGAAATTTGTACTAAGCATTTCTTGCTTTAATCCTGAGAGTATTGTCTTCAAAGTTAACTCAAGACATTATCACGCTCATCAAAGTCTTTTTTCGTGGTAGATGCCAACTTATTGTATTATGGAATGTGAGGTCTTTCACATATCAAGTGGTCAAGTTTGTTGATTCCATCCTAACCGACATTTTTGTGGAGCATAAAAATTTTGTCTTTGCTGTAGTTTATGAGATACAGCTAGATTGTAAGGAGTACGGTATGAAAATAAGTGTCAGCAAGGGTCCATCCATAAAGTTCGTACACAAAAAATGACTTCTTTTATACCCCCCTCCCGTAAGCAAAAATCTATGGAGAAAAATAATGAAATGTATGGAACGTACGGTTTCGTCATAGCCGCCTTCCCCCCTAAGAATGTACGTACATTATGGATGGCCCCCAAAACTAATGCATATCGGAGAATCCCAGAAAGACGTAGTTTGCAGTTCAAATAGGGCGTAGTTGAAACAGGTTTCTGAGTTTAGATATTTAGGAGCCATTTTTTCGAAGGATGGCAAGTTAGTTAGGGATTAGTTAGCAAAGGAGGAAAATGGGAAGCGCGGTAACCAGTTAATTGAGATCACATGGGTTCAACAAGAAAGAATTAAGTAGCGGCACAAAGTTAGCTATTCACAGATCAACCTTCACGCCAACGATTTGGTAGTGAGAGTTGAGGGGACTGCAAATACCTTGTGCATGGCCTGGAGGTTTCTGACATGGGAGTTCTTAGGAGCATAGCAAAGGTGAATCGGACGGAACGACGACATCAAGGAAAATTTAGGGGTTACGTCAGTGGAATAGGCCAAGGAGATTTAGTTAGGGAACAGGATAGTAGGATATGGAGATGGGTGGTGTCTATAATCACCGGGCGTAGAGACCTCACACCGGAAGTTGTAAACCGTCTATAAAGTTTGATGATGATGTTGAGCTAGATTGTGATGCGACTGGAATTTCTGAAAAAAGTAATTGAATACAGGTTGTGTAGAAGAAGAAATCATTTATTTACGAAAATACATAAATAAAGCTGCTGCCCTCGTATTGAAGGTTGCTTTGTTACACAGCATATTCATCTATCCCAGGACAATCTACATACTAACGTTACATCGTTTTTTGCTTTTTTTTTAATTTTTCCGTTAAGTCTAATCAGTAGGTCAGTCGTAAATATGATCAAAGTTAAGTTTGAATTCGTTAAAGAAATTTATCACGCTTTTTCCTATACATTCTCTACTTCCAAACCAAAGCCCACGTATTGACCAGTTCCTTTCTCCGTATGTATTTCTTTTTTTCAATTATAGTTGGATCGATGATGAAAGCATTCTGAGATTTCAGGTCAAATGCGATAATGTCGCTGAAGCGAGATTTTCCTTCTGTATCGATAGGTTACACTTCTTCAAAACAATCGAATCCTTTCTCCCGTAACAGATCAGCAATTGTGTGCTTCACGCTATGGTCCCTTGATGTGACTAACAGGCTACTCGAAGGACAACTTCCATTACGTGTGCAATCGGTTCATTCTCTCTCTCTCGCATTTGCGACAGAGGCTGGAAGAGTTGGGGACACCTGGTACTCCGTTGAGGTTCGCATAGTTGATGCTTAGTTTTATAGCTGATACCCATTCGGATGAAGAGAGTGAATTTTTGTTGTATACAAAGTTGTTGCTTGCTGTATGTTGTCCAAAGTGTATCACACCCGATCCCTGGTACGACAGGTTACACCACCGTTCGTATGCCTCATTACGTAATGCGGCTCTTAGAACTTTTGCTGTATCACCCTCAACCTTCAATGCTGTAATGCATGCCGCTATCTCCTCGTCACATTTTGCAATGCTTTGGAACAAACCGTCTTCGACCTTTGATAGTTTACTGGCGATGGAGAAATGTTGCAGGTGCACCTCCCACTCCGCTCGTAGAAGACCAAGACCTCTCAGCTTTCTTGATGTGTAGAAGAGGTTATCGTTGGAACTCGTTGTCAAAATTTGAAGAACTTCTTAATGTCGTTAAACTATATTTTTCAATTTATTATTTGTAATGATAAAATATCTAAAGTTTCTTACGAACGGTAAAATGCTATCGTGTCAATCTTCCGACCAATGAAGTCTTTTGAGGGCTTATGACAGTCTTTGTTTTTCATTAAAGTTTGATTCACATTCGAAGCAACATATTTATTTTTGAATGTTAAAAATTTCCTATTCGTGTTTAGAAATTAATGAATTTACGCTCAATTATTTTTTACACAACAGATTCTTTACACCGAATGTGCTATGACAAAAATTAAAGTAATAGCGTTTTAAAATCGTTTTGGTTAACATGCAACACGACATTAGGTTCATGGAAAAACAACTAAAATAAAAGTAGTGTAACTTTAGTAACCTTTCACATAGCTCGCAAGACTAATTTGGAGGTTCGAGTACAATCGATAACATTTATTCAATCGAAATGGATTATAATGTTTTATCATTTTATCGCGTGCGCTATCACCCCTATTAGAAAACGCTTATTTCACAATCAGTAAATTCAAATTGATTTCAGTTTTTACTATCGCGATCAAATTAGACAAAAGAGACTCTTCGTATATCTTTCGAGCACATCAAAAAGAAATAAAAAATACTTAAGGAAACTGCTACGTTCATTTAATCACATTTGTTAATATTTTTTATTTTCTACAATTTTATCTTTTTAATTTTTTTTTCACTTTAGTTTATCTACCTTGTATGGAAGACTATATTGATATGAAGAGTGTTTTTAATACTTGATCTCGTCAAGAAACTGTGCGTACACATCGCGGGATATGATGGGCCCCCCATTGGGATCGATGCATAAGTCGAACCCCCCGTGATGCTTTGAGTAGATAAGGTCAAGTCGACACGCCGGTCGCGGTCATCTAGTTATATCGAAAGGAATCTTTTCGAAGTTTTTTTTTTTATAAAAACGTTAAGGTAGTTTTTTGTTAATATCTCTATACAGTTGCTTTAAGAAGATCGATTTGTTTTTTTTTAGAATAAATAATATTTTTGTTAACATCAAATACTTTTTTATTCATTTTTTTCTCGATTTAGATCGGTTAGTTTTAATTTTTTTTAAACATATGTCTTAAAAGATGTTGTCCATAGACTTTCGAGGGATTTATAATCCGATTACATTTGAACACATTTCTTGCATTTTTCGACTCATATTTTATATTTTGTAAGGATGTTAACTCTTTGTTGACTTATGCACATCAATATTCAGGAGATTTCCGAAAAAGTATTTTTCTCGGAAATGCAAAATTATTCATAAAAGCATGGGAATTACTAAAGAAAAACAGATCACTGGTGTCTTTTTTCAGTGCTCTAAATTCCCAGAGGAATGATCTTGCAGCTGGATTTCTAATATTTCCAAATAAACGATAATCTGAATAAAAACTTGGATTTTTGGACTCGACGAAGTACGAGGACTTATGTGTTTGTCACTACGTTTGTAACCAGTCGATAAACACCGTCTGTAAACACGATAACTCGAGTAAATGTCAACTGATATTCAAAATATTTTCCCCTGAAAGGTAGTACCAAAAGCGGATTTGGGATTGCAGATGGGCATTTTTTGACGAAGGGCCACTGAGCAATATATCGATTGAATTATCCCTGAAGCAGATGACTGACTTGGTGAGAATAAAATCTTTCCACCGGCTGAGGGCGTCGTCTGCTTCGCGGATGGTTCCAAGGGAGAAGATTCATCAGGAGCCGGTTATTCTTGCAACTTTTTAAACATAGAAGGCAGCTTTGCAACCGGTTTCTTGGCATCCGTCTATCAGACCGAACTCTTTGCTGTGTCGAAACTGTGCGATGAACTGATCAACAAAGTTTCTGGGGAAAATATCTTTGTTTGCACCGACAGTCAGTCCGCTATTCAAGCGGTAGGTTCTCCTTGTATCAGGTCTAGAACCGTACTTGACTGCAAGGTCAGCCTTAACGAGCTCGGAAAGACCAACTCCGTGACAGTTCTGTGGGTTCCAAGTCACAGCGGCATCCCAGATAATGAAAGAGCGGACGAACTTGCTCGCCTAGTCGCCAGTAAAGCTTTTGTTGGTCCAGAACCCATATTAGGTATACCAATATCGACAAGAAAGGCCATAGTCAAAGAATGGCTTCGAAAGGAGCATCTCAGGGGTTGGTCGCAGTACGCAGGAATACGCTGTTAAGCCTTAGCAGACCTGACATTAAAAGGGTTATTGAAGCCATTACCAACCACTCAACAAATACCTCTACGACATCAGTTGCGTTGACAGCCCGACGTGCCTTTGTGGCCATGGAGACGAAACTGGATATCACGTCATTAGTGTCTGTCCCAGATATAGACTCGTTAGGAGGCAAATTATGGGTAAACCGGAACTAGATAGCTCCGATCTGATCCTCAACCCTATGGTTATAAACAATCTGGATGTTTTTCTTCGGAAAACCAGAAGGTTTCCCATGAGTTAAAGAAAGTCAAATCATAAGGCTGTGTACGCTGAATATAATATCCGGTTTTCCCACACAGGAAGTTACATGGAAATGACACCACCGACAATCAATTCTATTCAATTTATTTTATTTTGAACTTATCATATTTATTTGTAATTGTATTCCCTTTGTTTAATTAATAAACGAAGAAATTAGGGGGTGGTACAAAGGATCATCGATTCAGGTACCAATACCCCGACGTTCTTATCTATCTATCTAAGCAAGAGCCACCTAAGTGGTTTTGGGTCTTTTGTACGTAGCTCGAGTAAATCTCTCGAAAGTTCTCGGAATGCCCGACAATTTATAGACAAAATTTTTTTTTGATTTTGAGCTCTGGGACTCAACCAGGGCCATAAAACTGAGTCTCTAATAGGGCCCAACGTGTTTTCATTACATTGAAAAAATGATAACGGTGTTCAATTTAGACAAAATCAGTTAAAAACTTTCGAAGTTACGGTCGAAAAAGTGGTAAAAAACGATATTTTTTGAAGGTCTGTGAAACTTTTTGACTTGTATTTCTGAAGAATTGGCACGGAAATCGCTCTTCAAGGTTTTGAAAATTGGTTGAGTCATTGGAGCTGGGGCTTTTTGTGAATTGTTGCAGAGAAAAAAGAGCTTTACTTTTTTGACCATGAAAGTATGGGTCCGAGGGTTCTCCTTAGATTGATCCTAATGGAAGATGGCGAATTTTTTTCTGAATTTAAAGCTTTGAAATACAGCTCACCGGGAAATATAGTTGACCGGAAACGGGAAGTACTGTTCACCAGGATATATATCTGACGGGGAAGTACTGCTCGCCGGGAAGTTGTGTGTCTAACTGGGAAATACAGCTCACCGAGAAATATAGCTGACAGGGAAATTTAGCCCAACCGGTAGTACAACTCACTTGGAAATTTAGCCTACCGGGAATCACAGGCCACCGGGAAGTCGTTTGGTTCACTGGGAAGTACAGCTGACCGGGAAGTATAGCTATCCGGGATGTACAGCTGACCGGAAAATATAACTGACGGCCAAATATGGCTCATCGAGAAATATAACTGACCGGGAACTATAGGTTATCGGCGTTTGTCGAGATTGTTGGTATCAGTGCCATCAAAGACCTTCTGATGGAGGTGGGAAATAAGTTGAAAATAGGAAATGGCCTGAAAATGGGAAATGACATCAAGCTAAAAAATGTTAACTAACGAAAAAAGGGAAATGATCTGTAGTTGAAGTGATTAAAAATCCGGAATGGTTATGATTTTGGTCAATTTGGAAACGCACAGAATTTATCCGAAGTGGTTAAAGTCGAATGACTACTTAAAAACAAATCAAATGATCATGGAGGTGCAAGTGTTTAACTAGTGAAAAAATGTTTTTTCGTCGTTCGGCAACAGAGTGGGACTAATTCAGCCACGCATCGCCAGAGCATCGACGAGAGACAGAAAAACAAACAAAAACGCTGGAAGAGTTTTTCCCATAAAATTCACTGAGTTCGACCAAGAGCCAATTTCTGAGAACTGACTAACAGCTAAATGTCAGGCTAAGTTTTTTAGCAATACAAATTTTACTCTAGGAATTTAGTGCGCGCTAACGAGTTTGTATCGTTAAAAGTTGGGTTAAAAAATCTGTTACAACTCAATTGAATTAATTTTTAGTTACTTGGTCTTCATTTAATGTTGGTTGTTCTTCTGAGAAGTGAGCAACGTAGCCTAGTTTCTTTCACATACAAACCAGTTAGATGTGACCGAATTATAACTGAAAATATACAATAGTTTCCTAAGTTGCTCTGGCGCATGGAATATTTATGCTGCACTGTCTGAGTAAAGCTAAAATAGGTCGCATCGCTTATTCGAATTTGCCGTTTCGATCGATGTTAACTGTACACAACAAATCGTAAGCACTACGTACACTGAGAGTCGACAACAAAATCCCTGACAACAGATTGTGCTAGAGTTGCAAACTACGACAAGTAGTAGAGAAGATATACGATAATGAAACCTCACCGGCCGCACTTCTGAACAAAAAAGTAAAAACTTTGAACTTCTAGTAATCTGCTCGTGTAACGACAAAAGCTGTAGACTAGAGGTGTGCGGGCCGACCTTTTTTGGAAGACTGACCCGAACCGAACCTGATCCTAAATTAAAACCCGAAGCCCGACCGCCCGGAAACCGCTGGGAGATAGGCAACTCAAACCGATCCGAACCGAGCCCGATCCGAAATTGAAACCCGACCGACCAAAAGTGATTCGGGTCGAATTTTGTTACCCGAAAAGATTCGGATTGAGTTCATTGAGTTAAACTCAAGCATGAAAGATGAAAGTATGGAGGTATGTATTCGCTTCGAAAGTCATTTAACTAGATTCTCACTAGTTGTTGTTGTTTATTTGCCGTGAAACTAAAGATATTTTCCGAAACTTATTGCCACATAAGCCCGAAAAGCAAAACAAAACACTTAACTAGATTCGACTACTAAATGATCCCAAAAGAACATTTCATCTTACCTCACAAACTTTGTTGTGTATTATCACAAAGTGATCAGTGGGTAAATATTAATTACACCTTTTACACAAAATAGCTCTTCAGATGTTTACATTTGCTAGTCGTGCGGTTCACAAGCGCGTAAAGTTCTTTTATCTAAAAGCATTACCAAAATATACTTACAACAATGACATTGATAACTGATATATTGCAATACATCATTGTTTTACAGTCGATGTGATTTGGATAGTGTAGGATGCAGCATTTTCAAAATTTCTTTTTGTAGCATTATTATCGAAACCGAATCGTAAATCCGATAAAAGGTACACTCGAAACCCACCCGACGGGAAATTTTAAAATCCGAAACCCGACCGACCAGGATTTTCTAAACCTGAAAACCCGAACCCGTGAAAAGTAGTTCGGGTTCGGGCCGGGTCGGGTCTGGGCGGGCAACCCGCTCACCTCTATTGTAGACGTACGACTGAAAGATTTCACTACCGTGGAGACGAACCTGTAACATAAATTACCTCTCGACAACAGAAAAAAAAAACGAATACAAATATCGCACATACGCTAAATAAATAGGACTCGCCTGTCCGAGCAACTTGCTGCTTCTTTTCGCTACATATAAAAATCACCGGCAGTTTCCAGAAAATGAGAAGCTGTCAAAGACGATTTATTACAGTTGTTACGAGCGCCAACGTTTTTTAAAAGCACTAGGAAGCGAAACAATGAACACGTCTTTAGGAGTTACCCGTGCCTTATGAATGACGATCGATCGAATATCAGATTGTAACATACACACTCTTAACGATTATAAATAAATGAGTCGATAAAAGAATTGAACATGGAATGGACGAATTTCGTTTTAAAGTGAAATCATGCCCGTAGACAGGGTCGACTGGCAGGGGAGGCTCGAGTACCCCCACCGAATTGAAAAAATTATATGAAATTTTGATAAAATTCTCTTTATTTCGCGCATTTTACATTAATACAGTTGTATTTTTGGTATAGGGTTTTCTAGGGGTGTTCAAAAATGTATGGGAAAATTAAGTTTTCGAAATGCTTTGAACTTATCCCGGAAAACGATGCCATATGGTCCCCCGAGAAAAAGTCCCCATGGGTCGGACGACATCTGAAGCGATTTAGGGATAGCTCAAGTCGAAAAACTGACAAAATTGGCAAAAATCGTGAAAAACGTATGTTTTCCGAAAATCGCATGAAATACATGAATTATTAAGAAATTTGTTATAGCAAGTTCGATCAAACCGGCTCAAAACTAACCAAAGAAAACATTTATTTTGGTCTACGGAAGTAACTGTACTGTTTCGACTCCAAGAGAGCCCATCAAAGACCTTTCTTACTGTCCAGGTTATTAGAGCAATGCCGATAAAGTTATGACATACATAGTACTTCAAAATAACACACAAACATTTTGCCTTGGCTGCAAAAATTTCGTAAAGTCTGAAATAAAATTGATTTTTTAACATGAGTGAAATTTCATGAGCTGCCCTAAGTGCTCCTGGGCGATTTTCGACATTTTTTGACTATGTAAGGAAAGTTCATAAAAATACAAATTTGCCAAATTTAAATTGGCATATGTTTAACTGATCACCAAGAAATTCATTTTTGATCACCAGAAAATTCAATTTTGATCACCAGAAAAATAAAACACTCTTTTTTAGGGCCGACCGTTTCGTAAAAGGAGTAATGTATCTTTAAATCGGCTAACTCAGCGTAGGTGTAACTAATTTTGCCCCTAATTAAGTTTTATTTTGTATTGGTGATCAAAATTGTATTTTCATGTGATCAAAAATTATTTTTGGGTGATCGATTTAAGTTTACAGGAAAATGTAACACTGGTGATGCCTAATATGTAAGGATATCGTTCTACTCGAACAGTACAACCATTTTCACAGATACATCGAAAATTTCAATGAAAACATTTTTTTTGTATTTTTCTTGTCTCTAGCGAGTAATATTTGAGAAAAAACAAGAAATTATTGATATTTGTTGCTAAATTTGTAATGTCCTCATATGAGTTCGAGTAGAATGACATCCTCACATGTTCGGCATCACCAACCTAAGGTAAAAATTGAGAAAATTCTCGTTTTGGTACAATTGCACCCACAGAAGTAATATTTTACGGCTAGTATTCCACCCGCTTGAATCAACATTTAGGAGCCACTCACAATTCTTTATCCTACTTCCAATTGTTTAACAAAAATCGAGAAACTAAAAGTGCTCATTTCGTCGTTTACGACTCATCAGTACACTTTGTCTTAAGACCATGTGTATATCAGCATAGAATGATACTCAGGCTATGTCAACTCGCCTTTGTTACAATCCAGATCCTTCGATTGGATGCATGCCATTTCGTTTGAACAATTTGGAAGTAAAAGAATTGTGAGTTTGTTTTGGTTATTTTTTAATTTGGATTACCAACCTAACATTTTACTGTAAACTTATGCAAACTTTGGCAAATTTCTATTTTTATGATTATAAACTTTCCTTAAATAGTCAAAAAATGTCGATACTCGCCCAGGAGCGCTTAGGACAGCTCATGAAATTTCGCTCATGTACTCAAAAAATCAATTTTAGTTCAGACTTTACGGAATTTTTGCAGCCAGGGCAAAATGTTTGTGTGTTATTTTGAAGTATTATCTATGCCTTAACTTTCGTAAAAGAACTTTTTTCAACATATACCATAACTTTGTCGGCATTTGTCGAAGAACCTGGACAGTATGAAAACTCTTTGATGGGCTCTCTTGGAGTCTATACAGTACTGTTACTCCCGTAGACGAAAATAAACGTTTTCTTTAGTTAAACTTGTGCCGGTTTGATCGAACTTGCTTTAACAAATTTCTTAATAATAGACAACCTTTATGCGTTTCTGGAACTATTTAATATCGATTAGTTATACCCTCAATGTCTTAAATCTTGAATATTTTGCCTGTATACGGTTGACTAATATCTTTAATTCGCAATTAAAATTTCTTCAATTTTAGTGACGTCATCGTTTTAGTTAACAAGTATAAGTTTTTCCTTGTTTGTGGTGGTTAAGACACATGGTCAACCAGACACATTGTGAAAGAGTGTGTGTGTCAATGTGATATATAAAATGCGAGGAGAGTATGACGTCATAGTCTTCTCGTTTTGAGATCGATTTAATTTTTTCCGGGAAATTGTCAAATTATTTTGATAATGTGTAATGGGAAGAATTGTCTTTTTTAACGTATATTTTCACCTAAAAATTGTTTGAAGTCATTTTGAAAAATGTATTTCATGCGAATTTCGGAAAACATGCGTTTTTCCCACTTTTAGCGATTTTTTTCAGTTTTTCCACTTGAGCTGTCCCTAAATAGCTTCGGATGCCGTCCGACCCACGGGAACTTTTTTTCGGGGGACAATTTAAAACCGTATTCCGGGCTAAGTTAAAGCATTTCGACAACTTTATTTTTTGAACACCCCTAATAAACAGGGTCGCCGAAGAAGGTGGGTGTTTGGTGGGCGCGGAAAGCAACTTTTCATACAATATTTACATACAATACGTACAATATTTTTCATTCCGAGGGTTCAGACCACTGCTTTTCTGTTTTAAAATAGCAGTTATCCGTCCTAGGAATGAAAAAATATTCTCACGTATACAGACATTCGGAAAATTTTTTTTCGTAGACTTCGGAACCATATATACAGCTAAGTTTTGACTTCCCCCCCTTGCGACGTACCCCCGGAAAATTTTTTCCTGGATTCTACGGAAAATTCTAAGGCGAAGTGTCTTTTCACTCATTAAAATCGGTTCGGTAGATCCGAAGATACGACCTTTAGAAAATGATCATTTCCTATACAAAAAGTGCCGTTTCATAGAAGCCAAAGTTAATGCAAACATCCTACGTTAGTTAGTTAGTTAGTGGGTTAGTTCCAAAAAAACTTTTGATATGTTGTAGAGGAAGTTGAGGGGATCATTTTCGCCCATGGAAGTAGTAGCCGCCGCGCTTCGGTTTGGCGCCGGCGGCGGCGGCTAAAAAAAAACTTTTGAAATGTTGTGGAGAAAGTTGAGGTGATAATTTTCGCCCATGGAAGTATTAGCGCCGCCCTTCGGCTTGGCGCCGGTGGCGGCTCAAAAAAAAACTTTTGATATGTTGCAGAGGAGGTTGAGCGGATCATTTTCGCCAGTGTAAGTACTAGCCGCCGTGCTTCGGTTCGGCGGCAGCGGCGGCGCAAAATAATGCAAAACATTACAATCACAACGAAAATTCTTTTTAAAAGAGAAACGTGACGCAAGTCCTTGTCCCTTCTTCCAAAACAACTGATATCACAACAAAAACTCTTTTTAAAAGGGAAACGTAAGGCAAGTCCTCGTCCCTTCTTCCAAAACAACTGATATCAATTTGGGTGACGCTTGCAGCTTCGGAACGCACAAAATTCTCTTGAAATATTTTCACTTTTGATTAAAAAAATGCGTCACAAATGCCGAACCCCCCAGTGTTATAGTTTTTCTGTTCTTTCAGTTTTCACAATGCAAAAGTTTGACTTTATGGGATGTATGGCGTATTTTTGTACAGGAAATCAAATTTTGTCGTATGAAAGCTGAAAGCGTAGAAAAATTATTACATTGGCGGGTCCGGCATTTGTGACGCATTTTTTTAATCAAAAGTGAAAATATTTCAAAAGAATTTTGTGCGTTCCGAAGCTGCAAGCGTCACCTAAATTGATATTGGAAGAAGGGACGAGAACTTGCGTCACGTTTCCCCTTTAAAAAGGGTTTTTGTTGTGATAGATGAATTTGAGGAAATATGATACGTCCCTATTTTGTACTATTCGCTTTCTAGTGCCGTTCTATTTCCCTCCGCTTTCCTTATAGCACGTTGTTTTTCCCGCGATATTGGATCGAATGTTAGAACATTTTGAATCACTTTTACTATACAGTGCAACGCAGCACCCTAATGTTTACTTCCTGATCATGTAATTGCTATTAATTGCAAAACGATTGTCAAAATCAATTAATTATTTCATGGAATAAGAAAAATATAATGTCAAAAATTACTTTTCGTTATAATTAAGTTGTCACATATTAAATTTACATAAAGTCATAAAACTGTTCATCCTACCAAATTACAGCAACATCACCGTATCAATTTGATAACTATTAATTTTCATAAATCACTCAAGCAATGGAGCACACTTTCTACACAAATCAAAACAAAACTCCGTTCTACAAAAAAAACAACAACATAAGTTAAAATGAAAAATGACATAACACTGACGTCACGTGGTGTCTGAATGACATGACTGTCATGATCGTGTGGAAATGATGACTTGCACACCGATTATCATTAAAATATAATAAAAGATGAACCAAAAAAGAAAAATGAATAAAAATGCATCTTTACAATAATTTTTCACATGGAGACTGAATTAGAGAAGTTTAAAATTTCAGATCGAAACTCTTTTTTTGAGGTATATAAATGTGTTGCCTGACAAACCTATTAGATGGATAATCGATGATCTTTATTTTAAATGAGATCATTGATCTGTCTAAAATGAATTTATGGGTGGCTATTATTTTTTGTAGTTTGATTAGTTTGTTCAAAAATCATAGAGTCAGTAGTTGATTATATCGGCATTTTGTAATGCAAAAAAAGGATAATAAATTTATGGTTTTTAGCAAAACTATTTTTGCTTTTTTGCTCTTACAAATTATTTTTATGAATGATCTTTTGATTGGCAAACAACAAGATATGTTTAATAAATTGATACATCTGTATTTTATAAAATAAAATTGTTAAGGCGGTTATTAAATTGTTAATATTGAAATGTCTGAAATCATTTTTTCTTATTAGTTTTGTTCTCATGGATCATCATCATCATCATCATCACACTTTATAGACCGTTTGTACCTTTCGGTGTGAGGTCTTTACTACTGATCATGGACCACCCTTCTCCATACTCCCCTATCCTGTGCCAAGTAGATGGTTTGTTCGCCTAGAGAAAGTCCCCTAACTTCTAAATCGGATTTAATTGAGTCTATAAACCTTCTCCTTGGCCTACCCCTGGGACGCACACCCGGGACTTGAGCATCCAATATCCTCTTTGGTAGCCTGCTATTACCCCTCCTCTGAACGTGCCCGTACCACCGCAGACGACTAACCCTTGCCGCCTCTTCCACTGATGTAACCCCTAAGTTTTCCCTGATGTCGTCGTTCCTAATATGATTGTCCCACTGTTCCCTCCGATTTACTCTTGCTATGCTCCTAAGAACCCTCATATCCGAAACCTCCAGGTCATGCACAAGGTATCCGCAGTCCACCCAACTTTCACTACCGTATAAAATCGTTGGTCTGAAGATTGACCTGTGAATAGCTAGCTTTGTGCCACTACTTAACTCCTTTTTGTTGAACACATACGACCTCAACTGACTGGCCACTGCATTCCCAATTCTTCTCCTTTCTTCAAATTCCCTAACTAACTTGCCATTCTCCGAAAAAATGGCTCCTAAATATTTAAACTCAGAGACCTGTTCCAACTGCTCCCCATTTAAACTGCAAACTACATCCTTCCGGGATTTGCCAATATGCATAACTTTAGTTTTACTGACACTTATTTTCATGCCGTATTCCTCACATGCAGCATTCAGGCAGTCTAAATTCTCCTGCAAATCCTTGGCATTATCTGCTAATAGAGTTAAGTCATCCGCATAGGCCAGGATTGTCATGATTACTTCCCCCACCTTCACATTCCCTTGCAATTCGCTTGCCTGATAATCTTGTCCATAAAAATTATGAACAGAAGAGGGGAGAGACAACAACCCTGACGAACTCCCTCATTAACTTCGAAAGCCTCACTAATTTCACCATCTATCCTTACCGCAGCCTTGCTCCCTGAGTAGATGCGTTTGATAGCGCCCAATAAACTTCCATTAACCCCGTATTCGCCAAGTACCTCGAACAGCTTTTGCCTCGGTACCCGATCGAATGCCTTTACTAGGTCGATGATGCACAAGTATAAATCAATATTCCTCTCAGAGAGCTTTTCTATAACCTGCCTGAGACAAAAGATCTGATCCTGACAACCTCTCAGAGGTCTGAAACCACTCTGAACCTCGTCAAGAACATCTTCCACTATACCCCTAACCCTGTCTACTAGCACACTTGTATAAACCTTTCCGACCACGCTCAAGAGTGAAATCCCCCTGTAGTTGGTAAGGACTTTGCGGTTACCCTTCTTGAAGATCGGAGCAATAACACCGAAGCTCCAGTCAGCGGGTCCTACTGAGGACTTCAATG